>OY735212.1:29039967-29256964 GCA_963457665.1 Thysanoteuthis rhombus
CTAATCTTGTTGTGGTTTGCGAGATGGAATCTTTGTTTCTTTAAAACATTTAATTGAACTAATATTTTTATCTCTCTCATATGTCAATATGAATTTATTCTAGCAACCTCTGATGAAAAAGTGGAGAAAAATATTGATTGCTGAAAAGATATAAATTTTAAGTCTACAAATAAGTCTTAAAAATACCTGTAGAGGGTAGCTTTACGCTATTTTCAGTTTAGTCACAAATCCGTACAAGAAAAGGGCTCACAGACTCCATAAGACCAAAATTTCTGATATTCATCTTCTAACCATAATTTTTTTAAAATCATATAATTAATCAATGAACAGTCAAAATAATGCTCTATCCAGAAGGTATGTATATCCAGGTTCACACAGCAGGTTGTTTGTGTCTACCAGTGTGATTAAAGAATGTATATTATCCCTCTCACTATAAGTTCTTTCCTAAAGGAATTAGCGCAAAATGATCATAAACAAACTCAGCTGAAACTCAAGCCCAGTTTCCTGATTCCATTGACTTCAATTTTTAAGTACATTGAACTAGTGTATATAAGTTTCTCTGCTTTCCTAATTCATAGATATGCAATATGAAAAAAATAATTTTCTACAAAAAATAAAAGTGGTGAAATAGAGAATGTACAAGGTCTGTCCGCAAAAGTCTCCAGCCATTTAATATTAACAAAAAGGTAATCCTAGGCCCAATGTACATAAACCTATGGTAGTGTCTAGCCAGCAGACAAAGGCTCCAAAAGTCATACAGAGACTTCAAAATGACATTTTATTAAAAAAAGATATCATTAAACATCATATTAATCAGAAATTAATGCAGTAATGAAATTAAACATCTGTCTTTTACTCTTCATTAGATTGCGCACCATGAATTCATCAAGGAGTAATGGAAACAGTGCAACTGACGTGTCAATTAGACAATGATGAACAAAAGACAGATGTTACATTTGTGTTAATTTCTGATATGTTAAATGATTATACTTTTTAATAGAAAAATTATACTTTTTTGAGCCTTTGTATGACTTTTGGAGCCTTTATATACTGGTTAAACAACGCTATAGGTTTATGTACACAGAGCCAAGAATTATCATAAGAAAATAGCCAACCTAGGACAATGGCACCTTAATCCCCTTCGAAGTTCTCCCCTTGGGACCTCGTGTACTTATCCCAGCATCCCTTCCACTTTCCAAAACAGTCTGCAAAGTCCTCTTTTAGGACTGCTATCAGCTTAATCATTTTGTTCTCCTTAATCTCATCCATTATCTGAAATCTCTTTAGGAAAAGCCAGAAGTTTCCAGACTGTATGGGGGGGTGCTGACAAACCTAGGTGATGTGATGCTTTGCCAAAAAAAACACACCTGATCAGTAAAGAATGACTCTTTTAATCAATGTGAATGTGACAGTCACACAGTACACAAGCTCACTTAATGATGTTTCACTGTCAACTGAGTAACCCCACAAGAGAATGTCTGTTCATGAATGGCAGTTGCCAAGTTACATTAATGCTCAACCTGTTCTCTTGATATTCAAAATGGCTGAATTCTTTCAAGACACACCTTGTTCATAAGAATCATAGCAGTAGTTTTATACTGCAGATTGTGTTTGAATTTAGACCGAGGCAGTTTATGGGAAAGGCATGAATCCACCTCTCCTCACATTCTATATATGCACTCAAGTGAGGCGTGAGTTAATGTAGCAGGTACCAGTACGAAAAATAGAATCTGCAAACTGAGCTTAAATTCTATCTGAAGTTGCTTATGTTCACTGATCACAGATACCCTTAGGAAAGGTATGAATCATCTTCTCCCTGCACCAAGTCCCATCACCAATTGTCTTGACAAATTGCTTGGCAAGAGAAGAGAGAAGGTGAGTTAGTACTTGGGCAAAGCAATCTTCCATTACTACTGCCCAGGCAATAATAACCATAAAAAGTTGTTACACCCATTGACAAAGGCTGGTATAACTAATTCTTCAACTGTGAAGACATGAAGACCAGTGAAAAAAGGCTCATCATATCATTAATTGTGTAGCTCAGTCTTTCACAGCATTTTTATACTAGAAGAACTCTCAAAATAACTTTAATACCTCAAGGAACCACTGTATATTAATCTTGTATATCAGTGTGTTCAAATATTCATATGTTTTATAACCTAAAAGTAATTATCAGTGTCCTACAGTGTACAGGAATATAGGTTTTGTAAAACTCTTGTCAAAGTTGGAGTTGACTTCATTTTATCCCAATAATAAAAGCAATCCTCACTAAATTTAGTGGAGTAAACTATTCACTGATTGTCTATTCTGTAACATTGAACCAAACAGATAGAATATAAAAATCAATATTTCACTACTAAACTGACAAGTCTTGTATATTTACAAATTTATTTATCATATAAAAAGATACAAAAGTTGCAGTAATTCTCTTCAGTTAGAATAGAGGTAGGAATGGAGCTTAACACTGAAGCAACCAGATTTGTCTACGTATTTGTCCATTTTTGTGAACATTCTAAGATTCTCTATTTTTTCACTTCTCTCTCACCCAAAGGACATTTGATAAAGAAAAATATATAAAGTAGAAGTCAGTTTCCTTGGGAAAATACATTTCATCAAATTAATGTTTTTCATAAACTTTATGTACATACATAAATATTATAAGAACCCAGAAGACAAACATGGAAGAAAATTTTCAAAAGACAGATTTATTGCAAAGAAAAACATAGTTTTCCAAAGATAATCTGGACAAATGGAAATGAAGTTTGAAAATGTATTAGAAATATGAACAAATATACAATATAAGTCAAGATAGTATTATTTTAAAGACTAATTTTATATGAATTGTACTTTTTCCATCATCACCAGCCTTTTAATATCCATCATTGGACATAGACTTTCCCCAAGATTCTCCAGACCTCTCTATCATGGGTGTTGTGAAGTTAATACTTTCTGAACTAGTCAAATTTGTCTTGCCATCTTATATTCTGTCAGCCACAGTTTTGCATGTTAACTCTTGGGATCCATATTGTGAGTCATGATGTCCAGCGGCTGTCTGACATTCTTGCAACATGACCAGCCCATTCACATTTGATTTTTCTAACGGATTCTATATCTCAGACTCCTGTTTTCTCCCTAATATATTGTGCTGTCTTGTGATTTTGAGCATGATTCTCTCATGTGCACCTTGCATGATTAATGCTACACGAATACATTATGTAGGTCGAACTTCAGATAAACACACATAATTTTCCACTGAAATGAGATGATTTCTGTCCTAGCTCTTGATACTCATTAAACACTAGGGTTTCAAGGAAACCAGTTGAGAAAGGCTGCCATAACTAATGCTTTAACTGGGAATTTATGAGGCCTAGTGTAAACATTATGTTATTGGTACTTTTTTAGACTGCTTTCACTTTCCAACTATTTTTTTTTTTTTTCATCCCTAGATTGTGTTTTGCAAAGCTTGTACAACAATTTTTCAAGTCATTCACATGACAAGTGCCTTAATTGATCGACAGTTTTCACAATAATCTAACCAAACTATTATTTAACACTGATGTTTGTTTAAACATTAGTGTCTTGTTCCAAACTCATTAAGGCATCACATCTCTTCTTATCCTTGATCTCTAAAGCTCCAACTTTCGATTTGCAAGACCTTACTTGTTAAACTTTTCTTTCTTATTAGATAATCAGTTTTCACTCGTGACACTTGTGTAGCTTCATGCCTTATTCAAGTAAGAGTGCAAGCTATATGTATGATGATGGATATAATCTGTAGCCTGACACGGAGCTAGTTGGATTTCTATATGAAATTGTCACTGCACAATGTGTGATTCTGCTTGAAGTGTGTGTGTGTTGGTACCTACCCACACAAGCCTCAAGCAGAATTACTAACACACACATACACAGACACACATATATATAGTCACTTACTAAGAGTTTACAGAGGCTCTAGTCTCTAGCAGAGGCACATACATGACTTCACTTACACATACATAAATTCTGACTCTCAACTACCTTTACATACTTCAAGCAGAAACATACACACACATACAAGTACACACAAAAATAGCCCACAGAGTCCCACCCACATCCAGCAATATTCCTCACTAGCTGTTTCTTTATCCCCTTCTTAAGCTTGATATATACTAACTTGGCCTTTTTCACACCACCATATAGATAAGAATCTTCCTTCCCTGCCCTCCATTTTTCTGGGTTTGTGCCATCATTTACCCATTCTTGGTTCGATGAAGCCAGTTCAAGGCAAAATTATCACCACAAATATGAATAAACAATAATATATTTGTATTCATACTTGGTTTTCAGTTTGTCTTTTTTCACCATTTATATATATATATAATACAAATTAGAAATTCAATATAACATAAAATAATATGATACAATATCCAATGTGTGATGGTTGTATTTCATAAAGTGCTCTATACATTCAACATTAAGTCGAGTTGGAGTAGAGCTTAAATATGATGAAGTAAAGAATTTGCAACACAAATACATCTGTTTCTGCCCTGTTTGGGCTTCTTCAGGTGAATGATTTGATTAATTTTTGATCCCCATATACATTTGGGGGGGGTCTATTTTTCTAGGTTATAGGATCTTTCTCTTATTCTATTTATGCATCTTTTCTCTTTTCTTTTTTCTTTGTTCAGTGTTTGGTCATTGCTAGTAATGTTTTTCTGTTTTATTTAATGGAGATACTGTGCTTGTTGGAAGTTATAAATTATGAATTAGCAGGATATAGTGTAGTCATTTTCTTTATCAATATGTTGTTAAACCATCAGCTCTTTGTGGTATGTTTCCTCTCAGCGAGTATCATATTCTCACTTAAATCTGTTTCCTAGTGTTAGGGTTCACTTTTTCATGATCTTAATTGTTAGTTTAATTAATCTAGGTTCTATATGTTATATATATATATATATATATATATATATATATATATATATATATATATTAAAAAGGTATAATACAAATTTATATACTTTACAAATATATATGAGGTGTTACTTAAAAGTCCATGGAATTCAAACTGTGCACATGAACTGAAAGTAAGGACTTTTGCTATTACCCCTTGTAGGCCATACTCTAAAAACCTAGTTTCCACCATCTCCTTCAAGATAATTTCATAGGAGACAATGGGAACTAGGTGTTAGAGTTGATAATTTTATTTTCATTATCAAATTCTCTGAACTTTTGAGTAGTATCTCATGTATATAATGTTCTTAAAAATTATCACCAAATAAACACGTGCATCTAATCTATCTAGATAAGAAAAGTGGATTGATAGATACGTAGGTAGAAACGTGCTTATATAAATAGAGCTTATTCTGTCTACTGTTAACTTCACTAAAAATAATCCTTAAAATTGCACTCTGAAACATGTACAATGTTTTTGAAAATAGTCTTTTTTCCGTTTTCAGTTATCATGGATGAATTACACTGGTTCTGGAATAAGTTGAAAACTGTGAGTCCCCCAAAATTTGCTTTTTCTGTATAAAAAATCCAATAATTTCATCATGTACATTGGTTTACAGCTGAAGTTGTCAAAATTGGATAAAGAATCAATGCAATATAAATACCTCATCTGAATTATTACTACTAATTCATATATATATATATATATATATATATATATGTATAGGAATGATAATAAACAGTGCTGAGTGGATACATAACTGTTTTGTTAACTCTAACCTTCCATAGAGCAATAGTTCTCAAACTCTTGCAAAGTATTGCTACTAAGTTTGATTGCCTCTGACTGTTTAATGCCAGAGTAAGCTAAGCTCAGTAAATATGTAAGCTTAGTAAATATGCAAATTACATATTTTGATACAATATGTATCATCATCATATGTTAGCTGGACCCGTAGAAATTCCATGGATGCTGAAAACTAAGATAACCTCATATTTCTACTCTTCTCTCATCTTATCCCTGTATCTTCTCAATCTCTCCCTTTTCCCTTCCAGTTTCCATTGCCAGTACATGATCTAATCTAAATGTTTTACAACAATGGAATAGTTTCATAAGCAAAAATTTTCAAACCCCCACACTTAACTGCCCGTCCCTTCCTACTCTCTCATTAAACAACCTAACCTCCTTTTCTCCTCTGTCTTCATACCCCTCAGTAAACTAACTAACTTTTTCCCTTATCCTCTTATTAAACTATCCAACTTCCCTTTTTCCTTTAACTATCTAATTTCCTTCCCCCTCTTTCTTTCTAACTAAAATAAGGAATATTTTAAATGAAATAAGGAATATTTAATCCAACTTACCATTACAGTCAATAATTGATCAACCATAGTGTTGAAATTTGCAGTCAGAAGACAATTCATCAAAGAATAAATATGGTCAGAATAAATTCTTTTTATGACATTGCTGGTTCTTTGCAGTGAATAACATTTCAAATATTATTTTTTTTAAATCTAGAAGCATCTGGAGAATCTGAATATTATTGATAAACCCATCAGAATAAAGGCCCCAAAAATGTCGAAAAAACTTTTTCTCCAAAAATCAAAGACATTTTCAAAAATAAGTACAATCTTCAAGTCTGTAGACATAACACTATGGCCAGGAGTGCTCGAACAAACAAATAAACAAAATAAGGCCCAAAAAAGCTTTTTCTCCAAAAATGAAAAATATATTTCCAGAAGGGGCTAATTGGATTACTGATGCCACTTATCAGAAACTTCACCATCTCTGATGGGAACAACATTTTCATTTACTTGGTTTATTGTAAAAAAAAATAAGTAATACATTTTCTTTAAAAATTACTCTGCTTTGCAAAACCAAATCTTAATCCAGATTTTTTATAAACTTCTAATTCCATGATGTAACAAAGAAACAAACTAAGTAAATCCATTTCACTGTCTTGACTATTCTATTCATACATCGGTGTTCCAAAATATCTCTCATTATTGGTTAACTTTTTGATCAATCAGAGCATAACAGTAATAAATATGACAAGGAGACTAATAGTATGATGACTGTAGGATAGAGAGATAAATATGAATAGATTAAGATAGATAGATTTACTTAGTTTAGTCCAAGACAGAGTCGAATAAACAAAAATGAAGATGGGTAGATTTTGTTCCCCCAATCTTCCAAATAGACGGAGCCTGTCTGATCTACAAATCAGCATTTGAAATCTTGGTTTTTAACTCAAACCACTTGAGAATATCAAATATCTCAAGCAATAAGTATTGAACTTAGTTCCATCATAATTATTAAACACTGATTTATTTGAACTAAGTCTTCATTTTGGTAGTTATAGTAACAATGTTTCAGCCATTGTACCCTCCGGCCTCTTCCAGGTACCTGTTGTATTCGGTAAAATTATTGGAATTTTCAACTGAACTCTTTATTCAATCCATGGGAGTAAAATTTTCTCATTTTGTTATTAATGCTATGAGATAGATTGTACAAAGGATCAGAATAGGCATTACATGGATGAATTAACAAAAAGACGAAATAACAGAAGAATTAATTAATCTGAAATATCCCTTTACTTTGACAAGAACAGTCTATAATGGCCAAAACTATACCAACTAAGACAAGGACAAGAGTTCCAATAAATGTATAATAATGATAGATAATTCGTTATCTCAGAAATTCAGACAGAAATTTCTATTGTAGTTTTGACGACTCTTGAAGTAGCAAAGGTTAGAAAACTGTAAAGATATTCTCCATTCATCATCAGATTTTTAATGTTTTCTATCATTTTATCAAGAATTTATAAAACATCTCCCTCTGTAATCAACAATATTTCTGCATTTGATTATTCACATTGTGCTTATATTATTTCTTTTCTATTTGGTAAGATGGTTTTATTTTTTTATCTAAAATCTAATTAAACATTTTCATAAAAGATTAAAGGATGATAAATTTAGTGTATCTCTTTTAATTCAGCGATAATTCTCTCTAATCAAAAAAAGAAAAGAAAAAGTCTATAAACTTATGGTATCAAGCTCTTCTGAACATTTTGAAAAAAGTATCTATTAAACATGGTTCTTTCTTTTCTTTATTCTTAAAGTATTTAATCAACTTTCTGGGAAATAATAGTAACTGCTATAACAAGCAAAGTTAAAGTGCCTGTTTGTGTGTTCATGTGTGTGTGCAAAGAATAACAGATTGAAACTACACGCAATGCAAGAGTGTAACTAAGTCAAGTAAAAAAAATACATAAAAAATAAATGGAAATGAGGACAGAAAAAGTCTATGACACCTTTGGTGTGTATTTGGTTATTAAAAAATCTGACAATTATCAATTTTAAAGATTAAAGAAATAAAATTTGACTGATATAATGATTGAAAATAATCAAAAACTTTTGATGTAGAGAATCCAGTCTTTTTCACTTAGTGGTCTTTGGATGTGACTTAAAAAATTATTTAAAAAAAAATTTGAATGTGGTATACCAGGTACCAGACAATACTGCAGAAATTGTATCCTGAACAGTAGAGAGAACTGATTTCTGAAGGTGTGAGAGAAGTGTCAACTCTTAAATTCATACAAAGAAAATAGAATGTCAATATTCAAGGAAAATAACTCCTGATTAAAATTATCATCCTTTGACCATTTGGTGAATTTTTCAATACAATTCACAGGAGAATTCCAATGTTTTTCAAGTGGTCTATGAATTTAAGAGTTTAATTCAGATATGAAAATAATTCACTAAATATCAGGTTAGTGATAAATATTTATTCATCTAGCTTAGTTTACTGTATTTGATGGCATATAACACCCCCATTATGTCAGTAAGGAATATAGAGATAAATAGTTTTTAACTCCTCCTAGCCTATGTTATGTTTACATTTGAGCTAATTAGTTGGGGGTGAGGGGTCTTATATGTTGTCAAATATGGTAATAATTTTGCACCAAACCACAATAGTTGGACACGCAGTGACGATAGAGCTCACTACACTAATGATTGATTTGCAAAAGCAGTTTACAGTACAGCAGACACACTTAATATTGATAGCTTAGTCAGGCCTAAAGCTAAGTGGAGCACCCAATGAATATTGAACTGACACATAATGGCTTGCAAAATTATTAGCTTGCAATCATTCTAATACAGACTCAGGGTCTAGTTAGTGATAATTTTTTTTTCAAATGGAAACTAATATGGAAAATTGTTTTTCCAAAGGAAGGGCAGGAAAGAATCCCTTCCTTGACTGTACATCACCAAAATAATCATAAAATCATCTCATAGGCTCTTATCAGAGGTTTATCTTCTATTGTGTGTTTGCACTGATTGGAAAATCTTTGATAGTTTTTTTCAAATTATTGAGTAAAAAATAGTTATCAACAGTACTAAACTCTTTTTTTTTCTTTTTCTTATCTATGTTGTCAGTCTTGAAACTTTGAAATCACAAGCAGGGTCTTTAGGGGGAATTTTATCGAATTAAAAGGCATCAATCCATGAAACATCAGGCAAAATGCAAGCACTGTAGTATGGACAACTATAAGTTACAATGTTAATGAGTCAAAATGCATTAGTCAAGAATGTCAATACTGTAGCACAAATATTTTAAATGAATTTGTACAAAATAAGTTATTTAATTTGGTATTTTCATACACATAGAGAGTCTCTAAAAATTATATATTTCAATTAAAAAGGTACAATTATACGATATAGTCATCAGAAATTAATGAAAGACTGAAATTAAAATCTTGTCTTTACACTGAAAGTATATAAAAGAAACATTAAATGAATCCCGCTATAATGTACTTCAAAGCAAAAATTGAAAGTTTCGGTTAAAATTTGGTTTACCAAGCTTTTAAAATGAAAAAAAATTTTTTGAAAAAAAAATTAACCAATTTAATTTCATCATTGTATTAATTTCTGATGACAAAGTTGTATAATTATACCTTTAAATCAAAAATTATACTTGCTAGAGACTCTGACTTTTGGAGCCAAATCAAAGTAAACATTAACAAATATTTGGTTGTAAAAAATTGCTCTAAAATATAACTCATTTCATTATAATAGCATTATTTATTTTATTATTAAAGATTTTATAAAATCAGATGATTACCTTTTCTATTCTTCCTGTGACATGGTACAAAATTAAAAAAATAAAATCACAATAAAACCATCATTCATTCAAATTATAATAGAATTTAAAAAATTAAATCATTACTTATCCTGTTCTCTTCCTGCTGTAACTAACAGTACAAAATTTTAAAAAAAGAACAATAAAACCTTTATTCATTCAAATTTACAAGAAAAAAACAACTATATTACTTATTTAGTAAAATATTATACAAATATTTTACCAAATAATTAACATTCTCAACTGTTGCCTTTTGACCGAGTAACATTTTAACTTGCAGTAGTCCGTACAACAGTGCTTGCATTTGTTCTATGGACTGATGCCTTTTGACCAGAGCTTGGAAAAAACACTTTCACTTTTCCTTCTTATATAAAACAATATAAACAATTATGAGGTAAAAAAGATAAAGGCATCGCTTTTTCATAATTTGCTTATTTATCGACTAAGTGTAGGTATGTTAAGTTCTTATTATTTTACTGTGATTGATTCACCATAGAGTCAATTGTCAATCAAATACTTCGAATAAGATAGAAATTTGTGTTTTTTTTCAAACTAACACTTTATCATGAGCAAATATTACGATCTTGCCAAACTTTGGAGAAAGTAACCCTTTTTTAGGAAATCTCAGGAAAGATTTTTGAAAATCTGCTCATATTCATACAGCATCTTCAATGCTCAAAAGACCTAAAATCTCAATGCTGGGTTTTTTCCGACTAGAATGATCTTGCTAGATGTGAAAATTAATTTTTTAACTTTTAGAATTGGTCTATAGTGTCCTTGTATTTAACTTATTACAACCTGAGATCCCAGGAAAGATTCTTATACATGAAGGGATGCATAAATAATTTTTTTCCTAAAACCTTTTTTTTTCTTGGTCAGACAGACATGTCTGAGCACCAATATTTAATTCTACTTCTAATTCAAGGGCTTTTCAAATTTCTGCCTTTAATCATAAAAGTTTTATGGGATTTGGAAAATATGTTAACAGACGGTAAGATGATTGAACAGACATTTATTCTTGGTCTCTTGAGATTTCAACCAAGGATCAGACGAGGTCATGAAGATTAAAGATTCCAACTTTTCAAAACCGAGTTTCAATTGTATTGAGTAAGTCATAATTTTGTCTGGATTTCTGGGATGAGGAATTATCATTCATTATACGCAGATTTACTCCGACTTGTGTCCTTACCTTAGTTGTGAAAGAACATTTCGGCTGTTGTAACCGTTGCATAAAGAAGCCGGAGGGCACAACGGTCGAAACGTTGTGACTGCAGTCCGAGTAAATTAATGTAATCACTAAATTCAGTTTCTTCTGGGTGGTTCAGTAATTATTACCGACGAATGACCAGATATTTTTGTGACAATATCTTCGTAACAGGCATGAACCCTAATTTGAGTCATTGTCAGAACTGTTTTTTTACTGAAATGAAGTTGAAATCAGTAGGTAAAATGAAAGGGACAGCAAGAAATCTTCTTAAAACTAATAAAAATTCAAAGATATCATCCACTTTCAGTAAAGTTTTGAAATTGTTCGTATAGAGTTTCTATTGGGGTTTTCCTTACGATTCCTGACAAGAAATAATAACGACTTATATTGCGTAGTAACTGTTAAATTGCAAACGGCATGGAGGTTAGCGGAGTTCAGCAGAAACCGAAAGTAAGCGCCTTACATTAAGTAGACCAAAAGCTGGAATGCGATAACGTAAATAAGATGAAACGAAACTTCCAAATCCTGGAAATCGGATTATGACCAAGGCCAGAAAAATGGATTAGGCAGAAAAAAAGTGATGCTTATTTTTGTATTGTTTAAAACTAGCTTAAATTCATAAAAATAAAAATGTTTGGAATTTTAGTATTATAATATTTTAGACATTTTATAAAATCAGTTTGGGAGAAAGTAGTTTTATAATATTAATTCCTTGAAGAGTGTAAATTATGCTCAACCAGAAATTATATAAAAGTAAGAAAATAATTTGTCAACTTGAGAATAAAGGTATAGTTTTATGTGTATTTATTCTATGACTGAAGCGTTTCGTTTTTTCGAGATTGATTTTCAAATAGGGACTACATCAGGTGCTTTTGAGTCTGAGAAGAAAGAGTGAGAGAAAGAGACTATGAATGATCACAGAGAGGACGCTAGAAGGAAGGAGAGGCAATTAGTAATATGAATGAAGAGAAAGGGAAAGAGAGGGTAGGAAAAGCAGAGAGGGGGTAACATTAAGTAGTAGAGAAATCATGAAAAAGCAGGGAGAAGAGAAGAGAGTAGATGTCGAGAATGAAAGAATGATAATAAAATCGTGGTAGGAGTAGGAGGGAAGCTGCGCCACCTATTGAGAGAAATAAACATCAAGTGTGCACACAACTCTTTCACTACTACTACTAGCACTGTGGAGATAAAATATGGCTGTGCTCTGATGTCCAAGGCAGAAGGAGTTTCACGCATCCGGGACAAAATATGGTAAAGCCAAGCGATTTTCTCTTTAACTTGGTCGCTAGAATTGCTGCCGGAAAGGTTCGTCCGTCCGTTCGTGTCGTCGGCCGCAGATCTCGTCGAATTACGACGACGGCAGCCGTCGGTCTACCACGGAGGCTGACCGCAGCCAAAACCATTTGTTTATGTTTTTCACCCATTTGTTGATACATATAATAATATAATTCCATTATTATATATTATTGCACACATTTCTCTCTAATACATAGTCTATACTTACTTACTAATAATACTAGTAGTAGTAGTGTTTTTTAAAAAAATGAGGCTTTTTGGAGAGAAAAATAATGGAAATTGTTATTCTCTCTATATAATAATCTAATTTTGTGAGGAGAGAGAAAAAGAAGGAAGGAGAAGAAAGAAGAGAAAAGAGAAGCAGCAAGAGAGGGAAGTGAAAGAGGAGGAAAATAGTACAAAATCCTCCTCCCACCGCTACTCACAACAAGTCTACTCTCCTCCCACCACGGTGCAGACATCTACTCCTACCACGGCCGCGGCCTCTCCTCCTACCACCGCCTAGATTATCCTCCTACCACCTCTATTCCTTCTACTGCCACCATCACCACCACTGTTATGTCCGTTCCGTTTCTCAGCTGTCTGTGGAACACAGTAAGTTTTTAATTCAGAGTCCGACAGAAAGATTAAAAAAAGAGAAATATATATATATACATATATATATATGACGTCGTCCAACTTGAAAAAAAAAAATGAAAATTATAAATATGAAAGTTTTTGCTGGTTCTCATGCTTATCCTAACTATTATTGCATTGTCATCAGTGAAAAAAGAAAAAAAAAGAAATGTTTATCTACCTTGCCTTCCTACCTACCTACCTACACCTATCTATTTCCCTACCCACCCGTGTACCCTGTCACTGTCAATGTGTGTAATTCATTCCACCCGGGAACCCCCACCCTTTTCTTATTCTACTTGCATCTTCCTTGTTTACACCCTCCTGATGTTTTCAATTTCTTTTCTCGTACTCCTCAAATTCTCTCTCCTCCCCCCTTTTTTTTGGCAAAGCTACCCGTTTCCTTGGTGCATCTACCCCCCAATACTTTCAATATACCTTCTTTCCACTTACCTCACCCTCTCCCTGTTTACATCTTTACTTATCCCTTTCTCTCCCCTTCCCCCTTCTCACACTGCTCATCTATAAACACTTTTTTCTATGTTTGTTTACACTTTCCCCCTTTTATCTAATTTCTTATTTCTACATTTTTTCATTGGTTTCTCTTTTCTCCTTACATTTCCCCCTCTTTATTTTCATATTCTCTCTCTGATCCCTTTCTTTCTCTCTCTCTCTTTCCTTCTTTTTCTTTTTCAAATTGTTGTCGTTGTCCCCAGTAGCAACTGCTATTATTATTTCTACCAGCCACTTTTGTTTATATCCTACCTTTACCTTACCTTGCATTTTTGTCCGCGGCATTTTATCCCTTTTTCTTGATCTTCTCTTTGAAAAGATCTGCAAAGCTTGGAAAAAAAAACAGCCTAACAAGGTCTTATTTTATTGTCACCCAAGAGTGCTTCATCTACCTTTCCACCTTTTTGCATTTAAGAAAATAGTCCTTTTGCTTGATAAATGCGTTAAAAATGAAGGTCATCTGATCTTTTATCCGATTTTATTTTCGAATTGTTCAAGTATTTTTAAGCAGTTTACATCATCTTTCTGAAATTGCTTTGAACCTTGTTTTCTTCTTCATTTTTTTTTTATTACTACATTGGCCATCCGTATCTTAGGATATTATTGATCAATCATTTTTCTCTCTTCGATGCCCATATTTTCAAGTAGAATCTGAATTTTTTTCTCTTATGATACGCGAAATCTTAAACATTTTTATGTCTATTCAAATGATAGCTATCTAACAATATCCTCTTTCAATCCCGGTCTGTACCCGATTCTAGGATCTAAAAACAGATTGAAATAATCTTACTTCTGATGGGAGATAAAGGCTGATTAATTTAATTTCCTTTACTATAGACCAACCCTACTAAAACATAATAAAGATATTCCAGTTGAGTCACTTGACTGAAGTGGACAGTTGTTAATATGACTATCGATTAGTTAGGGTGGATACAAATGCAAGAATGAGTAGAACTATGACCTTGATTCCTTTGGGAAAATTTAGGAGACTAGTAGTAGGAAAATAATTGGATCATTTACCTTCTCATATTTCTAATAACAAGTGTCATCATAGCTTTATTATTCGATAACATATCAGAATACATCATTATTGACCACTTTATACACAATAATAGTACATTACTAACAATAAACCAGCCAACCGAATTATAGACAAATTAGTGATTGTTATTATTTCAGTCTCCACATTTCTGGCCCGAAATTCGATTAACTAGAACGAAGACTGTTTTCATTTTTCATGTGAGCTACTATTCTGGAATCAGTTGCGAATTCTTTTCAGTTATCATTATTATTATTTAGACAATTTCCTGTTCTCAATTGACCGTTGAGAATTCCTTCGCTCTCCTCTTGTATCGGCTTTCCCCATTTCTACTTGGCTCAAATATTTTTAATGAAATTCACTACGAATCGAAGGTATTTTCGTGTGAATAACGTTGTTGACTAATAAATCTGGTGACACTGACAGCATTTTGTGTTTACCTGCTTTTTTTCCCCTTCCCGCTCACTAAGCTTTATAACAAGGGCCCTCATCCGTCCATTGAATTTATACAAATTGAATAACTGTTAAAAATGAATTTTATTGTTGAAAATAAAGCTTACTTAAGTACGTGACTATCTTCATCCACTTTTTTTTTGCTTTAGGCGCGTGTGTGTAGCATCATTTTCTTTTGATGTTTACCACATCTTATTTCTTCCTCTGAAAAGCTACGTTTCTTCAATTAGTAAATAAAAAAGCTTAGTCTCTTTTTAAAATTAAAGTTTAAAATAGATATACTTTGGTGGATGAATAGAGAAATATGTCTTCTTTAACTCGTTTTTGCTAAGCAAGTGAAAATGCCATAGGGTCCTTATGTTACAGTCTTCGTTTTTTAAAAATAAACAAGATTAATTCATCATTAATCCTTTTTATTTAATTTTGACATGTCTTCTCGCATATATCCATGTTATTACCATCAAACAGTTTATGCGATTAGTACAATTGGCGGTTTTATTTTTTCCTATATTCTGTGATGCCTCATGTTGCAAATATGTGTAATTTTAAGCCTTGTGTTGTGACAACAGCAATTTTAAAACAAGAACTTAAATTCCTCGATATGATTTATTGTATGATAAAAAAAAATGATAATTTCAACGATATACGCAATTACAGACCATTTTCTTGACAGGATAGTTTTGCCATGTGACTATGCTTTTACCGTAAGTCGTTCTGTTAATTAGCAGTCGTTCAGTTGTTTTTAAAATCGTTTATCGCATTGGAAGAAAATGGTTAGTATATTTTCTACGATTTCGAAAAGATTCCACAAACTTGAAACTGATAATATTCTGCCTGTTATATGAAATCTGGTAAAAAAAAAATGCCTTTTCCTTCCTACAAATATTCAGCATCAGTTCAAAATCGGTGAAAAAAAATTATTCCTACTTGAGCTAAAAGTATAAGTTATTTCTTCATTGAACCAAATCATAATTCCTAATCTGAGTATAATTGCCATTATACTTTATTGTTTATTTACAATTCATGGTTTGATCCCTTTATATTAAAATCTTGAACTGTGTTTTAGGTTTTCAAGGGTTTTACGTTCTTTGCGTGGTTTCAGATTTGGATAAATGACTAACGAAGAAATGATTCTACCAAACGATAAACATCAATGAACGAAATCAGAAATATACAAACTGAATGTAGTGAATTGTCGGAGTGTTAATTACACCTAATTTGAATTGTGTCGTTACACCTAATAAGAATCATATCTTTTAAAATGAGTCCAAGTTTACTATCCTTAGTACCTCTCAATAAAAATCTAAAAAATAAACAAGTACAGACCCTGTCCAAAACGTTGTTTACAGTTTTTTACATTATCGATAAAATTACAGAATTTCATTACAATTCTAATATTTATTCTAAAATACAAATGCATTAATATAGTAAAAATTATTTGCAATGCATTTTATATTTCAAAATCCTTATTGTCAGTAACACTTGCCCGAATTCCTGACCATGGACAATCCCTTTCATCCTTGGGTTTTCAATGCATTTAGTTTATAATATTCCCATCCCATATTTTGACTCCTAAAAGATGGGGGAAAAAATGTTCCCCCCCTCTCTTTTGACCCCAACTTTCTAAAGTGCAATTAGAATATGAGTCCTGATGAAAAAAAAACTTACAAATGGTGTGTGATTAGTTCTAATGTCATGAAAAATAGGTCAGAAATATAAATATTGTAAATCTCTCTTGCCTCTGTTTACTATCTTTTTCAATTTTCGAAAGAAAGTGAATTTGGCTCTCATAGACCTTGCAATGTTCGTTGCTGGTAATGATTAGTAAAGTGATTATTTTTTTTTTTTTTTTTTTTTTTTCCTTAAAATTTTGCCTTCAAAATAGTCCTACCCTTCTCTTTTCCTATGTTTCATTTTATATTTAGTAATTATTTTCCAAATTTAAGTAAGACAATTCTGTAGAATTTTTATGTGGTTCTGTTTGTCCATGTCATTCTTTCCTGTCAGTGGTTACTCTATTCATTCCAATCTTCATCAGACCATTCTTTCCCCAGAATGAAATATTTTTCAGTGTGTAATCTTTTCCATATTTACTTTATGCTCCGTGGATGTTAGAGCACATCAATGTTCACCAGTTTTGAAATCGAGATAACTCTTAGTTATCTTTAATGTATTTTACATACCCTGTCCAGGGTCCAGATGAAACCTCCTCACCAGTTGAACTTTAAAGAAGGACAAAACAACAAATAATCAAGTGATTGGTGACAGTATGAGGGTTATTGTCCATATATTGTGTGGGAGAGAATAGATAAATAGCTGTTGGTTAGATGTGGTGAGAAGATGTAGTCCTAGACAAAGGATTTTGCTTTCATATGGTTTGGTATTAGCGCCAATGTCACTGGAGAAGTTGATGAAGGAAGGAAGACATGTAGAGAACACAGATATTAAATGGAGCTAAAAGACACATACAAATATTTAGATGTGAAAAATGAGAGATATGTTCAATACACAAATGAAGAATGTTAATGAAATACATGGGATGGAAACCTAAATACATTTGGTGTAAAGAAGTGGAGACTTGAAGCCTGTCAGGTTTAGGTTTTTCCTAGGCGTAAAAACAAAATGTAGGAAAGAATAAGAATTTGGGGGACATGTGGTATGAAGGGTCTCATGTCATTTTGGTTATCTATTGCATAGCGCCCAGAGTCATGCCTGTTATGATTGGTATAGTTGACAAAGCTAGATTATAAAAAGGCAGTTAGTCAAGATAGGTGCAAGAAGAAGCTGAAGAGGCAAAAAAATGAACACAGTGTTTGCGTGGTCATCAAAAATAGTCGTTGCAAGTTGTAGTATTTGCATTTAATAGCTATGAAGTTCTTGCAAATACTCACATCGATGAAAATAAGTAACAAGACATTACATATGTAATCTCGGTCAATGTATAGAAACTGCGCTGGCCACGAGTTTAGAGAGAGGTAAAGGAAGATAACTGGCTCAAGATGCCGGAGCCAAAAATATAGAAGTTCACCAGTTCAAAGACTTGGGCAAAGAGGTATTTGACCACGTGCATTCAGGGCTTTCAGTGTCGTCGAAGGAAGTGACGTTCAAGATACCTAGCTAAAAGAAGGGTTTCTTATTCAATTCTTGATTAAAAATGTAGGGGTTGCCACAACAGTATTGCAAATTTTTACCTTCCTTATTATTCATACCTAAGGAAAAGTAGCCTTAATACTTTAATCGCTCATTCTTATTTTAGCATTTTCATTTTCGAGACATCCAAAATCTGAAGAATAATAATACCACTTCAAAAAAAAATTGTTGAGCTTTAAAAATTTGTGATTGATATAAGGATAAAATAATTAAACAATTGAATTTTTGCCATGTCTTATTTCAAGGAGTTATATCCAACACTTACTCTGCTCATACCCCAGGGGATTGTGCTGTATCGGCTGTTATCTTAATCCAGTTCCCAACAGAATTTAGTTACTAATACGTGTCTACTACAGCAAGTATGACTATTACCTTATTTTTTATGAACCAAGTTGATTTGAATGTATATTTGACTTGGAAACATGTCAGTGTTCAAACAGTTACTTTAAAATCATGCTTGAGCGTTAGCTAATTGTATTTTTATCTTTTTATTTAGATTTAGTACAATATTTGATTGAAACATTAAATTGTAAAGAGGAAAAACTGACACTCAAAATTTTAATTTCTGTTCTTTTAGTTTTAGTCACATTGATGTATTTTTATTATACATAAATAAATTTTAAATTAATACCTTTTTTTTTATCCATTATTAATTTATTATTCTTATGAAAAAGACAGATTTTACTATAGTTTAAGCCCTGAAAATGTTCAAATACTGTTTTGGTTTCTAATTTTCTCTAAAACAGAAAAATATGAACACAATCTGAAAATTAAATATAAGTGATAAATGCTATGTGCAATCTGTTCATGTGGTACTGAGGAAGCTGCCCCCCCCCCAGTATAATACCTGGTACCAGGCTGCACCTCTCCAATGCACTGACAAGAGCATGATAAGGGTTAGTCCTTGATATTTTTTTAGTTGTCACTAAGGGGATTTCTGAGAGAACTAATTGTCTCTACCCACATGTGTGAGGATCACCTTACTGTCCTCGTGGGGAGGTGGATAGATATCTGTATGTGAAGGTATGTGTTATATATAGGGAGATTGTGTTTTTTCAAAATAGGTTTTTGTTTCATGATACAAAATCTATTGATTCGCTCTATTACTTGTAAAGACATGTCTTTAGTCTCTATCTTGCACTAGACAAGAGAACAAATTTAGTCTTGTCAGGCATTGAAGTGGCTTCATCAGTACATGCACAGATGATGACAGTAAGACAATTTCTCTGTATCTCTTGGTAACACTGCATATTTAGTACTGAGGAATTTATTTCTACTTCTCAACAAAACTGAATGAAGATTAGTCTTTGATTGTAGAGAGATATATTGTTTAACATTTGTAAAAGTTATTTTTGTGGGATTATCTATATTTGATATCCACAATTGAAAAGGAATGAAAGAAAAATTAGAATATAGAATAATGTATTGTTAGATTGAGTAGGATGTGCTAAAGTTGAACAGGCAACATTATTTATAAATGCATTTTGTGTCTTTCGTATATTGTTGAAGATTAAGAATTATATTAGATCACTGATAAACAATATTTTTTTGGTTTAGATTTATTGTTGAAGATAACTAATCAACTTGTACAGTTAGGTTGATAAACTGACCTCCTTGCATGAGGGTTCACATACTAAACTCTACAAAGGTATTGTTATAAATATCAGATGTCTATGTATGAATTTACCAAATGTATCGTTTTTGTTAATTGTTGAAATACTTGATCTAGCACTCAAGACTTTCTACTTCCAAAGAAAATCAGTTGAATTACAGAAGTCTTTTTGTCCTAAGGCAGCAATTTTTCATTTACTGTGGCTCATTAATTGGTGCAATGCATCTGTAAGTGTGCTGCATGGATTTTAAGGAAGGTCTATCCTCCCTCAAACAATGTGGGGGACAATGTTCTCAGTATAGGCACAAAAATAACATTTGAATACGTCTTAACTATTGGTACTTCTACTGAGTGCATTGAACTTCTTTTCTTTTTTCTTTCTCCAATGATACAATAAAAGTGTGTTCATTAAAGGCCCAAACAGCAGTTTTGAATTTTCTCCTGCCATAGTATAGAACTGCCAATCTCATTATTTTTTCTCAATGAATGGTATCTTTTTTCAATGACCTCTTGTTTCAATGTTTAGTAATAAGATATACACAAAACTTTCAAAATCATGATCAACAATATACTTTTGGCAATAATATTGATAATTATTAGTTTGTTTAACTTATGAACACATTAATATCTCTGTGCCATGAGATGAAGAAGGTTGAAAATCACTGGTCTAAGGAATGTATCCTTCTATGTGAACAGTATGTAGTGTTTTTCAATACAAAGACTTAAGAATGGTAAGATAAACATCCCACTGTTTCAGTGCTGTGAAGCCTTTCTTTCTCTTTCCATTGGAAAGCTATAAGTATTGACCCCCTGAGTATTCATTCTGTTTCAAGGATCTAATTTTCTATGATATTATGATGAACCCATCACATAAATCCACCATTGAATGTAATAAGAATTCCAATACAGTAAATATTGATAAAATTTATATCTTGGTCCTGGAGAACAACATTTTTATCAGCATAAGCAATATTTTGGGAGCCTTTTCTTTTTAAGCTCACCTGACACTAAATCCTTACTCACTTTCTCTTCATCCTTCTCTCTCTAATATTCCTGTTCTAATCATAGAGAGACGAGCATATGCCTGTTGCCGATCGACAGTCCACTTTTTCCTCCTGGGAATAATAACTTGTGACACATACTTGTTCTGACATGGTTCATTTTTATAGTATAGATTATGTAAACTCATAATCCATTATTCATCTGTTCATTTGTGTCATCTCTGACTTGCATTTCATAGAATGTAGTCTTGAAAACCAATATCATTAATTGTATCAACGAGCCCTTTTAAAGCATCAATTAAGGAGCCAAATTCATTTTTGTTAAGATGAATTGGTTCAGGAAGATTTCTTCACTTCTCTGGTTATTCCAGGTTGGACCAAATATGCTTTACTCTGTTGTTTACATACAGTATTGTAATGATAGTGAATTAATCTTTGTCTTACTTGGAGGATAGACGAAAATAGTTTGCTGAAAGATGCTACTTATTTTTAAGTATATTTTCCTTAATTATCACTACCTTGGATTATGCCTCTGCTGGTGTGGATCATTGATATCATGGAGGAATAAAGACTTAAAAAGTCTGAGCATCATTTATTATTCATGAAATTCCAGGATTAATTTCATTAGCTGATTTGTTCTGGAATGGAAAAAGAAGGCTATCAAATGAATAAACCAAG
The DNA here is from genome assembly GCA_963457665.1 of Thysanoteuthis rhombus. NCBI lineage: Eukaryota > Metazoa > Mollusca > Cephalopoda > Oegopsida > Thysanoteuthidae > Thysanoteuthis > Thysanoteuthis major. The sequence goes on from OY735212.1 coordinate 29,061,598, forward strand.
AGCGCCAGGTTGCTTCATTTGTCGTCAACAAATTTATATGGGTTGCAGTTAATGTAGAATTTGCATAATTGTTAGAATATGGCATTTATCCTCATAAAAATGCTATTCTAAAAATGTTTAATACTACTGATCCTCACATACTTCAACTTTTTGTTGTATGAGTTGGACTGGTAATTTGATTAACCAAAGTCATAGATTCATTATTTTTAGAGATAATTTTCTTAATTGTAAGTTCAAAGCTCCTTTCAAAACTGCTCTGTTGATATTTTTGTTTCTCAATTTCTAAATAATCAATTTAGATTCTTTTCTCTTTTCTTATTTGTTCTTCCTCTCTTAATGAGACAAATTTTATTTTCAAGTTCATGAATATTCACGTCCACTTGTTATTATATTGCATATTCATCATCATCAGTCTTTCAACGTCCATGATTGGACATGGACCTTCCCCAGGATCTGCCACATTTCTGTATCATGGACGTTGTGGAGCCAGTATTTTATGAATTTGTCTAGTTCATGTCTCCATCTTGTATTTTGTCGGCCTCGGTTTCACATGTGATCTCTGGGGATCCATGTTGTGAGTCATGATGTCCATCGGTTGTCTTGTCATTCTCGCAACATGACCAGCCCATTGCCATTTGAGTTTTCTAATAGATTCTATGATGTCTTGGATCCTTCTCTTCTTTCTGATATATTGTGCTGTCTTGTGGTCTTTCCATGTGAGGTTGAGCATGTCTCATGTACACGCTGCATGCTTCTTAGTTTGCGGATCTGTCTCTTGGTTAGGTTCCATGTTTCAGCTCCATAAATGACTATTGGAAAGATGCGTTGGTTGTATACTTTTCTTTTTGGGACTCACAGAATTTTCTTGTTTTTGAAAGTTGAGCTTGCTCTGCCGAAGGCTTGCCATGCTAGGGTGATTCTCCATTTGATTTCTTCTTTTGTAGGTTTCATAGAGATTTGTTGTCTTAGATAGATGCAGTTTTTACATCTTTGATTTTGACAGTTGGTGTGTTAATGTAGATCGTTTTTGTGACAGTTTTTGAGTTAATTTTTCTGTGAAACTGTGAATTGTTTTATGAACTCTAAAGCAGTGATTCTGAAATGGAAGGCTCTTATCATGCAGGGGATGAATTTCAATCGGGGAAAAGGTACAATGGAAACTATAACGGTAAAAAAAAATAGAGTACTATTCAATATGGGGAGGAATTGGGGAAACCTATGATGGAAAGGGGATGAATGCGACCTGGCACTTTGAGAATCACTGCTTGTGTAACTTATTTTAGGTATCCATCTATTGTATTTATTCTATTATACTTGGATTTAATTTTTCAAACATCAAATATTGATATTCATTTCAGTAAGTTTGAGAATAAGTTTTTTTTTTTTGTTTTTTTTTCCTTCCTCTGATCATGTACACAGTGTTAGTCTTGATAATTGGATTGATTTGTATGATTTTCCTGTGTATCATTCTTTCCATTTTCACATGATTTTCAGTTCAAAACCTCATCAAAATAAAAAAGATTTGCAACTTTTGAGGAATTCATCTTTCCTTGTGTCTATTACAGCATTTGAAGCAGTGGTATTTGAGTAAGGCCTAACTTATGACACAAACTCTCTATTTTTATATATCCTAGGTGTTAATTCACTCTGATGTTGAGAAATTATTATAATAAATTTTGATCTATCAGCAACAATATGCATCATATAACTGCCAGTTCTATGTTTTAAGTTGATAGGTAGCAAAGAAAATTGTCTCTCTTTTTTTTCCACAAGAAGTATGTACTTAACTCTATCTATTTTGGTTATAGATATAGAATTATACTCTAGATTTTGAAAGATTTTTGCACTTCTTGTTTTTGTTTCTTCTTTTTCTTTTTCTTTTTTTAAATTTGATTTGTTTATTCTTTTTATTATCTTTTTACAGCATTAAAATTTTTCACTCTAGTCTCTTATTCTCCTACAACTTATGGTTCCTGTTACTTTCCAATGTCTTTACTCGTATACTTGAGAGCCATCATCTTCTATAATACCAATGGTTAAGCTCTCAAGACAGATTGATTTGCTTTTTAGCCTTCATTCTTCAAATAACTCCTTTGTGATCTTGGATAGAAAAGATCATTTCCTTTGTATTTGTGTGTTTTTTGTTTGTTTTTTAACCTTCAACTCAAACTATCCTGTAACTCAGTGCAGGTTTGTTGGGACACCATATATGGTTTCATCATGTATGTCAAAGGCAAGATGGCTTGAGAGCCCAGTCTGCCCTACTATTATTTACTCATAACTAGAGAGAATATAGGTGGATTCATAACTTTCTCAAGGGCATTTGTGCAAAATGAACTCAGCTTGCCAATTCCATTTCCTTGCTCTTAACTGTTCCACACCTCCAATATTGGTTTATTTCATGATTTATTTTTTACTTCATTTATTCTCAAATGTTACTTCAAACTCTTTCAATATTGGAAAAAAAAGTCAGTATATGTGTATTTTGCAAAGGCAAATATATGATAATGCACACTGCATATGTATGAATTTATAAGTACCGTTCACTTGCCAAAATTTATTGAAATCATTCCTCATACTTACATTTTACATAATGCTACTGGTATGTGAGATTGATCTCACAGCCTGAAATTTTAAACTGGCTTTGGCACAAAACTTTTAGACTGATATTATTGAATTTCCTGTGATTGAATTCAAAGTAGTTTTGATTCCTTCTGAGAAAGTTGGAGTTTAGTACTTTATTTTTCTTTCTTGTGATTTTATTTCTTTGTCTGTCACTGAATTATTTCCCAAGATGTTTTGGCAGTGGCCTTGCTTATGGATCAATACAACATTTGCTGGTTTATAATGTGTATTTATTCATATATGCTCACGTGCACACACACACACACACACACGCGCTCACCTGTAGTAAAAGTTCTATGAAACTGAAATACAAGAAAAAATAAGGACATCTAACTGATGTTACTTTTCTTCAAAAGAAAAAAACACATGAAACTCCCATGAAAATCACACAAAATACACAAATGATACTTGGTTATGAATTGTGAAAACCTTTCGTAAGTCAAAATAAATGTGAAGACTCAATTATCATTAATCTATATAGGAAATATTTTTGAGCATTACTGGAATGGAGATCAGAGATTCATTTTGAGTACCTCTCCCCTTCCCTTATAAGCATCACACTGTCATTTCCATACTTTTGAAACATTCTCAATTTAACTGGTATGTATATCAATCCAAAATGAGCTTACAGTCCAACCAACTTTATAAATGTACAGTTGTTCATGCAGTCACTTCTCTCTTTATAAATAGTTGTTCATTTACTTGTCCATGTTGTGCCCTATCAACAACCCTCTTGATATCACTAAGCCAAATAATGCTCCATCAGTAATTTTATTTCTTTCTTTCACTTGTTTACAGCAGTGTACGGCCACAATTAGGCATGCGAGGCATCTGTTGACTAGATTATTCTTATCTTTTTTACTCATTTGAAATGGTACATGTGTGTTGATAAGATGATCTTCTATAACTATTTATACAAGCTCTTACCATATTCCGAGTGAGTAGTATGGCTTTCACGAAATCTATCAAGAAATAAACCCGACTGTTTTGAATATCTCAAGAACCGGTTGAACTGCCTTGATGTAACTTGGCAATTAATCAGAGGGTCCCTTGCTGTGCATATGTGGACTGACAATCTCCCATGGGGTTACTCAGTTTATACTGAGATGCCGTTGAGTGAGCTTGTGTACTGTGTGATTGTAGCATTTACAGTACCTATTTTTCATGTTTTGTGCAAGGTGTTTGGCAAAACTCTGCATCGCCTAGGTCTATTTTTGCTCTATGACCTATGAAAATGATGGCAATAGCTCAAATGAGTTTTAGTGACCCATAATCCAAGTAGGCTTTTTGATCTCAAAGTAGTAATTTTCTGATCTCTCCACTTTTTTCCCTTTTATTGTAATCATAGTAGTACAGGTTGAAAAGAACATACTAGTATGCTATTAGTCAGTCTATAAAATTTAAGTGTATTGATTCTTATCTATTAATAATCCCATTCTAAACATGTTTAAACAAAAATCTTCATATTTTCTGTTGATTTAAATCACTGTTATATGTTCTTTTGTTCTGAACTATATCAAAATTCATAAAAAGATTTGAAGAATGTCTTGGTTGTAATATATTATGATATTAAAGCAACAAAAAAGATCTAGTTTCAAAATTGTTTGAAATGATAACAATATTCCATCTTATCAATCTTGTTTAAAAAGGAATCTGGGTAAATACAATTTTCTCTGATATGTAGATTTACAACCTACGTGTGTTGAGATGTATAGTTCAATAACCATTAGTGCAATGATGGTCTATATCTTGAAGGTATATCAGGAAATGATTTACCAAAGAAAATGTATGAGCTCATCGTAATAATTACGTTTCAAATAGATATCTAATAGATTTTGGCACAGTGCCTGCTCCAAAGGTGCATGCTTTGAAGGGGCCAGACTTTGTGGTGTGTGGAGAAGCCTGCTATAATTGTTGTGTAAAATGATTTTCTGTCCCTCATACAAAACTGCAGCTTCGAGGTATTTTGTTTACTTCTTTTCTATGGTACCAATTTAGATATTTTATATCTAAATTTTAGATAAAGAAGCATTATTAATATTTTATTTTTATTAGATTTTTTTGAACTGCTGATCCAAAAAAATTCAGACTGTATACTGTACTGCCTTGAGTGGTGACTGATATATCCAGCAAATACCCAATTATCAAGTAATTGTGGTGCACACACAAATACACATACACACACAGTTTCTCCAATCGTTGTTTGGTTTCTCTACAAAATCTTGTGCACCCCATCCACCCACTTTGACTAATTCTTGTTTAATTTTTCTGTTCATGTATAATTTTGAATAACCTGCTTCCACTCAAGGTGTTAGTGGCTGAACTGTTGATGGTATTAAGGATGGAATAGGCAAGCAGAGTTCAAACTCAGCTGGGGCTGTTTGCATTCACGCCTTAAAGAAAGGCATGAATCCACTTCTCCTCCCAGCTATGGGTAAATTGTAGAGCAGCTTTAGTGCTGTAAGGTGGTCTATTTAGTCCGTTGGGCTAGCATCCTGGGCCTGTAAAAAAACCCCAGTTGCTACAATGATTGGGTCTCCATGGATCTTACAAGAAAAGGAGACAAAATATTACCTCATGTGTTGTGCTACACAATTTTGCTTTTTCTTCCAATCATATAAATCTGTGACCTATCTATGAAAGCCACTCATTGATAATCTGATTAGTCAGAGGAGACTATTGGTACAAGATATAAATAGTGAAAGTGAGTTTGTTTTATTTCAATGTTTGAAAAGTTCTTTCAAACCAATCCAACAGTTTCCTATTAGCAGGTACATCTACAGTTGCTTATGTTAGCAGGGTTCATCCAAATATTTTAGACTCGGAAGCCAAAAATATGGTCGCTAAAATGAAGCATATAAATGATTGAGGAAAATTTCTTTATTTCTATTAATATTCGGACCATCCTTATCTTGGTTGTTTTTCATACAACGTTTCAGCCATTGTACTCAACGGCCTTCATCTGGTAGGTATGGGGAAGTAACGAACCGAACCCTTTATTTTAACCGACGGGGGTATATTGACCACACTCCCCTCTTAGCATTAGTAGTATTATTATCGTCTCACACTGGGATTGAACCTGGAACCATCAGATTATTTGCAGTAATTTGTCTGGTTCTGTAACCACTACGCTATGTGTCCTTTACTGAAAAAATTTAAACAAACCTTAAATCACAAAACTTCAAAATGTAAATAACATTGCATATGGCAAGCAAATGTATATCAGTGTATAGATTATCATTATTAAAAAATTGGATCTTTTTCTTTTGTAAGAAAAAAAAAATATGCTGTGTTATTTTGATTTTCAATCCTCAATAGATTCAGATTAGATTATACAGCTATAAGTACTGTTTATTCTCTTTTTTAGTGAAACCAAATTATGGATGTATTACAGAAAAAAAAAATTATGAAAGATTTTGTTCTAGTTCAAAAAGTGAGTAATGCAAGGTAGTGTCAGTGGCCAATGAGTTAGCAGCATGGAAAATAGACTCGGCAAGCTGAGTTCAAACTCTGACTGAGACTGGCACAAGTGCACTTAAAGCATAAATCCTTCTCTCCCCCCCCCTCCAAACTATGAGTAAAATAGCTTATGGTAAATGGAGGTAAGCACTTAGGGTGCCTCTTGTCTCCAAGTTTTGGAGAACCAACCAAGGGAGAAAAATTTATGATATGTGAAACCCAAGCTTGGATGGCTGCAGCTGTGGCCAGCATAAGGGAAGTACTTCACTTTTTTACTTTGTGAGAAATGAGCATAAGTCAAGACCGATCTCAGAATATTCTTGTCCTATCAATTAAGATATAAACATTTCAAAATGTATCTTGGCTATAAAAAAAAATGATATGTATAAGATTCTTACTTCTATACTTTATTTCGTACTTGATTGTATTCAAATTCAAAAAAGCCAGCAGTAGACAAAAAGTTCAAATGACAATGCTGATATTAAGGAGAGCATTCCTTAGGGCCAATAGCAGTTAAACCAGCAATGTATTGATTATTTAATTGAGCTTTTCCACAAACTTCTTTCTGAAAGCAGTAATTTTTTAACCAAAAAAAATGGAAAAAAACCCCAGATTGTTGGCAAGTTTAATATACATGACTATTTTTTTCACTTTTCAAATTTCCAGTTACCCTAATCTCTCCCCCCCCTTTTTTTTCTCCTAATTTTTATTTGTGGTAACAATATTTCTCAAGCACAATTTCCTCCTTCTCTTATTATCCTGGTATAAACTGCGCAAGTTTCTGTGTTTTAGTTTGGAACAAAGGTAATATTAAGTTCATGTGAATAGACAACAATACCACATTAAAATTTTGATTGACCGGAACAAAATTGGTCTCAATTTTAAGTACACATACATCTTTCCTTTCTACTGAAGAATTATGTTTAATGAAACCTTACTTGCTCTAAGCTTGAACTACAGGCTTCACAATATCCTTTTCTATTTGCTAGGCAATTCAATAAATTTATTTGATCTGAGAGGAAGAAATTAGTGTTACTGAATCTCAGTTTGAACTCTACCTCTCATTCTATAGTTTAACCTTCAAACCACTATAATTTAGCTTTGCAGTAGATTCCATAACTTTCTCATGAGTGATTTGGTAGCCACTTTTGAACTCGATTTCTCTCATTGTATAACTTAAGCTTTGCATAAACTGTAATCTTTTAATATCAGATGGAAATATTCTGTTTATTTACTTGAATGTTATATTGCTTTTTTTCTGCCTTACCCGGTTCCTGCTTATTTTCCTCTTGTTCTCCTTACAATTCTACAAAGCTTATGTCAACTGCAAAATGGAGCCTCTTTCATTATAATGTTTGTCTTTTTGTATGTGTCAAAATTTGCTGCATGTAAAGTTTGTACCAATTATCAAATTTCAAGAACTTTATTTCATTAAATTTCTGGTCTATATTGAAAATCATATATCAGATATTTTCAAATGCTACAAAGAACTGTAATTAATGGAGCTATCATTTAGCAAATATTAACTCAAAATTGTTTTATAAATGTTGGAAAAACTGTTTGATGGCATATAAAACTCTGTCCTGTTCTTCCACCCCCACCCAAAAAGGTTCAAAATGTGAATGTAACTTCCATTGTTAAGTCCTTCATTGACTTGAACTTAGAGAATTAGAAAAAAAGTAAGTGGTGTGTTATATGCCATCAGATACAATGATTGATTCATCATAAAAAAAATGTTAATGAAGATCTTGAATTGACCAATTTGGTTTCCTTCAAAATCAAATATTGCCATATCGATCAAGGTTTGTTTTTTTTTTTTTTCTCCTAGCAGAGGGGGAATTTATAAGAATTGTTCACTTGATACCAAGTTTTGATAATTTGGCATGATATTAGGTATGACCATGACATTTTCAAAATGTAAGTTAGTGTCAACCTGTGATGGCCTGTGCAGGCAAAGCCTAATATGGCCACCTCTGAAAAGCATCAATCTCATGTCTCCAGGACTGGTAGCCCAAAATTATGGTGTAATACCACTAATTACATGTATTTTGTTATGAGAGATCTTTTTCCGGCATCACTTTTCTTCTTTCTTTTTTTTCTTTTTTTTTTTCTTCTTTTTTTCTTCTTTTTTTCTTCTTTTTTTCTTTTTTTTTTTCTTCTTTTTTTTCTTCTTTGAATTTATTTTTGATTACATATCTATGATTGGCTGCATCAGTCCGCCATATCATTGTTTGTGTATATCCTCCTTAATTTAAGCATATTCTTATTGTGATGTTGTTAGGAAGAGCGATGCATTGGTCGGGGGGGGGGGGAGTCACAACTCACAGAGAGAATCAATAGGAGACACATGCAGAGACCTGGTGGTCAGAGCAGAATGTTATTAAGAGGTAGGGGATGGTTCCTATGCTTACTTTTCCGCCAGCACTTCCCTCCTGCAACCACCAGATCTTTGCATGTCTCTAATTTACTTTCTATGTGAGTTGTGTGTGTGAGCTCACTCTGTCACTCTCCCTCTCCTCCCACCAACATTACTTAACAATTAGACTAAGTTTGAATGAAAGATACACACAATGATATGGAGGACTGATCCAGCCTATCATAGATATGCAATATGTTTAGTAGAGTGTGAAGTATCTTCAACTATCTGTTTATTAGAGTATATCTGTTTGTACAGAGATTAAATTAATTCAAAATCCCGAGCTATGATAATTTAAAAGACCTTAAGTGACTTCTTGCCTTCAAATAAACATGAAAAGCAAAAATAACACCAGAAATGGATCTCTATTAACAAAATACTTATAAGTGGTATTACACAACAAACTGTGGCTACAGGAGATGCTTTTCGGTGATGACCATATTAGATTTTGCTTTCTCAGGCCACCCACAAATTGACACCAACTTGTTTGTGGTGAATTTTGGAAATGCTATGGTCATTCTAAAAATCATGCCTAATTGCGAAAACTTGGCACCAGGTGCACAATTGTCACTAGATATGATATATTCCCATTCCGCTGTCAGTGGAGCTTTCGATTGTGATCTTGGATTAGTTTGTGTAACAAAAAATTGAAAAGTTAATGTGGTGTATTTTGAACATTTGAGTTTGTTTATTTGAATTGAACATTTTGCCCTTCCATCTTTTTTAATCATAAAGAACTTCACTGGATTTCAGTTATCACAAAAGAAGCCATTCATTATAATCACTCTGAGGCTGTCTTTTCAATGAAAATAACTAGCTGATAATATCGGGCTAAGAATATATCTGGAGGAAGCCACTTATTGAGATCACTTTAAATAAAGCGTTGGGAACCAACTAAATTTGATAACAATTATTGTTAGATAACGTTATGTGATGTAATAAATGTCTTCCTCTATTTTCTTGATGCCCCTCTGTTTTGTTAATTTGTAAAATTTGAGAGGACAATTTTTTTTATTTTTTTTTATTGACAAAAGTGTTTGGGTTTTTTTTTGGGGGGGGTTGTTTTTTTTGTTTTTCAATTAATATCATTTACACATTTATGAATGTGGAAGGAAATCATGCTGAGCCATCCATGATCCCTATAGCCTATTCAAATTCATTATAAAGCATTCTCATAGGAGCCCACACAATATATAAGATAAAATATTTAATAGGAAGTGATCATGATCAGAAGTTACTCTCCTTGATTCTACATATAGATTTTTTATATGAATTCAAACATTAAGATCACTTTTTACTTCAACTTAATGTCTTATTCAAACGTCTCCCCTTTTCGTTTCCTAGAAATAATCATTGCATCTATTCAGTGTGTCATTTCTTCAAGTGTCAAATATTTGTGAAGATTTTTTTTAGCAAGTCGTATCCTAACCATTCATTCACATTGGCTAACTTTCGTGTCATTTGCACTTTTAAATACAAGGGTTACCCCAAAAATAACCAGAATTATTTTTTCTTTTTAAATCATAACTTTGGATAGAGATTGTGGGTCATTTCAAACATGTTCCCTCTTTCAAATCAAGACACACATTCAAACAAATTGTCTTTTTAATCTTCTGTATTCAAACTTGGCATGAATTTTGCGGAATACATTTCATTTTCAAATCTTTTTACATTTGCTGGCATGAACCCCAAGACAAACCAGTCAACTTAAATATCTTATCAATGGTCCAATGATCTTCATAGATTGTGTGGCAAACTTTTCAAGCTTTTTGTGATTTGGGTTTCTTGAATAGTGGTTGGTATTCAAGTGACGTTCTACCACATTTGAAATGCACATACCACCCGGACTCTTGTGTTTTACCTGAAGCTTCTTCCTTAAAAGCTTCTCGAAGCATTACAATAGTTTCAGCTGCAGTTTTTCCCAAAAGAAGAGAAAACTTCATGTACACTCATGTTCTTTTATATCAGTCACTGCAAAGATCGCTAATGTGCTTGCAAACACCAGAAAAGAAACAAATTAGTCAATCCAGAACAATGCCATGTCGCAGACTGACTCAGAACTTGTTGCATCTAGAGGAGCAATGTACAACTACTTCAAGTTCACGCACCACATTTGAATTCCAGTTTTTTAGGGTACCTATTCATTTGTGATTTTCTTTTTTTTTTTTTTTTTTTTTTTACAAAGCATCGCGGAAAAAAGATTATAGGCAGTATTATAAAACGCATTCAATTTTCTTGCTCTTCAAAAACAACTGGCTTCATATGCAATTCAATTGACACCAAGTGAAATTATCTGGACTAAACTCACTTAACAAATATTTGAACATTCATGGATTTAGACAATCATTGTCTGTTAAGAAAATGATTTGTACTCTATTTTGAATTTTATATTTCTGTTTAAGGTCTATTTCTATATTTAGCTACTTCCTTAGTGTATATTAGTTTTGTGTTTTTGCATCTTTGCCGCTAATATTCACTAATTTTACTACCAGAATTGAAGGTTGGGGTGTGTGAAAATAACCAAAGAAACCCAGAAGGCTCTTAACCAAGAATTATACTAAGCATCTTCTGATGCATTTCATAAAAATGAATATGAATCATTCCATATCAAATCACCCAGGCCACCCTCCCTGCTTCCTCTGGAAAAAATCACAGGTGCCCCTCTACCAAACTTATGTAGACATCCATATTATTAGATCTATATCTCTAATAGTTTTGGAATTAAAAATCTTTGAACTTTTACTCAATTTTACTCATTTTGCTGAACCTTACTGCCCAACCTTGGGTAATTATAACTTCTTTCAATATAGCATGTACAGCTTCAACACTTTGAATAATGCTTACTTTTTATGTAGTATTCAAAAATGTAATGAGATCAGGTGATTCCTGTGTACCCTTTCACCTACAAGGCTCTGAAAATGGCTGAAAAATTCAAAAAGTAAAAAGACAATGCCCAGTGAGAACTTTTTGCTTGAACATTATGCTAGATGAAGCACTCATAGGTTTTTTCCTGTCATTCATAATTGTTTGAAATGTGCTTGATTATCTGGTATCCTCAAAATTGCCTAATTTCATAACCTGCCCTCATGATTGAAAGAGGATAACTCCACATGATCAAATGAGGATATTTTTACCATGTATTCTTATATATAACTAACAATGACCTGATGTAAGTTTATTGCTGAGCTTATTTTTGCAGTAATGATTTTTCTAATGCAAGGGGGGGGGGGTACTCAAAAGTTCTCTGCTTGAGAAACGATGTCTATTCTTGGCTTGGCCCACTTTCCAAAATTTAAGCATTATTTTGTCATTAGCTGGAAAGAATGTTATATATTGTAAAGTGCACTTTTTGAAAAAATTGTTTCTGTCATTCTTATTTGGTTGGGCCAAGAACTTTTCAGCAACAAAAACATGATGGTTTGACTTTTAAAACATTACTCCAGAAAGAATCTCTGCAACAAGACCTTCAATCTTTTCTCCTTGTCTGTGATTATCATTAATAAAAAGATTAAAAATAGAAAAGGAATACATGAAAAGGAAAATAGTATATGTTTGATATAGAATGGTGATTATTTCACTTATATCAGATTTATCTGAAGATGATATTACAAAAATTTGGTCTTGTTGCTGAAAAGTTCTACGCTGACCAAGAAGGAATGACACAGAAACAAATTTTTCTCAAGATCCTGCAAATTGGCATTTTACAGTTTAAAAAGACACTCTTTCCAGCTACAGTGACAAAATAATGTTCAGATTTGCATCAGGTCAAAAACTCGGATCATTTCCCAAGTTTAGAACTTTTCCAAAAGGAGACTCGGCAGCACCAAACTTTTGTCAGATCATCTTCAGATATTGTAAAAATATTAAAAAAATGTCATTAACTGTCCATATGGTCAAATAAACTCATGAAAATCTGCAATTTTAATGACACCTGAGTATCTGGCACTTTTCAAACAATCATTCTGACTTTCTTATAGCAGTAATAAATATGGTTAGGGCATAAACGTGACCTAATAGTTAACATTATTCACAAAACGTCAGAGCTGAACATACCATACTAAAGGAGCTATGAATACTGGTGGTTAGACAGAAAGGCTTGTTCAGCAAAATGCATAAGATTGAGATTTTTTATTTCAAAACTATTAGAGATACAGACCTAATATTTCGAATTTCTCCATAAGTTTTGTATAAGAGCACATCTGACATGATCTATATATATACAATTTTCTATCTTTCTGGGGGAAAATTCCGAAAATTGGGTGATTTGTTACAGTATTAATTGTGCTATAGAAATAACTTTGGTTGAGAGACTCCATAACTGCATTTCCCAGTGTTGAGGATGCTTTTTTTTTTTTTTTTTTTTTTTTTTCACTTGCTGCTCTGCTACCCAAGAAATTTTAAGATTTTTTTTGTGGATTTCAACTTTGAATTGAATGTTTATCTTCCACAATATAAAATATATATTTTGTTGAGGTTTTAGAAATTCATCATGAAAAATTTAAGCTGGTAGGGCAAATGAACTAACTCCTGAAATATAAGTTCTAGAGATGATAAATACTAATATTTGTTTTTCTTTCAGGGTGCCAATGCTTCCCAACTGGAAAAAGAGATAGGATCTGACCAATTTCCAGTGAATGAGCACTATTTTGGACTTGTCAATGTAAGTATCTGACTTTTTGCTTGTATGTAATTATGTGCACATTGACATCTATATCGTCTAGTCGATAGCCGATTGCTTGGCTGACAGTTTTCATCAGTGTACAACAACAGGCTTGGTTAATGGCTGCTACTGGTACTGTAAGTGAAATATGGTTAGAAGAGAGAAGGGAGTATAGAAATTCAGGTAGTTTAATGAGGATAGAAAGAGAGGGGCTGATGGCAGATACTGATACTACGTGTGACTGATACTACTCTTATCAAATCACTGTAGATCTTCGAATGGCCCACCCAACCAGCCAATTGGGCTACAGATTCTTCTCTTTTTGCGTGTGTGTATGTGAACATGGTCATGTTTTGGGGGCTACAACCTTGAGAATTATGAGTTCAACTCTAGGCACCACCAAAAAACCTGTTTATCCTAGCATCTTGATCTTGAAAGTTGTTCATATTAGTTCTGGATCAGTCTATTTACTTATCCAATGTAATTTTTCAAAAAGCTTGATAATGCATATGCTTAGTTCAGATTGCTATTTTCTAATAATTATATCATACAAGCAATGATATCTATCTTTGCTAGGCTGAAATCATTAACCATTCATGGGTAATATATATTCATCAGATTTACTTTTAATATAGAATAGAACTAGAAAACTATGGCATATTTTCCATGTTAAAAATCTGAAGTATTTCTTCCTGAAGTGATTCTAAAATAAGATTAATAAGAATTAAATATGAAAACATTGGTCGCTTGTTATTGCACTGAAATAGATGTTGGTTTTGTTAACAAATATTTCAATAGTGTGATTAGATTTTTAAATGCTATGAATGTTAGAATTGAATGTTGGATTAAATAAATGAAGCTATAGAATTTTTTTTCTCCTCATCTCCTAATAACACTTGGGCTTAACATGCTAATTTTAACCATCAGCCCAGTCCTGAAGTGCAGGGCAAAGTAACAAGTGTGTTTACTCATGGTGTCTGCAAAGTAAATATTTAAATTGGGCAATTATTAAGTGTCAGGTGTTAACTAGCTTTGTGAATGCACACACAGACGCTCTCATAGCTTTTGTGCATGCTAGTGAGATTGTAGACATTTTATATGGTCTCATTACTCATCACTCCATATTCTTGGCTATACACTTTCAATCAATGTTATCATTCTGCACTCATTCTTTCGTATACACTTTTTCTTCTACATACCTATACACTTTCTTTCTACCCTGTTCTCAGGGTATATGTTCCTATAATGTGTGTAGACTTGTATGAACAAATCTAGTCTCACTTGCAAGTATTGCATATGCTCTGTTATGTATTTTTATGTGCAAGTCTATTTCAAAAAATTAGAATCATATGAAAATCCTTGAAGAGGCTGGGATCTAGATACTCAACTGATGTACTCCATTTCCAGAAATGGTAGCCCTTGATACACTTGCTTCTGCCTCAGCCCATTTTTTTTTTTTTTTTATGGATCTCATCCAAATTGTCAAACTGACTTCTCTTGATAATTCTCTCAGCATCCATCTTGCTGGTGCTCCCCTTTCGGACACACTCTACTCACCCAGATGCTGATCTTTTGAGATGCTTTGACGAAGGACTCAGAGAACTAGATTTTCCAGCGATAACTTTGTGATCTACCCTGTTTGTTAGGGTGTCAGTGATGGTCTTCTAGGCAACTCTGAGATCAGATGTCTTTCCAATGAATACAGGACTAGAAATCTTTCTGAAATAAAGTGAATAAATGTATCAATTGATTATGCAGTGATATATTTTGATTTCGAGATGCTTTATTTTTAATAACCCTGTGATGGAAATCACTGTTGCTAGATTACACAAACAAAATTTTAGCCATAGATAAGTTCAGGTCTGGTGAAACTAACACTACTGAAATTTCTAAAATGATCTGTGAAATTTTGTGATTTAACTCTAGTGGTCTGATGTTTTGATAATTAGGAAAGTATTTAATGTTTTAAGGTTCTATGTTTTACTCAAGGCTGTACTTCAAATAAAAATAATCCAGTGCAATTTTCATTTTAATCACCTTAGTTTAGTGTGTGCAGCTGAGCAAAAAATAAGCAGACCCTCCCCTGAAAAGCCATTTCCCCTCAGTTTGAAGGACCCATTACTTATAAGCCACATAGAATAGAGGTGAAATGAAGCTAGAAATGGCTTATTTTGGTGGGAAACTATAGGGTTACCAAATTTCAACTAAATATCCTAAATACCAATTTTATGATGTGCCAAAGTTGGCAACATTGCTTCTGGCTCGCAACTTGCAAATTTCGTTAAATTTCAATTTGTCATAACTTCTAGCTATTACTAGCGACTGTTCAGCTCAATGAGTAACCGCAACATTACATTGAAGCAGCTACCCTATAGGTTGCAGGTTTGATTGCTGCAGCAGCCCCATTTTATTGAATTTTCTATTCTATTATGTTCGCCTTGGCCAAGTGATGTATCACGTATGTGATGACTGGAGATAATTTCAAATAAGAGTTTCAGTATAAAATAACACATTATATATATATATATATATATATGTCAAAAATACACACATACTGGAGACCGTACACCATAAGGTAAAAATATCTACCGATGTTTCTGTAGAGTTTGAGTGGTCCCTTCACATTTTTTTTACATACAATAACTCTTATTACTTCATTAAAAGCTGTTGAAATAATTCTTTTTGTCTTATCAATTTATTATGAAGTTTTATTGAAAAGTGACTGAACTTGTCGATAGATGATATTTCTGCAAAATATAAATTTTATCTTGCTTATATCACAGTAAAACAAAGAAGCAAACAAGAAGTCACACTATTCATCATATATATAGACACATTTGCCCCTTTCTTGGCTGTATACACATCCATATAAACTTGAATAAATATTTTCCTTTTGGTACAAGTTATACTATATGTTTATACATATATTTCTCTCTTTCTCATATACATGCGTTTTCTGTATATATCATAGTCAGTAAATGTAATGGCTAATCTGGTAAACAGATTAATTTTGAACCAATGAATATTACATATGGACATTAATAGCTTTGAGAGCCTGATGAATATTTGGTCAATTCATTTATATGATTGCGCAAGTAGTGGTATCAAATATTCATATCTAAGCCTTCTCTCATACTTCGTCATATCTATTCCATGGCCATAACATTCATGTCATGGATAGGCATGCATTCTCTGCTCATATCTTTTTATCTGATTTCAAGAGAATACATCTAGTCTGGTAGTTAATAAAAGCTAACAAAAGGAAATTCTTTTTTTTACTGCGGTGATCAGTTTATACCAAAGGAAATAAATTGGTAACCATATGACCCCTCTATCATGTGCCAATCTCCTCATCTATCCAATGATGCTCTCTCCTTGCATACATATATATCTGGTTGTTCTTTCTGTTAAATTATTGATCCTTTCCTAACTTTGATGTTTCGAAATTGACCTGATATTTGGCATGGATAATCGATAAAAATCGAATTTTCACGTAGGCTAACCTTTGAGGTTATTCTCTTGCCAATCTTTGGTTCTAAACATCGGGAAAAAATAATTTTTAAACCAGGATTTTTGTCCTTCATTCTCCTTACAAATGGCACACATTTCTTACAATAAAATCAATTTTTAACAGGTTTTGGCATTTTTTTCATCATGTATCACATCTTTGGCAATGAAACAGCTCAGAGCAGCAGCAGTAAAAGTAATAAAAGGATGTTTTGGTTCCTCCCTTCACCCCTTCTCTTTCCTCCATGACAAAAAGTGTGTAGGGAAAGGAAGGTGGTGAAGGGTTGAAGCATGGGACACTGGGCTTTGTGTTACTGCTAAATCAGGTCATTTTCTTATGATAAAATTTAATATCATTATTCCATTATCTTTTTAATGAAGTCTTTTTTACCCTTTTATTTATATATAAATTTTATTACCGTTTCATCATCATCAGTCTTTTAATATCCGTTGTTGGACATAGACCTTCCCCAGGATTTGCCACACTTCTCTATCATGGGTGTTGCAAAGCCAGTATTTTCTAAATTTGTCTAGTTCATCCTTCCATCTTGTATTCTGTCAGCTTCGGTTCTGTATGTGATCTCAGAGGATCCCTGTTGTGATTTGTGATGTTCTTCGGTTCTCTGTCATCTTGCAACGTAGCCTGCCCATTGCCATTTAAGTTTTCTAATAGATTCTATGATGTCTCAGACTCCCGTTTTCTTCCTTATATACTGTGCTTTCTTGTGATCTCTCCATGTAAGGTTGAGCATGATTCTCTCATATGCACGTTGCATGCTTCTCAGTTTGCGAGTCAATTTTTGGTTGATTATTCATCATTCAACAAAAGTGAGTAAACAGAGCTGATTGGAAGTAAATAATTAGGTCTCTGGGTGCAAATTTCTTTTCCATGTGTTGTGTTGGGTAAGAAGAAATAAAGAACACATTTTCAAAAATTTTTTTTTTTTTTTTTTTTTTTGAAAAGTACTCAGGAACTGCTTGAACTTCATCAAATATTAGGCAAAAAAAAAAATATCCAGGTTTGAAGCCTAAAAATTAATTGAATGAAAAAAAAATTGCTGAGAAGAAAATAATTAAATTTTTCTGGTTTTTTTTTCCCAGTTAGAGCAATTCCAAAGTGCTCTTCTAAAAAAGGTGAACATATCTTGGATGATTTATCTGTTAAATGTGTACAAATAAATGGAAATAGCAATGTATAGATAAGATATCAAAATAGTAACTTTTTTCCTCTCAAATTTGTCCTTTAATAAATAAACATAAAAAATGTTATTAAATTCTAATGGTATGCTGATTTTTGCCAGATTTTAGAATTTTTCAAGTGTCTATTTTCTGGTGAGAGGGGAATAAAGCAAAGTTTTGAAAAGCGAGGGATAGGTGAACTGGATTCTTTACCACTACTTTGTTGATCTTACTTTTTTTATGGATTCTACCAACCATCTTTGATTAGTTCTTCTTAAGAAAGCTTCTTATCTTGAGTAAAGCCTCTGCCAATCTTACTTGACCTCTTCTTTAGCCTAACAATGATTTCTCAGCTGAAAATGGTAAGAATAAATTACCTTCAGTAACTCATGTGTAAGGAGAGAGAGAGAGATTTCAGCCAGTTGGTTTGTCTAGGCAGCTGTTAATAGAGTGTGACTTACTCTGCTTTTTTGATATGTTTAATCTGTTTCATTGTAACTTTGGATAATCCTCTTGGATTGTGGATGGGGGAGGTGGATATGACTGTCTGAATTTGAGACTCAATAATCTATTCTTTGTGGGCCTGCAAAATCCTTTTTTACTGAAAAGAAGGAAGCTATTCTGTATTTCATTTTGAAAAAATTGTGAAAACTTCCAAATGGCTGTGTGTATGTGTCACTGCTCATTACAGCGTGTATATTTAAATACTTTCAAAATCTACAATAGTTAGTTCAAGTAATTCTTTCTACATATCTGTCTGACTTGTTGGCAGATCTTGCATCACTTTTTCTTTTTCTTTTTTTTTAATTTCATAATATGTGCTCATGAATGGTTTTTGCTTTCTGCTGATTCAAGTCCTTTCCCTCTTGGATTGTGTATATTTTACCAGCTTTAACCAAAGCAGTATCACTGAAACATATTGAGTATTTAGAAATGAGATAAATGCTTTCTACAAAGGATATGTGTATCTTTTCAATCTGACAACCATAAAACCTGCATATTGTCGAACCACAGAGAATGCTGAAAACAAATTTCTTTCATACTATATAGGATTTTAGCTACTAATTGATTTTAGATGATTTTTCAAATAGTGTGGAAAATTAAATTATATCTCAAATATAATTGATATCATAAATTATATCATGATGAATGAAAATTGTTTGCTTATGCTTTTTAATTGGTTCTGTAAGATTTAGGAAAAATTTATAAATACATCTCTAATTTTATGCTGAAATAAATCTGGAAGGTTGTCCTATTCATAGTTCTCTGATTCTGTTTCAAATGGAGGTCAAATTTTTATACATTTACTTTAGCAAGTTGATTTGTGTACCACTGAATTAAGGTTTAAACTGAATTGAACAATTCTAATGGCAGATCCACAAACAGATGAGGCAGATTCAAAATGTGTTGGACCATGATTGTTGCAAACCACAGAGCATGGGTTAGAGATCTACAACTTGTATCAGTACCAAATGAATTTAATGGTCTGTTGTCTGACTGAAAGCCACAATGCAGTTTGCTAGCACAGTTACCCCATGACCAATTACAATGTTCTTACTATAAATCAGTATAACACAATAGGTATAGATCCTCTTCATGTAATGGATAGACCTTCATTCATTGAAAAGTAAATGAATCAATGGTAAAGAGTTGAGTAATTCGCAAGAGGTATTCAGTAGAGCTACAGTGTCAATGTACAAAATAAATTGAAGCTGCTCATGTCCACATCAGACTATTTATCTGGTTGCATGTGTAGGTTTGTAAGCAACTGCAATTTGTTGGTTACTCAGAAATCTTTTTTTTTTTTTTTTTCAGTGAACATTAATAATTCTTACACTATTAAATATGTTACAACAACAAAGGAAGGTAGAAAAAATGCTGAAATATTTTTGCTGTAAGGAGTTTAACCTTTAACACCGTGCATTCTTTTTCAAGATTTTGTGCACTTGGTAACTTTGAAAGCCTGTAACTTGTGTATCTTTGTATATGACTGAAATTGACATGAAAACACAACCACTCAGTGATCCAAGTTGCCTGTAGTGGAAGGGCAAACTCTTAGCTCCAGTAATGAAGACACCTACAGGGTGCTAAAGGTCAAAATGGGAAGGCAATGAGAAAATAAATGGATATAATTAAGAAAAATTGTAATTTGTTGATAACTTACTGGGATAATGAAACAGTCCATGTTTGTTCTAATTATTACCTAAACTGGTTATAAAAGTTTCTATGCATTTAAATTTGAAAGCCAGTTATCCTTAGTCCCTTCCGTACTTATATAATACATTGGCTTAGAAACATGAACAGTTTTCTAAGATTGTAGTATGAAATACTTTTTTGATACTCATATTCTCTATTCTCATCAATTTGATGAACTTACTAATTGAGTTGAGTAATTTCTCTACTGATGTTAGTTAAAATAAATGTATAATGCACATCTTCAATGCTCAATTAATATAGAAAATCAATTGATATCAATGATCTCTAATCTAATATCACAAGCTGATACACAAAATCAGTGAAATATGAAGTTCTCTAAATAGAATGTTGACTTATGGCATCTGTTTAGTGTTAAAATTGAAAGGGAAAGTTCAGTCCAATTTTTGTGTATGTTCATATGCATCAGTGTATGTTATTGCATTAGCAAGACTTGGTTTGGGACTTATTGAATTGTAAATCACAGAAGTTCCATTAGTGCACAATATGTCGAGCATTCTTGATTAAACAAAGAGCACGCTAACAATGCCTTAACTTGCAATGAACACTCGTGTTGACTGCTCAACTTTACTAACACAAGGTATACTACCTAGACCTGAATTCCAGCTAACCATCTTAATCATCGTGTTAAAAAGACTCAAATCTTCAATGACCAAAATGTCTGTTCATTGTCTTAGTTCTCTATCATTTATTCAATCCATCATAGCTTTATTCCATGGAAATGTTAAATATTTTGAAGTTGTGATATTACTTATTCATAAACCCACAATTTAAATTCATATTTTGGCGATTTGTCTGTATATTTTAAACTGAAAAATATATACTATCTGAATCTGGGCATTTTTGCAGGTGTTCATCTCTGCTAATATTTATAGGAACATAATACTTAAACTGCTTATTGTGATGTGATCACTTAGGGATAATGTCTTTTAGATAAGAATAATTATCCTATAACATTTAGCAAAGTATAAAAATTAGAACAATATACATTCATTGTTATAAATTATTTTACAATTTATAAAATTGATATGAAATTTTCAATTCATTTTAAATGAAGTGTTTGGATTGACTGATTTTTGATAACAATAACCATTTGATTACATTATCAGTGTTATTGATAAAAAGTTTCATGTTGGATTTTATTTTTCTCTCTCTCTCTTCTCTGCACTCAGAACAGTTTATTATATTTTTGTTCATTCAACACATGTTCTTAGAATCAATGAGGCTTATAATGATTTTTTAAGCATATTTATTTGTTTAATAAATTTTAAAATCTAGGTTTTAAGACTTCCCTGCTCACAATTGAAATCAACCACTTGAAAATGTCTGTCAAATTCAATGGGTCATATATGAATCGATTTCCCGAGCTGTGAAGCTGTTTTGTATTTGTATAAATGTGCCAAGTGTAGCTTCAGTGTCTGCCAAGTTAAGTAGCTTGTAATTGTGAATTTGAATCAATGGGTTGTGAACAACTATTGTAAAATGATTAGTTCCATTATTGTCAATTGAGAATGTCAAGCAGTCAGTAGCTGTCAAAGTAAGTAAATAACTATCTTCTTACATGAGGTAGTTGTGTGACTACCTGCCTGCTTCTGTGTGTATCAATGCTCTTTTTAAAGAATAGACAGGTTTCCTTAGCTCTCCAAAAGTAGCACATTCTTATAAAAAATCTTCCATAAGCTGAAATGGCATGAAGCAATAGAAATTACCACCATGGGAAAATTTGAGCATTCCCAGACCTCTATAACTGCTTGCTGCAATCGGAAAGCTATTTTCATTTTTCGCCTTTTCTCATAAAAGAAAAAAAGTGGTATGAAATGAACTTTTGATAAGTCTCGTATACTTGTACTTTGAGATGTACTAATAAATTAAAAAGACACTCAGATTAGCCATGTGTTTACAGTGGAGGAAAAAAACATTTATATGTAACAACTTGATAATTCTATTGAGTATTTTTACCTACTAAGGTGATAAGACAAAGAAAAGGGGAAAATGAAATGGCAATCATCCAGTTCATTTATGCAAATTTCATTTCTTTTCAATTGACCTATCAGCTTGATAAAGGCTATTAATGAGAAAAAGGTGGGGGGGAAAAAGAAAACTTTCTAGGTCATCATAGATCATTATCAACTTGTATGTTTACTATAATGAACAGCTGGATTCTTTTCATCGAAACAATGCAAATACTTTTCAAAGTTCAACAAGTGTGTCCAGCCCACAATCTTAAAATAATCGAAACTTCCAGAGAATGAGTTACCTGTTATTGTTTCCTATACATATTACATTGTATTTTTGGAAAATAATCGACTGTAGTACATTAAATACTGTATTTGCCTGCATCAAAGATGTACATTTCAATGATTAAAAAAAAAAACAGGTCTGGTTTATCGCTCAATAGGAACCATCATTTGGTACCATGCTGTGTTGGGGATAATTTATTGAAAAAGGAGATCAATGGATAAGTTACTTCTCTCGCTTTTTGTTGGGCAGTGATTACTGAAAAAGTCAGAATTTCAAAAAAACAACCGTGAATGCATCATTTTAGAGACCATCGACCACTTTTTTGCGGAGAATCTCCATGACTTCCAGATGATGCTTGACAGATTGAAAGTTGGCCTCAACATGAACTTGAGACACAACAATGGAAATAGAAGACGTAAAACTGGAGAAAGTAGACCACTACATCTACCTAGGACAACAAATCTCAATGAAATCCTCAGAAGAAGAATTCAAGCAAAGAGTCACATTAGATTGGCAAGTTCAATCTTCAAAAACAAGAAAATTCTGCTAGTGCTAAAAAGAGTATACAACCAATGCATCCTTCTGATTGTCACCTATGGAGCTGAAACATGGAATTTGACCAAAAGGCTGACCCTCAAGCTGAGAACCATGCAACATGCACAAGGGAGAATCATGCTCAACCTCACATGGAGAGATCACAAGACAACACAGTATATCAGAAGAAAGACTGGAGTCCGAGATATCCATAAGAAAACTAAAATGGCAATGGGCTGGTCATGTTGTAAGAATGTCAGATAGCAACTGGACATCATGACTCACATTGTGGATACCAAAAGATCACATGCAAAACTGAGGCTGACTAAATGTAAGATGGCGTAAGAAACTAGATAAGTTTAGAAAGTACTGGCTCTGATGCCCAGAAAGGAGAGGTATGGCAAATCTTGGAAAAGATCTATGTCCAATAACAGGTGCTAAAAGGCAGATGATGATGACTTTCCAGGAAAACAGGTGCCTATTGCTCTGGTTCAAAACAATTTTTTAGTTATTCTTTGTTTTTTGTTTTGTTTTTTTACGAGCTTTATTAACTTGGAATTGATCTGATATGTTGTGCCCCATCATTTCACAAAACCATCAACATCTTGGCTTGAAAATTCTCTTTTTTTTTTTCTTTTTTTTTTCTTTTTTTTTTCTTTTTTTTTTCTTTTTTTTTTTTTTTTTAATTTTTAAAAAAATTTTTTCTTCCAAGATTATGCAAAATTAATTTACTTTGAGACAGAGAAAGCACATAATATAATAATAATGATATTTTTAAAAAAATCAAGGAAATTTTGCAGTTTTATCATAAACAACTATCAACAGTAAAGAATGATGGGCAGAACAAAGACAAGTTGTTGCCATTATCAAAACAATGTAGTGTAGAACTGACAATCACAGTACATAATTCAAAAACTAAAAGTCAAAAAAAGCTGTCACTTTTTCAAAATCAGGATAAGGTTTGCTTCTCTTTTATATTGTTCCAATCAGATAGCTTCAGAATTGCCGAGTTGAAATAGCAAGTTATCATCAGTCATCTTTATGGGATAATTTGTCTAATACACTTTTTTATAGAGCATACTAAGACCAATGCCAATCCTACAGTTATTTTGAAAACTTTAAGTTATGCGATATGCAGATGAAAATAGCAATTTCAAGAGTTTAAAACTTAATTCTTCTTCAAAAATGAATACTTGAAATAAGAAAAGCCAGACCTATACATATGTAGATGATGGGTAGCTGAACGAAGTGAAAATATCATACTGTACATTATTTAGATTATAAGAGACAGTAGCTGTCATGATGGCAATATTCATTATTTCAGATATATGTGTGGCTGGCTATCTGTGTATCACACATGCAGGCCATAGAACTGGATAGGCTGGGGTCAATTTTCAATGTAGTTTTATGCTAAATTGATTCCTTAGTTTAGGTCCAGCAGCATTCATGCCTGTCTTTGGAAAATTCAAACATTTTTAGTGATCACTGCCAACTAAAGGTGAGAGAATTAACATTCGTTAATCACTCCTTTTTCCAATTGGAGTTGGACCCAAATTTTCTTAAAAATCCCAAATCTTAGTTCTGTCAACAGCCTTTTCATGATGCGATGTAGCAATAAACATCACTTGGAAGAAATGTGCACAAACATGCCATCTTAGGAGATTGGAGTGTATCGACAAATTCATTTGCAGGATATTTGAATTATGAACCAAAGCATTTTGCCATCTACAATTAATTTTAATTTTTTTTCAACTTGCAAAGATTATATTTCATGTTTAACAGCATGAGCATAAGCATCGTGAAGTAAATCAATACTTTTGTTCAAATGCTTTACTGTTAACATATACTCATTTCTTGATCTTTTTAATTATTTCAAACACACAAAGCCAAGTTTTGTTTTCATTTTAAATGCTTTTTGCAACATGACTAAATGAACATTGCTTAGCTCCTCAATATCAACTGCAAAGTAGCACATGAACTCAAAGCACCTGTACTAAAATCTGGCTAGACAAAATCAATATACAAAATATCCTCTTCACTTTCAATAGCCTGGTTTATGTCTGTCTCAGTTTGCTGTGTGTGGTGTTTTTTGTATAATGGCCAACAATAACTATCAAGTCTGTTCATGAAAACCAACAGCAAAAAATAAATTTTGTTCTTAGTATGTGAAGATAACTTAACTATCTCAAGATTATTTAAATCTAGGTTGCATACTTCTTTCGACTTTTTATAGTAATAAAAATTTGTTATAAGTGGCTGAGGTAAATTTTTCTCTCTGAAAATTGCATTTTACCCCAATAAAACGCTTCTATTCCTCTGGGGTAGGTTTTAAACTATATTTCCAAGGATTTCCATGAATCTAAAAGCAAAAAATTGATCTTTGAGGTCTGGTTAAAAACTTTCATAATTCTAAAATCATCATCATCATCGGTCTTTTACTGTCTATTATTGGTCAGAGACTTTTCCAAGGATTCGCCACACCTCTATATAGCAGACATTGCAGAGCCAATACTCTGCGAACCTGTCCAGTTCATCTCGCCATCTCATATCCTGCTGGCCTCATTCCACATTTGATCTCTAGGGGTCTATTTTATAAATAGTTATGTCCTTCAGTTGTCTGCTATGCAATATGATCAGCCCATTGCCATTTGAGTTTCCTAATGATTTTTATGTCTACTGTGCTATCCTGTGTCTCTCCATGAAAGGTTGAGCATGATTTTCTCATGCACATGTTGTATGGTTCTCAGTCTGCGGGCCATTCTCTTGGATAAGTTCCATGTTTCAGCTCCATAGATAACTATCAGGAAACAGCTTCTTTATCAGGTTACGTAAAGACTCCTCACCTTTTCAGCTCCGAAAAGGGGTAAGACAAGGTGATACCAGCTCACCCAAACTCTTTACAGCCTGCCTCAAGATGATCTTCCAAAACCTAGAATGGGAAGACAAAGGAATCAGAATAGAAGGCAAATACCTTAGTAACCTCAGATTTGCAGACGACTTTGTCCTTTTTGTATAAAACCTCTAGGACTTCCAACTAATGCTGGATGAACTGGACAAAGAAAGCAAGGGAGTTGGCGTTCACATGAACTTCAGCAAAACAAAGGTGATTTACAACAAAGTGATCAGAAATAAAGGCACAACGATCAAAATTGAAAACACAAAGCTGGGGAAAGTATACCACTACATCTACCTAGGACAACAAATATCCAACTAAAACAATAGAATATGTTTGTAACAAACTTCTGCATGATACGTACATTATACACTTCTTCCCCCCCCCCAAGTTACTACTAATATTACTCTCCTTATAGAAGTGACTATACTAAAAAAAAAAACAACAATTTACTGCTACCTCCAGCTGCTTTAGAATTTACTCTGAGTTTTTATTCTAAATATTGAGATACTGATTGTAGCTGAGTGGTTTAGATGGTCAACACCAAATTGGATGGGTGTGTGATCAAATCATGATTGAGACATGACTTTTTCCTGCAATAAATACCTATATACTATGAGATATAGATTTAACTATTCAAGTAAATAATTTCTTATTTTAGAATTAAATATTAGTTAGTTCCTTTTAGGCCTTCCATTGTAACCAGTTGGTTAGATATTTTAGTAAAACGATACCTAATAGTAGTATTGAATTGTGAATGTGCTCCAAAACATTCAATCCTAATGTTCTCTTGATTTTGAGGGAACAGACATTTGTCTTGAATATTTGCAGATCTTGGCAACTGACTGAAGTGCTTTCTTCAACTTGTCACATTTTGTAGTTATTAAATAAACTCCAAAACAGGAGGAGACACTCTGGTTTTAGCTATGTTACCTGAAAACTTATGTGTTTCTCTCTGTTCAAGGCTAAACAAACAAATCAATCCAACTGGTTGACCCTGGACAGTGTCCAACTAATTTGATGCTTCATAACGTCTTTGGGAGAAGAGGCTTTTTATTTGGTTGGTAAAATTATGCATGAAACTGGACACTTCCAGTGTGAATCCTACTAATTTATTTTCATCCATCGTATATGCATCAGTCTCTCTCTCATATGATGTACTCACACACACACATATATATATATATATATATTTATTTATTTATATATATATATATATATATATATATATATATATATATATATATATATATATATATATATATATGTGTGTGTGTGCATATACAGTTATCTCTTGCTATTTGCAGGATTCAAGGACACCAGGGGGCCATGAATATGAAAATCCCAAAAGAAATTTTACTGAAACTCCAAACCCTTTCAGTCCCCAAAACCAATAAACTTTTAACCATGGTAGAACCGATGTATGTTTTTAGTCAGAAACATGAAAGCAGCCTTAATCTGCTCAGAAATCCTCTGATTACACTAAAGTATTTGTTTGTTTGCTTTTTTCACTACTAACTTAATGCTTATAATGAAAATTGAACTTTCAAAGAATATATTTGATCACTGCAATACATTTTATAAATATGTGGCAGATGCTAGTTAAAAAAAATGAAACATATTTACAAAAATCATAAATTTCATAAAGTTACAGAGCAAGACATTTTTCTTTCCCTTTTTGCGCTTTTATTTACTTTTTTCTCTTCCCAGTTATCCAGGCTGAGTTGTGATAAAAAGCAACAAAAATATTAAGGTGAAGGCAAATAGTAGTATAAAAATGAAAATAAATTGTTACTAATGATTTATAATACTTCATCTACTAAAAAATAGGTAAACAGGTTTGGTAAGTCACTCCATAAAAACCATCATGTGATCATCTTTTGGCTGCATGGTGCATTAGGAGTGATCAATTAAAAGAAAAAAAAAAAGGTGGAAAAAAAAAGGCAGGGTATCAATGAATGAGATACTTTCTCCTCTTGCTGGACAGCAATCAATAAAAATGTCTGAATTGTCAAGACAAATGGACATAAACTGGTGACCAATTCAGCATAAACTTCCATTGCTGATTGCACCCCCCAACCTATTTATGGGAATGAGGGAGTAAAAATGTTTTCAGAAGGAGTGTAGTGGACTACTAATACAAATTTTCAGCTTTATAGCTTGATCACTGCCACCTGAAGATGTCCTAAGATAGTGAAGCAACCTTTTGTAACTGTTTTGTTAGATGGTTTCAAATGAATTCATTTACTGCACAGTGAATTGGAAAGAATATTTAATGTCCACTTGCCATGTTTTGCTAATGCTGCACAGCATACTTTCTATGATTTTTTTTTCTTCTTTTTCTGTTGTATATCAAAAGTTTGTTCAAGATTTAACTACGAATGGAAAACTCACAAATAGCAAGGGATATATATATATATATATATATATATATATATATATATATATATAAGACCCACTTCAAGATCTGTAAAGTGCTCAATATAAAACATGCAAATACTTTTTCAAATTCGTGCAAAGTAAGTTTTCGATATCGCTGAGGACCAAACTGAAAATAAGTCCTCATTAATTATTCAATTTTTTTTTTCTTTTTCTACAAGTTTGGTTCAAGTCATGCTGTATAAAGACATAAATCTAGGATGCCATCCTCTTTGCTATTACTGTATTCTATTTATCTCTGTCTCCCTTTTAATGGAAAACCCAGATTTTCAAACAGTCTTTTCCTGTCTTAGCTGTCAGTTTGATAACTGACATCTTCACTACTATCTAGGAGAGAGAATGGGAAGCAGGGGTAAAGGCGCATACCTACTTCTGTATTTCCAGGTTTTTGTATGTTCTGTGTGTACTAATGGAAACATTATCGTATACCTAGGTCCCCAAACCCAACTTTACTGTATACCAAGTTCAAAAAAAAAAATTTCCATTGCTGCTACGATCTTAGTTGAATTCTTTTACATGATTATAATCTGACATGAATAATCTGCTTATAATATAAACGGTGTGATTTTCTTGGTTCTTTGTCAATAATCATGGATTCTTCCTCTTGAAGGTAACAAGTTTGCTGATAAAAATATCTCTTACCTACAATTTTGAACAATAAGCTCTCTTTCTGAAACAAGTTTTTTCTTTTAGTTTCTTTTCTTTGAAAAAATCATTTAATAGAATTCAAATACAGATAGTTCCCTGCTTTTTGAAAATTTGCTTCATGCCACTTTTTTCCAAAAAAGCAAAAATAGCGAACAGCTACAGTCCCAAAACAATATTTCTTCCAGATGAGTATTTACATTTTCTGGAAGAACTTCACATCAGCGTTTGTTATTATGTTCCTGCTGAGTTGGAAATTAGTTTTTTTGAGCCTTATGCTCTCTCTCTCTCTATCAGTGTATATCAACAAGATAATTCTGCAAAATCCTAATCCCATTTATCTTTTACTGAGCTTTAAAGATTTAACTTATAATGGAATTCAAATTACAAGTTTTAATTTGAAAAGGATCAATACTTGTTATAGTAGATGACCATATTCAATGGCATATAAGACTCCCCTTTATTTCAGTAGGAAATATTAAGAAAAAATCACACATCCCTGAATTCCTCTCTTTCGATACCTGGTCTTCTCAAGGTCTAGCAAATGCGGGGCTGGGCAACAATGGTTACATTTACCTTTGAGCTATTTTTAGGAGGAGGGGAAAAGGTGGCCAAATATAGTTATTCCAGATTGCTTCCGATTATAATCATAAATCTTAGACAATAGGATGGCAAGCCTTTGGCAAAGCAAGCTCAACCTTCAAGAACAAGAAAATCTCATTAGTCCTAAAAGGAAGATACAACCATGCATCCTCCCAATAGTCTCCTTTGGAGCTGAAGCCTAGAACCTAACCAAGAGACTGACTCTCAAACTAAGAACCATGCAATGTACACATGAAAGAATCATGCTCAACCTCTCATGGATAGATTACAATACATTACAATATATTAAGGAACAAATGTGGAGATCCAAGATGTTATAGAATCCATTAGAAAATTCAAATGGTAATGGGGTGGTCATGTTGGCAGACAACCGATGGACATTATGGCTCACAACATGAATCCCCTGAGATCACATGCAAAACTGTAGCCAGCTGAATATAAGATGGAGATATGAACTAGACAAGTTCAGAAAGTATTGGCTTGGCAATGCTCACAATAGAGAGAACTCTGTTGAATTCTCGGGAAGGTCTATGTCCATCAACTGATGATAAAATTGATGAGATGAAACAATATCTGCTACAATGATTTGACAAATTTCATATGAAATCTGATATTCAAAAACAAAAAGTAGAATTTCAATTTTTTTAAAAATGCTCATCTAATATGAATTACAATACTTACATCTCTACCTATATTATCATTTAATTGTCTAGAAAACTAAAAGTAAGAACAGAATTCCCCTTTGAACCTGTAAGTTGAATATTTCAGTCTGTGGGATGTTCCACCACTTTGTAACCCCATTTGAAAACACAAGTGACAACCCCCCCCCCACTCCACTGAGGAATATATTTGACTTACACTGCCAAATGAACTGCGTAAAAATGAAATTAATTAAATGAAGATATTTCAATCCTCAATGAACCCAATTTTCTTTAAATTAATTTGATTTTTTCTTTATTTGTTCAAATCTCACTTAGTTTTCATAAGATAAACAATGTTTACCATCTTTCATCCATTATCTGCCCTTGAATATCCACTCTGCTGTTATCGTGGCTCAGTTATAAGGTAGTCGGCTTTCTTGGACCTCAACACCAGCACTATAATGGGGATGCCTGTATGCATAGATTGTCCATAAAACTTTCCTTATTAACCACATTGTCTGTCAGGAAATGTTTTGTTTTGTTTTTCACCTCTGACAACAAAGTTGGATGAGGTATATCCATTCAATCTTGTTTATCTATCTACACAATATCCCCAAAGGTTCTCAATAAATTTCAATGGCTTTTTGTGGTCAGATTGGCCATGGGTTAAAGAAGAATTGATTAAATTTGGGGACAGATTCTCTCAATTACGGATATTTTTTCATGTAATGAGATAATAGTCTAAAATTGAAATATATAGATACCTTCCCTCCATTGAAAGTGCGAGATATATATATATACATACATGAACCAATTTTCATTAGTTTCCTGTTGATGACAATGGCATGGTAAAGATATATGCTCTCAGTGCTTGTGGGTTTGTGTTTTGTTTTCGTTTTTTAAATTCCTCCATGAAAATATCTTTCCAATCTGGTAGGTATCTTCAACAGAATCAATTGACAAGACAAAAATGTATGAATTTTACAATGTTTAAAAAAAGATCTTATGTAAATGACCATTTACTAACAGCTGTAATGCAACATTAGTCTAGTTTGAAGTTCTTATCCTATGCTATATGTTTGATGCTTGTAAACCACCCACATTCATTAAGGCAATGTAAAATCACAAAGGATATTTTTTTTATTTATATATATATGTGTGTGTGTGTGTGGTTTTTTTTGTTTTGTTTTTTTAATTCAGTATGCATGTCTGTAAATGGATTTCAGATAAGGATATGGTTTTGAATCCTATCAAGTAAACAATTTACTCTCTCATCGACCTTTTGCTGCATCTAAAAAGAAACCTACCCACCACCCCTTCCCATCCAAAATTTCTTGATATTTAACATGATACCGTCTATAATTTTGTGATTGTTGTTCATGCTGTTCACACAATGTTTTTTTCAATTCATACTAACAGAAGAGAAAACCAGAAAGAGGCTCTTATTCCTTATATATTACACCTGAAGAATAAATTGGATGAAACATTGTATGAACAACATAAATCCTAAGGAGTTCGATTGTCTGAAAAAAACGTTTTGAATACTCAACATGATTATGAAATTAGGATAATGATGCTAACAAATATTTTAATGATTTTGAAGCTAACATAAAAGATAGTCAAGCACCTGGAGTTTGAATTGTTGTCTTGCTGAAATTAAATGTTTCATTTCAGACACAAATCTCTCTTAACCTATTTGCCATGACAGTATTGACTTAGAATTACAGGTTTAGTCTATTTGTATAATTTGTACATTTAAATGTGTTTAATTGGTCACGTGATGTTTATTTGTTTAAAAGTTCCACACTGAACTTACATGAAGCTTGAATTGATGTGTTTCTTACTAAAGCAATAATACTTACCTAGCATAGGGTTTCCCTGTCACTCAGAAAGTGTAATATATGGTTCCAGGGCCCCTGTTCCACTAGGCTGGTCTTCCCCTTTGCACGAGGAGGAATGGTGTCAGAGTTGGTCCCTGATGCCTGAGGTTTGCCAAGAGAAAGTGTTAAGGGAACTACGCAATTTTCTTTTCTCCCTACACTTACATGTTCGGTTCCCCAAACAAAACTCTACCTTGTCACGATCTGCCCTCATGGGAAAAGCAATAAAAAACAAATATCTTGCACTTTTACTTTTGCACAAATTGATCCTTGCTAGTCTCTATGAAGTACCATAATTTTTGTCTGATTTTTTTTAGATAAGGAATTGTGACTATTATGCATTGATTTATTCAAACCATTGTTCTCATCACTGTCCTCTAGATGTTGTTATAGACACAACATTTAAACTGTGTACCCTCTGGTCTTCTCCAAGTGCCTAATCTTATTATCTTTTAGCTGTCCATACGAGAGATACTTATCTCAGTTGATTCTTGTGTTATTTTGTTCCTGTCATAGTGTTTTTACAAAAGAAATTCCCCTGGACAGCCGAAAAATAAGAACAAAATGAGCACCTGAAGAGAACCAGAGTGTACATGGCTGAAACTTGTCTATAATAACCAAGATGAGAACAATATTCAAATAAATCTATGCATCATTCATTTTATATTCAAGTCATTCACCTCTGCCCAACTATATAATACATAGGCATATATGTCCATGTATAGGTGCTTATATTATATGAAAATATGTGTATTTATAAAATTATCTTGCTAGGTTGTGTTATTTTCTTTGTTTTGGTTGTTTTTTTGCTTACACATGAAACAAAATTTTTGTTTGTCTTGCATGCATCAGTTGAATAGATAAGAATAACCATGATTTTGTTCTACCAATGTCCTTAATGTTGGTTTTCAACTTTTGTGCCTAAGCACAACATGAGGCTCAAACTAATTTTATAATATGCTATACAATATACAAGCTATCAAGATTTGCTGAAAATTGATTTGAAGCGTGTTTCTCTTTATTGTAAACAAAAATCTGATAATTTAATTCATTGTAGAATTTGCCAGACATGGGTTGATCGAACCTGAAACAGTCACTTTGATTTTGATTTTTTTATTTATTTTTATTTTTATTTATTTATTTTTTTTTTTTTTTCCCAAATCAATTTTGATTCAGGGCCACACTAACAGAGTGCACTGTGGAGAATAAACACACTATTTTGTATGGAGTATGGTTTTCGTGAAAAATGATGTGGAAATCTTTTCATGATAGAGTACCTTGAAGAAGATTGGTCATATAACCATAATTTACTAGTTTCAACAAAATCCAAACATTTTGTGACAATCATTGTATATGTGCTCTTTTCTCCAATTCAGTTCTGTTTTTGTTTTTGTATTTTCAGTTTGGAAATACGTGTTACTGCAACTCGGTCTTGCAAGCGCTCTACTTCTGCCGTCCGTTCCGGGAAAAAGTTCTTCAATACAAACAGCAACAGAAGAATCAAAAGAAGGAAACTTTATTAACATGTCTTGCCGACCTTTTTTACAACATAGCCACCCAGAAGAAAAAAGTCGGCACTATTGCTCCCAAGAAATTCATAACCAGATTACGAAAAGAGAACGGTAAATTCATGATTACTTTTTCATCTAATTCATTTAATTCCATCTTGATTGTGTTGGTTTGAAAACATTTTCAGCAGGAATGGGATTTTCAAGAATGGCTCCCACTTTTACAGTTTAAGATTGTTTTTGATAAAATTTTCGAAAATCTTTCACATTTTGAACCCATTTGTAATCTATTGATATGAAGAGAAAAATGAACATCTGCATTATATTCATGAAAAAAGATGAAGGAAAAAAACTGATAATGCTTCCAGAAATAATTTGAAAGATTTGCTCTTCCCATAAGCATTAATTTGAAGTGAATGCAAATTGTCTCCACATTCACACTACTATAGAGAAATTAACACTGCCAGTTATAACAATTTGAATAATTTTCAAAAAAAGAAAGAAAACATTGTATGGTTTATTTAAGGGCAATTAGAAACTATCAAATTTTTTGTATGATATTAACAATATATAATGTCTGTGCAAAAGTTCCAAACACCTGTTTTTGAAGACTACCAACTGAATGCACAGTTGAAAACCAGTTTTTCACATGCAACTAATGAGTCAATATCAAAGCCTTGTTCATTGAAATATTGTGTGGGTGCTAAAAGTTGAATTTTTTTTTTTCCATTTTACTAAGGCAAGATTTTTTAAAGTCAGTCAGCAAAATACTTGCAGGTATATATATATATATATATATATATATATATATATATATATATATATATATATATATATATATACACATATACATATATTGAATAGTGCAGGTTTTGATGTGGAGTTGAGGAATTGTTATACAAATTAACATAATTGAGTATGCAATGAAAAAAATCAAATTCTAATAAAACCTGGAACATAACAAAAAATTGGGGAATGGATTATTTGTACTAATCAAAGTATGTGTGATCTTATATATATATATATATATATATATAATACATATCTCGTTTTGACTTTTATCACTTTGGATTGATGAATTTCAAGAAATATTCAATGGTTAGTGATTAATAGCTTGATGTTATTGATATCATTCGTTTCTCATGAATGTTAAAACTACAAGACTAGTCGCTGTATATAAGAATCATCACTTTGAATGCTGACTTCAACTTCCCAGGTACCATACTAAAAAAATGACCCTAGAAAGTAAACGTAACCTTCGTTATCCGGCCCCTATTGCCCTGAACTTGAGAAGGAGTAGAAAAAAAGTGGGTGATAAATGAGACGAATTCAGAGGAATATGTTTGTTTTGTTTTTTGTTGTTGTTTTTTTTTTTTTTTTTTTTTTTTTTACTTACATGATATTCCCTGAAAAAATGAGAGGGAGTCTTATATGCCATCAAATACATGAATCCTCTGCTCAGCCATCAAGTCACACCTACAAGTATGTGGGTTGTAGCTTGTGTTTTAAAGTTGATGAAAATGAAAAAATGTTGACAGCAATCAACTCCTCAATGTTTATTTGATGACTGCTTGCAGTTTATTGATTTATTGCTTCACTTGAACACATTGCATACACACCTTAAAGTTTGAGTTTAGTTTTTGTATTGCTGCCAAGATGTTTTATTTTGACTCTACAGCCAGTTATCTTGCCTCATGCATTTTTGAATGCCTGTCTACATTCTTCCAGAGAATTTTCAATAATTTATTACTGATGATTACAAGACTTTTTCTTTCTATTAATACTCTGCAGGTATGCACTGCATAGCTTCTAATTGCAACTGGGATTTGGCAATTCAAATATCCTGAATCATTTGGTATAATTTCTCTTAACATATATAATTATTTTATGCCTGTATTTTATTGAGGCCTTTATCAAGCATAAAAGTAACTGCCGTTAGAAATTGTCAATGGTTATGAGCGCAAATTTAAATATATATAAAAAATTAATATTTTTAAGTTTTTGATTTGTTTTTTTTTTTCCTCATGGAGGATATGTTTATACAATCCTTGACTGACCTGTAAAGTACGAAGTTAAAAACTGATCTTCATCGCTACTCAAGTATATAGACCAAACAAATCCTCCATTTAGATTATGACATCTTTAAAAAAAAAAATAAAACACTATTTTCTCATATCAACAATGAATTTCCTGGTATTGATGTGGTTTCTATGTAAGGTTACTGGAAATAGTTTGCATGGTCTAAAATTGATTTCTCTATTTTCTACTTGAATTTTATTACCAGCAAACAGTATGTGTTGCTTATAACTGATTGACCATTCTTCTTCATTTTCCTTTTTTTATTATTTTTGTCAGTAACTTTAATTTTTCCTCCTTTTACTTGGACCTCAATTCTGACTTTCAATAACTGATCAATATAAAAGGAAACAATCTGGCTATGCATAATAGCAAACTTATTCAACTCATACTGATATATACCATTTGATACCACACCTAATTGACAGTGGAACTTCTCTGTGAAAAGAATCAAAAGAATAATGAAAATCAGTGAATGGAATTTTTAAAAAATTAAAATCTACCTAAAAGAGGTAGGGATATAACTTAAAAATGATTATTCTCCATGGTTATTATAATCATATTTTCTTATAAAAATTTGAAAATCAAATGATCTCAACATATTTTTTCAAATTAAAAGTGTGAGCTACGATAATTATGACGATTATCTTTACTCATGAAAAGTGCCAGCAAAGAAGAAATGAATGAATGAATGTTGAGTTTGTGATTAGTGGTATTAAATATCCCCCCCCCTCATGTTAAGAGAAATGGGTGTTGTTCGATCCTTTTTCTCCTTCACATGGTTGGTGAATCTTGTTTTATAATCTTTACCAAAATTTACCAGAAGTCATTAACCAAATTTTTTAACCAAACTGGTTTTACAAATATTCTTCTGGAAACTCATCTGCTATTATAATGAAAATGGTGTCTTGATTATTTAAAAAGAGGGAATGAAGTGACAGCAATCAACGCATTGCTCACAATTTGCTATGAAACGGTCATATGGGATCCATTTTCCAACTTTTGACACTTTTTGTCGTTTCTTCGAATTGCGATCAACAGTTGCTCCAAACAGTTTCATTTGCAGAAGTCTGGAAAGTTTGAGAGATAGTTAAGAATATTTAATACTGATGACTGATTCTGTAGGTTCCCAAGCATATTTTGAATAGGCATTTTGCATTTTGTAGATTTGAAAGTATGTTACAATATAGTCTACGATCAAGCCTAGCTAGCGTCTCCATTATGTTCTCTTACAAAGTTTTGAAATAATTTCTAAGAATTCTTTAATTAGATACATACTCGGAATTTGCATAAAATTGGTCAACTGGACAATGAAAAGGGCATGACAAGCTGAAATATATCCGTTGTCAGAACATATGCTCAGGAGAAAACTTATTTGATAAAGTTTAATGTTGCTAAATTCAAGTTTTTTTTATTTCAGTTCTAACAATTGTTACAATTAAATTGTTTGCTCTGACTCGTAGAACGATGGCATTTCTACTATCGTGTTCAAGCACTATTGGGGAAAAAAAAAATGGATAGAATTTTTGTTTCAACCAAATTGGATTTATGGTGCTGACACTCAGTGATGCATAATTTGCTTTTTATTTATATAGATCTACATGCTTGTGGATCTTGAAGCTAGAATTTTATTAATTCAATTCTGTTCGACCAGGAGTTGCCAAAGTGGTCAATATGACCCAAGGAGGTCAATGGGACTATCCAAGTAGGCCGATAATGAATAAAAGCTGGGAGTAGTCTATTGAATTTTCTTGGTCAAAAACTGACATTCGTAAGATGTCTCTCAAAACAGCTTCTTTTACTTTTCTCTTATATGGTTAGGTTATTATCAACAAATTTGTGCAAAAGTACCGGGGGGGGGGGTCTCTCAAGGAAGTTTCTTGAGACTAATCCACTCATTTTTCTTGAATTTATATACCTCAACTTATCACTATGGAGATGAAAAAATAAGTATTATTGTTAGAGGATAAATATCAGAGTGAGCCTTAATGGAGAAAAAAAACTTTTTGTCTCAAGTATCCCTTGATTTTTAAACTATAAGTAGCTTTGCATTTAAGTATCTATTATTCTCTCATTCTATTGTTCTTATACACTCATATACATAGTAAAATGGAATAAATATCTTATGTAGATGGCTGCTCTCCAACCAGCCATAATAGAAGATATTATTGATTAGATTCCCACCATGTCTCTTGTATATTAAACAGTCGTGAGCACATTTCTTCTCCTCATGAGACAGTCAAAACAAAGCAAAGAAAACAATGCTTCAACATTGAGAATTGCTGTAGATTTTTACAGAAGTGTGTTGGTGGGAAAAAAAAAGGAAAAACATTAAGATTTGAAATTTCAAATCTAGATCACAGCATTATTATCAAGGTTTTGATATTCTATTTCTCCCTGTAGCCTTTTGTCTCTGAATTCTTTCCAACCACTCAAACAATTTGAAATTATCTGGTGTATTATTTTGTCTTAATTTTGTGGTTCCAGTTGTGCAAAAAAGTTGTGTGCTATTCGGTGGAAGAGACAGACTAACATTGTAAGAATGAATTAACTATGAACAATTAACCGATACAAGTTATCTTTTGTTATGAACAGTGGAATAAGAACAATCTATCCCATGGATTGAATAGTTAGTTTTGGTTTTAAATTCCCAGAAAGAGATTTACAGTGCTAGGTTAAGCAAGACCTGTTATGATTCACTTCATTGAGTAAAAAAACTATCAATGTTGAGCAAATAGTTATTTATTGTTCATGTGCATGCAATGTAGGATTTTGAAAATCCAGTATAAATGAGAATTGCTTACTTGAATCATTTTCTATACTGAGATAGATACATTATAATTTCATGGGAATAATGTTTTGTTTATGCTGTAGGAAATTCTCAGCCCAATGAATAGCCTATTATTTCTTTTTATTCATTTACTTATTTAATCAGTGAGCCTTCAAAGTTCAAGGTGTGACCCACAAACTCACTTACCTATGAAAAAGGTCACTAAGAGGCATCAAGCAATTGATACAGAATTAGAGTGGAAATTGTGAAATTCAGTTCAATTTGTGATGCATACTATCCTCCAGTTTCGGAAATAATTCTTTTCTTTTATACTGTTACCAGCAATCTAATAAGAATGATGTATCTCTTTACGACTAAATCTATAGGATGATTGAAGAAAAAAATATTCTAGAGGTTAGATCATGAATTGTACAGGTATACCTTGATTAGTGCGGTCAGTTAGTTTCAAAATTGTCCATACTTTTTACAACCACACTGTTCAAGGTCATATAATTCGATGTTTTTTTTTGGGGGGGGGGTCAGCTTACACTTGGTTACATAAATTAATACTGCAATATCTTAACTATTCTACATCAAAACAAGCACTAATCAAAACACGCTATCCGAGATATTCCTATATTAGATTTTGAATTACTCACTTATACCTGTAAATAAATGCCATACTAATTGTAACTAATGGTTACTTTATTTTGCAACTGTTGATCTTTTCAAAATGTAAAAGTTCTTGAGAGGGGAATTTTTTCAAAAGTTGACTTTCATTCTTGGGAATAGAATGCCAGATTTCTCCAATTCATTCAGTCAAATAAAAAGAGAAAACTATTCTTTATTTGTAAATATTTCAATTTACGAAATTGCACACATATTGGGTGGTACAGTTACTTTTGAAAAAATGATGCAGTTTCTCTTTTAAAGTGCATTTTTAACAGCTATTTTACTCACTTTGTCCTGGATGTTGCTTTTGGGTAATAATTTTTTGAAGACTTATTTACTAAAATTACAATTTGACAATGAAAATTATTCAATGTGCAATTGAACCTTAATTTCAATAATATAAAATTTCAGGTTTATTATTGGATAACATTGTAAAGGATCACCAGAAAAGTGTAATATCATGTACACTGGACTGTAAGATA
This sequence comes from Thysanoteuthis rhombus, assembly GCA_963457665.1. Classification (NCBI taxonomy): domain Eukaryota; kingdom Metazoa; phylum Mollusca; class Cephalopoda; order Oegopsida; family Thysanoteuthidae; genus Thysanoteuthis; species Thysanoteuthis major. Next base: position 29,101,042 of record OY735212.1, read on the forward strand.
AATATTTTAAAGGTCATTTGCAACTGATCCAAGCCCTATAACTGTCCATATCAGTCTACAGTAGATGCCACCACCCTAGTCATAATGCTGGTGCATTGTAATGCAGTGTAATATTTACTTTTTTTTTTTTTTATGCAATTCTCATTAACTTTCTTTCATTAGTAATTCATTTTTATACAGTTTTCCAGTTATAAAGGGGATGTTGGTGTCTGAAAAAGCCAACCACTTTATAATAGAACTGTGATAACTGCTGGATAGGTATGGGCAATAGTTGGAAGGCTGCAAACATTGTTTTCTGCATAAAATTTATGTGGGATTTGAACGAAGGCATTCTTTGATATATGTTGTTTGTTTTTCTATTAAGTAATGCCAACAAAATACAATATATTACAAAGTATACCAAATTCCAGTACTTAAAAACAATATTAATATATTTACATAAGTGACTTGACGCTTTGAACACCAGTGCTTTCAGATGCCCCATTACTGGGCTCCCAAGTGGGGAAGCTTAAATTAATTTTATAATTTAAAAAAATTTTTTTTCCTTCAAATTTTCATCCATTTAACTACTGAGTTGTTTTTGTCTAATTCATTTCATTTTTACTGTTTGTTTGCTGACATAAGTCAAATATATTTCTTTTTTAGGAGTTGTGTCACCTCTGTCCTCAAGTAGGCTTATGGTGTAGTAAAATAGCACTCAAATTGAAATATTGAGCAGACAGGTTCAAAGGGAAATTCTGTTTTTGTTTGCTGTTTTCTAGACAAGTGGACGATAATGTTATATTTGTCATTATTTAAATAAGTTTTTCTTTTCTTCTCATTTTTCTCTTCAGAATATTATCTGTAGGTTTGTAAAAGGTAAATAAAGCTAAGTTTTATACAATTACTTGTTCATTTCCATGGAAAAATTTGCGGATGTATTTTAATTTTTATGAGATGATTTTTGCTTTGTAGAAAATCTTCTGAACTCATTTCAGTGCAAGAGTCTTACTTTAAATAGTAGATAGAAGATATTTTTACAAGCAAAATTGTTACCTACAAGTAGAATAGTCCATTGTTACAGACATAGAAACATCATTCATTATACTAGTAAATCATGGAAAAAAAAGACTTTTATTATTTAATCTTGTTAATTATCTTGTTTGATAAATTTATTTGTTGTTTTGCAGAGTTGTTTGATAACTACATGCAACAAGATGCCCATGAATTTCTCAACTACCTTCTTAACACAGTGGCAGACTTATTACAAGGTAACCTGGACTCCTGTTTATTTGATGATGGCTGTGTCCTCAACCCCCTCTCCCATGGAGATGGAGATGATGGATTTTCCTATGACATCACCTTAAATGAAAACTCTTGCCGGATTGTTCACACATAGGCTGATACATTTACTTTTTAAATATTATTGCAGTTTTCATGAAACTTGTGGTTTCTAAAAGTTTATTTTCAACTGCTATTTTACTGACTTTAACCTCTGGGTGTTACTTTTGGGTGAAAAATCTTTGAAGACTTATTTACAAAAATTACAATTTTTACCATGAAAATTAATCAATGTGCAATTGTTACTTTATTTTCATTAATATTATTAGATTTCAGATTTATTAGAGGTTAACACTATAAAAGAAAAGTGCTATACCACAAATACTGGACTATGAGACAAATATCTTGTTTATTTAGAAGACTACTGCCTACTGCAACTGATCCAAGCCCCATAACTGTCCATATCAGTCTTCAATAGATGCCCCCACCCTAGTTATAATACCAGTGCATTGGATGCATAATGTGTAGTATTTATTTTTTATTTTTCATTTTTCTCCATCAAATGCCAAGCTTATATACTGGCTTAAAAAAGTTATTCTCTTAGAAGCATTCTTTAATTTTGTACTATAGCAAAAATATTTCATTGACCTGTGTGTAAAATCTTTAAGCTCATTATATGAGACAGAGTATATCAAGTAATTTTATAAATCCTTAGATATTACCCAACTCATTTGTTAACACAGCACTTGAGTATTTGATTGATCATATAATATTATTTAAAGTTGCTAGTTCTGAGATGTTCATGATAGTCTTAAAGCACTGAAATTTCATTAATTTTTCATGTTCAACTAATTCTTATTGCAAATTCCATTGCCAAACAAAACTAGGAAATGAATCTCAGTTTGTGATAATATAAAATTATTTGTAGCTGATGAAACATTTTTTGAACTCCTACAAAGGTTTATTTGACTACTTAATCTATGATTCCTTTATATTATTTTACATTGAATTTGGAATGACTTTCCTGTCAACTTCATATGAAAAACTGCAAGATTTGTATTCAGCACAAATTAATATTATGAAAACGAGTCCTTTGCATTGATGGAGAAAAGGAGACTTCCAAGGGAGTTAATTCTGCTGTGTCAGAGTGCTCTGATAACTAGCCCAAAATCTACTAATCTTATAATTTGTATAGTTATAAACCATCTCCTAGATTGTGTTAATATTCTTGACTGCTCACTGGGTCGAGCCCTCCTTTACTTCTAAGTAATATTCATTTTATGAATATAAATTCTAATATTTTGACTGTTACATATAAGTTTATTTCTGAAATTTCATCATCAAAAACATTCACTTTGCACATATGTTCAACAATAATGACTTGATTCCTTCTGTTTTGTTAGCAGAAAAGCAGGGAAATCGGACCAAATCGACTGTTGGCGGTGTTGACATTCACACAAAAGCTGAATCAACGTGGGTGCATGATATCTTTCAGGGAACATTAACAAATGAGACCAGGTGTCTGAATTGTGAAACTGTAAGTCTTCCTTTTTTTCTGATTTTTCTTTTCTTCCCCCACTCTCTTCTTTTCTAGTACCATTTCCTTTTTAACTGAGTTCTAGAACAGAAACATGTTTTATGATGCTGATTCAACAAGAGCATGTGTTAAAATTATTTTAGATTATCATTGGACGAAGATTTTGAAAGTATATAAAATGCATCTTACAAGCTGGAAAAGACATGGGTTTTTAAATTACCCTGTAGATTGTTCACAAACAAATACTTCCAAAATCAGTTTTTTTCATATACAATTCATGAAATGTCTGTAAAAATTTTCACAGTACAGATTTAAAAATGTTTATACGAGTAAATCACTTATGAAAAAAATCTTGTTTAGCTCCCTGGATACACTTACTATTGTACTTAGAAGGGTTGAGTCAGGTTGCTTGATGCCTGAGACACCCCCAAAGGGAAGTGCTGAGGGAACAAGACAATCTTCGTTCCTATCAGAGTATGCATATGGGTCCCGACATTATACTGAATGTTGTGTCACATTCTACACTTGTTGGGAGGTAGATAAATACCTAAAAATATTTTGTCCATTGTTTATTTGAATGTTATAGAAGTTATTTTAAGCTAGAAAAAATGACTGAAGGTGCAAACAATAAGTGGATGTTATTTGTTATATTGTTGTTAACATGAGGAATCTCCAAAATTTCATATCTCACCAAGTCAAAAGTTTGGAAGTAGCTGACTTATCATATTCTTAATTCTATGTTATTGTGGGCTGCATAATGTAAAAAAAATTGAAAACTGAAGAAGTGCTTATAGTCTTTTTGAGTTATTTTTGTTTTTAAAACTAGCGTTCATTTACAATCTATGATCTCCTTTTACTGTGACTTTTTTATCTTTATTTTTTTAGGTCAGTAGTAAGGATGAAGATTTTCTTGATTTGTCTGTGGATGTTGAGCAAAACACATCCATAACACACTGTCTACGAGGTTTTAGCAATACTGAGACATTGTGTGCAGAGCACAAATATTATTGTGAGGTATGTTGCAGCAAGCAAGAGGCACAAAAAAGGTAGGCATTTTATTAGCAAATCTTACTGATTTCATCTCTTTCTAAAAACAGATTTTCTTTTCTAATCATTCAGACTAATTTTTTTTTTGACATAGGTTTGCAGTTTTTGTATACCGACAATGCAACTGTAGTCATCTTCCTTAAATATGCTTATTGTACAAAGTATACAACTTCCAAGTAGTTTCCTATTTTGGAGATATATTTTGATTTGAAGATTTAATCTATTCTTGAATTAACAAATTTGATCTGTAAGATTGACTAACGTTGTTTGCATAGAAGAATGGTTTATAATGTATTATTGTTACCTCCACATATAAATGAATAACCGTAGCCTACCTGCACTCTGTTTGGCTTGGCAAGATCAAAGATGCCGCTATACGACTAAGGTAACCAACTAGTGTTATCAGTTTCATATGGGAACAAGTGTTTCAGAACCAGTAGGACAATAAAAAGATAAACTATATACCTACTCATTCACTCTCTCCTTCTTCCCCCTGCCACTTTGTCCCTTCCATAATCCTGCTTCATGGTGGTGGCTATAAAAAGTGTATCCATTTAATGATGGATTGCTATTGTAATCTGAGCATTTCCCCAACCTCCTAAAAACAAGTGAAACAAGACAAATTTTTAAAGAAGGGGGTAAAAAAGATACAGAAGGCTCTACACCAAAAAATATGACCAAGGCACTCACATAAACAGTGAAATGGTTGCTGTGATTGTAGCCGTGATGATTCAATTTATTTTTCTCTGTATAAATTTTTTTTATACAATGCGCAACTGTCTCTGAAGTTCCATTTCAGAAAATATAATTTGTATTTGCTGTAAGATCAGACAAAAATCAGTGACAGATCGATAAGTTATTAATTCTAACTTGCTTATTAGCTGCCTCGGCAGTCATTAAAAGCTTGGTGTCATCTTACTTTCTTTTCAAAAAATTTACGTTATTATCATTATTATTTGCTATAAAATAAGGGAAAGTACTTGGGCTGGAAATAGCTTTATTCTTCAAGTTAGAGCATATCAATGGTTTTGCACTTGTAGTTTCTATTGTTATGATGAATATACAAACAAGCAGATTTGCAGAAATCGGACTTTTATTTTATAGATATGCACTGTTAGATACTGACATAATTTGTGCACCTTGAATTTCATTTTAATTCTTTGGCTGTACTTCCTCTTGCTTGGAAGAGTTATAAAATAAAAATTATTTACTATTTTGTCTAATTTTGGCATAAAAATGATTTGAAGGATTTCAGGATTTTTCAAACATCACTATCGATGGTAACAAGAATTATGGAAATTAGATTTACAATGAAGTAAGTGTTATGCATTCAATCCTAAAAATTGAAAATTCACCAACCAAATGATGTTTAGATAACATCTTCCTCTATTATTAATGGTGACTATTTTTGTATAATTTGTTTTTATTCAATTTTTTTTTTTTTTTTTTAAAGCTCTTGTTTTTCCTGAACAAAATATTTCTCAATCATTTTTCAGAATGCGAGTAAAAAAATTACCTCAGATTCTCGCATTACATTTGAAACGTTTCAAATATATGGAACAGTTAAATCGATATACAAAGCTCTCCTACAGGGTTGTGTTCCCACTGGAATTACGGCTGTTCAATACAGTAAGTCACTTTTCATTTTTATTATAGCTGTTTCAATATCTAAAATGTTATTTTTAACTGGTTTAAAACTTATTTTTAAGTTTGTCCATTGCACAATTAAAATTTTTATTAGTTAAATCAGTAAAATGTATATTCAAAATAAATTGGGCCCCAAAGCTTGAATATTATTACCTCCATTTTTTTTTTTTTTTTTTTTTTTTTTTTGGCCCATGACTCAATAATCATCCTATATACTGTATTTTTTTAAGGAATCTTTCAAGTATAATGGTTTAAATGAATCCATTTTCTTGCTTATCATATTTTCTTGAGAAAATTGTAATCTCTAAAACATGCAAAGAATGACAATGCACAAATCTCACTTCCTTATTCCAACTGAACAAATAATTTTGTCCCGTCAGAGTAAAATAAGATAAAAATATTGGTAACATGGTTGAAAATTAGTGGTACAATCAATCAGGACAACTAAATGAACTCTCATTCTTTCAAATTCTTTTAAAAAGCTTGAATTTAGAATTTTGTTTTATAGTATTTGATGGTATATTAGGATCCCCCCCCCCCCGCTTATATATTAAGAAAGAAATGCATTTCCCTGAATTATTTTCACCTATCAGGTTTTAACTTCTCAAGTTCTGGACAATGAAGGTTATATTTACCTCTTAAGCAAACAGGAGGGAAAATAATAGGTGGTCTTTATATGCTGTCAAATATTGTATGTCCAATTCATGAGTTCCAAGCTTTCTCTTGAATGCATTACTTTTTTAAGATAAAATTAGATAACCAAAAATCTATGCATTGTGATGATAACCAAAAATCTATCCATTGTGAGTTGAAAAAAAAATCAATGCCAAATATTGAGTGTATTGCATTGAACATTCAATGATAATCCATTCCAATTTCTCTTTTTAGTCAGATGATGCCTATAATCCTTACCGTCTCTATGACCTGGTTGCTGTGGTCATTCACTGTGGCAGTGGCCCCAACAGAGGACATTATATCAGCATTGTAAAAAGTCATGGATTTTGGTTGCTTTTTGATGATGATATTGTTGATGTGAGTTGCTTATTCTCCTATCCTTTTTTTTTTTCATATACGTATCAAAATTAAAATCTTTACCTGTAAAAGCATGTTGAACAATATAATGTCTTTCAAATATTCTGATTTTACTTGTGTTCAATTATTCTGTATTTGTGCTTCATGAGCTACTGAAGATAGGTAAATTTGTTATTTCAAAGAAGATACTTGGTAGTATCATTTGCTGGGAAGAAACCCATATATAATTTGAAAACCCAAAACTGTTCAAGAGATTGAATTATTTTGTTATGACAAGATATTTTCCCATAATGTAGCTATCATTTTCTAGTATGAAATAGATAACAATAGAAACCGGAATGGCTAAAAATAATGTGTTATCATTTTGTCAAATGATTAATAATAACTATAATTCTTCCCTCTCTCTCTTTCAATCATTTCAGAAAATTGATGCCAGTACAATAGAAGATTTTTATGGACTTCCGTCAGATCTGCAAAAGAATTCTGAGTCTGGATATATTTTATTTTACCAGTCATGGGAGTGAGGAGCAATGGACAGGGCAGAAGCCCACTGCAGGTAGAGGGGTAGGGTTTTCAGGGACATCAGCATGGTGTTCCTCTTACCCCATCCATCCTGACTTTGTTGGTTGCCTGCCTGGCTACAGTGTCACTCAAAAAGCAATATGGATATTTTAAATTGACAGTGCTTTCAGATAGGAGCAGGAATTCATTCTCATCCTCACATTGGGTGATGAAGGCGATGATATCAATTGATGATCAAAGGATTTTTGATGCAGTTGAATAATTAGAAAGGGAAGGGTTAGATGGGGTTTGTTTTCTGGGGATACTTATTTTTTTTCCTATCTTTCTTTTTCTTTTAAGGCACTGAATCAGTATTTTCTTCAATTTGCAATTGTTAAAAAAAAGAAAAAAAGATTGTCTTTTTTATTTTTTTTATATGGCTTACCCCAACCCCTTTGAAATTCAAATGAGGGAGAGAAAAAAATTATCAATTGATAGTGATTCGTTTTTTTCTCTTTCTCTTTATAAAACAGAAATCAAGTTCTGTTACCTAAAGAAATGTTTCACTTTGTCGCAAAATGCTGGGCCGAGATAAGCATATTGTCATTGTTCCATTTAAGGGTCTAAACCATTAGAGAAAAATGCAAGCCAGGCTAGCAAAACCGGTGGTTCTTTCTACTCCCCCACCCTCAGTTTTATCATGTTTAGTTGAATTTTTTTTTTTTTTCATAAATCCTTGAAAAATTTTCGCATGGAAAAAAAATCAGCTGTGTTTCTATCAGACATCTATGACTTATTTTATTTATGAATTAATTTATTGTTCATTTATATTAATCTATTGAGTGATGTCAACAAGAAGTGGTTATGGCCAGAATTTATTAAGAATGGATGTAATCACTTCTAGTTGTCAGCCCTCAATTCGTACAATTATTTATTTTCTTTCCTTGAATAATTGTATTCATTTAACTGTACACTTATATTGATTTCATTCATTTCTTCCTATGGATTTTTCGTTCTTGTTTCTCTAACTTTGCTGTTCATCTTTAAACAAAGTCTCTATTTATTCATTTACGGTTTAAAAACAAGTTTTTCCTTCTTTTTTGTTTCCCCCTTGAATAATTGCCATTATCATCCACAAAATCCTGCCAATTTCTTTTCTTCCTAAACCTTTAAAATAATTGCTCCAATGACTAAATAGGGTTATTCCTCTTGATTACTATTTTCTTTCATTTTAATTTTTGGTTTTTTGTTTGTTTTTTATCACAATCCAACTCTGGCTGTCAGTAGTGCAGATTAGAAATAAAGAATGTTTTCTTTGAGATTCAAACTCTTTTTGCCAAGGGAAGCCTTGTAAACTTCACCAAGAGCTTATTTTTTGGTTCTGATCCACGCTGCCATTGATCGAATGCTCGAGTTGAGCCATTATGAAAAAAAACAATCAAAAACTAAGGAAAATAGTGAAAATTAATCTTGGTTCACAGTACTTCACCTAATAAAATAATAAAAAGACTAAATAGTGATTTTATAGCTAAATCTTAAGCAGAAGTTCTTTTTTTTTCTTAGTGCTACTACAAACCCAATTGTATTTTCTACCTTCTCTTACATTCAGTGACATATTTTCCTGATAGAAGAAAGATACTGAAATACATTGAGATTTTGAAAAAGGGACAAAGCAAGTTTGTCTTGCTTATCTTTAAGGCTTTTCTTTTATTTCTTAGATTTGACTTAGTTTAGCATTTGTTAATTCACCTTGTCTGAGAGTTTACAAACTAAGCCTGGCTACAAAACAAAGACATTTGTGATTAATGCCATTATTGCTGTTAGGTATTATTCATCTTTGAAAATTAAAATTTGTTTGACAATTGAAAAGTAATTTTCAGCAGATTTCCTCACCTGACCTAGACTTGAGATGTGGGTTTATTCCCTTATGTTATAGCATTGTTAATTTTTAAGGATTCTCATGAAGTATATTTTTATTTATAACAGATTTCACAGACTTCATCTTGACTCTTCAAGTGGAAAAAAGTAATTATGAAAATACAAGGAAAAAGTCTTCCTGGATTTCTGGAATATTTTGTTTAAATTTTAGTCTATTTGACTTATTAATTATGGAGATTACTGCTAACAGATAAATGTATAATGAAATGCCATTATTTTATTACTAATTTTCTCCATTTTATTGGTTTTTATCACAGTTCTCTGGATCGATAAAAAGCAACAATGATTGGGGGAAAAGAGTGATAAAATAATTGAGTACTTCATGTAAACATTTGAAAAATAACTGAGACACTGCCCATCCTAAAATATTTGCAGTATTTAAAGTGGCAAATCTCAAGTCTACATACATTTAATGTGTGAAGCACAATTCAGTAGCACTACAAAATAGGGTTGCCTAATTTGGCCAGAAGTGGAGATAATTGCTCAATTTCCAAATTTGACACTATTCCAACGCCTGTGTTGGGTGAGTTTCTGATATAAAGCTTGGACTATCTCCCATTCTAGCCAAATCTGGCAGCCCTGTAACAAAATGAGGTAGATTTATTTTTTGTAATCTCTTCGGAATAAGTATTTTTTGATTCACTTTCTGCAGTATATGTTTATTCTCCACTCAATTGTCAATTTAAAAGCCTTAAAATTAAATATTATTGGATGAGGTGTCATTAAGTTCTTAATTATTTTTCTAAAACGTAATTAACTTTTAATCAATTATCACTCGCACCATAATACCCACATAAGTTTCAAATTGTTGTTTGATGAATTGAACTTGTAAAGCATTTACTAATGATGTAGAGATTTCTTGCCTGAACTATTCATGATTTAGTTGTTTTAAAACTTCTTGTGGGGTGTAGGGCCACTACCACTCTGTGATTTCAGTTGCAAGTAGGTTTTATGAGATGACGTAGCTAGCTGCATGCCCAACCCTCTTCCTTTTCTCAGGCTTTGGGTTGTTTGTCTACATGCTTTGAGATTGGAAGTAATCATAATTATGGTAAAAATCATAAGTCTGAAGAAATTGATTGGAAACTTCTAATGAGTGATTGAATTCATGCAATATGCTTGATCATACTTTTGGAAAATTTTATTTCATAATATTAAGATATTTTTCTCTTTAACGAAGTAGAAGAAAGTATGTCCACTGTGTGCTTCTTTTGATGACAAGTATTATTTTGAGTAACCAAGATATCTCCCATTATCAATTCTTCTCTTTCTTTTAAGGATAACCATCCAATGGGCTCTCTAAAGTATCTCTTCATTGATTTGTGCTACCACTTGCTGTATTTGATGGCATATAAGATCCTCCTTATCAATATTAATGGGAAAAGCATTTCCCTGAATTCTTCTCATTTATCACCTAGTTTTTTTTTTACTCCTCCAACTTCTTGTTTTGCTGGATAATGGAGATTACATTTACATTTTGAGACATTTTTATTGGAAAAAAGAGGTGGTGTCTTGTATGCTACCAAATTCAGTATATTCATTGTACCATGTTTGGCCGTCTTAATCTTGAGGGATCATATGGTCAGTTTGCTTACTCAAGGGACCAAGTATCACTGGTTTAAATTTATACAGATGGTCAAATCACAAATGGATGATCAACTCCGAAGGATATACATTTCCCCATCTTTTAACTTCAGCATCAAAACAAGTAAAATGATTTTCAAAGCATTTTTTTAGATGAGGTGATTTCTATGTTTGAACTTATTTCTCCATAAAAACCGAATTCCAAGTATTTCAGTCCAGCACTTGCAGATTTGGTTTAAGTGATTGAGTAAATGATGGAAAATTTGCTCCAAGTGTAATAGGGTTCATTATTGCAACTATACAATTAAGAAAATGAGCCAAACACTCATAACCTGTTAGTCACTCAACTACTTATAATGTTAATAATACCCTATTAGTATAAATAATTACCTTCTGATTAAGGGTTGTATTTCACTATTGCTAAAAATGCTCGGTTCATTTTGCAGTTTGTGTTAAGGGATGAGGCAAAAAACAATTGCTTAACTCTTTCCAGACTCCAGGGACATATATATTTCTGAGATTTCTATGAATACTGGGATGTATATATGTATTTATGTCCTGTAGATCTTTTAGAAGTTTACCAGGAAATTTTTAATCAAAGCTATTAAGCACCTTAATAGGTTAGTCTTGAGAGAGTTGAAATATAACTACCCAACATTCACATACACATATGTGCCTAGTCTTTAAATCTAAGTTGTTCATTTTTAATTTGTGGAGTTCTTGTGGTTCCATATCTGTTCATTTCTATGTAGGAAGGTGGGGAAATCTGTTATAAAGTTAAAGAATAGTTCTCCCCAGAGCATTGTTGAATGTTGTTTTCAAGTAATCCTTTATAATAAATGAAAAAAATTCTGTTAATTCTTATAAGAAAAAGTTCTCTTGAATGTTGAATTGCTTTTATCTTCAAACTTTCCTTTTTAGTTGTCTAAGAATTTTTTATTGTGACTATGCAATTAGTTCTTGCAGATTTTTTTTTTTTAAATCTCATCTTCCATTACATCACTTGGCAGTTACATAGCAGTTTTCACTTTCTAGAGTATAAATACCATCAGTCACCATTTAATATTATGCATTATCATTGACTATAGAGTACCAGCGTTCAAAACAGACTCTATGTAAGAAAGAAATCAGCGTGCATTTCTTTTTATACAATACTTCGTAGCATGCAGCCTTGTGAGACCAGCATTGTAGTCTACTTCTAATTGATCCTAAAAGAGTCACCGTGTTGGTGGTGAAATATTGCAAAATCTGCAATATTGATTGAACAAAATACCATCTTGTAATTTCTACATTAAATTGTTTTTAGATAACCCATAATTGTTGTGGTTTAGTCATGCTATTCTCTTGGCCTTTATCGTTTATTTTCCACATTTTGGCTGTGTACCCTTTGACCCTCCTCGAGTATCTGTTTTGTTCTGGAATAGTCGAAACAGACTCCTGAGTGAAGCCAGTGGGTACATGGATAAAATGTGAAAATAACAAGAGATGAAAATTGTCCTACTAAACCATTTACAATGATTAGAACACCCTGTCTAACAAAATTCAGACTAGACCAGATAACTCATAATTTTAGAATTCTTTGAATATGAACACTTATGCAAAAATTGAAACAAGACCTGTATTTAAACCTTCACCTACATTCATAACAATAAGGCTTTTAGCATCTCTCCGAAACGTTAAGGATGCAATCTTATCTTTTTAAATCTATTAGATCTTATTGAAGAACTTTTCATAAGTTTATTCAATTCTATACTATTTTTCAAAAACAAACTTCTAGTCATTTCTGATGACATCCATGCATTTTGTTAATGTGGAAACCAGCCAGAATCCAGTTTATTGTACAGAAGCCTAAATAGATTAAGTTGCAATTTCTTTTTCTTGCTTGAAGATGACTCAAAATGCTGGGGTCTTTTTCATAAGTACCCACCATGAAAATTTAACCCTAACCCTGAGTGTGGGGACTAATGAAATAAACTTAGCATATCAATTCCCACTGGTTACGAAATGATGGGTACTATCGAAAAAGCCCTCAAATGCTACACCCTATATTGCTATTTCTTATTTCGAACTTTTGACAGCATTAGCCTCTCTTTCAGGCAAAGCTGCAAAAATCTGATAATTTAACTGATTTGGAACCCAACCAAAAACATATACATGACTGAATGTTTGTGAGAAAAGTTGAAATGATTTGATTCTCCAAGATCAAATTGCTGTTTAACTGAAAACCAACATCACTGAGTTTGTAGTTGGTAAGAAACAGAAAATGCAACTTGACCTTTTATTTTTAGGCTTCTGAACTTTGAAATTATTGATGTTAACTTTTAGTGGAGACTAATGAAAATCTCAATGACATGATTGTGATGTACTGATTCACAGTAGTGAATTTGAACAGAGGCTTGGTCACATCGGTCATTTATGAGTTGCTATGCTAAAATTAGGAAACAGCTTCACTGTCATAAATTTGCACATTACATGCTTATTTCTGCAAGCTTTAATGATTTTTTTTAGAAATTGATTTCTTATATTCAGTTATGATTTGTCAGGTGGGTTTTGTCTACTGCAACAATGAAAAGCTTTATTATTATAGAATATTTAAAAAGAAATAGTCTTTTCATGGTATGTTCTCAAAGAAAATTCCAATAATTTAAAAAATAATCTTACCTTAGATGGCATTTTACTTCCTCCCTTCCTTCCTTTATACTATAATTGAATTAAAGGAAATTGAGAAAGGTATTTCTCCATTGGTTCACAAAATAACATGAAAAAGATATTTTTGCCCTCCTTCATAATTAGACTTATTTTTCTATACTGTTGTTTGAAAAGAAAGAAATCAACCATTTGCTTCTTTTTTTTTTTTCCCCTCACTCGTCTATATTGTTCCTAAGCTCTTGTGCTTTTGTTGATCTTGAGGTGGTATGTTTCAGAATATTGATGCGAAGGGAAGGATTCAGGTTAAATTAATCCTCAAGCGTAATTTTACATATCTAATGATGACAACATGAATAACTCTTATAATCAGAAGCATGTTATCTTTTTAAAGCTTACATTTTTATGCAACAATTCACTACGGAAGAGGATTTTTTTTAATTGAATTCTCATTATTTGTCAAAAATTGGGGGGGGGGGGGGGGTTTGTTTTTTTTCCAATTGTAGGCTAAAAATAAGTCTTTTTTTTTTTTTTTTTTTTTTTTTTTTTTTAATCATGTCTTCAAAATATATGGTTGAACCTAGTATCCCACATTAATAATACTATTATTTTCTCACTATGTTGACTAACTTACTTCTAGTATTGTGAAATAAACATTTGGAAGGTTAAGGGAAAATCACTTCTGGTACAATTTGTGTACAAACCTTGGATTCGGACGACTTGACTACTCGGCCATAATAGTGAAATTGTTGAACATCCAAGCCATATTGTTCATTAAAGAATTTCTTCTTCCTTCCCCAAGTAAAATTACTTCAAACTATAACTAGTTTTTTCTAGTATAGCTCAAATAGAATTCACTTGCTATTCAACTGAATTTTTTTAAGATTCCAAATTTGTTTAAATAATTGAATCTCTTCTTCACATCCTCAATGTTGTGAAAAAAAAATATGGTTCCAAAGATCTGAAAAAAATTCAATTATCCAAACAAAATTTGGAATCTTAATGACTATTATCAAAGTTAGATTAAACAAATGCATTTTACAGATGAGAATAAAGACTACAAATCTTTGCTTTCCAAAATAAAGAAAATTCTTCTCTAACTCACATATTCACTTGAGCAATATTGTTCACCATGGATTTTTAACTTCGAAAATAATGACATACTAATATTCAAACTCCAACATCTTTTAAAGCTTTAGCAATTCCCCATTAGAAAATATAGAAAAAAATTCTACATCCTGTTAATTTAATTTATAAGATAAATTATATATCTTTGTTGATATTGAGCTTTCTTAGTGTTATTTTCAAGTGGGTTGAAAGGGCTGGAAGATTAACACAACTGGCCATGTTATTAAAATTACACCCAAATGTGATCAATTTTAAAATGCAGCATAATTTCAATTAGATATGTTATGATTATCGTTTCTTGTGATAATACTGATTCAAAAAAAATATACTATAGATATGTTTTTCAATGTGATATCAATTTGAACGAAGACTGCTTAATGTGTGATAATGTATGATCATGAAATCTAACCTAGAGCCATGTCTCCACATGTGATAAAAGATACACCTAATGATTAATTATTCTAAGAATTAAAATGCTTGACATTTTACCATTTGTAGAAAAACTTGTGGTTACACTTATTCCTTTCTCTCATTAGTAATGAACTAGTTGTTAAGTGTTTTATTATAACTAAATTTTGTTGGGAGAGCTCAACTTGGCTTGCAGTACTTTTTCTGTAAGCCTTCATAAATAAGTTTTGATCTTTGATTTAAGATTTTTTTTTTTTTTTTTTTCCTGTTACACACTACCTTAAGACCTCATACAGCTCAGCCTTTTTTTTTTCCTCTTATATATACATAAATGTGTGTGCGCGTGCATGTGCCTGTATGCGTGAAATGCTCCACAAATTTGTCCCTGTGTTCATTCATTGTTTGCTGCCTTGATAGCATTGCTGTTCATCTCCACATAATATCATGCAGAAAAATGAGGATGGACAAATCAATAACTTTTTTCTTCTTTTTTCCTTACAAATAAGAAAAAAAAATTTTTTTAACCTACCTTTTCTTTATCCCTTTCTCACCCACACCTACCAAAAGTTGTTACTTCTTGAATTTTTTTTTTTTTTTTCTCTCCCCTCAAAATTCTTCAAAATGCACTTCAAAGTTGACAAATATCTTCTCCACTGCTTATCTTGTGTCTGTTAAAGTATTTTGGACATCTTTTTAATCAATAAGTGTCCTTACCACTCCACTCCCAGACTTTTTTGATAACTATCTTTACAGCTCTGTATTTATGGTTCAGGGATGCCAGATTTGGCCAGAAAGAAATGAGCAAACCTTTATCTAAGAGATTTACCCAACATGGGCATTGGAATGGCATCAAACTTGGAGATCAAGTTAGTCTGGAGGCAGAGGTTCAATACCAGCCTCTCAAGGTAGTCCGCCTCGAAAGGCGAGTATTGAACCTGTTTCTCCAGATTAGCTCAAAAGCCTGGTTTTGAACCTCTGCCATCAGACACTCTTGGTTCCTGGATTCAGTGCTGTTCCTATGCTTGTGTTGGCCAAGTCACTGAGATAGAGCTCAGATTATCTCTGCATCAGGCCAAATCTGGTAACCCTGTTATGGCTATCTGTACTACAATTAGGATGGCCTCCAGTAATATTTCTGTGCATACTTACTGGCATCTGTCTGTACTCTTGGATTTCTTATCCTTGACATGTCAAATGCCCTGATTGAAAATCTGGAATATTTCGTTAAAAAGTTTTTTGTTTTGCTTTTTTCTTTAAGTAATTTACTCAACCAGTTCAGCAATATTATTTTTATTCATTTTTCCTGTTTCATCGATTATCAACCATTACCAATTTATAGTATTTTTTTTTTTATCATCTTATTTTTTTTAAATAATGGAAGATGATATCGCTGTTTCTGATACTACTATGCCGAAAGAGAACTGGGAAGAATGAAGGATATGTTTAAGGGTTAGATTTGATCGTCTGCTATCTACCTAAACCCCAATGAGAACAGGATATGACACAAGGTTGGTTTAAGATGGAGAACCCCACACACAAATGTGTAGGGCAGGGACTTCCTCAAAAAAATTCTCTTTAGTTCTCACAACAATTGTTGCAAGAACATAAGAGCATTTGACTTATTCACTAAGTGACCCGGATCGCTTTGATCCAGACTACACAGAGCAATGCCAAGGGCATCACATCTGCGTTCATCTGGTCAGAAATGATCTTACAAAATTTGGATGATCAGCGAGCTGTTCTTGTAGCTCAGTCAGGGGGAGAAGCTGATACCACCTGCTGTACCGGATGAAATACCTTTGATTTTCCCATCTTCCTCTTTCTTTCTTATCTTCTTTGATGGCCTGTGATCTTCTTGTCTTAGTTTTAGGACTTCAGAAATACACAACACAATTCATTTTTCTTTATAAGAGAGAACTCTTTATTTAGGATATCCAAGTTGGAGAATGGAGATGGAAATA
This sequence comes from Thysanoteuthis rhombus, assembly GCA_963457665.1. NCBI lineage: Eukaryota > Metazoa > Mollusca > Cephalopoda > Oegopsida > Thysanoteuthidae > Thysanoteuthis > Thysanoteuthis major. Next base: position 29,117,731 of record OY735212.1, read on the forward strand.
CTGTGAACAAAGGGAAAAATTTCTCCTTTAACATTTCATCTGATTATTTTGACTGCATGGAAAGGTTGAACCTCCCCTCTTGGGCTGCACTGCTAGGGACGTCTGTTCTCCCCATTGATCTGCTCTCCACTGTTTTTAGTCTAGTCCACATGTATCACCTTCATTTGATCAGGCATCGTCAAATCAAGTGATTTCATGTAAACTGCATCATACAACTTCCTTTAGAAACTTCATGAATAACGATTATATTCATTCGGCCAGACTTTGATAGAAACTTGAAAATTACACACATGCACCAGTTTACCAAATTATTGCCTGTATGAAAAATAATGATTGGTTCTGCAAGATTCTGTTTGGTGAGTTCTGTATCTAAGATTTGTATTCATTCCAATATTATTCCAGATTTTTTTATCAAGGTTGTACAGATATTATTGTATCAATCTCAGTCACTATCACTATGTAAGATGACTCTCAGAAGGTTTGTACCATTGAAAGTGTTCAAACACTGTAGCAGTTTGTCTTGCACTGAAAAAAGACTAAACATGTTGGATGCTTCAAAATCATTTTTTGCTCCCCCCTACCCTACTGTTCACTCTTTTTACCACCTGACCATCAGTTTAATTCCAGGTACGTTCAGCCTGTGCTTTCTGCTCCCCGTTTTATTTATCAACAAGAAAAGAAAGTTAGGAGAAAAAAATACTTATAAAAGAAAAAAAAAAACAAGACAATTCTGTATATTTTGTAAATGTATTTGTTGCTGCATTTCCTGTATAAAAAATGTTATATCATTTTAAAGCATTTTTTTTTCATTTCAATAACAATTTCTTTTTTGCTTCTTTATTTCTTTTGTAACATGTTTTTGTTCTTTAAAGTTTATTTTTTTTCATTTTCAAAAGATACTTTTTTATGTATCTTTTATAAAACAAAATTTCTTTGAAAAAAACAAAAACAAAAGAAAACACCTTGAGAATATTGTTGAAATATAATTATGTTGTGGAAAGGATTTTAACAACTAATTTTTTTTTTTCTTCTTCCACTGCTGAAATTAAATGTTAAATAGCATGGCTATCATCAATTCTTAAATTCAAAGACCGTTTGATACCACTCCTGATTGATTGTGAGATAGAATGGATAGAATTTTGAAAAATATTGGAACTATTTTGTGGATAGAATTTTTAAAAAATAATGGAACTATTTTTTGGATAGAATTTTGAAAAATGGAAAATTTACTTAATGAAAGGGAGGTAAACCGAATCAGTAGTTATTCCTATTGATAACATTCAATTTTTTATGAATGTAAGAGTTGAAGTTTATTGCAAAAATGAATTTTTAATTTTAATGTGTCCTCATACGAACTATACTAATCAGAATTTAAATGAGCTGCAGCCCTGAAAACAAGTTAAATACATCATTTACGTTGGGATTTTTGCTTGAGACTAAATTGTTCTACCAGTTGTCATGATATTAGTAACTCCATTTTTATGATTAACTTTCATTCTGGTCTCTATGAACATTTTATGTTTTACTTTGATAAACCTCAAAACACCAAAAAAAATTTTCTAAACCTTTGCACAATGTGATAATATTTTAACTTTGACCAAGAAAACATTTGTATTTATTTATAATTTTTTTTTTTTTTTTTTTTTTTTTTTTTTTGAAGAACTATTTTCTGGAAAAAAAACCAATTCTTTTATTTCTTTGTTTCAAGAGATTTTCACATATTTTCTAATCAGTCCTTCTGTTTTTTGTTTTTTTTTGTTGTTTTTTTTTTCTCACTCCTTGATGTGATCAAGGCTTGAACTAGGTTCGATTGCTGGAGCCTTGTTACTTGTTAATTTCTGCGCTGATTCTGTACATGTTAACACCCTCCAAATTTGCATCCAATTGCGAGGGAGTCGTTCCAAGTATTTTGTTGGTGCAATATTTGTTGATATTGTTATCTTCTTCGTTGATTTCTGTATGATAATAGCCACCAGCACGATCACTGCATAGTAGCCAGGTTCCTATATGCTTACACCCTGGTGCTCCAACAAGGCTGCCTTTTTATGCCACCCACCATTCTATTGTTCCTTGTACCATCAACCACTACAATAACAGTTGGTCAGTCTGGACTCTTGCTCTTACATTTATATATATATAATTTTTCTTTTTTTTTTTTTTTTCTCCCCAATTCTTTTGCCATCCATGTTATGCTGTGATGTATAACCTACTGAGAAATTTTTTTCAATTCATGCCATTACTACATTTTATAGAAATATACATAAAAATTGAAATAATTTTTTATATTTCGGTATTTCTGCTTATGTATTATAGAATCTTAATTCATCTTTAGTATATGTCAGAAACAATAATCTTGATATTTTGATTATAGGTTTTGTTTTGTTTTTAAAATAAGTCTTTGTTTTATAGATTTTGAAGAGTTTTTTTTTTTTTCTTGTTTAATTTTTAGTTGACTTTTTTGTATATTCCAACTTTTTCTCAGACAATCGAATTCTTCTTTCCCATCCTTGATACTGTCGATGCAATGTTTTGGCCAATTCATCCTTCAGCCCTCATTAGGTGTATAATTCAAGAACAGAGCCCAAATCTTTCTTGTTAGGAGAATAAAGGTTTGCCTCTTTTCTTGAATTGCACACCTGATGAGGGCTGAAGAATGAATTGGCCAAAACATTGTGGAAGGGGGAATTTGATTGTCCAATCAAAAGTGGTAATGTTAATGACTTTTTCCAAAGTTTGAGACAATTTATATAACTCATTTCAGGAGTCCCTCATTTTTTTTTTTTTTTTTTTCTCTCCCTTTGAAAAAGTTGAAGACTTCTTTTCAGCCCAGTCCGTCTGACCTCCTTTATTGCACTCTCTTAGTAAATGTGCTATTGGATTTGGCACTATGTTAATGCTACAGGGTCGGTCTCCATGTCTTATAATCTGCAGTAGGTCAGCTGGTGTAAACAGAATTTCAGTTCATGGTGGACTTCAGTTCAAACAAACAAATGTGTTAAGCCATTTGATTTTCATTAACTTCATCTTTTATCCATAGTGTGGATTAAGACAGATGACATTTGTAAGATGAGCCTTTTTCTTTTGTTTGAAGTTACTGTTTTCATTTTGAAATAGACACATGCAAATGTGTTGATGAGTAGAACATCTATGAACTATACAGAACTGAAATACCAGTTTTGGGGTTGATATAATGTTTACTTTACCCAAGTTTGGGGGTTGACATGTTTACTTTACCCAATTTTTTTTTTTTTTTCCGCACTTTTTTTTTTCTCTCGTTCATTCCGAAACCAATTTTGTATTTCATTTTCATCTTTCCCAAAATTTAAAACAAATGACAACCTTTAAAAAAAGAAAGAAGAATATTTGGAAAAATTGGCATTATACAGAAACAAAATATTCACTTGTTTTTCAAATCCTAAGCTCCCAGGAATCAGTACATTTCCATACCTGTAAAATCCAGTGTGAGTACGTATGTCAGCTATTGGCAAAGCTTTTGTCATTTTTTTTTTTTTTTCTTCTCTACTAATGCTTAAATTAGATTCCAAGCTTTCACCTTCCTTACCAACAACTATAAGACGTCTTACATACTTTTTCTCCTTTTTTTTTTTCTTTTTTTTTTTTCTTTTTTTTTTTTTCTTTCTTCGGTAATAATTTGTCAGTGGGCTAAATTTAGTGATATATTTTGTTTTTTCACGTTAGAACTTTGAAGCAAGTTCTGTGAACAGCACTTAGATGGAGTCCTCATGTTCTTGCAAAATTTGCTTATAGATTAGTTTTCTTTCTTAGTGGGGAAGGGGTATTCTTAGAACAAATCACTTATGTTGGTTTTGAGATTTAAGCATGAGACAAAATATTTGCTTATAATACATTCATATGCTCATAAAAATCCAAGTGGAATATTTTTGTATTGATATGTTTTGAAACTGTTTCAACATAGAGGATAGAAATAATGAAGAAAAAAATGCAGAAACGGTCAATCAATATTTTGTATTTTCAAAAAAAAAAAGGGGGTTATGGTATTTTTCCTCATGTTTACTTCATATCTTTGGAACATGAAGTCCATAAACAAAAAAATACACCATGTCATCTTGTTCGTCAATGAAATCTTGAACTATTTGCTAAATATTTTCATTCTCTATAACTCTGTATATACTCCCTCCATTTTATAGTTTTTATTTAGAAAGAATTGGTTGAGTATCCAACAATAGTTATCCTGGTTGGTCCATTTGTACACTTTTAAAGTCAGTTATAACCAGGAATTTCAATTTTTGGTACTCTTGCTATCAAATTTAAATCTTAGTGCCAGCATATTTATGAAACTTGACGAATAATAGAAAAGTTTTAGGAGACTTTCTCTTTGGCAAAAACAGTTTTTTGTTGTAACAGCATTTATATTTGTTAGAACTTGATATTCAGCTATGTCTATAAATTTGGTAGTATGACAGTAAGTTTAGTTTCACAGTTTGTTAGATTATTTTATCTTGATTGAATATAATCTTATTCCACACCACATATATGATTATCAAGATCTTAAACAGTTTCTTTTCTTTTGCTCAAGCTGAATCTTTTTAATCATTGTATGTGGGTTTTGTTTTTGTTTTTTTCGACTAATTTCCTGGTCTTTGTTTGGTTTATTTTTACATTGTTTCAACCATGTACTCTCCAGCCTTCATCATGGGGTATATGAGAGGGGATACACGTACTCCCCAGCACAAGATTAAACAATATTCCAAAATGCAACTGACACCTGAAGAAAGCCAGAGTGTTTTTATTCACAGCATTTTGGATGTGTACAAAGACAAAGAAATCGAAACCAAACAAACCAAATGCTATAATTGAAACACCCTCTATAACAAAATTCAGACAAACACTGAATCTTTCTTCCAGCTTCCACTAGCTACCATCTTTTAATAGGATTTTTCAGTTCATTCAAGTATTTTAGCTTGTCCATTATGACCATGGCATTACCTCGGTCTGCTAGCAAAAAAGGCCATAACTCTCAAGGCTCTTGACAGCTTATCATTATTCTTTCCTTTTGTAATGTTTAGTTTAAGAAGTTTGGCTTTTTCCAGTGCTTATTTCACTTTCCATCCCAGTTCATTTGCCTGTTGTTTTGGTCATACTTGTGTCTCTTGCCTAATAAGATTTTGATGCTGTTATTGTTTATCATGAGCTAGCCATGTAATTGCTACAAAGAATGTATGCTTTTTGAGATCTGGTCCTTCTAATACAGTGTAGCAATCAAGATTTCTCTCTCTCTCTCTCAAGGCTTGGTTATATGAATTTAACTACTTCCAGGGTAGTATTTAGGGTAAGTTGTAGTTAAGTCTTTAATCATTTATAGTTTTGAGTTTCTTGGTCTCTTTGTGTTGTTTTCAATTTCTCTAAATCAGCCATTCACGACCATTTTGGCGCCATGGCCGCCTCAAGAGTTTTCTCAAGTTCCAGGGCTGCCTGTCAAACAAGGATACAGTGCAAATAGAGAGAAGTTAATTTATCATTTCCGTCTATGGCCGCTTCAAATGCGCCAGGGCCTCCAAGGGGTCAGTATGGCCCCTGTTGAGAATGGCTGGCTGCTCTTGACTTGGACTTGAAATAAATATTTTTCTTTTTTAAATAGTTGCACTTCATAACTTAAATTTTCAAGATCTTTTATCTTAGTACATCTGATTTATAGTCGTTTCTCATGTAGATTTGTAAAGATATATACACTTTGGGAGTTCTCTGCATCTCATCATTTTGGTCATATGCAAGAATAAATCTGTGGAGACCATAATGGTGAAAGTTATTTTCAGCTTACTCTATCTCAATATTAGTATAATCAGGTCGATTGCTACTAACTGTAAGTAACCAAGATCTAATATTATTTTCATGGGGATTTCCCCCCTTCCCCTTAGTCTATTACCACCCCGCCTCACAATCTTTTCTATCTCCCTCCATTGCAGCACCAACAAAGAATTTATTTTTTATTAATTTATGTATATAGTTTGTATATAATACATATCAATCAGTAATCCTGTATGGCTAAATCAGACCTAAAAATCTAACACTATCTTCCATGCACCCCACAGAATTGAATGAATATTCTCTTATATTATGCTGTTTTACTATCTCACTTTTTCCTTTCTTTATTCATTCGTGTTACTAATAGATAAGGCATAATTTAATAAATGATTTGAATTTATATGTAGCTCTGATACTTGATAATGAACCTTGAATGGTATTTTTTTTTTTTTTTTTTTTTTTTTTTTTCCTCTTCTCTCCAAAGCTGCAGTTTCCTTACAAGGTTGGGTTGTGGTTTCTGTAGCAAGTAGGCTTTACAAGGTAGGTTGCCTTACAGGGCTGAAGGGCCCCAGCTGCCCTACTATTTACCTATAGCTGGGGAGGATAAGTGGATTATGCGTTTCCCAAAGGCATGAGTACAAAGTGAGCTCAAGCTGCGAATGGCATAATGTTGTTCACTATTTTATTTAGAGTGGCTGATACCAAGTTTGATTCCTAGAACTGGAGATATAAAACTTTTTTTAAAACATGTTTCTTATGCTTACTATTATTGTTTCTAATCTTGGCTAATGTAAAGAAATCTTTCCAAGGATTATTCACATCCTTGCCAGTTAGATATGCAACTTAAAGGAAACATTTTGGGAATATTATTTCTTGTTCGAACTTCTCACTGATATTTACAAAGCTTTCTTGAAAGAAATTCTATTAACATCATATAATAATAAGGATGGGGAAGTAAAATTTTTGGGGGAATCATGATCTACAAAAGCTTTGAATATTTATCTGGAAAGGGGGGGGAAAAACCCTTTTCTTGGATACAGTCTAATTAGGGCACGATTACCTGCTGCCATCTAAAACTGAAGAAACCACAGTATGAAATTTATATTGAACTATCTTCAATAGTTTTTTTTCTTTTTTTCTTTTTAATCCAGAAGTATGACCCAATAATAGTGTTCCCACTGATAAACGGTATTAAGAAGGAATCTTGGAAAAGACTAGCTTAATAGACTGACATGCAGTGTCTGGATTTTAAAGATATGAAATTTTGCTTGATGATGAATCTTTTGTAATTGAATTTTAAAAGATCACTTGAGAGACTTCCATTGTCAAAATTCTTTATTAGTCCAAGCATTACAAAATAATTCACCACCACCCATTTTACCTACTGCAATTAATACCTTTATTTGCTTGTTTAATCCATAATGCTTTGAAATCAAAAATCTAGTAAGGATTTTTCATTCTTTCCTGCAGGTGAAAAATAGTTGCCGGAACTATAATGTACATTTGAATGTCACCTTAGTTAACTACTTATTTCCGTCTTGGAGAGCTTGTCGATTGTCAGTAGCCTCAGACTACTGAGTTACACCTCCACAAGGGCAGATGCAAACCAACAAAGTTAAACAAGAATTGAACATATCAAAAGGTTTTACCTCTTGTTTTCTATTATCTTATCTTAACCCCAATTTAAAAAGCTGTTTGCACAATAAGATGCAAGAGTCAACAAATTTAAAGAGAAAAAAAAGACCCTCTCCTTTTTGGTTTCATATTTAAAAAATATCTTCATTTAAACTTCTGAGAACATAGTCCTTTTGGGGTCATAGAAGATAAGCGTTAAAAAACAAACTCTTGAATGATCAGAAAACTACTGTATTCAATGACATATAACACTCCCTTATTTCAGCAGAGAATATTAAGGAGAGAAAATGTTGGGTATTTTTGTTTTTTTTTTTAATTTTCATTCAATTTTTTCAAGAAGAGCTCTTATTTGCTGTCAAATGGAGTGTTGTAATAGGACCAAATACCACTTTTTGCAATGGGGTCATTTGATCTTAAAAATCTTTAAAATCCCTGTTCCATGAAAATACTTGTATCTCAATTTGAAAAATGTCTGTTATAAAACATACAGATTTTTCCCAATTTTTCAGTTATAAACATTAAAAACAAAATTTTTTCTATGACCTTGAAAAGACTACTATTGTTGAAAGTTTTCGAAAGATGTATCCAAAATATGAGACATGTTAACAAGTCACAAAAATAATATGAATATACCCCTTCCCCTTTTCTTTATTATTTAAAAAAAGATAATAAATCTATATTTTTCTTCTTGGGGTCAACATTCCAGTACTGTCCTCTATTAGGAGGCCGCTCCACTAAGTGACTGCTGCCTTTACATGTGGGGCTACTTGTTGCTAAATTTCACTGCTCACACACAAATCAGACCACACCCACCCAGAAGCAAGACAAAAGAATTTCAACAATTAAGATTTTTTTTTTTTTTTTTTTTTTTCAAATTCAAGAATTAAAGTGTTACCTCTCCCCTTAACCAGCACACAACCCCCTCCTCCTTGTTTTTGTTTTTCTCACTGGAGGCCCAAGCACTTATTACCTCTGCCTCGCTATTTTGAGGTCTTAATTCCATAAGATAATATGTTCATATTTTTTGAGATGAGAAATTATTAAAATCCAGAAAGTTTCTTCAAGTCAGTCTTCTCAGTTTTGCATGTGTGAGAGTGTGTGTATGAAACTGCATGTAATTATTTATTAAGCTTAGCTTGGTTTTTGGCACAAGGCCACCCACAAGCATTGGGCATCTTGGGAGGGTCAAATTCATTACTCAGTGGTAATGATAAGTGAGATCAGCTTGATAGCCATTTCTCTATGACAAGACACCCAATTAAACTACTGATTGTTTGAATTGTGACTGTTTGGAACCAAGAAGTGACTTTGTACAAAAATTAAACTATCTTCCCTAATCCTCAGAGCAGCCTTTCTCAACCTGGATTCAGTAAAAGGTTGCTTTGAGTTCCATGGAAAAAAAAATCTCACTTTTGCTTCACTTGAGGTTTGATATAATGAGTAGCATTCACTGTCTTGATATTTGACCACAGACTCATTTGAACCTTTACCAACCAAAAAAGACCAGCCGTTGTCAATTTTTACAGTCATTATGAATTTCAATCTTCTGAAGGAAAAATTTCTAAAAATTCTACAATCTCCGATAATATTATTAAATACTTATAACGAAGGGTCCAATTTTAGATATTCATCAATTTTCATTGCTTTATATCTTGGGCAATTTATGATATGATATATATTCCTTATGAATTTTTGAACACACTGTTGTGTTCTTAGCTGTACGTATATTTCTGTGCCGGAGTTCCTCAAGATATGAAAGTTATTTCAAGGGTTTGTCTAGTCTAAAAAGGTTTAGAAAGGCTGCCTTTGATCATTATCCAGATTGAGTTTTTACCCTTTGATTGCATTTCCCCTTTACTCATTTTTGCTCAATATTGCATCATGTGTAATTATTCTTTAATGTGATGGATTATCAGTCGTTATATAAGACTTACCTTCTGATGCGAGAATAAGAAGTTCAGGATATTTATTACTTGAAAAATGTCGATAGACTTGCACAGCAAATTTGAGTAGACCAATCTGAAGAAATTTCTCTTTTCTTTTCTTTTTTTTTTCTCTTTTTTTTCCCCTGTTGTTTTAAATGAAACTTTTTTTTTTCAGTGCTGTCTAACAGAGGAAAGTAAGAAGGTTCCTCTAATCGGTAATAAAAATAATTACTAGTCCTTCATTCAACCATATTGGCAAAAATGACTTTTGAATTATGTAAGACTCCATCATAACCTTGGCCAAGTCATCCATGCACCTCTTCAATCAGCATGTTCATGTACATGTAAAATCTATGTCCAAGAAGTATAAATATCTATATGGGTGGGATGGGTAGTATGGCTTATCTCATGAACATGTAAGTTCTGGCCATGTTGGTAAAATGGTTGGCTAGAGTTTGTCTAGCAGTGACTATCTAGACTTTGGGCAAGTCTTTTACTCCCTATGCCCCCCTGTGGTCAGTACATTCATATCCTTGTAAAATCTACTGTACTTGAGTGGTATAAGTGTGTACTGAAAATCCCAGCAGACATTCCTATGATTCTTAGCTCTCTTTTTTTTTTAAATTTGTTCTTCAAAGATAATCCTTTTTACTTATCTAGAGTTTAGCTCAAATTTTGGTTCAAGGATTTAAAATTGAAATTTTAATTGGTAAATGTCAGTATTTTTGAGATGAGGAACATATTGAAATCCAGGAAAATTTTTTTTAACTATTTATTATTTCTGATAGCAGTGTTGACTCATAGCTGCTGAATGATTGGCAATGTCTAAGTTGTGTAAAAGAAAACATTTAAAAATTAGGATGATAAAAACATAGTAAAAGTTAATGAAATGATAGGTTTCAGGAGATTTTGTTCATCATTTCAAGAAATTTTTGAGATATTAAAAAAGAAGAAAAAGGGGATACTTTATCTCTTTTAATAGCTCTCTCCTCTTCCCATTTTGGCTGGCCTTGTCAAGGACTGAAGACATCACACGCAAAACTGGAATTCTTTTTATTTTGCATGAACATTCTACTCAGCTTGTCTTGATTCAGTGCTTGTTTCATACGTGTCAGGAATAGTTGCTGAATTACTTAATGATGGTAACTCTCCCTTGGGTAAGTAAAGCAAAGTTGCTTCCCGTACTGCACAGCACATGGGGCAATAATTTTGTTTCCATTTCTTGAATGAACCATTGTTGCAATTGTTGGTTTTTACGGGCTGTGGTGCTTGTCCAATGCCCAAGATGTACTGCCTTACAGGGCTAAAGGGCTCCAACTTCCCTGCTATTTCCTCCATAGCTAGGGGAAGAAGTGGATTTGTACCTTTCCCAAGGGCATTAGTGCAAAGTGAATGTAAACTGTCCCATCTGATATTTGAAGTTAGTTCACCAATCCCATTCTCAGTGCTGTTAACCATTTGGCCTCTTCCCTATACTGGATGTTTAACACAAAACAAGTTAGGAAATTGGAATATCTACACTATACAGTTAAGGATGGTTTTGAAAAGATTAAGGAGACCACTTAACTCTGCCAGCTATATGAGGCATCACTTCTCATATAGAACATTTCTTATGCTATGCAAAATTGGATATTGTCCATTATTGCTTATTACTGTATAAGACGGGGCTGTCATATTGAGTAGAGAGATTATATAATCATAAAACCATCCTGTTTTGAATGCTGCAAATTTGTAAAATGAGGTGGCCATTTGGTCACAACAATAAAATGTATAATAATGTATGTTGTTATCCCAAGGATCCTAATAGGTTTTGACTTGGTGGAATGTAATTTCATTATGATGAAAAATTTGACCAGTCCTACTTAGTAAAAGAAAGGTCAGTTTTGTCAGTGAATTAATGCTCAATCTTTACATGCAGTGCCAGAGTTATGAAAAGCACAAAAATATCTATTGTGTATTGGCAAAGATTTCCACTCGACTATAATATCGGATTTTTTTTTCTCATTTGCTTGTCCTCAATTGCAGCTCAGCTGGGTCTTGGCATTTATTTTTTTAGATTTGTTACCATACTTTTTGATAATTAGAACAACAATTAGGATAGCATGATTTGGAATTTTTCCTCAATTAATTTACTGGTTTTTATTTCTTTTTGTGATAGATTCATTTGCCCCCTTCCTTTTCCTATAGAATGGGACTTGCCTATTTTGAGAATTGAGTGTATCATTCCATTCCAAATTGTTTATTCCTGTAAAATCCTTGTGGAGCATAGAGCTACAACCACTAATGCAATTTGGGAGTAAGTAGATTTTACAGGGTGGATTTGCTAGCCTGATGACATCTGAAGAGCAATTCTGCCTCATCTTTAAAAAAAAAATGAAATACGACAATGTTTTTTGCATTTCAACTTTAAATGAATTTTAATCATAAATTTCTTGAGACTTATTACAAGTTAAAACTATATGTCTGCATTAGTACACACTCCCACTCTTTTTTTTTTTTTTTTTTTTTTTTTTCCCCCTTGCTATGTTAAAATGAATTCTGATTAATTTACAAGACAAGGGATAAATTGAAGTGTTGAACAAACTAAACAGACCCTCCCAGGTGAATATTAGTAGAGAACTTTTCTTTTTTTTTTTTTTTTTTTTTTTTTTTCTTTCAAATTGCTATTCCTTCTTGAACAATTTTTCTCTTATTGCCTTTGTTTTTATTTTATTCTATTTCCGGTTACATGAAGCCTTATATATATTATTTCAGTTACAAATGGTTGGAGTCATTTAATCTAGCAAAAAGGGACTCTGTTTTAGATTTTTAATAAAAACGGAAAAGTGAAACTTAAAGCCTCATAGTAATACCCGTGAATTTGCTTAAGACATTTCTTGACAATTCAAAAACATACCTCAGTGATGCTAACTTTGTTTTTCAATTGAATAGAGTAATACAGTTGGTTATTGCTGATTGTATGGTCTGTCTTTGGGTGGGCATAACATTCTGCTCTTTGATTTGTATATTTGTAATGACTTCTAAAATCATTTGAAGATAATAGCAATAAGCAGAACTACCACCTCTGAGTTTGGTGAAAAAGCCTTGATCTTGTGTATCATATTGGCTTATTTTATTTGTAGTTGGATTCCTATCTCTATGGAAAAGTGAATTGTCATGAAATATTTTCCTGTTCTCTCCCACTCTATGTGCCCTGTCCCCCTCAGAATGCAGGCAATCTTTGCTCATTGCGGGCGAGTGGAGTTGTTTCTGTTGCTCTCACCATGTTTTTTTTTTTTTATTAATAATTGTCCTACAATGACTAGGGAGGCCTGTCTGCCCTGCTATTTTAACCATAGCTTGGGGAAGAGAGATGGATTCATGCCTTTCTCGATGGCATAAGTGCAAAGTGAACAATAATTGCCTCGGCCTGAGTTTAAACTAAGCTTACCAATTCCATTGTCCACGCCTTAAACAGTTACGCCACTCACACCTCCAATCTTCCCTTATTGAAAAAAAAACAAAAATGTGATAACAAACTAATGTAACTATTTTGGAAATAATTCTTCTGTCAAAAAAGAAAAAAAAATTCTGAGTACCAAGAGAATATTTAAGTGGAGAGAACAGATTGAAAAAAATCATGTAAGTTAATTTTGTTGATTAACTCCAAAGAATATTTGTAAGTTCAATGTCACTTTTTCTAGGGGTTAGCTTTGAAAGAAAATAACAAACGAAGAACTGTTTTGTTTTTATTTTTTATAATTACAACATATAAAAACTAAAAATTTTGCGATCAGTCATGTGATAGTCCAAACTATCCTACTTGAAGTTATTAAAGGTTTGATATTTTTCAATTGTGACAGTGACAGAAATAGGTTACTAAATTGTGTGAGCTTTTTGAAATAAGGCTTTCCTATATCTAATAAATGAAAATGCTGTGTTTTCAATGGTATATGATCAGGAATTTTTTCAATTGTGATCATCAATCGACAAAAATGATACTTCTGATTCCAGAATTTTTAATCAAATCAGTCCTTCAGCTTGCATGCTGATCATCTTTAGTAAGTGTTTTTACGGGGTAGGATTGCAAGCCTGACTCTATTTTTTGCTATTTTTATCCGTATCTGGGTGGGGGGTGAATTCCACTTTTGGTTTTGAATTCAGTGTTGTCCTTCTCCTAGAATGGTTGCCATCCAAGGCTAGAGAGTCCAGTCTACACATCTATTTCTACTTGATAAAAATTGGTAATCCCACCTTGAAATATCATTTGATAACATAAAAATTAATTGTCCGAGAAAATTGGTCAATTAAATTCTACAATTTAGAACAGTTCAAGATTCTTTTCTTTTTCTTTTTTTATTATCATTATTATTATTATTGTTATCTGAAATTTCGGCATCTTTGGGTTTTACTCTACTCAGAAATATCTACTGAATTCTACGAACACTAAACTAATATAGAATTAAGACAAAAAGCAATTCATGTAGTTTAAGGCTTGGGCTTAGAAACCTGCCTCATATGGGTTTTTTTCCGGGGGTGGGGACTCTTCTGCTATGCTTGTTGAATTTAGGCTCCAGTAACATTCTAGGAGATCCTTGGGCAAATTCCAGATTATTAGCATTCTCATCTCCCCTACCATACACATACACAAAAATGGCAGAAGGAAAGTTGTATTATCTCCCTTTACATTGATTATTCTAACTCCCTATACCAACTTTCTCTCCTCTACCAGTGATTTTTTTTTTTTTTTTTTTTTTTTTCTCCTCCCAATGAGAGAATTTCTCATTTTTTATTAGAACACTAAAATATTTTCTTTTAAGAACTTTTTAAAGATACCCCCAGGTCCTTTCCGCTCATTGACCCCTACTCCCAAAGGTGAAAATCCCTGCCTAGGTCATTAATTCTGTTCCTCTGATGTATCAGCACAACTTCTCCTCGTCCTGTCTCTGCTCCCCTCCACTTGACATCCATTCAAGTCGTCCCAAATTCTGTCTGTGACTGCAGGGGAAGGTTGCCAACCAACTCAAATTACTGGATACACATTCTGTAAATAAAATTGATTGAATCATTTTATTGAATTTACTCTCTCTCCACTTGGTTCTTTTTATTTTTTCAAAATGGCTTTTGATTTATGTTGTAATGGAGAATCCTCAAATAAGAAATTTCATTGGACTCTTCTACTTGTCTTTGCATTTTGGCATTTTTCTATCATTTATATATCACAACATTGAGGAAAATTGCTGCTTGAAAGACGATTTATTACTGTGATGATTTAGAAGATTTCAAAGAATTTTTTCTTCATCTTTATCATTATTACCAAGCAAGAATGACAAACAAGAAAATCAATGATGCATTTGTATTTTTTTCTTACTTCTTTTTTTCTCTCTTTACAGCTTTAAAAATTAAGTAGCAACCCGAATTAATGTAACCTGTCGGTGGTATTCCATAGGCATTTCTTATCAGATCTTTGATAGTTATATCAGCAGTCTTCAAATGATGTGAGTCAGCTGATAGTTTCTGGGGTCTCTTTTTATTCATCAAAAGACCTTTTATGAATTCTGATGAACATCAGTTTTAAAAATCTGTATAGAGGTTTCTTCCACCATTGGAAAGCAGAACATTCTTATAAAGAAATTATTTCATTAACCAAAATGGCATAAAGTGAAGAAGCAATTACTATTTATATGTGGAAAGATTTTGAGCATTAGTAGACACAAAATATGATGACAGTATATCAAGCTGAGTTGTTGGAGGTGGGGTTGGTGAGAGATAGGGAGTATATTACTGAGTGAGAGGGTGCATGCTACCTCTATAACAGCCTTATGCAAAGCAAATGCCATGTTATTTGTGCTTTTTACAGTTTTTTGTAAAAAATGAAAAAGTCACATGAACAAACTTCTGAAAACTGTGGAATACCTCTATATTATGTCTATGCAGAAGATCACTCTAAGAAACCAGAGTTAAGACTTTTACACCCAATTGTTTATAACTTCATAAATTTCAATATTTTGGGAGATGGTTCAAGAAACACAACAATTGTAAAATTGCTACAGCAACTAAAAGGAAAATTACTGTTGCTATCTCCCCTCCACTCTCTTTCTCTCTCACACAAACTTAATAGTTTATATTTTTGTTATTCGAACTAGAATATATTGAAACAATGACTCCTTTCACCAAGAATAGTATACTTGAGTTCTGATTTTAAAAACTCTTGAGTGTGTTAGTGTTTTAAGTCAAGGCTTGTTTTGATGATATTTTGTTTGCCAAAACCATCTAATCTATGTATCTATTTTCCACAGGAAGTCACTTTGTTTTCTGTTGTAACTTTTTTTAGCCATTTCTATGTGGTCCTGACAGTTACAGTTATTATTTAAAAGATTAGGTTAACAAACAAAAATTCATTGACATAGTTACCTTGAGATAGAAAGGAAGATATTCACAGATGCTGAGAGGTTTGATCTCGATCAATAGAAGTGACCTTTGACAAGTTCCTTCTTCTAAAGTTTTCAGTTAAAAGTATGAAGTCTGTCTACCCATTTTGAATATCTCTAGAACCAGTTGCATAGCCTGAAGGTAACTTGGCAACTAATTGGAGAGGATTTTACTGCTCATTTGTGAACAGATTTTGGGGTTAATCAATGATCATCACATTCACAATGACTGAGCCTGCTCATTCTTCACTTTGTAAGTAGGGTCTTCAGGCAGAACAACACATCCCCCCAAGTCTGTCAGCTCCCATGCAGACCAAATTTGGCTTCCTGTGACTTCTGATTCAAGCTAAAATTGCCATTGATATGGAGGAGATTACAACTAGACAACAAATCACGGACATGAAAAATGACTTCACAGACTGCTCTGAAAAGTGGAAAGGACACTTGGATAAGATTGTGAAGTCCAAAGGGTATTACTTTGAAGGGTACTAAGGTGCCATTGCCCCCAGGTAGGCTATTTTTTATTAAATAGCTGGATAGTTTCAGATGGACCATGTAAGTAATGTTCTACTCCCGAAGATTCTTATTACTACTGCTGACATTTTCAATAATCAGTGCCTAAAAAAACAAGTATGGTTAACTAAAGAACTAATTTGTTGCTTCCATCCCTCCTATCACCAAAAATTGTAATGTGCTGGACTCTTTTGCACTTTTCAGGATCTTGAGAAGACATCAAAATAGGTAAAATTACCAAAAATTAATACTGAAGGATTAGAAATCTAAGTATTAGAATCTGTACAGGGATAACCTGAAATTATCAGCCTGACTGTGCACAGGTAGGTTATGAAGGAAGTAACTATGTTTCGAAGCTCGTATTTTAATTACTGGTGTGAAAGTTTTCCTCCCTCCCACACACTTTCTGATCCATCAGAGATAGTAATCTTAGTGAAGTAAATCTTCTTTAAAAATAGAGTTGAATTTTGCATCTCTATTCAAATGTTTCTTCTATATTCAGCTGTTTAAGATGGATTTTTTATTTATTCATCTGAAAAATTGCCATTGCACAAAGTTATACTAGTACACCACTGATTTTCTAGCAACAGCTGATCCAACATTTCTTTTAATCCAGACAAAATAAATCAAACACTTGTATTTCCTGCGGCTTTCACACTAATTCAACGAGTCTTAGGTGGTATTGCGTGAGGAGCTATTTTCTAATTGTTTATACTGTGATAATTGTTACTGCCTCATTGATTTTTGTGAAATCCTCAGCCCAATTTGCTTACATTTACCTCAAGTAATGGCTTCCAAGAAAATTACAAAAACAAGTCAATATCGATGCAAGAAGTGAAGAAAACTCAACATTTTGTCATGTTTGAGTGATAGTTCTTTAAAATGCTTTGCAAGTACAATACTGTATTTGTTTAATTAATACACCTGTATCTGTTCCATTAATTTATATCCATAAACATTTTCACATTAATGTGTTACATTCAAATATAACTCAAATTTGATATTTGGTTAATTTCAGTTTCTAAAAATCCCAATACTTTAAAGATATGAGATGTACATAAATTGGTCAAAAGTGTATTATTAAATTATCATGTGACCTATTGGTCTGGCATAATGATAGTCCAACCTGGCTCTGGAACCAAGGAGGCCAGAAAATGTATTAGTTTTCATTTTCATCTTAGCAATGTCAGTTTCCATTGAGGAGTTGGAGAATTCAACCTATTCTGCGTAACAAGTTCACTTTGTTGCAACTGCATCCCTTTCCAGAATTGATAAAATACTTACATTTGTTAATTTACAATGAAATCAACAAGTAATATTTTTAATCTACATATATATATCTTTTTTTATGTGTATATATAGGCATCAACTAAGTTTACTCATCTGGCATACAGCCAGTATAGCAGGACATCCAGTAGACACTGAGTTCACTAGTAATGGTATTCTAAATTCACCTGCTTATTCGTACTGTATATCAGGCACCCTTCTATCAATCTATTTATAAATTGTCTGTATGGGGGTTCAGGTTTTTCTCAAACTAGAAGAGTAACTTGTAAAACGTATCTATGAAAATGCTCTTGGGGGGGGGGGGATTTTTAATGGATTTTTGACCAAGAACGGCAACTCTATTTTCATATACAAAGATCAGTAACTCTGTATTACTTCAAATCCCAGCTTGGCGTCTATAGATGTCACGTGATTAGGTCTAGATCGTCTGCCTTTTCCAATTTGACTTTTGATCCGGAAGGAAGGTAAAGTATTTTTTTTTTATTCATTTGTCCACTTTTTAGCTATTTATTATTAATTAATTAATTATTTCCTTCGTCTACACTACATAAAACAATTTTTAATGATTTTGCACTGAAGTTTTCCACGAAAATTTCCAAAAATTGTCAGAATAGAATTCCAATGTTTGGGTAGATCCTATATTTGTCCTATGTTTTTGAGGATTTTTGTAAAGGTAGAATAGAATAGAAGCAATAATACTGATTAAATCAACATTTGCCGACTGAGAGAATATTATCTAAAATATAGTGCCCTCTTGTGATTGTATTTATTTGAGGATTTATGAACCCAAAATGTGAGTTGTGTGTGTCCAGGACTTTCTCAAAAACCTAGTTTTAGATCTGTAAAACTATGTATATTCTGAATCCAAGAGTTTAAATATTGCAATTTGAATTTAAATTAATCATCAAAAACAGTCTAATGAAAAATAGGGTTTATCACAAGATTTTTTATGTTGTACATTCCTTGAAATTGTTTACTGCCATATACATATATATATATATATATGTGTGTGTGTGTGTGTATGTAAAAAAAAAAAAAAATGAAAGCTAAACTTTTTAGTTATGGTTTTGTGGTATAATTTTCAATAAGCCTTAGCCAGTTTTGTATGTCTTCAGAAGGCTGATGTGATTCTTTCAGCCTTCTGAAAATATAAAAAACAAGTCAAGGCTTATCAAAAATTATTATACCTCAAAACCTGGGCTTAAAATGTTTTGCTTTCCTTTTTATCACTTCTTTCTTGAATCTATTCAAACCTTATTGTGGAATTTATCTGCCTATTTTGAATACATAGTATGAACAAAATGAACCAAAAATTTGACCTGAATTTAACCCCCGAGAAAATTTAGAATCTGGCAAAAATCAGCATATTGTTTGATTTTTGGAAAATTTTCAGGACTTTTAGGACAAATTTAAAAAAAAAAAAAATTTTCCATTCCAAATTTTGGAGAGGAACAATATATTTTTTTCTTCCATGATTCTTATTCGAACCCCTATTAAGTTGATGATTTATTTTATTCATATTTTCATGCTTTCATTGATTTTTTTTTTTTTTTATACATTTTACAAATTTATCTTTTGAGATATCATGTTTACCTTTTTTTCTTTTTTTTTTTTAGCTTTATTCAATCGATCATAATTTAGGCCTTTGATCTGGGAGAGGGGATTTTTTTTTTTTTTTAAATTTCACAAGATATTTTTTTAAATTTTTCATGATTTTTATCGATCATTTTGATTAATCCAATACTTTAGAAATGTATAATTTTTATTCTTTCTATATCGTGCTTCAACTGAAAATTGTATATAAATATTATAACAAGGATGAATATTTAAATACAGTGAAATGAACAAATATTTACAGTGTATATTTTTCTGTTTTTTTTTGGGGGGGGGGTTCTAATGTAAATTGACCGGTATTCCAAATTATAGATGTTTTTTTTCTGCAAAGCATAGCTGTGGTGCATTCTAATGTTGTAAATTCTATAGCATGTCCACTTGTTTTTCTGTAGTCAGCAGAAAATACACAGTATGTCAATGCTTGACCATACAGATCGATAACTATCATGGAAACATGCTCTTTGATAGTGTTAAAAGTGGTTTTTAATTTTTTTTTTTCTTTAATGCAAATTATTAAACATTTTAGTGCAGTTTAGTTGACTAGATAAAACCAAGTATTTTCTCTAAAATCATCTAAATTTGATAAATTTTTTTTTTTTCGTCTTCTAGATTTCCAACTATTTTTTTTTTTTTTTTTTTTTTTTTTTAAGTTAAATTTCTAAAAATATTTTTGGCAGTCATCAATGATATCATTATTGACTTTTTGCTGAATATAGGAAATATTGAATCTATCATGGGGAAAATCTTCATTATAATTAATGAAAATGTTTTCTTTTTGTAATTTTTTGGAAAAAATTCAAAAAATCAAGAACAGTTTCTTAAATTTTGTTTGAATTGCTTAAGTCAGGTCAATTTCATACAGAAAATTTTTGTTCAAAATTGTTCATATCTATACTTATCAAGTTTTATTTGTTATTTCATAGTAGTGCAATGTAAAAGTCTCATTACAATATATAGTGTACTTTATTTTAGGGACACGAATATGTTGTAAATATCCTCAATGAATTACTGCTATCTATTTATTCAGTTTTATTTGCAATTTTAAAGCTGTTTACTGTAAAGTATATTTTATTATTTTTGTATTAGATTAGGTAATCCAATATTTTTGATAATCATGGTGACTTTTTACCTTCACCTTACTTTTGAGTTGATTTTATCTTATTTTATTTTATTCTAACAACTTTACAACTTAGGCCATTTTTCTATTAATGTACAACGCAATATGCAATGTTAAAAAAATGTTTTAGTTCCTTTTTAAATAACAAATATTTCCTTGTGTCACATTTCCATTTCAATAATTAATTTAGAAAAAGATAACCCAATATTCTTTTATATTACTACAGTAATATCATTAAAAAAACTAAGGGATCATTTTAGCATGCATTCATGAAAATCGAGCCTCCCCCCATATATTTTGGGGGATGATTTTCAAAATCTAACATTCTAAGAACCTCACCCAGGATCATATTGGTACCCACAGAAAATTTCATGCGGTTATGTTGAGTGATCTTTGTGATAGGCAAGTACATAGAGACAGACTTTTGGTGAATTATAATTAGATAATGATTTTTGGATATTTTAGAATTTTCTTCATAAAATCTTTTTAATGCCAAATAAATACTTTCTTTCAGCCCGACAATGCATCAAAAACGATTACCGGGGCAATTATTTGGGAGATCCACCTCAGAGGAAAGAGTAAAACAATGTCAAGAAACTGAAGAAGCTAAACATGTCTGTTTAGATAGAAATGGGATTCAAACTCTTGTGTACAAGAACACGGATCAACAGTGAAAAGACAGTGGTGGTTTGATCAGAGCAGATCTGCTGCATTAAGAGAGCAAGAATTGAAACAGCAGCAAAGTCAGAACAATGTGGTGCCATATAGCTTCAAGTGAGACAATCTTGCTATATTGCTCTTACACTTGGTTTGTAATTATCTAAAAATGCTAAATACAGTATGGTCAAAGCCAGGTCATCATAAGATACAAGGAACAAGACAATGATATCATTCATTACCTGTAAAAATTGCTCTGATCAATGAATAGCCCTAACCCTAAATTTTTTAATTAGTCACCACAAACCTCTGTATGAAAACTTTTTAAAATCACATTCCCTTTGCTTTCTATGTCTTCTTATATTTTATTGGGGCGAGTAAAAGCCGCCATCATCATCATCAACAATTTAATCAAACTCCGCTGTTTACCATAGTCTTAGATTGTAAAATGTCATTGATCTTTGTGAAACCTGAAAGAATTTTTTCACATGAATTGATTTCCTTTGATTAGTTAAATACTCGAGCAGTATCTCAGACTGAAGTTTACTGACCTTTTCAAACTTGTTGCATTCTTTGGATTCCACCCAAAAAAGCTTTTTCTCACACAGTGAGGAAAGAATAACTTGATGGTAAAAATCACATCCCTTCCTACCAACTCCACTTTAGAATATAATAATATTTGAAACCCATTTCTACGCAAATATTGAGTGAAAATGCTTTTTATAATCAAAATTCTTTATTAGTATTATTATTTCTTTTTTTTTTCCAAAATTTCATTTGCTGAGGTATTGTCAAACTGAATATTTCTGACAAATATTTTCATTCATCTTGATTTTAGTTGTTTCTCATAGCAACAACCCTGGCTGTCAGTTTATACGAGTGAGTAAATAGTGCAGATTGGAATCAAGGATAAGTTCCAAGTCAAATTCTCATCTTTTTTGCCTCATAAGCCTGGTATTCATACCAGCAGCTCTGCTGGTCTGCTGCTGGAACTTTTGTGGTAAAAAGCAACTAAAATTAAGATGTAAGAAATGCTATTCAAAAAATAATTATTAGTTGACAATGTATTACATAATGAAAAATATAAAAGTGAAATCAATATGAAGATACTACTACTAATGCTATTAAAATATGTGAAAAAAATAAAATAAAGATAATGTGAAGCTATTGGGAAAGGGAAAAGGGATGTAAGTTAATCTCACCAATAGCTTAAATTTTATTTCCGGTCTTAGCTGTTTACTCACTGCCATAGACTGACGGTGTGAATAGTCGTGAAGAAAACCAACTAAAATTGAGATTTAAAAAAAATACTTGACAAAAATTAATAATGGTTCAGATTTATCACATACAACACCATGACTTATCTAGTAAAATAGAATTTCAGTCCTTACGTCAGTGGAAGATGCACTAGCAAATCTAAGGCTTCCCAGAGATAAAGCATAACATGTTCAACTGAAAAATCATTATCTTTCATGTCTTGAATGCAAGATTTTCAAAGCATCTGATGTCAATTATAAGTCTTTTTTGAATTATAGAAAACAAAAATGAACCAACCTGACTATATCTGTAAGATGAAATTCTTTGATGTATAAGACTTGTCAGTTTGGCTCAGTTGGTGAAAAAGCCAACTACCAATCACATGGTTGTTATTTCAAATCACGGTAAGGAATTGTTAATTTTATGGATGTATTTATTTATTAAAATGAAATAAGCTCTTGTGTATTTCTAACATAAATTTTGGTTGATATGTAAGACTTGGTAAGGGACATGACTACCAATCAGTTGGTCATGATTTTTAATCATATTAGCATCTCTATCATCATCATCATCATCATCATCATCAGTCTTTTATCATCCATCATTGGACATAGACCTTTCCCATGATTTGCCAGACCTCTCTATCATGGGCTTCATGGAGCCAGTACTTTCTGAACTTGTCTAGTTTGTTTCTCCATCTTGTACTCTGCTAGCTTTGGTTTTACATGCAATCTCTGGGAATCCATGTTGTGAGTTGTGATGTCTATCAGTTGTCTGCCATCCTTGCAACATGATCAACCCATTGCCATTTGAGTTTTCTAATGGATTCTATGATGTCTTGGACTCCCATTTTTTTCTTTAATATATTGTGCTGTCTTGTGATCTCTCTATGTGAGGTTTAGCATAAGTCTTTCGTGTGCACATTGTATATTTCTCAGTTTTAAAGTCAGCCTCTTGGTTAAGGCCCATATTTCAGCTCCATAGGTGACTATCAGGAGGATGCATTGGTTGTATAACCCTTTTAGGACTAATGGGATTTTTTTGTTCTTGAAGGTTGAGCTTGCTCTACCAAAGGTTTGCTATCTTAGAGTGATTCTTTGCTTGATTTATTCTTTTGAGGATTTTATGGAGATTTGTTGTCCTAGGTAGATGTAGTGGTTTACTTTCTCCAGCTTTGCGTTTTCAATTTTGATTATTGTGTCTTTATTTTTAACGTATTTACTGCACATCACTTTTGTTTTGGTGAAAATCATGTAAAGGCTGACTTTCTTGCTTTCTTCATTCTGTTCATCTTGCATTCATCGGAGATCATGGAAGTTCTCTGCAAAAAGGAAGATATTGTCTAGTATACTTAGGTATTCGCTGTCTATTCTGATTCCTTTATTTTCCTAGTCTAGATTTTAGAAGATAATCTCAAGGCAAGCTGTAATGAGTTTGTGAGCTGGTATCACCTTGTCTTACTCCTATTTGGAGCAGAAAGGGCTCTAAGTCTTTACGTAGCCTTATAAAGGAGCTGCTCTGACGGTATATATGTTACAGTAGAACAGCATAGATAACTTGAAATAGTTATTTATTTGTTTGTTTTTTTTCATCTTCATATTCGATTTTTTTTTGTTTCAAAATACCTTTGAAAAGGTTAATAATGTTCTTCAATGTTTGAAAATTATGCTTTCAATCTTAATGCTAAGCAGAGGAAAGGATGAAGTTTGTTTTTGTTTTTGTTATTAAAATAGAAACAAAGCAGATATTTATTATCAGTGAAAATTGCTTTTATCAATGAATAACCCAAACCCCAATGCAAAAATATTTTATTGATCATCACAAACCTCGGCGTGAAAGCTTTTTCAAGTAACATTCCCTTTGCTTCTCGTTGCTTTTTGTATTTTACCTGAGTCGCCTCGATTGTTGTAACTGAAAGCACTACTGATAAGCCATTCATCCAAATACAAAACTAAATATAAAAGTAAAGAAACCGTTGTAAAACCTTCTCTTATCTGTTTAGCACTTTGTTGGCTTCTTTGTGGCAATCAGGGTGGTTTTTCAATATTTTTGGTCGTTGTTGTTGTTAACAAATTCCATGATAACAAGATGTTTGAATTTTAATTTTACTTATTTATTTTTTTTCACTCTGACAGTTTTTATTTAGAACGTAAACTTTCCAAGGGAGATAACTCTGTAGGCTTGACGTCAATTGTCTCTACGTCAGAGGGATGCTTTTCATTCTGTCCTAAACTCTGTCTAATATAACAAATATGGTGCAGTATCCCCATAAATATCATGTACTGTCGAAGGAATTTTTTCCAATAAATTTTCATTGTCCAAATGTTAAGATAGTTGCAACTTTCTATCAATATTTCAGACAAAACAAAACCAGGTTTCCTAATTTCTTTTTAACAAAAATGAAACGTATTTCTCAACAGAAATGATTATACTTTAATGTATTGTTTCTCTCTCTAAATCCGTATTCTTATGAACATATCTTGCATAAGAGCCAACATACCTTTTTTTTTTTTTGTTTTTGGTCTTTTTACTTTATTATAACGTAGTATACTGGCAAATGATACAGTGTTAAGAATTGTTAGGTAAATAAGAAAACTGTTAAATTTGTTTCCATCAGTCATAATTATGTACACTAAATTGTTTTAATGTGTTATTTGCGAAATCTTATGTACCGATTCACTAATTATTGGCCCTAAAGAAAATTACAATACGAATACCTTCAGATTCGAGAGAAGACACGAGTTACTCCCCTTCAAAACACGTCTGTGATTTATCAATCGTTTTACTGTAATAATTACGGAGGAAAATAGGTCCACGTGCATAGTGTTGATTTTTTGTCACCACCTGTTCTTTCTTATTCTGCCAGTTGGAATAATGTGTCATGGGATTCAATCTCAATCCTACGTGACATCTGTTGTAAACCCAAAGCAAGACACCGAAAAATAGAAAATCAAATAACTTTTCAAGTAAATAAAATACAGGGACATTTTCTATACAATTTTGACCTAAGAAATCCAGTAAATTGGTTATTGTTCCGATATAAACTCATCTTGACTTTACTAAAGGACAAAGGGTTGGGTTTGTGATGGATGTAATATAATCAACCCGGTGGCAGCCTGTTACCTGTCAGAACACTAAAATAGATACTTCAAGGATTAAGAAAAAGTAAGTTTTTTTTTTCCACAGAAACTATAAATGATGATTAAGTACCATTATTTTAGATATCTTCAAAGATACAATTAATATTTTTTTAAATTTATTTTCATTTTGGTATGGCTTTTTGAATTGATTGGCTACCATAGTGAGTAATTAGCTACAAATAGTAATATGCCTATATTTTAAATATTCTGAAAGATTCTATTATCTGTTGAGTCCCCCACATGCCCTGATTCTGCAATGATTTTTGTAAAATTTTGCAACCTGGACTTTGCACTAAAAAACTTATCTTAGGCTTAAGCAAATAATTTTACCCATAAGTTTCAGTCTGGTGACATTATAAGATAAAAATGCAATAACTCTTGACTTCAAGTAGGAATTAGTTTATGATATTAAATGATAAAATCAAGTGACATGTTTTTGCATAGAAATGAAAATAACTTATCTTCAACATCAAAATGGTTCATCTTGGAAACTTTCAAGTCTATGGTTTGTCTTGATTTTCAGGTAGGAATCTTGGTTTTAAAAACTCAATTGGCCAAGGAAATAAATTGTACCTTCTAAATAATAACAAATATTTGACTATGGTTTTATAAACTATTTTTTAGAATTTTAATGAGCAGTAAATTGAAAATTATCAAAAAGCATATTTATAAATGAAAGAATCATCTCACAAAGTTTCATGTATTTTATTATAGTATTTTGATTTTTATGTATTTACAATATATCAATTGCGAATGATTATTTAATTTTCTAATCATGTGACATACTATCCAAAAGTTAAAATTGAACTCATTGATGAGAATGTCTGTCCGTCTGTCAAGACATTTCATATATCTCTCAAAATCATCCGGCCAAGAAATATTTTTTTGTTAATTTTTCTCATTCTTTGGGGCAGCCAATTCATACCTTTTAGTTTTCTCAATGTTTTACATCTGTTTTTGCAGACTGAAAGATTTAAAAAATTGTTTTGATATTGTAAAAAAAAAAAGTCAGTCCATCCAAATCCAATTTTCATTATTCCTAAAAATTCAATTTCAAATTAATTTTTCATCATTTACATTCTCAGAATTATTACAGAAAATATCCAACACAAAACAAACTTTATCCACTTTTGAAAATATTCTTGATGAATACAATGATTTTAGTGAAAACCATAAGATCTTTTACATTTAGATTTCAAGAAAGTAAATATTATTTAATTTATAATAATAAAATGATATACTACTTATTTATTAGAATTTCTTTTTTTATGCCCTTTTCTCTAGCCTCTAATTTAACATATCAATTCCTGCTGGTAATGAAAAATTTTGGTCTTGTGGTAAATAATGAAGAAGCACCAAGATGCTATGCTCTATATAACTAATTTTTATCTTATTTCAAGCTTTTGACAGCATTAGCCTATTCTTCAGGCAAAATTAGTGATTACTTGATAGCCTAAATAAAAAGACATACAAGACTGATTTTTAGGAAGAAAAGTTTTTATGTTTTGATTATCCAAGATAAACTTGATTTTTTGAAAGAAAGAAAATACAATTTACCCTTTTTGCTTTAGTACTTTGAAATTATGGATCTCAATTTTTGGTGGGGAGCTAACAAAGCCCTATATTCACAAAATGTATTAAATTTAAATTCATAGGTAACTGACAGACCCTGTTTATATCAAAGTATTGACACATAAAAATATTCTCCAAATTTGTAAACTTGATGCAGTTTCCCTTCTGCTTCTCAGTCTGATAAATGCTATGAATTTTTCCATTTGCTACTTTTATCCAATTCTACTTTTTAGGGGTTCAAATATTTTAAGTATGGCTTTAAGCATAAACATTTCATTTTAAATCTTTTTTGTTTATTTATAAATATATTTTTGTGATTGGGAATTCTTAACCTCTTCTGAATTATTTATGCTTAAAAACATTTTCATTAGATTCATTGATGCTGGATGTTTGTCAATGGAATATTATTTCATCAATAAAAAACAATTTATCAACATCAAACTCCAAACAGTCATACATAGAAAAAAAATCATAGAAGTGGATTTAAATACTTAAATTAATTTTTACTGACAACCATGAGTTTCAAGTCATCATATCAAAAGAATTCTAAAACAATTTGCAACATTTTCTAAGTATATATTTTTTCCAGTTACCAAAAAGTGATGCTTAATCTCAGAATCTCAAGTCAACTTAATAGCATTACTACTACATCTTCATGTATAAGAAAGTGTTGAGCATTCATGAACATAATCAATCAAAATATTAATGATTGGAACTTGTGGGTGACCTAACAGTTGACAGCATAGAAAATAGAATATATATATATGTGTGTGTGTGTCTGTTCTGCACACACTCCTGGGCAGGCCTGCATGGCTCCTCATTAAACTTTTCTCAGAACTGAGAGTTCATGTTGTCCCTTTAGGCATCAAGTTAAGGGAGCCAAATTAATCCCTTCCTTTTAATGAAATTTGGAGCAACATACTCCTAAATTTACCTTTAGGGCTCTCAGAGGTCAGCATCTCCTATCCTATGTTAATCTTGGGTTCAAGTTAACATTACAGACAAATATGCTGCCCTAGTGTGCAGCCATTTGGCTGGCTATAAAAATAAACATAGTTGCAAACAAACCAAGAAACCTTTGCTGTCTTCAAAGGAAAAAAGTATCAATACTTAAAGGTCATGTTGTAAATTCTAACACAGCTTCTTAAAGTATGGACTGCCAACCTTCCAGTGGGTAGAAAATACCAAAATTTACCTGACCTTGAATTGAACTTTGAATAAGTGGCATTGGCCTTCGAAGTTCATCCTTGTATCAAGTTACGCATGTACACAAATTTGAAGGCTTTAGGGTGCAGCCATCTCTGTTGGATTTGAAAATCAACAGCATCTATCTTATGTTCACCATCAGGTCAAGTGAACACAAATTTGCAGGCCATAGGGTGTAACCATCCTTGTCAGATTTGAAAATTTGACTGACCTGACCCTGAATTGACCTATTGGTGTCACCAAAGGTCATCACCACTTCTCCAATATTCATCCTTGTGTCAAATTAACTGCATACACAAATTTTCAGCTTGTTGGGTGCAACAGTCAGAAACAAACATAATAGGTCTTTATATTATCAGATTAGATTAAATATGATACCAATTATGAACGAGAATCTTTAAAATAAATGTTACAAATTAATTACGATTATCATTTACTGATTTACTTGGACTAGTCTTGATCTTGATTGTAATAGATGGAATATTTTGGCCATTGTACTATCTGGCTTTCTCCAGATTGTGACCATAACAACCAAGATGAGGACACAAGTCCAAGTGAATTAGTGATTGATAATGATAATTCCTCATCTCGGATATTCAGACAAAAATAGTGAGTTTATAATATATTTTCTCTTTACCTAATACGGCAAGTATGTTTAACTTTTTTTTTTTGATTCAGTTTTTTCAAGATTATAAGAGACATGAATTTTTGTTAAAATTGCAAAATATAAAATAATTTCATAGATATTTAAAGGGCATTGAAAGCAATCAGAAAAGTTTTTGGTCTGAGGAAAATTTGTCATTGCTCTTTTCTCTGTAAGTAATTTTTCTATAAACATTCACTAGAGACTATTATTATCTATAGAAGGTGGTGAAGAGTAATAGCTATCCATGCTACCAATCACAACAAAAATGAAATTTTATTGAGTAATCCATAAAACTGCAATGATTGAAATTTTTGTCATTCACAGTTAATGGGTTAATAAAAGTTAAGGTATGTCGACAATGAGTGATGGAAAATATTTCCCTGAACATTCAATGAACGTTACTTAATAAATCTGTATGTGAGTTTGTTTATTTTTGAAAGCGAAATTTTCGCGTCTGACACAAACAAGACCTAACACCTTTCACCGTGAATCCAATTCCAGTCTAAAATTTGATGAATTTCAAAACATTTGTTTGTCAAGATCAAAGTTCGGTTTCGAAAGGTTAGAAAGGTATATGAATTATTATTAACCCCTCTTTCCGTCCACACGATATCTTCAAGAGTTCTCAAAATTTTTCAATTAAATTTTGTGGAAGGGTGGGTCATCGATTAAATTTTGGGCTGATCTATTTCCGATTGAGAAGCGTACGGCGTTGGCAGAGGCATACGATCTCTGAGTGATCTTTAGTTTCTTTACTTTCTTTTTCTTTTAACCCACCTGTGTAACTATGAAGTTAACTATCCTTTCTCTCTCTCTCTTCCTTTTTTCCCTAAGAAAAATGTACCTGTTATGACGATGACTATAATTCTACAGTATAATCCAGCTCTATCAAATTTGTGCACGAAGTGATGTAGAGAAAAACTTACCTGGCACCGGAGAAAAATGTGCAGGTAAAGTACTTAAGGTTATTTTGAACTCCTATTGTTAACCTAACGTTAACATCACATTGTTATTGTACACTTCACGTCTTTTTCTCTACGTTTTGTGTGTGTGTGTGTGTGTGTGTGTGTATACGTTTGCGTCACATGGCGCCATTTCGTTGGAGTGCTTTCAAGGAAAGATGCAAGAAAGAAGAAAATAAATACATTGATAGAAAAGATGATTATGTAAGCATATTTTATTTCAGCTGCATCTAAAAAGACGGACGGTACTGGTTGACATTTAAAAACGTTAATTAAATTAATGACAACCCGTATCGATGGAACTGATTTATAAATAAAAAAAAATGAAGATTTAGACGACCAGATAGATGTAGTGAGTGAAGAAGCCGAGATTAACGTGTTAGTCGGTCGGGTAGGAAGGTAAGATGGTTCATCATCCGATTCCAGATATCAGTGTGTTGTGTATGTGTGTGTGTGTGTGTGTGTATAAACATCTACTCAATGTACACGCTCAGACACACACTCACACACACCCACACACCCATAACGTCACCCCGACCCATTTTCTATCTCTCCCTGGCTCCTCTTCTTTTTTCTAACCCTCTTTCTCTCTACCTAATAACCAGTAGTACTCAAGTGAGAATTTCGTTAATATTATTATTATTATCACTACTACATACACAAGAGGCTGCTGTGTGGTTTTCTACCAGCGGCTGGCCTTTGTAAATGTGCGTGACTGTAAATCTCTCTCTCTGTCTCTCTCTCTCCACTCTCTCTAGAATTTGTTGACTTTTATTCCAGCTTTACCGTCGAGCAAGAAAACAACGATTTTACTCTCTTCTTGTTGGGGCCACAGATTGATTTTAAAGCGACATTTACAGACGGACACCGACCATGTACTTGAAAGAATACAGAATATGCATGCCCCTCTCGGTAGAGGAGGTTGGTTACCGTTTTTTTTTCTTCAATTCATTATTGTTGTTGTTCCAACTTAGATGAATGTTTTCATTGCTAATTCATTCGCTCATTCATTTCACCTTTTCTTTTTTTTTCTCAATCGAGGAATAAGCACGATACGGCTGCTTCGTTTTACTCATTCATTAAGTTGATTGTTCATTTATCTTCTTTCCATTCGAGTGAATCCTGGGGTCTCGTCGAGTCGTTTTTGTCATTCTTTCCCTATCTCTCCTTCTTCTTCTTCAATCTAGCACCTTTTCTATTTAAAATCATTTTTGACGTTTCGATCTGTTACCTCCGAACTTCTTCAGTCTTGAAGTGAAGTTAACGTGTTAAAACTTATCAGAAACTCCTTCTTGGATTTTTTTTATAACACTTCATATAAAAAAGACTCATGAAAATTCAAGTTGTTAAATAGATTTTATTTGTACATTTGGAGAAAAAGTGTTATTTTGATTGAATTTATTATTGAAATTCAAGAAAAACACAAGCATGTGACGTTATTAGCGATTTTCATTCCTCTAAATTCCTAACACGCTTTTAATTAAAATATTTTCAACTTGATGAATTGACTTGCCTTTTTTTTCTATTCTTGATAAGTTGATATACTTATTTAATTTATTTATTCATTTTTTTTTTTCAGAGCAGATTTTTCGTAATTTATTAGTGTTCGTTCAGTGTTGCTGTTACATTTCCCCTTTCTCATATCCCTGAGAAAACGAAAAAAATTGTTTTAAATAGTCAAGAGCATGCTGCATTGTTTTGTTTTGTTTTGTAGAAGTTAAATTTCTGGTGTTAAATTCCAACACGAATTTGTGCTTTGCTCAAACTCTTGCAAACGACTTCATTTTTTTCTCTCTGGCTTTTTTTGTGTTTATTTTTAATATTCAAACTTCCAAATAAATTGTATGTTGTTAAAGAATATTATTTTTATCTCTTTTATTTTAACACAAAACTATGAATAGTAGAATTGTAGTGTCCACCCTTTTTCCCTTAGTTGAACACACACAGGTCAATTTTTTTAATACATGGAAAATGTTCCCATTTTCGAAAATCATTACATGCTTGTTGCTTCTTCGAGGTTGTCTTTATTGCCACCTTCCTTATTGTATTGATTAGTCGGGATTTTACCCTGATTAGAGCGATCATTCCACAGAAAAAAATGTTATTGTAATCTTTTGATAGAAAAAGGTTATCTGATTACTTGAAGAAAAGAAAAACAGTTTTCGTCAACTTTATCAGATAATTCTGTAAGATCCACCGTGAACAATAGGATGGCAGTTTGAAGGCAAAGAAGAAGTAGCTGGATCTGTAAATCGTGAAAACAAAATGAACTCATGGTTAGGCTTACGATCAAAGTATGGTATCTGTTCTTTCGTTTCAATATCAAATGTTCAATTGATTATCTTTTCACTGTATTCCATATTCAAGAATCTAAAAATAAACAATTGAAAACGATGTCATTACACACATGTTCAGTATATTAGAGATTGAGTGTTCGTTTTCATTGAAATAAACTTCTAAAATTCAATTAAACAGAATATATAAAATCAGCAATAAAATCCTAGCTTTTACCCGAACTCGCACCGATCTGGCACAATTTACTGTTTTTGTTTTTTCAAGTTAATCAATTTATTTTCAAAAGGGTGTTTGTGTAATTGTCTGGAATTATTCTACTGGACACTATCGTTTAGGTGATAGAAATATCAAAAATTTCTTCACCGTCGTTAAGGAAATAAAAATTCCCGGTGGTTGTATAATACATGTAATATTGTGTTGGTACTTTTTAACGAAACTTCAGTTGTTTTTTTAATTTTTTCTTTTATACCAAAATAATGCTTGAATTAAGCGATTATTTTCAATGCATTTCATATTCTGAATATGCTAGTTGTAAAAATTTTAAGGTGTTGCGGATTATAAAACAGGTATAGAAAAAAAAGAAGAAATAAAAATACTGAAGGCTAAAAGTAGTGACTTTAAAAATAACTAATGCGGAAGATAACCTCCTGTAAGATTTTATGACAAGTTAATCACGTGACAAGACACACCTCCTGCCTCGTGTTTTACTCTAGATTTCTTCATCATCGTAAATAGAGAGAATGTTTAAAAATATAAATTTCTCTGACTGCCAGAAAGATGTATAGGTTTTTTGTGTCATTTATGTTATTTTTTCATGTGGAAAAAGGAACTTCGAAAATGAAATGAAATAAAAATGTGGTCTCTTTTTTGTACGCTTGGACAGTGGTGAGAAGTACTTGCATATGTTTAATTTGTTTTGTTTTTTTTTTTTTTTGAGTGGAAAACTAAACTAAAAAAAAGAAGTTATTGGTAAAGGATAGAGAAAAAAAGCAAAGGCATAAGGTTATTATTCTCTTTATTGCAGAAGACAGAAAACTGATCACGAACCAGGACATACAGTGATGATATCAGTTTATTTAGGCTTTGCAAATAAAAGCTCCGGTTCTCCTGTCATTCACCATTGAAAAAGTTGAAAGTCCAATCGTGATCACAGACGTTAACAGGCTTTTCTTTCTTGTTTTGGTCTATATTATTGCAATTCAGTTCAATCATATATTGCATACTCTGTCTCCTGGTAACCAGCGAATAAAGCAGAAACAATGGAACGGGTTTCTTCTGGGATCCTTCTTATATTTGACAGAACTATTGTTGGGGGGGGGGGGGTTTGCGTTAGCTGCGAACGCAAGAGGTAGCTTCAAATTCGTCTCTTTTTGTACTCTAAGTGCTTGGGGGTTTACCAGAGCCGCTCCAAGGTTTTCATGCGGATTTGAAGGGTTCCGTTCATTTGTACCTTATACCAGGACTTCTCAAAACTTTACAACAAGGGAAAACATGCCCAAGAAGACAAAATTATCATACGAATTGGGGAAAATTGATTTGTCAAATGATACCCTGAGTTGAATTTCTGAAATTAGCAATGACTCGGCCAATAGTTCTCGACCTTTTTATCCCTAGCGCCCCTTTTCAGAATAGCATGTGTTCTGGTACCCCCTTTAAAATTGCTATAGACGTTCGATGAAAGGCAGAGTGAAATTATAAGTATTTATCTTGAAAACTAATTTCACTTTTTGTTTGTTGGTTAGTTTTTGTTCATTCTAAAACAAAGAGATGTATAAGGTTAATGATTTCTGCCTAGATTAAAATCTTCAAGCAAAGTGATAGACAAGTAAGTACCATATCCAATCAGGCAACTTATAATTATGAAAATTGATAACTTAAATGTAATTATAAGAATTAAGAAAATTATAATTATCAAACTTGATAGCTATAATCAATTAGATTGAGAATTAAAACTATCAAATTAAGAATTATAGTTGATCACGTGATGGTTTCTCTTGAGTGACTAACCTGTTTAATTCTGATACATGGACGTATACTTATTTTTACAATCTCCTCTAACAAATAACAAAAAATACAAAAACAATAATTCCACTCTTTCACTCATGCTGATATTGCTACAAAAGCTTTTAAAATCACATCAGTTGTTCTTAATTTTTTCCACCAGCGCTCCTTTTCAGATATTTGCATGGGCTAGTACTCTTTATGTTGCACTGTTTAATGGCCATAGGTGTTTGATGAGTGGCACAATGAAGTCATTTATCTTCATATATAAAGGCTGATGTCATTTTTTGTTTGTTTTTGCTCATGCTAAAGCAAAGAGCTACATAAAATTGATGATTTCTGCTATGATTCAAACCTTCAAGGAAAGTGATGGGCATGTAAATGCTGTATCCGTTTGGAAACGCATAACTATCAAAATTGATAAATGTAATCATCAAATCAAGAGTTATAATCACCTAAATTAAGTATTATAAATACCAGAATTGATAAATGCAATTGATTTAGCCATTTGAAAAAATAAGATGATTTTTTTGATTTATTAAAAAATGTTATAATGGATGTGATAAAAAACGTGGCTCAGCTTTTGATTCAGTCATAGCCATTTGAAGTCAGTTGTCATAGAAGCTGATTTCAAATGGCTCCAACTGGTCATCTTATGTTGTAGCTAACAGTTGGATAGTCATGTGAACATCCTCTTCCTCATAGCCATTGTTGGCCATTGTGCTACTTTTTGTAAAAAACAATTACAAAATAAATAATTTGTAGCCGTTTGGGATTTGAGGAAATCAGACGCATTCTTTTGAATCTCTCAATAGTGTCACTGCCCCGTTAAAGTCACAGTGCCCCCTATTCATCTACCACCCTCTTGAGTTTTCAGCGCATTGAAGGTGTGCCACCACCCACAATGGTTTAAGCAACTCATTAGAAGAATCAAAGAAAGTTCAAAATTTGCAATTCAGCTGGACGTTTCCTTTGGCCTTTATTTGTCTCTACATTTAGTTATTATTAGGTTGGTTACAAGATGCTCCAATTGCAGACGCTTCGAGGGGCAAGCTGAGGGGTTACTTATGACCTGCTGATTTTAAACCTATATGTCACAGTATTTAAAAAGTACTTAATGTTTTGCTTCACTGCTTATGATTTGTTTCATTTAATTACTACTTTAATTGTGAATCATATCGCTAATATGTCCGCACCAAAAAAAAGTGCTCTCTCTCCTGAGCTTGAAACCTGATCACTGTAATGGAGTTGTCTTTCTTTCATTCTTTTTAAGTCCTTCACTATGCTTAAAAAAGTGAATTTTTTCTCAACCTGTTGAACAAAACTTCTTCCCATAGATTGTGATATTTGATTTTGCAAGTAGACAAATATATTGATTTCAAAATGAACACAAGATGTGACCAGAGTCACATACTGAAAAAAAATTAACCTTTTTCTTTACCCAATGAGCCATTACTTGACCCTGTTTCATTCAACAGCATATTTACTTGATAGGGCAAATTTTAAAACTACGTATTAATGTAATAAGCATAGGATGTATTGGGAAAGGTTGTCCAAAGATTCCCTTCTTACAGTTTCAAACCTGTACCAAGTTGCTAAAAAAGAAACATCATGTATAACCACATCGTTTTCAAATGTAAATCAGTCATATCAGAAGAGTTGTTTGTTTAGTACT
Organism: Thysanoteuthis rhombus; assembly: GCA_963457665.1. Classification (NCBI taxonomy): domain Eukaryota; kingdom Metazoa; phylum Mollusca; class Cephalopoda; order Oegopsida; family Thysanoteuthidae; genus Thysanoteuthis; species Thysanoteuthis major. Next base: position 29,153,427 of record OY735212.1, read on the forward strand.
AAAAATAAATTAATATAGGTTTCTGGCATCAGGCCATTTCTCGTGTACACGTATTGATAATTCTACTTTCTAGTTTATATTATTAATTACCTCTGCCAACCACATTGGAAGAAAAGGTATAAAATATTCAATCATGTTTTTCTGCTGGTCCACAAAATCACTATAGACTATATCAATGATCAGTGTATGAACAAAAAAATATGAACATGCAGAATAATAGCATAAAAATGACATACACTTCATATCACATCCTTTATTATAGACATTTAAATCTTTCGATATACACTTCATATGTCATTTAGAAATCCCAGAAATCTTTCAACAACATTGTGGAAGGTAAAAATTTTAAAACTTATGTTTTCAGCTTGAAGTTTAGATGAACTTTTTGAAACCAATTTCATCTGCCTTAGTTATCTGGTCAATCAGGCCAGGTTTGAAATGTATTAATCATGTGTCCCTTGTTAGTGGTGTACACTTGATATCTATTTCAAGTTTTAAACCAAAAAGAAAGTTATCATTATGCTTAGTTGGAGCATAAGTCATATATCCCTTGCTAGTGGTCTTAACTCAGTAATCTGCTCAGGTTGGGTCTTCTCGATTGACCACTCTGTAAATGGCCGTGTTAGGATTTAGTTTTATGAATCTCACTGCACTCAAGTAAAGCCTGATCGTATAGGGATGGGAAATGTTTGAACTTTGATTCATCATTTGAAAGAAAATCTGTAACTATCACAAGCTTTTTTTTATATCATGAAGTTACTTCGACAGTGAAGTTTAAACTGTTGTGATTTGTGTTGTATTGTTCATTTAATTTCTGCTGTCTACTTACTCTGACCTGATTGATTTAGTGACATTATTAGGATAAATTTAGATATTCTACCACCCCTATACCCAATGTCATCATCTGCTCTTAGTTTACTGAAATATCATTATATATACTTCTTAGTTGAATATACATATGGAGAAACTAGAAAGCACTCTGCCAACCCCATTGTCATTAAAAACTAAATGAAAATCAGTTCACAAATAGTTACAATGCCCCCTAATTCAATCAGTTCTCTATTAGCTCATGGTCTCCTCCTCAACAAAACATCATTGGAATTTATTGATAACTTCTGGAGATGTTGTATGATGTGGAAATAGAGCTATGATGCAGGGAAATAACTGTAGAAAAATTTCAGATCAATCAGTTCTTCCTTAGCCCATTGCTCCCCACCCTTCCATAAAATTTAATTGAAGTCTTTTGAGAACTTTTGGCGATATTGTGTCAACAAAAAGGTGGATGAACACAAATGAATACATGTAAATTAAAAAAAGTAAACTGATTAATGTATATTTCACTGAAGTAATATGATATATGAATATATATTAGCTTACCATTGTTTACTTTACTTTACTTAAATGAACTGTCCACCATTATTTACTTAGGTCTATAAATATATATTAGATCTATAAATATATATTAGCCTACCATTGTTTACTTAGATACACGCACATGACATTTAGAATTATATTTATAATTTCAGTTCCCACTTACTTACTCAACTAGTAATCTCTACTTATGAACATTTTTTTTTTCTTTCATGCTATTGGTCAATTTTTAGTTTATCATTTATTGTTGATTAAGCCCATTTTTTATTTTCATATCATCATTATTATTATTGGAGACTAATGAAGTTTAAACCTTATATTTGAAATGTCTTATTACCAATATTAATATTAACAGGACATTGGTCACAAACACTACTAGAAAGCACTCAGAGAGCACATTCCTTTGCCAACACAAAATGTTAAAAATTGAATATGATATATTTATAGCAATGATGCAAACTGTAAATTTCAATTTTTCATACTTCAGACTATTGTCTTGTTATATGAAAAAAATTCCTGGATCCACCCCCAAATTTAATCAATTCTTTGTTAGCCTGTGGCCTACCCATCAAAAAAATGTTGTGTGAACAAACATGAGTGAATACATATACCTCTTCCAACTTCATGGGCCAAGTCAATTGGAGTAGATTGAAGAAGCAATTCCTATATTCCCTTTTATGGGCATGAATTCTTTGAACATTTGTTATACATTTGTATGTAAAATTACTTCAGGATATCACACCCACTCCTCTGTACATGCTAATTTTCATGTAGATAATAGAAACTGGAAAATTTGGAGTTTAGAATTAGTATGGTTGAAAAGTTAGAATGCACCGTCCACATGTTGTATTAACTGGCTACATTATTGTTCTGTCCAATATGAATAGAAACACATCGAAGTAGTCAAGTTGTAGCAAAATAAATCCTTTTACATATTAAAAAAATCCAGTGTTCTAGATGTAACACACATGCCTACTAGAGAATTTTATGTTCTTTATTGATTGTGAGAAATGTTATGTCAAATTTAATGTTAAAAAAATGCATGCTGCTCATCGTCTAGGATCAATCTAGCAAATGAATAAGATAGAGCAATGTAATTATGTGCATTTGTGCAAATAAGTGCTATTTATATATCATATATGTAAAATGTATGTGTGTATGTCTATCTAAAATTATTAGGTTGGTGCAAAAATAACTGCAGTTTTTCACCAACTTTAAAGCAGTATATCCCAGCTTAGAATGAAAGATATCAATCAATATAAATACCTTCAGAATTTACACATTTTTGGATTACTAGAACCAAGTCATTTATTCCAGAACCATAGAATTTTTGAGTCCTGGGACCAATGAATTCTTTGAGGGTGTGTTTAGCGGCTGCTTGGTTGTTGAAGACCCCCCTTGCAGGAAGTGGTTGAAATGCTTGAAAAAGGGGTAGTCGGTTGGAGAGAAGTTAGGTGAGTAAGCTGGGTGAGGTAGTTTCATAGCCTAGTTTGTTCAATTTCTGCTGGGTCATTCATGCAACATGAGGTTGGATGTTGTCATGGAAAAAAATTGGTATTTTTTGATTGACCAATATTGAACATAAAAATTGCAGTTCTTGGTGCATTCTGCTGATTTCCTGGCAATACTTCTTAGCATGATAGTTTAGCCAGGATTCAAGAAGTTGTAGTGGATTATTCTACTTGCCGACAACCAAACAGTAACTATAATCTATTTTTGATGCAGGTTTGATTCAGTGTTTCACATCTGTCTATCCATTGAGCTGAACAGTGTCAATCGTTGTACAGAATTCATTTTTTGTCTTTCGTCACAATGCCATCAAAAATAAAAAGAAGCACGGAGCAGATTTTGTAATGGCAAATTTTTTGATTTTCATTCAGTATGTGTGGCATCCATTTGTTAGCCTTTTTTGCTTTTCAAATTTGATGCAAATGTCGAGCAACTGAATGATCAATGTTTAGTTCCTCCGCAACCTCTCAAGTTGTTTTGCATGTGTCTGCCACAATGACAGCCGTCAATTGGATATTGTCAATCACAGGAGGGCACCCATGACCCTCTTTATCTTCTTGGCTTTTGTCTCCGTTTCAAAATATTTGGAACCAATGTTGAGCTGAATATTTTTAACGTTTCTGTAGCCAAATAATTGGTTGATATTGCAAGCAGTTTCCGCTGCTGTTTGTCTCATTTTGAACTCCTACAACAAAAATGCCCAAGTTTGCTTTTTTTTTTCCATCTTTGTTTTGACAGTCTCAAATAATTCAAAATAGTGAAAACAAAACATTCAGCTAGAATAAATAAAGCAAACTTGATGATTAAAATGGTGTATTCAATGAATGTAGTTTTATGATAGTTCATTCCAAAGTTCAAAATAGCAAAAATTACAATGATTTTTGCACCAACTTATATAGTATAAATGTGTGCAGGTGATTTTATATATACATGCAAACATCTTTCTCTCTTTTTCTTAATAATATAATTATGGAAGCCTCATAACAAATTTGTTTCACACTTCTTAATGATTATCAAGTGAGTTGTCTTAAAAATCTATACTTGATCTTATATATACCCTGTTTTGTACGGTTGTTTTTTTATTTTATTTTATTTTTTTTTCAAGCAAGTTCTGGATTTGAATTCAAAATGTTTATGTATTATGGTTATTTGAAATCTATCTAGAATGTAATGGTAGTTTATGATATTAAGTGCCAAGTTTATTACTGCAAGGGTATAATATCATGATCTATAGATCTATGATATTTATTTGCTAGAAATTACTTTATGCAATCTTCTGTATCATTTATATTCTATTCATTGAAGTTATCCAATGCATTAATATCTACATAATACCATCTCTTTTCGCACATCGCAACAAAACTTCCACCACCCCATCTTCTCCCTGAGTGCAAGCAATTACCCTATCCTACACTCTAAACACACATTTCTGGGCTGAAATACAGATTAGTATGTACAGGTTCAACTTGGGGAAAAAGGCATAAGCATCCCTCCCTTTGGTCAACCAGGCAGAAGGGACCTCATTATATTTCTTCTCCATGAGTTGTCTCCTTTTGATTTGTCTTATTAAAATAGAATTTTGACCTAATAGGACCTTTGAGGTCTGAGCCATCTACCCTATGTTCAAATTTGCAGCTCCTCATTCGCAACAATTTGGTCGGCTATTTAAAACATAGTAGGAAGCCAGAAAATCATCTACCATCACTTTAGTATTATATATATAGGGAGATGTTTATGTATGTGTGTGTATATATATATATATATATATATATATATATATATATATATATATATATATATATATATATATATACATATATATGGCTAATACTCACACAGCTATCCCCCCTACAATATTTTGGCAGTAACTATCTGTGTAACATGCAGAAGATAGCATTGTCCAATGATTATAGTACCATAGTATATGCTGTCTAGAACAGGGGTTATCAGTATTTAGTATCAAGAACTTTAGATATAGTATTGATAAATGAAATTCAGATTTTACAAGAAAGTGTTTTTGCATTTAATTTGTAGCCAAGGGCTAATCTATTTATCACACAGATCTAAATAAGTATTTGTATTTAATCAGTCATGTTATTGTGTACCCATTAATCAAAGAATGCATGATATACATCTTTTTGGCCTTTCTGTACATAGGAAATTGTCACTTGATTTACCTTGCAGGTGCTAATACCTTTATTTCAAATCAGTCTGTATTAATCCAGATTACCACAAATACGTGCTGTTGCTATTCACTATCATAAATTGTTCAAGTTGATTAAACGCATCTTAGTGAAATGACCCATATCACAACTTATCCTGCAGGTTATACATGTAACCTAAATAACCTGATCATGGCTATATCCTGTTGAACTTACCACTTCTTGTCAAAACATCAAAGTTAAACAACATTGAGCTTAGTTAGTACTTAGATTGGTCACTGCTTGGGATACCAAGTGCCATCAGCAAAAAATTAAAAATTAATGTACAGGTTGTAGAGTGATATTAAAGTTACCCTCAGATGTTGGTGAATAGTAGGGCAGATGAAGTCCCTTTGCCCCATAAGGCAGTCCATCTAACTAGAGTACTCTGACAGATAGAAAAAACCTTATAGCTTGGCAGTCTCCTTTGATGGTTCCAAGCCTGGATGGAGGAGGAGGGTTAGGTATGGGGCTAGCAACTCCACCCCTTAAAAACTTACTTGTTACTGAAATCCTAGCAGAGTGGTTGTGGCTCCATGCTTCAGAAGAAGTCCTTTGGAATTAACAACAAACAAATAAATTGATCTTGCAAGCATTGATTTGGTGATTATCTCAAGACAACCACCATATACATTTACTGAATTTACTGTGAAACAATAGTCAACTTGGATTATTCTGTTTTGATTAAAACTTCATTTTTTTCTTCTTCTAAAAATATCTCTTCCAATATCTAAATTTATTGATTACTATGATCTGATAGTTTGTGTTGAATTTGTAGTAGAAAAAAAATGTTTTCAATTCAAAAATTATTTAAGTTAATGACTGTGTCTGAGTTGGCTGAATATTGATTGTATTATTGTATGACGTTTCCTCATAGGTGCTATCATTTTTAAATGCCAGGATGTTGTTAAATAGGTGCGGTCTAAATTATATTTATCGATGATAGTGTGACACTATCGAAGTGAGAGGTTAATTAGAAAAAACTATAAGTACCAGGGGTTCTTGAAATAGCCTAGACCTGGACAGAGATCGAATAAAATCTAAAGCAAATAATATTGAATCTGGAAGGAAAGTACTTAAGGGTCAGGCTGGCAAGACCTGGACTGAGTACAATACAATACTGAATGTATGATTAATCGCATTTCCAAAAGAGATTTATGAATCTCCAAGTTTGAAGAACTTCTTTGGAGGGGGATTGACCACTTCAGCTTCCAGGGCCAAGGGTTCTCTTAAGTAACCTAGATGTTGGCTAGGTTAGAGACAATAATAATGATGATGGTATTCTGATAACCAGATATCAAGTTAAATTGATTGCGGTAGGGAATTGGCCTCACCTATTATGTAAGCATATTTCTTGGGGAAATTAATAGATTCTCAAATTTGGCGAAGGCGGAAAGGAAAATCACTCAAGTCAGAACAATTTCAAATTTACCAGCTGGGAGGGAAAAATTATGACTTAGCTCTTCAGCCATCAGCCCCACACACGGAGGAAGCCAATCATGATATGAGCCAGCCATTTTTAGGCGGAGAGAAGCTGCCGGGACATTATAGGGAAATCCACAGTCCTTTGCCACCATGAAGTGTCCTGATCCTGGGAAACTTGAAATTTCGACTCTAGAACTTTGTCGGAGCTATACAAATAGATAAACCAAGAGACATCAAGTAGATAACCTGAAAGACTGATTCAGTCATCCCATAAAGTCCTCACTCACTTTTTTGTGTACACTTAGATCAATCACCCTATATATACACTGATATAAATTTGTTGTATAGTATACACCCAGTGTCGATTCTTCATGTTCAACATATGAAATTTCTGGTGGTTTTTGTTCCAACACCACAGAATCTGTAGCTGATAGCTGCACTTCCTCAGATCTGAATACAACATGGGCATGACTAGGAACAAAGACTGCAGCGACCAGTCAACTACAGCCTGACCTGTACTGCACTTAACCAACCAGCGAAGGGTAGCAGAGACCAGTCTGTGGGTGGCGTCACAATAGACACGAATATTTCCCGCTTTATGAAAATATGTTGAACTAGAGTTTGTTACCAAGGCAGTAAAATTAAATAGTACAATTTTCTGTTATTTTAATAAATAGTTATAGAACATGTCAACGTGGGGCGTCATATCAGTAAAATATCTCAGTCAGACATTCAAAGAAATTCCTAATGAGATGTCTAATCAGCCAGTTCCAAGTGGTTAAATTTGCTAACCTAAATGTTAATGATTTTATCAACTTGCTATTGAATTAGAACAAGTCAAAGACAGAGACCTCTTCTGCCTCTGAAGCAAAAAAAATATTGAAGGGTAATGAAGACTTTCTATTTTCATCAATTTTTTATGAGAAAAGCCCAACACAAGAATTACAACATTGAAAATATACTTGGAAGCAAATAGATTAAAGACTCCTTGACTGAGATAACATTGGTTGAAAAGAGCTTCTACTTAGTTCAGTATTTACCATGATATGCTGGCTTATTTCTGTTTTGCCTTCAACAGTGGAGACATTATAATTGCTTTCTGTTATGACCCTTTGGAATTTAGCAGGACTGATACAGCAAATACAGTGACTCCTTTTAATAAACCAGGCTTAGTGTAATTCTATATTAGAGCCTCCTATTCTCAGCTATTTCATACTTATCTAGATGTGCAAAAGGAAGTGCTGGTGGTGTAACGATTGGCAGCATGGAGAATGAAATTGGCAAATTGAGCTCTAACTCCAGCTTGAACAGCTTGTCTTCACTTTTCATTTCTCCCACAAGCTATGGGTAAATAGCAGGGCAGTTGAAGCTCTTTAGACCTGTAAGGCAGTCTACCTTGAGTTTCAGGCTAACAACCGGCCTCGTAAAAACCCTCCATTGCTACAAATAGTGATTGGGTATCCATGGATCGTTCAAGAATGGGAGACAAAAATCCTCGCCTAATATTGTGTGTCATAATGAACAACATTGCTTGTTTTCTTGAATGTGCAAATATGTGTGTGACTGGCTGTTCACTAAGCTTATCTTGGTCTAGCACAAGGCCTCAGTAGAGTGGTGCCTTGTGAGGATCAAACTTACTACGCTAGTGGACTAGTCTGCAAGATACAAAAAAAGTCTTCCATTGTTCATTCTGTAATAATCAATATCAAAATGCTATCCTCTGCACCATCAATGAGTGATTCGGTCCATATTCAGTTTGCATTCTGAAAACAGTTCTACTTTTATGGAATGAGGTGGTTATCTTTGTTCCAAGAAATTGTCATCTATACCTGGTATTCTCAGCAACCTGATTTTGTTTAAATCTCATAGGGTCCAGTTTAGTAATCTAATCGTAAGCTGCTCCTTGGATCTGCAATATGAAGTGCTCATGATATCAATTCTCAGAGTGCATTGATTAGTTTGTTGGGTGTGTCCTTCTTCCTGTGCAGCCAAGTGTTTTTTATTTTTATTTTTTATTTTTTTTGATTCGAGAGTAATAATTTGGGGGGATGTTATCAATGAAAGCTGCAAGTCTCGTTAAAATTCAGTACTTTATTTTGTTAATAAGTAATTGGTTGATTGGAGATAGTATCTGAAAATTGAAGACCAGTCTACACACACCATTACCAAAAAGAGCTACTCAAATTTGGTTTCCCAGTGCTTATAAAAATTATGTATTGTATCAAGTGTATCCTTATCAGTAATAAAGCTGTTTCGTTTTTTGTCATTTGTGTGTTCACTCGTATAGCAAGAACTTTTCTTTTGTTTACAACTTGGCTAACTCGAGCACAAGTGGCCTAGCTTTTAGCTTATCCTATGCCTTCTTTACTAAGCTTAATCATTCCTAGCTTTTGATTTAAGGTGAAAGACATGCGACTCTTCATTTCAACACTTAGAGGCCATAATGCAATTATTAATTGGCCTAATTTCAATATAATGATGATTAAAAAGTTTGAAGTATTCCAAGAATTACCAAAATGTAACTCTAAGACATGAAATAAGCAAATGCATGTGGGGAAATGGCACATGGTTGCGACAAACCTTCAATTTGTAAAACAAGCGCAATATCTGCAAAACCAAATAGAATGAGATATGCCTGTACTTGAATTTACATCGACAAAGTTCACATACTGCTAGTTAAGGTTATTTTAATAATAGCTAGGTGTGGTTTTTCTCCCATAAGTTCTATCCTGGTAGTTTGAAAGGCTTTAATTAGCATGTCAGAACAGTCATATGATAGACGTGATTTTTAAGAATAAAAAGCTAAAAAGAGAAATCAAGATAATGAGACTGCGATGCTAGAGATTTTTTTCTTTTTAATGAATGTATGGGAAAATATCTTGATTTATCAAAATTCCATGACTTTGAGAAATCTATGATTAAATGTCAACAAGATTTGGGAGAAATATTTTTTCAATAAGATTACATTTCTTAAAGCAGCAATCATCTATGAGATGAAAGTAATGTTTTTCTGTTTTTTTTTTGTTTTTTTTTCTTGGTTTTTTTTTTTACATTTTTCTTTTCTTTAATTTAAAAGAATATGATGTATAATCATGATAATCAGCTGGACTTGTGGAAATTCCATGTGTGTTGACAACTAAGATTATCCATCTGCTCATGCTTCTGCTCATCACTCACTCTTTACCTGTCTCTTTTCATTATCTCCCATATCCCTTCCAATCTTTGATAACCGTCCATGTTTTTTTCTGAATATTATAGATATTCTCTGATATCAAAAGAAAATTTTATCATTGTCCTGTTTTCATTTCATACGTAAACCTTGACAACCAGAATAAGCACTTTTAATCACATTAAAAACCAGCATTAGTGAGGATAAATTCATGATTGATAATTGTGTGAAATCCTGAGATGAATTATCATGTTTTAAAAAAAAAAAAAAAAGTATTTCAATCCCAGGAGTTGTTTGGATTACTGATCTTGTTCTCTCTGTTGCTTCTGGAACATATAAGTTGATCCATTCTACTGCCTTCCACAGGTGTACAATCTGTGTAGAATGCAGGATTGTTTTTTTTCTCCCCCAACCCCCAAGTAGTTGGAACCAGAAAATTGTGCTCAACAGGAAAAAATGTTGGCAAACATCTGATTCGACCAAGCCATCAACTACCTTCATTATTGTTGGCTTCAACTCATTATTTCAGCTAATATGGTTACCTCCCACCCTACAACACTTCATCCAAAAGTAGAGCCTTCATATAGATATCTTTCATTATCTCAAGTGGCATAAAGCAAAGTCAATCAGCTTTGAGTTTTAAGGGAACATTTTTGAGCTTTCCTTACCCCCCCCCCAATGATGATGATGGTGTGCTAGTCAGGGGAAGATGGGTGGGTGGGAGGTACACAAGACTCAAATGTAGTATAGTTATCATTGAATGCTAAAATATTGATCAATTTGCTAGTGTTGTGGGCACAAACCTCAATACGTGCCCTACTATATGGCCTTGCACCAAACTAAGCTGAAGTTAGTAAATGGCCAACTTATTATAGGTTACATTTTTGAATTTCAGGAAATTTCTTGAATCTTGAGAATTAATGAAAAAATGTGCCTCCTGCTGTATGATCTCAAAAGTGTTGCAAAATGAAGATAATCTTACACTGTTCAAGTTCAGTTGGATTTTTTTTATGGTTTGTGTATGTAAGTCTATACACCTCTTCTTGTAGTGATCTACACTAAACAAGGTTAGTCATAGATGTGAAATGACCACTACTCAGTTGTAAAAGTTTTTATTCTTTTTTCAATCCTGGCTCTGATCAACCTTCAGTTTGTGAGCCAATCATATTCATCTAGTGAGTTTTCACAGAATGGGATTGCAAGTTCCATCCCCCACATACATTTTTGCTATTTTTACTTGAAGCTAAGGGAGGGTATTTCATCCTGGATTTTGAATTCAAAATTATCCCTCTCTTAGCCTGGTTGCCAGCCAAAGCTACAGAGCCCATCCTGCCCGTTTATTTTAACCATACCATCTTAATAGTAAAACCTAATTCCAAACTGATTTTTTTTTTTTATACCTTAGTATTATTTACTGGTTTGTTTGTGACCTCCACTGGGAATTTAGCCATGACCAAATCCCAGGGCTTTTTCTTTAATTTCCTATCAACTTTCTATTCATGAGGCAAGTGTCAGCTGCTTGTTCCACTAAATGACAGTTAGAATATTTTTCATCAATTCGTTATGCAAATTTAAATCTGCACTTGCTACAACTTCAGCAGAAGATTTGTTGATTTTGTAAATCCTAGAAAATCCGCTCAGCTTGGCTAACTTCCAATTATCCCCCCTGCTTCCACTATCAATTACAAACTTTACTTATTTCCTCGTTCCTATTTCTTCAATTACTTCTGTCACATTCCAGAAAGTTATTTTGGATATGGTTTGTATTAATCAGCCAACTGATACCTTAGAAAATCAATTTCTCTAAAAATTGATACATTTTTGTATATTGAAATATGTAAACTCAATAATACTTAATGTATAAGGCATGATTTTATGTGAATACAAACACACTCGTACCTTTATATAATCTTGAAAATTGCCTTATTCTCAAAAATTTAGCATTTTGAAAGTATTGTGCTAACTAAAATATCACTATGATGTGCTGGTTTTGCTGTTGCAGTAACAAAAATACAAGTAAAAATACATAAATCTGGTCATTATGATATAGATATGTATATACTAAACTCTGTTCAACACAGTCAAAAGAAATTAGTGTGCATGGTATAAAGCAAACTTTTGAAAAGCGATGTATAATTCAGTAATTCAGCATATATTGGTTCTTATCCTACGTATTTGAGACTTGTCAATTTCAGTCAGAAGCCATAGATAAGAGAGGATGGAAAGAAGTATTATAGACAGAGATTAAAGGCTATGCTCTTATTTGAACATTTCATCTTTGAAATATTGAATAAATAAAAATACTGCTGAACTATTTTTTCTTCATCAGGATGTATAAAGAACCAAACTCTCCCAACATGCACATCTATTGATAACAATGTATGTGCACACTTGAGTAAACACGCTTGAAATAGCATGCTTGGAAGATGATCTGGTTTTACTTAGGTTAAAAGATTTTACAGCGTCTTCATTATTTAACATTTATTATCCCTTCACTGACTCATTTTAGCATGAGTATTTTAATCAATGATGTGTCTCTACTTGTATCCCTGTTTGAATTAATTAATTGGATTACCTGTTTAAATCCATTGAGAAATCTGATTGTTGTGTCTAATAAGTAACTAAATATTTTTATTATAGATTTTTCAGTTTTTTTTTTAATTTTTTTTTTTTTTACAAAATGTATGAACTGAAACGCTGATGTGTCTGTTCAAAAAAATATATATCAATTTGAAATTTTTGGTGAAATTGAACAGAATTGCTGCCAAATCTTTTCATTTGCTAACTGAAAATTTATGGGGCAGGACTGTATGTCATGTGCATGTGTGTTCAAGTGGTAGATGATGAACATAATGTTTGCGGATGCACATCAAGAACCATCTCTTCATCATTGGTAACCATTTTTGTAATCATTCTGAAGATTTTCAGATTCATGGATTGCTCAACTTTTGAACTGACCATTTTATAACATATCAGAAAAACATGTTTACTTCAAGCATAACAGTGAACTGAGGACAGTAGGTTTTTTAGAGGGTTTTCATGCTTGCCTATTGATCAATGTATTCCATGTGTTTTATCATATGACTTACATAAACCCAGGCTCTTTAATATCCACACCTTATATTGTTTCTGCTGATATGTTCTCAAGCCTTTCTTTGGTGTATGCTACATCTGGTGTCTTTAAAAGTTTTTTTTTCTCATCTCCTTAATAAAAACACCACAGTTTAACCACTTAGGACCCCATCCCTCTACCAGAATATTTTATTGAAATCTCTCAACTGTTTCAAGACAATTATTGTTTATACTACTGTCCTCACTCTCAACAAATTATTTTGAATGACCATCTTATTCAATAACTGAGTAAGGAAACCCAAGACAAAGAAATTATCAAAGCAGTGTCTTCTTCAGACAGCTATCTTTTAAAAGTCAAGAAAAGCTTCTGGTTGAATTAAAAAAATATTGTGAAATCATTGTTATACAATAGCTGATCTTATTGTCTTAGTCTCATTTATATAATAGTTAATCTCTGAGGCTAACAGGTTTCTGGATATTTTTATAAAATGGTCATCAATTAATAGTACTGTCCTATTGATTTTTCTGCTCCACTGCAACCACAACTTTTTCTCCCCATCCACTCCTCTCCTTCCAGATTTAACTACTCAATCGGATTAAATGAATCGGTTTAAACACTGATTTGTTAAATCCATATCATGTGATTTGTGTAGCTTCTTCCATTTTAGTTGATATTCATGAATTCTGCTCAGACATGTGTGCCTGTGCGTGTCAAGTATTATGTGTAAGGTGATGCTTTACAGAGATTTAAATACAGGCAAACGCAATTAATTCATCCAAATTTTTACTTGCGTTAGATGTATTTGGGTTTGATGGAAAAAATGGGAATAATTACAATAAATCCCCGTTCTTTCAGATCGTCCATCAAAACTTGTAGAAATGTGTTTTGAAAACAGATTTTAGCTGCATAGAATCCTATAACTGTTAAGGTTAATACAAATAATTATAATGTTTTCCACTTATTTCATAAAATTTTTTTATCCTTCTAACCCAACTTGTACAATAGGATTCCCAATTTAATTTGAATTTTGAACTGGGCTTTCAGCAATGAAGGCTCACTATTTGAAAGAATGTTCCTATAAAAACATTTCATTAACTGAAATGGCATAAAGCAAAGAGGCAATTATCATAAATTTTTATAGGAAAGATTTTGAGTATTCCTAGACTCCCAAAATTGTGATAATAGTATGTTAGGCTAAGTAATGGGAGGTTGGGCTGGTAGGAGGTACAGGAGACTGGGATGTAGGAAAGGAGAAATAGGGTGCTTGCTGCCACTATAACAGCTCACTGCAAAACTAAATCTGAACACTTTCTTTGCTTTCTCACACTTTTCTCATCGAAGCAAAAAAGTGGCATAAAGTGAGGGATACCTGTATGTTTACTTACAAAAACACTGAGGTAAACAAATTACATTTTTAAGAAAATAGAATTTTTTCAATATGGCCTCTGAATGCTGTTTGATATTCTCAAGGTGATTACATTTTCATTTATAGTTTTGAAAGTCTACCAGGAGGCTGATTGTCCTGTTACTGGGCTTATTTTGTTGAGATTTTCTGAGGATAAAGAAACGCTTGTTATATTAATCCTATTTACCTCAATTGATATCTGAGGATTATGTGAGAAAAAAAATTGCATTAGCAATGTAGTCACAATATATGAACTGTGGCTATGAAATAATGAAGCTGGGCTTATGTAAGTTGAACCACAGTTCACGTGCGAATCATTTAAAATGGGCGAACATCTCAATCAGCTCGTATCTTCAGTTTGCAGTTATGCATTGCTTGGAGTAAAGTATTTCTGACCTATTACAAAATTATTCTCAAAAAATCAAGCAACCATTCATTTTGAATTTTTTCTATGAATTAAACAAAACGCATACTGAATCTTTTCATATGCTGAGTGAAATTTTAATAAAGTTTCTCATAAAAGAATGCATGTGACTTGAATATGTGTTTGAGTGTTGTAAGAGATTTTATGGAGTTGAGAGGATGAACATTTTGGATGCTCATGCGTGTCAAAAAACTGCCTCTTTCTGATGGAGACCATTCTGACAATCTTTCTGATACTGAGCCGTTGATCATTTTGAACAATTTGTCTATACATTCTTACAATTTTTTTGTATACCATGTTGTTCACACATGCACCCTTTCGTTAGACATACATAAGCCCAGTCTCGTTGTTTAATAACCATACTTCATAAGCATAAAAACATTCAACTTCTCTTGAAGCAAATATGCAAGTCTTGCTCAAGGAAGTTATATAACTCATGAATTGTGAAAATGTCATTGGTAATCTTATTGGGCTTTTTTTGTCGAGATTTCCAGGGGATAGAGGAACACTTTTTATGTTAATCTTATTTGCCACAATTGATATCTGAGGATTATGTAAGAAAAAAATCATGTCGGCAATGTAGCCATGGTATAAGCATTAAAAAAAGACATAACGCCTCTGCGAATAGGATGCATACAAGTCTTGCTTGGGGGAAATTTGTGTAATTCAATGAGTCATAAAGATATCCTTGGTAAAATTGAATGAGCATGAAGTTTCTGTCTTTGTGACTCCTACATCAGAATTTCTTTTTTATCATTGGGAGGGTCAGAAAGAAAATTTAACTCCCAAATCCAGAAATAAACATCATGGAGTTGATCCGAGGTGATGCAGTTATCAAGTTTTATCCATTGACTAAATGCATTTAACCAAAAAATGTTTTACTCAGTGTAAACAAAAGTAAGATATTGTATCAACTTTACTCCTATGTATGCATTTGCTAGATAACTCAAGAGCAGTTTGATAAGTTGTGGCAAATTTTGAAAGATCATTTCATTAAATGCCTTTACAACATCGAATTTTTGGATTTCTAGATTTTAGATTAATAGGAGCATCTATAGACAGTATCTTATCCGATATAAGATTTTAAAAATGTTTTGAAATCTTTCACTCGTACTCAAGGTGTCATGGCTAATTGGAGACAGTGGTTGCATTTGTCCATCTGTTTTTCTTCTTTAATTTTCAGCAATTTATTAAATCCATTTTCGGCTTGCTAACACATCAAAGCCTCACCAGAGCTCTGTTAAACATACATTTTTTATATTCCCTACTCCATCTGTGGCCAGCCTCTGAAGACACTGAATTCAGAGTTGTTCATCACTTAGACTGGTTGCTAACTCAGGCTGCAGAACCGAGTCTGCTCAGCGGGAGAAGAAATGAATTCATGTTTTTCTCAAGGGCATTAGTGAAAATTGAAGTGTCTCAGCCAGTGTTTGAACTGATTCAAACCATTAGGCCACTTGCACATCTTTTTTTTTTTTTTTTCATGGATCTCAAATAATGCTTTATGCCCCTTTCTATGATAACTACATTCAGCAGGGAATACTCTCTTCTTCAAGCTCAATGGAATTACTGGTGGAAAAATCCTTGACTCATAAGCAAGCTCTCACCTTAACAGTGGGAATAAAGCAACATCCAGTGTGGATGTTTCTCACCTGACAGATAAGATTAAAATTTCATGATCTGATGTACGCAAGAATATGAATGTTACCTGAAGAACATTAGCATTGGATCATAGTTGGTTCGCATTCCTTGAAACTTTTTTCCCAGCTTATAGAAGAGGAATTTGCTTACATAGAGAGAGGTTTATAAAATTACTAGAACCTTGCCTGCTTTTAGTTACTGATTTATTCACTCGGAAATTTTTAAAATTCTATTTATAGGACATCTAGTATTTTGAGTCTTCTAAGATATATGATCTCAATCAATATGTCTGCAAGGTCAAAGTTTATTATTGATCAAACTTGAATTGTTCTGAAAATAAATCCAAGAGCAGAGAATGGGATTGCTGATTGAAATATCTATCATCATAATACAAGTCTAACTATATACCACTATAATAAACTAATTTCTGAAACACATCATCAGTTCATGAACCATTTCTTTCCTGAGGATATCAATGGAATCAACTATATCACATTTGATACTTTTTCATAAGCCAGTAATTGTCATCTTAGTGGTAGAGCCATCAGAATTACAACTCAGACATCTTAAATTTTTTGATTGTTTTCTTGCCTGTTTGAGAGAAGATAAGAGGTTAAACAAGGGATGAGGTTAGCTCAGTCGAATTGTCTGACCACTGTATGGCTCAGGATCTAAGTGAAGCCTGCTCTGGCTGACTACTAACATCAATCATGGCGTAATCAAAAATTGACTTTGAAAGTAGTCTATAACTTGCTTTAATTGTGCAAAAATAATTTTCATTTTTTTACAACTAACTTTATGCCATTTTCTTGCAATTGAAACCCAAATTAAAGTAACATAGCTGCAATTTGTAATGTTTCTATATACCTATGTAGTTGAGATGAGTAACATATGTTTTGCATGTTATACAGCTAAGGACTCTTGCTTTTACATATAGAGATGTTCTTTCCTTTTTTTTTTTTTAAAACTTTACAATAAAAGTACTTCAAGATATTCTTAATGTGCAGTCAGTAATAAAAACTTGCCTAGCTTTTTGACTCAAGAATAAATCCTATTGATCAAAAATTACTTACAACAAAGTCTTGTCCATCCAGCAAATGAAATCAGTTGCTGTTATGATAATCAATGATGGAAATACCATCTGCTAAATTGTGAGAAAAACTGAAAGCGAAAAAAAAAAATGAAGGCAAGACATTCATTAACATCCAATCAAATTTTGAGCATCTTCTCAAGCCATTGTCCAATCAGAATTTGTCTACCAAATTTACATTTATATTACTAAGACTAATAATTCCAAATCCACCATCTCAAAAATGAACCATTTCTATTATTTGTAGTACTCTAATACAGGTTTCTATCAATATCAAAAAGAGCGTTCCTATAAAAACCTTTCATTAACCGAAATGGGATAAAACAAAGAACCAAATACCACTAATCTAAGTGTGAAAAACTTTTCAGATCTCCTGAACTCAAAAAATGGTGATGATGGTATGTTAGGCTGGGTTATAGAAGGTGTACGAGACTGGGTTGTGGGGGAGAGAGAAGGGAAGATGATGCATGCTGCCTCTATAACAGCTTGCTGCAGAACAAGCTGAATGCTATTTTTGCTATTTGTCTTTTTTCATTAGAGTAAAGCAAACTTTCAAAAAGCGAGAGGTACCTTTACCAGAGCTGTGGAGTCTGAGTTTGGGAGTTGAAGTTTAGAGAAATTTTTGTTATTGAAGTTGGTGAAAATGTACTGATTCTGACTCAACCCATAAATAACTCAAATATATATCAATTTTTTTTTAAACAAAAAAAGCAGCCTTAAATCAGGAGTTGAGCTTATACTCAAGTTAATAAGTTGCCCTGTTGTAGAGGTTATCAAGGCTCAATTAGCATCTGAATCTATAATCAACTTCAAGTCTTATTTCCACTAAATTCAAATATTTACTTTTGTGCTATGGCATACTTGAATTTGTTTCTAAACAATTTTCAATAGGTATTGATGTTGACCAGTAGGTGATCAAAAGCTTTTCATGTCCTTATCTTGAAAAATGGCAGGCAAAAGCATAAATAACTTTAAAACATATAAATTGGTACTTTTTTACCCAAAGACATTAAAAATGAATTCAGATAATGAATCGTCATGAATTTTTGAATCCAGGACAGAAAGCATCTGTCTAAATGCAAGCAGTGCAGTATGGACCAATGCAAATTACAATGTTGATCAGTCAAAAGACATCAGTTGAGTATGTCAAATGTTTCAAGTGAATTTGTACTAATTAAGTAATCAAATTTGATATCTTATTTTGTAAATTTGAACACTTCCGCTGTGTTGTTTAGTTCCGACAGGAAATTGTAAAGTTTTACACACTTGTTTGCTTAATGTAAAAACAGCTTACAAATAAAAAAAGAAACAAGAGACTTAATGAGAGAAAAAGAGAAGTAAATAAATAGATTATAAATTGTTATTGCTTTGAATGAGTTAAATGTTTTTATTTGTTACCCCTTTTTTTTTTTTTTCTTTTTTTCCTCAAACATGATGCGAGCAAAAAAATTTTAATAGCATTTAGCACTAGCAGACTGGGAGTGCAACTGAGTGAAACTGAAACAGACCCTAAACTAATCTAAATTTTTTTCATTTTGGGAAAATTTAATTTCCTGAATGATCTGTGAACTACATTTTTTTTTTAAATGTATCTCAATCCTTTAACAATGAGAAAATGAACCTCAGTAAAATGTTTTAGCATTACCTCTCCCAAACAGAAAAAAAAATTATTGCAACATTGGGAAAAAACGTATAACTTTTAAACGTTTTTATTTTTGTTTTCTGTTTTCAACCCCAATGTGTGTATTGTAAATACATTGGGTGTCACATGGAGGGACACAAAGTTAGGGTCCAGTTTTACATTATTTGGACGTTGTAAATTGATCACCTATTTCAGAGCCAATCCTGGATTCACTCACTTTTCCTATAAAAGTTACTTTTTCTCAAAAACTAAACTTTTTGGAAGAAATGAAGATCAGACTCAATCAAAGTAGTTCATACTGCATGGGAAAAATATTCTTTCATAGTTTTTTAAAACCCAATCTTGTTCATGCTCTGTTGAAAGTTTTGTGCACCTATTTCACTGCCCTGACCTTATTGAAATACAAATATTATCGCTGTGATTCCATTTTTAATTTAGTACCCCATGTACAGTACTAGATTAAGCTTGGTAATCCTTAATAAGATAAATGTCAATCTGTCTGTGACAAACAGAAAGCCACAAAGGGGAGAGGGTGTTAACACACTAACACTAATTTGGCTGTTCATCTCTGTGTGTACATGTGTTCATTTGTTGGCTGCTAATAATATAACTACTACTGCTGCTGTTGTTAATGCGTTCATTTCATTTTTTACCCAAAATGAAAATGAGAACTTTAGTTAACTATACCTTGCATTTACCTTTCAAATTACTGTGTTAATATAATGACACAGAAAACCTTTAGGTATATCATTAGCAAAGTAACTGGTATTTGCTAGTATCAATGACTTTGTATATTAATTTTTCCGTATGAAATTGTCAAGTCTCATGTATTTTCTCCTTATACTATCATTCATTCATTTTTTTTTCTTCTGTTACTCTAAGAGAGATGTATTAAGAGAATCTATTCTTCTGAGCAATGAAGTATTGAATCAACGCAAAATATTGACCAAAATTTTTGTCCTAGTTCTTTTCATCACAAAATTCATTTGCCATTTCAATTGGTCTAATTATTTCAGAAAATCATTCGACTGATTTTATGCCACACAAAGAAATCTACTTCTGTTATTTTCCATTTATCATTATTTCTTCCATTAAAAAAGCTACTATCAAGTGTTTTACTGGGCCTTATATTTTAGTTATCCTTTTCTGAAGCATTTAACTCATTATATTGAACCCCTTGAAATGGAAACATTTCTTTATAAATCATTTTAACAGTGTAACATTACATTGTTAGAATGATTTTATAATTTTTATTCAAAACTCTAATGAGCTTGCCATTCTACACTGGGAAGTTGTCTTCCCAAGTTTGTATTTATCATTACTAGAATCTATTTTACTCTGTAAAACTTGTGATTGTTGTTATTACTGACTGGATTCTAATCCCTTGCAGGGCTAACACTTGGAAAAAAATTAGCAGTGAAAATTTCTCTTTCTTAGACAAGAGATAATGATCCTATTATCCTATTCACAAAGTTTGTTCAGAAAGTATCTAGCCATTGGGAATATCTCTTGAACTGGTTGCACAACCTTGATTTTACTTGGCAATCATCACAGGGAACCTTCTAGTACATGCATGAATGAACACTTTCCTTGTGAGGATATTCAGTTGGTAGAGAGCCACCATTGAGTGAGTTTGTGTACTGTATGACCATCGCATTCACAATTGCCATGTCTCATGCTGGATATTTTGGCATAAAAGACTCGGGTCTTTTAGTCCCCCTACAGTGCAGATTTAGCTCTTGGTGATATCTTGCTTTTCCCAAAGAGATTTAGGACCATTAACAATTAAGGAAAATACAACCAAGTAGCTGATGATGATCCCAAAAATGGACTTTCCAGACTGTTTTAAAAAGTGGAAGATGCCATTACCTTTGGTTAGCTATTTTTTCATTCATATCAAATGGCTAATTACTTTCAAGACTGACCTCATAGATAAGTGAAAATCGCAGTAGTTATTTATTCTGAAGTCACTGTTGAATATTTTTATTGTAGAGGATAGTATTTTGCAATATTTTTATGTATTTTTTTTTCTATTTGCTCCAGTACAAAATTGGTCAGCTGTACATGATTGCCAAACACAGTCATGAACAGAGTGAGAAAGGAGAAGGTGTGGAAGTAGTCACAAATGAACCTTGTGAACATCCTGAGTATGGCAATGGCCAGTACACAGAAAAAAGGATACATTTGTCTAGGTGAGTAAATTTGACCATTTGTGATGAACATTTTATGTACATACATCTTTGTAAGGATCACTGCAGGACTCTACTTGAGGCAGTGCAACTGTTTATGGCTCTGAGATTTTTGGAGCCTCTAAAAAATGTCTTTAGAAAGTATCTAAATATTTTTCATTTTCCGTGAGTAAAAAAGTAAAATGTTCTAACTAAAATCATTGGAAGATTAATTATGTGATGTAAAGATATATTATTGATCTATAGAGGAATTTATATTAAATTGAATATCTTGATATTATGAATATTTCATTTTTGTTTTGATTTGTTTGAAAATAATAGCTAAATAAAAAAAAAAAAAGAAGAAACACCAAGAAATCTAATGCAGAACAGGCTCAACATAATAAATTCATAGTACACTATAAAATGTTAAATTTAGCTCTCAAAATAATAGCTAAATCTAAAAATAAATAAACCCCTAAGAAATGTTATGCACTGACCCACCACTGTTAAATTCGGCCCTGTCATTAGCACAGAAGTATCAGAATTAGAGAGGCCAATCAGGTCAGTGTTGCCAACTCAAAAAATGTTTTTTTTTAAATCCAGGATCCACTGGATGTAATATTTGTTTTTGGTGATAACCTTTGACAATCATCTTAACCTTTAGCTCCTTGCATTTTTCTTCAAGGGCACCAAGATGTTATGCACTTAGTTACTTTGAAAGGTTGTAACTTGTGTCTGTTCATACTCGACTGAAATTGACTTGAAAACACAGCCTTGAAATTCAAACGCATTATTGATCTACATTAGGAGTTGCTTTCAGTGGCAGGGCAAAATTTTTGCTCCATGAACAAAGTTGTTTACAGAGTGCTAAAAGTTTGAAGGAGAAGAAAATGAGATGCTCTAGAAAAAATAAATAAATTTGAAAGTTTGTTCATTTCTGTTTTAATGTGATCGATGGCGACACAGTTCTATCTGAGTCAGCGCTTTTATCTTATAGTGAATAACTATTACTGTTAATGGGTTATTTTCTAAGATGCAACCATTGTCTACCTCTTGGTTAAAAGTTAATCTATTGAGAGAAAGAAATACTATTGATGGGAGAATGAAAAATGAATTGCATAGACATATTTCAAAGCTAAGTCAATTTGGTTAAACCATTGTTACTGCTTGTATGAACAATCATGTGTTCACTTTCATTATTTACTAAGCTCTGCTTAGTCTAGCATAGTTTCCTAAAATGAGTGATACTGCCACCCCTGGGAGCAGTGGAATGATCTAAGGGGCAGTGAAGGATAAAGGGGTGAAAGGCGGGCATCAGAACCAAGTAAGCAGTTATTATAAGTCTAAAGTGTTTATACGTACACACATGGGAGAGTTGTTTTGGGATTGGGTTTTTTGTTGGATTGTTTTTTTGTCAAACTTTCCCCCGAAAATAGCAACCCTGATCCATGTCCCCACAGGGTTGTATAGTCAGAAAGAAACATACAGAATGAGAGAGATGAGTGTACACATTTGCACACATATGCAGTGTACAATCTTCTACTTTGTTGCCTAACAAATTACAAAGTATACCAAGTGAAAAAGAGTGAACAAGTATACATTTGATATAATCCTCTTCCTCTCACAGAAACTAGAGCTGCCACCCCAGCCTTTTTATCGACAAATTTGACAAATCTTAGCTTTTTTTAATAACTTAAAAAACTGAAATAGAATGAAACTACATCTGATAATGCATGTCTATTATTATTGTATTCTTGTGAACGTACATGAGGAAAACTACCTGAGACATTTTTCCCTTTTTCAAAACAGTTATTGAATTCTTCCAAGACTCCTATTTTGATCTCTGTGATGAACTAAAGAACATGAAGTATGATATTGCTTACTTGGCAGATGTATTCACAAAGTTTAACAAAGTTACTTAGCAACTTCTTGTAAATGAGGTTAATCTTATCAAAGTCAGATCGGCCCTCTCTACATTTCTGAAGCAATGAAAAAACAGGAATAGTGGAGGAAGAACTAGTATCACTAAAATGACAGAGCTGAGGCCAAAGTTTAAAAATCATATCAAGATTTTGGGTCACAAAGAAGTATTCCTAACCATTATCCTGCATTGTGGAACGAAACTTTATTGCTTTCCCATCATATTTAATAGAGTGGTGCTCCAATGCAGTCACCCAGTTACTTTCCAAGTAAAGAAACACTTAATATTACTGAAAGCCGAGATCTACAACTTCTTCTTAGTGCCTTCCAGCCTGATATCTGAAAAGCTGATATCCCCACACCAAGCACATTCTTCCATTAAATCTTTTAGCATATTTTGGCACTCTATCTGTCTCTACATTGAAAATCAAGAAAGAAAGTAGTCATAATTGATGCAAATCAATGTAAAATTTTTTCATATTCCACTTGTGGGAAAGTCTGACTCACTATGCCCATCAAAGCTTCACAAGAGAACTTTACATTTTGGCAACATGTTCCCTACTCTGTCCATTGTCAATCTCTTTCAATGTTGGGATTGGACTTGCCTGGTTTGAAATAAAAGTTGTCCATATCCTAGATAGTTTGTCAACCAAAGCTGAAGAACTCAGTTTGACCTGCTATTCATCCATAACTTGGGAGGAAAAAGATGGATTCATGCTTTTCTCAAGGCATTATTGCAAAGTGAGCACTAATTGTCTTGGCTGGAGTTTGAACATCAAAAGTTGACAAATTCCATTTTCTCTGCTGCTATCTATGAGGCCACTCACACCTCCAAATACAGATGTTATTGCCAGAAAAGAGGATATGTATGTATATGTTTGGTACTGATTATCATTCATTTTGCTGAGAATGCACAAATGAATATTTTCTGGATTGGTTAAGTTTACTCTGTAACTTGTTCTAACTTGTAGGAAGTATTGATCATAAAATGTAAACTCATACACTGAGTAGTATTTCTTCTCTGTTAATTGTACAAAATGATGCTATGTAGAGTATATAATATTGACAGGATTGTGAACACAAGGGGGGGATCATATTTTACAGAGCATTATCTTTATTTGGTTGCTTTACATTCCCATTGACAAAAACCAAACGTGGACTACCTGTGTTACAACCTGTTTTCCTAAACTGTTCTATAAAGGGAGAGAAATATTGGGCTAGGCTGGGCTGGTACTGGTACCTCTCTCTGAAAACAGCATGTTCCTAGAAAAAATGTTCATAAGCTGAAATGAAACGGCATAAAATGAAGAAGCAATTACCATTAATCTATATGGAAAAGAATTTTGAGCATCCCAGACCCCCAAAATGGTGATGATGGTGTGTTGGGTGTTCCTTGGAGATTGGAATGGCATAAGGTAGGAGAGAGAAGAGGGTGCATGCTACCTCTATAATGACTTGCTGCAAATCAAACTTTGAATGCTATTTTTGCTTTTTGCCTATTTCAGCTCATTGCTTTATTGCTGTAGGCCTGCTTCAACATTTCAAGGATCTCTGTTAATGAGTTTTTGGGTTTGACACATAATTTGATATTTGCTCTCTGCTCAAGTTTGAGATCCATCCTGAAATTGCAGATGAGCACATGGTTGCAAAATTGCAAAAACGCAGATCCAAATGTTCACAGCGTGATGCCACCTGGCATACTGACTTGTGATGATTACTGCTCACTTCCTGCATCAGGCCCATGACTGTCCTGCCCGTAGTTTTGTTCGCAACTGGGATAGTCTCGGAACTCTCTGATCTTACCTCATATCTCAGGCTGAGTAATTGATTCACAATCAAATGCTCATATTTTTATGTGAAAATTTACTGTTTGAATTCCTATTATCTTCAAGGGTGGGGGTAGAATAACTAGAATAAATTTATCATACCATTTTACAATGGTTGATTTTTAATTGAACTGCTGCTTTTTACCCAGTTCCAAAAATAGTTCCAGTAGGCCTTGAATAGGGTGTATATATGTGAAAAATTCCTTTATGGTTTCTCCTTTGGTAAAAAAATTGGAAAAATTGTGGGGGTCTATGTTCATTCCCACCATTGATAATAATGATCTGATTTCCATGTGTTTCTTTACAACACTAAATTTGATTCACCCAATCAAATTAGGCATGCATACTCAATTGACATGGGTGAAGGTTTTGAAATATAATATGTACCACATCCCATGGCCAACTAGTTATGACAAAATCATCAACAGGACATCAGGCAGTTGTTTGTTATTTTTGCTGTTAGAATAAATTTGCTGAAAATTTACAGAAGGAACCATATATATATACCTTGAATAATGTGGTTAAGTCATTCCAAAATTTTCCGTACTGCTCAAAACTGAACTGTTTAGGATCTTATGATTTTATGTTTTTTTTCTAGCTTATATTTACTTACATTAATCTGTACAGTAATATCATCATCATAATACTTAATGCATGAACAGATTTGTAGATACTCCCTTTTTTGTAAATGCATTAAACCCACTACTTCACTATAGAGCATATAGATTAAACATTATGCAGAGAAAATTTCAGGAAACAATTCACCTAATGATTGTGCCTGGCTATACATTTATTGATCCATTCATATAGTTGAATGATTACATGGTTGTGTATGCGAGTGATTACATGGTTGTGTATGCGAGTGATTACATGGTTGTGTATGCGAGTGATTACATGGTTGTGTATGCGAGTGATTACATGGTTGTGTATGCGAGTGATTACATGGTTGTGTATGCGAGTGATTACATGGTTGTGTATGTGATGTGCATGTATATATAAAGCTTGAGTAGTAAGCAACATGTGTGTTTGTGTATATAAAGCTTGGGTAGTAAGTGATATATATATGACTTGAGTAGGAAGCTGGTCAGCTAAAGATAAATCAATAAAGTGAATGAAAAAGATGCTTATGTTCATTGTAAACTATTTCATAATGGTTATGATAAAAGCAGATGTCTGCCACTTGATTACTATTGTAGATTCAAATAAACAGGTGCAGGGATTTCCAACAATCTGATTCGACTCACAATCCTAAGTTTTATAACTTCCAAACTTTTATTCTAATTGTTTTTTCTCTATTTATTTCTGTTGCTTCTTTATTGCAGCAATTTTCTTTAGTCTATCAATTCTCCAGAAATTCAACTCAACCACAGAAAAATGAAGCCTCAGATGAGACTCAAGGAATCAATTGTCTTGAAAAAGATGCAATAAAAGGCAACAAAAATACATGAATGCAAACTGGTCAAAATATAATTGTGGAAATACTTCATTGCCAGAGAAAAAAAATAATTCAAGAATATTAATAAATAGTTCTTCTAAGCACTACTTATTTTGCAACCAGAACTCAAAGGAAGATAATGTACACACAAAAGGTTACTTACCAAAAATAATGTAGTAATTAATAATTATTCTTACATTCATATCAACTATTCAATCAGTTTTCCAAATGCTAGATCTGTACATTGCTCATTTCTTGTTCCTGTTTGGAACAACTAACTGGAGAAAGTAGTTCAAAGTATGATATAAAATCTTTACTAAATATGATACTTTATAGAATGCAATCCTACCTGTATTATTCTAAAACAAACCAATTCAGTTTTTTTAGTTATGACAAATAGGCTTATGAATTCAAACAATTATAAAAAGTAATTGAAACAAAATGAAAAAAAAAATCCAATGGTGGTTAACAGAACACTATTCTCCAAGCTCACAGCAATGCGAATCTCTATTATCCACGGATATAAAATAGCATGTGTATATCCATACATTTCATATATTCCATCATTTTTTACGGTACCAGTAAACTAGTACTAGATCAATCAAGAGTAATTTTGTTTATTTCTAATATTTTAATTTAAAAAAAACTTGATTAAAATTACCATTTTTATTTGTGTATAATTAAAAAAAAATTGTATAAAATCAGAAGCCTATATGAAATGTCATATTTTTACAATTTCAATCACTTGTATCAATGAATTAACGGCTAAATATGATGGCCAACTGTAAAACAGCTGTTCTTATAAAATGGCTAACCTATATATACTACTACTTTTGCTTAGCTAAAATAACTTGCAATGATAGTTTAATTCTCATGAATGACTATCGTATATATCTGGCAAGCAGATACCTTTTCATGGCAGAAACTTGCATCTTTGCCCACTCTTAATACAGTTGTTGTTGTCCCTCTGCAGCATCATTGTCTTATTCATTTTATCTGTGGTTTTCACAAATACATACTGTACTTAATCACCCCAACATGTCTCAGAAGCATAAGAGTGGGGCCAATAATGATCATGATAGCAAAAAGTGTCATACTATCATGTTGGAAACTAAAGTGGAAATTATGAAGCAAAGTGAAAAAGGTGAGAAAATTATGAACATAGCAGGTGCATATGGGATGAATCTTTCTACTGTTGCAACAATTTTGAAGGACAAAAAATGCATTATAAAAACCTGTGAAAGGTTTTGTATCAATACATTCCACAGAATTTAGTAAAAAACGAAGCTCACTGATGAAAGAATGGAAAAAACTTCTGATGGTGTGGCTTAAGACCGGTATCAACATGGCATTTCTAGGAACCTCAATTGAATTCAGTTGAAGGCCATAACTCTCATTGAAGATCATTGTCATTATCGTTGTACCATATCAAAATACTGTTTAAGATTGGTAAAATATATCGAGTATTATTAAGATGTAGCTATACTGTTCAAACTCTTTTTTTACATTGATACCTTACTAAATTGAAATTCTGCAAATAACTTTTGACCCCTCTACCTAATTCTGACACTTTGCCAAACTGTTACAAAAATTGCACACAATGATCATTTAATCATTGGATTAGGAAAATATAAGGATCAAATTCTTTTAACTAATCAAAAGTTATGTTTTAATTGAACTAGACTTGAAAATAAGATACTTTTTTCAAGATGTTTCTTTTGTTTCTAGTTTGTTTTTTATTAAACATACACTAATAAAAATGTTTTGGTTTTTTTTTTTTTCTTTTTTTCAAAGTTTGGCCTATTATAGTAGATAATTAATACTTAG
This sequence comes from Thysanoteuthis rhombus, assembly GCA_963457665.1. Classification (NCBI taxonomy): domain Eukaryota; kingdom Metazoa; phylum Mollusca; class Cephalopoda; order Oegopsida; family Thysanoteuthidae; genus Thysanoteuthis; species Thysanoteuthis major. The sequence goes on from OY735212.1 coordinate 29,181,556, forward strand.
TTTTTTCTGGCAGAAAATCTAGAATTGATATTAGTCTATAGAATATTTTGATAACAAAAGTTCACACTTGACTTTGTTTTTCTTGACATCTTTATCTAAAAAGAAAATGTGCTATTGTATTAAGGAATATAAAGTCAAATGCAAACTTTTTTATCTTTACAATATTATACAGACCAATATTAATTCAGTATTTTCTATCGAAAAATTAAAACTTTCTAATGACTCCATCCAGCAAATTGCAAATTAAGGTTGAAAAGGTATTTTAATAGAATGTTGTAAATCTTTTTTCAATGGTATAACTGTTCAGTATTTAAGATCGGTTAAGAAGAATATTGATCCCACCATAAGTGATTCGATTTGATCTAGAGCTAAATCTTACTATTTTTTGTGTATTTAGCCCCTAAGTCTGTATATAGATCTTACTGCCTTTTTAATTTATCAAACCTTTTTTCTTATTTACAGAGCAAGATATTTTGTGAATGTTAGTCATATTCATTTTTATTTTGATGAATAAATTTTTTTCATTGTTATTTACAAATTTAGTCTCAGATGATTTTATCAAAACATGTTGCCTTTTCTCTCAAAAGTTCATGAGAGCAGCGATCATGAAGTGATCTTACAGAATGCTGATGAAAGTGACAAATGAAAGTTGAAGAGAAAAACTCAAGAGAAAGCAGGCATTACATCGCAAAAAAATTATCTATCTATTCTGCAGGCATGTTTTGATGCATTTTGACTGGTGACAGCCATCTTTTTCAGAGAAAAACTTGCAAAGGTTCACAAAAAAAATTTGCTGCTTACATGTTTGAGGTTAAGGAAAGAAATGGGGAAATTTCTATGCTCTTTGGTTGTTTAGCGGGAGAGGAGATGTTTGTATCTATGTAGGTAAGAGTCAAGTTCCCAACTTCTTCTTTGCACTTCCCCTTCTTATCTAAGTCAAGCCTAACACCCCCAGAGACAGTAAACAAACACCCTCTGACCCTGCCTCTCAAGGACCCTTCTCGTTTCAAACCAATTTTTTGAGATGTAACACCTGCTTTCACACACACACACACACACATATATATATATATATATATATATATATATATATATATATATATATGCACACTAATATTTGAGCCGATTGTTTGTCTATGCCTCTTTCACACTATAATTACTGGGCCTATTGACCTAATATCTGATATGTAGATTTGCAAAAGGTCAACTTGTGACATAGGCTATGTGGGGTTGACCTCAGATTTCATTTGAGGTCACCAGAGGTCATTTCTATTAAATCTCTGCTTTTAAACGTAAGTTATATTACTTTAAATTTATGCATAAATTTATTTATAAAAGACATTTTTCAAAGTTCAAGAACATCTTTATTCTCTCTTTCTATATGTGTTTACTGATTTACTTTTCAAGTACAGCACAATATAGTTACTGTTGAGGTATTTTACAAATGTTAAATATACAGTAATGTATGTATTACATTCAATAGAGTACAATACAGTGATAGGTGTTCAGCATTAGTGGGGTGTGTGGTTATTTGCTAAATTGAAATTTTGCAAGAGATCTGTACCCTGAACAGTCATGAAATTGGAGAGTTGATAGGATTTTATTATTTATTTTTTATTTGATGAAATATTGTAAATTGTCAATATTCATTTTTGACTACTATTTACCTTCATCTTAATTCATTTGCTGTTCGCTGGTTTAAAATTTTACCAGTGGAAGCCGAAAAGACGTATCAATTTTTTTCTGAATTTCTGGTGCTTTCAATCAATGAGACCTTTGTAACCTTTTGGAAAATGTCAGTTTTTGAAAAAAAAAAATGGTCAGGGAGTGTAGCTATAATGCTGATCTGGACTCTTACTCCCATCCGTAGTACAACCATCCCTAATCATTTTCCAGAACTCAAAACTCTCTGAACATATTTACAAATGAAAAATTTCCTTCCAAAGAAAAAATTCCCCTCAACAGAAGTGTGCGTAGTACTTGACAGCCATTCTTCTCTATAACTGACACTTGTGCAACAGACGGAAAGTGAGCATATTGTTCCATTGTAAATAGACCCCTCCCCTTATAGAACCAAACATTTTTTCACACAGGTGAAAAAGATCTTAGTGATTGAAAGCACAAACAATTTATTCCAAAACCTTTTTTTTTTTTAAAGATTTTTTTTTTTTTTATTTGGCTTTTTCATTGGTTAAACATCCCCCTTTTTTAACAATTTTTAAAAACGAGACAATTTATCAGACAGTTTTTCCATCACATGAGTTATAGAAATACTTCAAAGCAGTAGTCTTGTAAATCTGACAGAAAGTCAAGGTACAGTTCAGAATTATAGTTACAATGTAAATAGAACCCACTCATCAAATAAAAAGTATTCTTTTTTAAAAACTGACACTTTCCCAAAGGTAAAAGAGATCTTCTTGATTGAAAACATCAAACATTCTTCTGGAGAAAAAAAAACATTTTATACAGTTTTCAACTTTCACTGGAAAAATGAATGTCAATCATTTTTAATCACAACTCAAGTCAAGGTGTCAACCTGCAACATTGAGTAAACAGCACAGATCCAAAGTGAAGAATAAGCTTTTTGTGTGAATTATATATATATATATATATATATATATATATATATATATATATATATATATATATATATATATATATATATATATGTGTGTGTGTGTTTATTTATGTATTTATTTATTTATTCATCATCATTATTTTTTCTCAAAGTTTTCATTTGTTTTATTTTTTGTAGTCGACTTCCTGGCTGGGTTCAGAGTTTGATTCCCCGGATTTTTTATGTAACAGAACGTGCTTGGAATTTTTTCCCTCACACCATCACAGGTATGTAATATATTGTCTCAAACTTGGAACAAGTTGTAATTTAAACCACTACCACTAATAATGATAAATATTGATAATAATAAGTTTCAAGTTGCTGTTGGAGTACTTGTTGTTTTTTTCACAATCGAATCTTCGTGGTCTTTTTCGGTAAACCTCCTCGCAATTTGACCCCTTGACTCATGAATATAACAGTCGTCATCTTTTTCGCTGCATTCTTTGTAATTATTGAAGATTATCTTCTTTTAATCTACTGTTTTACTAATGAGTAATGTTGATATTTGAAATTGCTAGTCTCTACAAGTTTGGACTTAACTATCCTATATTACTGTGCTTGACGAACACACACAGCGAATCTGGAAGAGTCAATGACTAAGATACAATCTTCTTGAATTTAAATGAAATGTTTGATTTAGTTTTCACCAAACCTCACATAATATCTGCACCTATGAATCTTACCCAGCTATTCTAAAAAAATTTTCAATGTGGCTCCCTTCTGAGCTCTTTTTAGGTATCAAACACAGATGGAACACAGAATTTCATCTATTATTATTCAGAGTTGATGTATTTTTGTTTGTGGTCCCCTTCAAATGGGTATAGAATTGAAAAACGCATGATGCCAAATATTGTGTGGTACAGTTCAAATATGTGTGTGATGGGACCCTGCAAGGCGGTCTCCGCTCCCTTTGCCAGTTGGTGAATTGTGGTGTTGGTTATACTGTAGTTGACTGGTTGCTGTATCTCTGCCTCAATTCACCCCTACCCCACCCACTGAAAGACTCTGTGGCTCTGGAATAAACTCCTTTGGAGGTGTCACAAGTTGAAAAAGAACAATTGACACTGGATGTTAATGTGCAACAAGGTTTATGTCTGAACTATTACAGGTTGACTGGTCAAAATATACGCTGGTGCAGATGAGGACAATATTGAATGATTATCAGTCTGCCTTTTGAGTTATCTACTTGGTATCTTTTGGTATGTCTGTTGGTATAGCTTTTAACAAAATCTTTTGAGTCAAAATTATGAGTCATTCAGAGAATCCACTTGATATCTCTTGGTATATCTATTTGTATAGCTTCACCAAAGATATAATCTCCTGGGAGTCAGGATATTGATGGTGACAAGGAATGTGGAATTCTATGTAGTGTCCCGGCAGCTTCTCTACACCCCAAGTCTGTCTACTCCAAAATAGGTGGCTTATATAATAGCTATCTCTCCTTGTGGTTAGGGTCAATGGATAAGGGGTTTATGATTGATTTCTTCCCTTCTCAGCTGGCAAAAATTGAAATCATGCTAGCTCAAGTAATCTTCATTCTGATCTCTCCAAATTTGGGAATCCATAACTTTCTCTCTGGAAATATGCATTGGCAATTGGCGGGGCTAGATCTGGCAATCAATTTACCTGCTCAGAAACTAGATTTATTTTCCTAAAAAAGGGTGATTAATAATTAAACATTTGTAATCTGTCGGAGCCTTGCTTGCCCGACACTTTAGTCCAAAAATATTTGCCCAACTAGGGATTTTTAAACCTCCTAAACGAAGGCAATTAATCATACATCTGGGTTCTGTTGTAAAAACCCTATTGATAAGCATTCTAATTTGTAGATACACTCAACTTCGCAAGGTTATCTTTTTTCCACTTTCAGATTTTTCCAATTAACCTTTCATTTTCATCATGTCATTTTTCTAATTAACCCTCTTATTCCATAGTGTCACATGTGTAGTTACAGACTAAATACTCATTTTAAAAAGTAACTAAGAGCTCTGCATTCTACAAGTGCAGAAAAAAAAGTAGCTGGAATAAATAAATTATTTCACTGCAGTTTGTAAATCCCTTCTGACATATATATGTCTATATAACAACAAAAATAGAACAAACTTTTGGGATAACTCAATAAAAGTGAAAGGATTACCAAAAAATTGACAAAACTGAATCAGAATCCTTGGAAATAAAACAATGATGGACTATTTTACGATATGACAAACATTGTATAGAAATACAAAGTTTTGTGCCAGAGATCTCTTGCTGAACGATCATCCATGGTCAGTTTAATCAGTTGAGGTTGATGGCAATCATATCTCAACGTTACTTAAGGTATAATCAATGTTATATGATGCAGGAGATAACCAACATTCCAAAATATCCAAATCAAGTATTGGAAATCATTTGCACTATGTTTGCTTTGATGTGTGAATATGTGTGATTTGCTAATTAATCATAACAAAAATGTTTTCTTTTTCAAACAAGTTGTGACAGGTGATGAACAGTGGATACTATACAACCGTATGGAATCCAAGAGATCATAGAGCAAATGAACCACAACTAGCTGTACCAAATACCAAAAAAGGTTATGTTGTGTATATATGAGATTGTAACTGAAGGCAGCCATCGACAAAAAGCATCTGGGATTAGATGAAAAAAATACAAAGTAAAAAGGAGAGAACTGAGAAATTTGAAATAGGAATTACTGATGGATCCTTGCAATTCATGAACTAGTAAAATAGCCAAGTTACTTACAGCTGTAAAAAAGTCAAGTTTTTATCAATCAATGTAAATCAGTTGCTGACCTAGAGGGGAAAAAGTTTGACATAACTACATCGACACACCACAATGCATGGCCATTCTTATAACTAATATGCAAGCTGGAATAAAATTCATTCTGCTGAAATTTTCAAATCCGTCTTATCTACTTTAGTCCTAAATTTTGATGACAAAACCAGGCGTTACAACTTATCAATCATCTCAGGTTTGAACTTACAGATAATGGTGTTAATGGGTGTATGATGACTGGACGCTGTTCTGATGCAGGAAAATCATTTTACTGTGCCAATACCCTAAGACGTGGGGTAGGTTGAGGAACATGCATACCTTCAATACCTTTTCTTAGAAAATGAAATATTTTGAGGAAATTTCATCAAGGGTTAGCTATTAAGATCATAAAGACTGAGAATAAACTTGATATTCCAATTCCATTTGCTTTATTTTACCTGGTCAGAGTCTCTTAAAGAGTACATCATAGCAACACACAGCCAATGAATTGACTTTAGTCATTTAGTATCGATATATCTAAATCTTATACCTGGGCATTATTTCCTTTTTAAAAAAAATTTAGAATCTCTATATCTTTCACCTTATTATTGCTTTTCAACGTAACTTTCTGGGGTGTATACCTTCCAACCATTAAATCATGAATATTTGTGTAGTGTTCATCGATGTAAAGTTGTAGTGACAGATAGACAACAAAGTACGTATGCATGTGTGTGCATTTTCCAGCAGTTGGTATTGCAACGGTACCTTGGTATGCAAAGAGGATGAAGGACTGACAGTAAAGAATCTGTTTAGTTCTAAATACCTGTTTATGGAGTTGACATAGATGTAGGTGGAAAGATAGATCGAATACTTGGTTGAATTCAACTGGTACTGTTTAGTAGTCTTAGTTGAGTTTTTCTAGTTGAATTATGTGAAAATGAAAGAAGTAAAATTAGGTCTTGTTATACTCTCTTGGGGTATATGCATTTTCTGATTTTGATGAATTCATCATAAGGGGGCCAAGGATATTGCTTATGTGATGATAATGATGAACTTGTGTAAGCATTTACCACAAGTTCATTAGAGGATCATTTTATTTATTGCTGTTTCACTTAAAGTTGAGATTTTTAAGAACATAGGCCTAACATTAAGTAAGATGCCATAGTATTTAAATTTGAATTCAATCATTACAAATTTTTAAGTGTCTGACATACTAAAAAGGATTCTGTGTAGAACTTTGCAGTTTCAATGATTTCATGGTCACAGAAAACATAAGACAAGCAATTTATTTCATCATTATTTTTACTTGTTGAGTTTTTACACCAGTAATGACTGGTAGCTTTCAGTAGAGATTGAGTGACAGGACGTATCCTCAATACTTTAGGACTTTCTTTCAAATTCTTGCTGATCTTAGTAGTGCTGTCATCTAGACAATCTGAATTTTCCTGCAGATGTTCAGTTCTATTAGACTCTGTACAAGGCTCTTTGGAACTGTCCCTAAGGCTCTAGCTATGATTGTATTATTGTCATCTTCATGTTCTCAATTGTTTCAATTTTATTTTGCTTGAGATTACTTAGGTTCCCATGTTAGAACATGGAGATGTGCAGACACAAAGTCAAATGTGTATTTGTTATATGCAGGGGGATCATCAAGTGTCATACTCGATATAAAAAAAATATGTCTGAGTTTCTGAGATGAGATGTTACTATTTAAATTTATTCTTCACAACCAATTTTCTCATTTAAGTTATTTTTAGCATTATATTTTATGCTTTGCACTTTACAAACTTCTTCAGTTGTCTGTTATATTTAGATTATATTCCGGTAATGTCTAACTGGACTTTTAAATTGACCGTAGAGGGAATGGTATTCTCATTCCTTTACCTGACATATCCAGTGTCTTTTTTAGTGAATTTCAGAACTTATTAATGTCAATCATTCCTTACAATGCCCTCTCTGCCTCTCCACTGAATCAGTGTATATTTCTGCACTACCTGTCTCAGGGAACTCATGTCTACCTGAGAAGCAGATGAGCTTCATCAGTTGTTCAATTCACTATTCCATGTCCTGTAGTTAAACAAGTAATCTCCATCCATTGAAGTTTTATATAATTTTATTTGTGTAAATCTGATTTTTTTTGTAGTATTTCCTAAATAATATCTTCCCAGACCAATTGATTGGACATGGCAGATCAATTGCTCAAATACTGCGTTTGCCATTTTTAACTCCATTTGATGTTTTTTGTTGGGTTGGCCATGTCAAAACACTTGTCAATCAAAATCTTGTTCCTTGGATGAAGACAATTCAAGTAATCACTGTACATCAATTATGCAGTGTATTTATGGAATTTGAGAATTGGCTGAAAAAGTATCAACTACTGCATGGCAGCCGTATCAAAGTGGGGAGATGCATAGTGGATTAATAGTTATCAGCACGGAAAACAGAATTTAGAGTTTGAGTTTTGTCACAAACTGTTTGAATCAACTTTGTGCTAATGCCAATTATGGGTGAATAATCAGAGCCCTTTAACTTTATGAGACAGTCCTTCGAAGAGGAGGTTACTCTGACAAAAAAAATTTCCTCCAGTCGCCATAGCTGGTCTCAAGCCTAGGAAAAAGAAGAGGGCTGGGCATGGGCTACCAACACTACCCCTACTTGCAATTGAAACCTCAGCAGACTGGTTGCTGCTCTATGCTCCGAGAGTCTATAGGAATAAAAAAAGCAACATGTCGAGTTTTGAACTTACAAAGTAGATTACAATTTGAATTCTGATATAGTTTTTACTGAACAGTTTTGTTATTTGTATATCTTTATCTATTGATATTTAAAAATGATGCAATCATCCTGTATAGATGTATGTTCAAATGAAATTCAGTAGAGGAATTCCATGAATTTATTTTCGTCAAAGCTCTGATGTATCAAACAATTGTTGTATCAAATGAAACATTTGCTGTCACCTGCCAAGGATGATGGCATGGTTTTGATTGGTGTTTCAGTTTCTCATCAGTGTTCAACCATTGTGCAAATTTTCAGTTACACCAGTTCTATTTTTCTTCACAGGTGGTACAATGATAAAAGAGACCTATTTCAAACAATTGTATACAATGAACATATCTTTTTAAAGAGATTATCGTTCATCCTTCAGTTAAAATGGAACCCATTTATCAAGTTTTTTTTTGTTTTTGTTTTTTGGCAATCATTCTTAAGATATTTGAAATCCATATGATTTGCAAGCTGTCAATCTGTCTGTGACATTACAAACAGAAAGAGAGGACAGGGGTTATACAAATACATGAACATATGATACATGTTCAGTTGTATGTGTGGATGCTGATAATATAACTACTACTGTTGCTGATGTGTCGATTTCATTTTAAACCAAAATAAATACATGTTAAGCTTTCAAATTACTGAGCAGCTTTTGCTATATCATTAGCAAAACCACAAGCATTTACTAGTATTTCTAATTCATACACTGGAATTTGTGGTGAGATTCATGGACCATTTCCCAAGTCTTTATATCTTAATCATTGATTGATGGTTTTGGTAGACATCTCTTTTGGTTTTCTAAACTGAAATTTCTGTATGAAAATTTTTTGAAACCAAAACCTAACTCTTTCTTTGTGTGCATTTGTGAAATACAAATTTTTTGCAGCATCAGCTCTGTTATGGCCAATTTTATACTCATACAAATATAAAACTAAAAATCATGATTTCAAGAGCTTTCCAGAATTGCCCCCAAATATAGTAATATTGATTGAATTAAATTTCAACTAATTAGCAAATGGTGCTATATAGAAATGAAATATCAATTTAAATGTTTTTTGTCTAAATTTAGTTGAACTGTTTTAATCATTGTGTTTTAGTTGGATTGTTTTCCTTGTCTCTGTTTATTTTCACCAATGTTTCAGCTGTGTATATTCCAGCCATCCTCTATTTGACTTGAGGAATACCAAAAAGCTGTAACATGTGGAGACTCTAAAATATGGTATATTGAACCTTGCATGGAAGGGGAGGGATGTACACTGACCTTTAAAAAATGAGGTCAAAATAATACACCAGGAGAAACATTGGCAAAAGGTATCAGCCCACGTACTTTGCTCTGATTATTCAATCAGCAGACAGAGTATCGACTTTATTAGCTTGTGGGAACCATTGATCAGGAAGGAGTAGGCTATCAACTTGGGGTTCTATTGGCATGACCCGAGAGAAGTGGGCACTTGCAAAGTTCAATGAGAGGTCATGAGGCCAGCCTGTGATGTGTATGTGAGGGGATCTGCATGGTCCCCCAGCACCAAATTCAACATTCCAGAACAGAGACACCCAAGGGAGGTTGGAGGGTACATATCCAAAACATTTTGAAAAATAAACAACAAATAAGAGGAAAATAGTCTGACTGAACCACATACAATGATTAAAATGTTATGGTTTATGAGAAAAAAAAAACAATGGAAATGTCAAGCTTAAGGCAAAATCAGCAATTTTGTATTGAACAACCTAATAGTTTCTGTGTAACTATCAGTTGCATTAATTTATTCCCCCTCCTCCCTGTTATGACTGAAGTATAATGAAGTGAACTTCTGACAAATCTTATCAAATTCAAGGCATTAACTCTAAGTATAAGGAAATAGAATCAAGAGTTTTACATTTCTTAGAAATATTTGGTTGCTACAAATGAACTGAATGAAATGCCCCATGACAGCAAGTGACCCAACACCTCTCTGCTGACTACATCTAAGCTTAGAGAATTAGGATATGAAGTCTTGTAGGAGGTATAAAATGATGTTCATGGTAATAACAAGGGGAGTAAGATATCTATGTTGGTCAATCTTTAGTATATATATATGTATATATATATGGGCTATTGAGTTATGTTTGTCAATAGAAATTTTGTGCAATGCTGGCATTTCAATGCTACTTCATTCTTTCCTGTTTAATAATCCTGTTTTTTGGGGGGTTTTTTGTTCTATTGGCAAAAGTGAGGATTTTGAATTTCTCATTTAGCCACAGGTAACTTGGAGTATCAATATTCAAGCACATGTATGTTTGTTTTAATATTTTCCATTTTGATGTACTGTTTTTATATTTTTCTTTTGTAAATGATGATATATAGTTGGCTAATCTTTGCTTAAAGGGTGTTTTCAATATTCCTATATGATATTTCACTTGTAAGGGTTTCTCTTGGTGTACAATATTTGATTTGAGACATTTGTTTTGTAAAGGGCATCTATTTTTGTTTGTACAATTGCGATCTGGATTTTTTAATGCTTCCTCTGTTTCTTTTTTCCAATTACTTCCTTGTTATGTTTTGTTATGAATTTATTGAAATTATCTGTACAGTCGTTGCTTATTTTCAGTTTGTTCTTGTTGCATATTTTACTCAGTGGGTTGCTTGCAGGAGTAGTGTTTTTCTATCGATAGAATGAATATTTTTCCTTAGCTGGATTTTACTTGTAGGTTGAATGGCAGTGAATACCAGATAATTTTCCTACTTCTACTCTTTTTTGTTGTTGCTATGGTTTACTCTTCGGGTTTTATGTTTTCATCATATTTAAATCTAGTTTCGGTAAAACCACTGTCTTTTAGGGCTTTAGTATATTTATTTTCTTACATCGTTGAATACATTTCATTTGAGGAATTATTATATATTAGTCTAGTTCCTATTCCATCATACATTTGATATTATATTATACTGTATTCCTGATTTGTGTGTGTGTATGTATATATATATATATATATATATATGTGTATATATATATGTGTATATATATGTGTGTATATATATATGTGTATATATATATGTGTATATATATGTGTGTATATATATATGTGTGTATATATATATATGTGTATATATATATATATGTGTATATATATATATGTGTATATATATATATGTGTATATATATATATGTGTATATATATATGTGAGTGTGTGTGTCAGTTTTTCAATAAGTACATAGCCTAATGATGAAAAAGGCTATTATTTTACACAACAAATATCTTTCAACGTAATCTCCTCCCTCATGAATATGAGTCAAGTATATTGATATGTATCAACTTAATAGTTGCAAAGAAAAATAGATATAATGATATAAGGTTGTACACATTTACTTTGAACTCATCTCAAGTCTGTTTTAAGCCATGTGGTCTTTCTATGTTTTGGATTCTTATCCCTACTGCAGTTGTTGAAAAATCGACTGAAAATGACTTCAGTGTTTGACACATTTGGCTTTTGCTTTTTTTCTCTTTTTTTCCTCTTTTTTTTGATTTAACATAGTATGAAAAACAACTTTGCAAGTCAATTTGTTTTATACAACTTAATCTGATCTGTATTCTTTGGGTTAAAAATTGACCTTTTTTTAAGAGGCAAACAATCTTATTTTCAGAAATAAATACCTTGACTTTTTTCCTTTCTGCTCTGGCAGTAAGCCACTTGAGGTAAATGTATAATTTTAGCAACAATTATTTTCTTCTGAGGTTATTGTTGGTCCTTTGTGCAGAAACTTTCAAAGTCTCAAACCCAAAAAAGAATTATTCTAGGCTCTGTGCATCAGAAATAACCAGGTATTTCAGTTGTGCTAGGATATTGTGAAATAGAGAACTCTTGTTATTTTCTCTGGAGCCAGTTATTAATGCATTTTGCTTAACCCTTTCAAGACTCCTTGGATATGTATATTCCAGGGTTTTCCGAACAGTTGGGATACATATATATATATGCCATAGATCTCTTTTAGAAGTCTACCGAGATGTATGTAATGAAAAATAAAGTAAATGATTTTCCTGGTTTTTACATTAGCAGACAATGATGTCATCATAGTATGAAACCCACACAGAAAATAGTTTGCATTACATAACTGACTAGGAAAGTCATGTAGGCAAAGTGATCTGCTAATTCTGTTTTCCATCTGTCCTGGGATAAATATCTAATGGGACAAATGTATCCTGATTTGTTTCTTCTATTTATGGAAAAAAAATTGATTGAATAAAAGAATAAATTTCATTAACCATAACATATAAATTAATGTTTTTGGCTCTTTCATATAATTTCAAAATTCAGTTTAATCTTGAAAGAGTTAACTGAAATTGCGGACTGAAATCATTATTAATCACCTGACACGGAAGGAATTGCTTTGAAATGTGGATTCTCAATTGGTATTGGCAACTCTTTGATAAAGATTAGGGATCAGTCTGGTTCATCACCTGTACCCAAGAGGCTTGTCTAAGATGAGTTCCTGCATAGTTAGGAAAGCAACTGAAATGTTGACTGTAACAACCAAGATAAGGACAATAGTTCAAATGAATCAGTGTATGATCTTATCATAATTTGCCAAAAAGTTTGTCCATCTGTAGGTAATTATCTACTGCCAAAACTACTCAACATAAACCCATTGAATTTTCTGTGGGTATGGATTTGATCCCCCGGAAATGGTTTAGCAAATTGGTTTTTCAACCCTCCCCCAATATTTATAGGGGGGTTCGATTTGGGGAGATCTATTCATATTATAATTCATCTTGCTGACATTATCTTTTACTTTTTAATGAAGTAAAAAGAGAACATTTTTTTTATTCTTTTTCCAAATCAATTTTCAAAATCAAAAGATGGCATAAAGTTGCATTCTTTAAGACAATTTTGGACATACCTCATATTGCAATGTTTATTGGTTGTACATGAATACATTGAATAGTGCTGCTCTGATTATTGTTTGTTTTGATGTAGTATAGTTTAGGTACATTTTGCCAAAACTAGATTTGGGGATCGTAGCTTATGTGGATTATATTGAGAGAACTTTTTCTCTTCATTTTTAAGGGTCAAAATATCAGGGGTTAGTCTTCAGGAACCTTTTTTTTTTTCTTTTTTTTTCTTTTTTTTTTTTTCTTCATTTTTTGGGTCAATATCCTTGGGATTTTTTCTCTTTTATTGGGGTCCAAATTCAGGGGAGAATTATTTCACTTTTAGAGGTACAAAATATAGAATCTTCTTTCACTTCTAGGGTTCAGAATCAAAGGGGATTTTTTCCACCTTTAGGAGTCAAAATTGAGGGGAAATGTTTGTATCCATTTTTAGGAATCTAAATGAAGTGGGAACTTCTTTTTCCAGCTTTAGATGTATCTTTTTCCACTTTTAGGGTCAAAATCAAGAGTGAATTAGTCTTTTCATCCTAAGTGGTCAAATTTATAAGGGAACTTTCTTTTTCTTTCAGAGGTCTAAATCAAGTGGAAACTTTCCCTCTTTTTAGCATTAACCTCTCTCCTTTTGGACATTAGCCCCCTTTTTAACTTACCTTTTCTTTCAAATTTTCTCACTTTTTTAAAAACATTGGCCTTTTTTTTTCTAACATTAGTCCTCCTCTTTCCAGAGATTAGCCCTACTTTTTTCTAACACAAACCCCATTTTTTAAACTTTACCCAGACTATTTTTTTGATAACCTGATCTCAGAAATTCTGACAGAAAATATTTTCAAGCATGTTTTGTTTTTTTATTGTTGTTCTCTAGTTATCATCATCCTTGATATCTTTAAATTGTCTGATAGATGAGATTCAAGACATTTGTTTTACTTCCTTTCAAATAGTTCACTGTTACTCTTCTATTCTAAATCTAATAAAGAAAAATGCACAAAAACTCTTCAGCCTGTGCTGATGCTTTACTTTGTCTACATTTGAGAATATCTAGTCTCCCATTTCAGAAGCAAGACAAAAAACCTGCTTCCATATATAGAATATGATTCCTTATGGACATTTTAATTTTAGGTTCTATTTGTGGCCAATACTTTTGGATCTAATTTGATTTGGCTTCTGTCCTTCATGTCTTATCTTCTTCTCCCTTCAAATTATTTTTTTCATTGCTTTTTGTAGATTTATAATAATGTCTACTTTTATCCTGTTTTTGCAAGGACTTGAATAGCTTTTGTTTGAACAGTCTTTTGAAGAAAACAGTCTTATGAACACATTGATTATATCAACTATTTCATATACTTCTTCATTTGGTATTAAACAAGTCATGGATTGTTTATCTCTACCAATGAAATTAGAAGAGATATATATTCACTTAAATTTGTCTACACAATATCTGTAGTTTTCTGTGAATTTCGTACAATATCTCTAAAGTTTTCAATGAATTTCACTGACATTTTAAAAGCATCAACTGCTCTAAAAAGTGGCTGTGTGGCTCAATTAGCAATGCAGTTGCTGTACATAGGCAGCCTTCACAAGCTAAAGGGGTATGAGTTCAAGTCTTGCTTTCTACTTATTTTATACTTCATATATGCCATATTTACTCACAGCCATAGACTAAAGGTTTGTGTAGTTGTGATAAAATTGACTAAAATCATGATGGAAGAAAATATTTGAAAAAATCAACAGTGGCTGATCAACATTTCTTTGTTTTTGCAATTCATTTTTTATCTTTTTTATTGTTAAGGCCCGTTGTTTTTGCGGTTCATGACAGGAAAAAACTATGGCCCAAAATACCTGGTAGACAGTTGTAATAGATATTTTTTTCAGGTTCAATAAATGCTTCCTGTGATGCATTAGAAGAATTTTTAAAAAAACACCTTCAAAAGCAGATAAAAGTTGAGGATATACGTGGAATATGAATCCATATGATCCATCTTGAGTATTGCTTGTATATGTGAATTTCTGTTTGGAGTAAAGCAGAGAGCAAAGTAAACTGATGTTGATTGATTAATTTGGGAGAAACTTGAAAGCAAACATCTACTGGTTTAGAGATTCATTTCTCAACTATAAATTGGTTATAACATGAAAGCATGTAAGCATTTTATTCGAAAAAGGAATCTCACACATTTATAAAACTTGTGATCCAACAACACCATCTATGAGTATGTGTGTACTTAGATATGAATGTGTGTGTGTGTGTGTGTGTATATATATTATACACACACAAATATATACTTCACACAGTATATTCACACGTGTATATATATATATATGTATATATATACATATATATATATATATATATATAAATCTACGCATGTATATGCATATATACATATATAGATAGATATATATATATCTATGCACGTATATGCATATATAGATATATCTATGCACGTATATGCATATATAGATATATCTATGCACGTATATGCATATATAGATATATCTATGCACGTATATGCATATATAGATATATCTATGCATGTATATGCATATATAGATAGATATATCTATGCACGTATATGCATATATAGATAGATATATCTATGCACGTATATGCATATATAGATAGATATATCTATGCACGTATATGCATATATAGATTGATAGATATATATATCTATGCACGTATATAGATATATATATATATCTATGCACGTATATAGATATATATATATATCTATGCACGTATATAGATATATATATATATCTACGCATGTATATGCATATATATATATATAGAGAGAGAGAGATATAGATATATATCTATCGTATACAATACATCTATCTGCACATATGTAAATATATATATATATATATATATATATATATATATATATATATATATATATATATATATATATATATATACCACATACAATATAATTACAGACGTATATATCTGCAGTACATAATATCTTTGTTATTTATAACATCATAGTCCGGTATCTGGTAGATGTAATATTCTCAGGCCTTGTACTTTTCTTGATATTCTTTTTCTTGTTTTTTTTTTGTTTTTTTTCTTTGGACTCTTCCATTTTGTTAATCTATTTCTTCTTTTCTTTTCCTTTCTTTTACTTTTTCGGCCTGCTTGGAATTGAAGAATATACGGTAAGTCGAAAAGTTCCATTCCTTCATTAAAATTTTTAGAGTTTCTATTCACTCCCAACCACCAACTCGCGAAAGCGTAAGAAAAAAACATAGAAAAATAGCATAAAATTCCCTTTTTGTCTTTGATCTTCACAAAATTACATGATTTTCAAATGGTTTTTGATTGTCATGTTTATCAGAATAGGTGTCATTAGTATCTTTTCATTAATCAATACTTGAAGATATTGATCCTTGCAGCTTAGTAAATATCTAACAGCAGATCGATATTTTTTCTTATTAGTTAAACCTTTGTCAACCATTATTAATTCATGACTATTATTTTTCTCATACTCAGACCATCAGTCTATATCAGTGAGTAAACAGTGAGTAGTTGTGATGAAAAACAACTAAAATTAACATCCTCAGCTATGAGTCAAGTTGATATATTCAAATGGTGAATATAATCTGCTGGAGTGGTAGTTAGTGACATAGAGCTTATCAATTATGATTGTCATATCTGACTACCCATATATTGACTTTTCATGGTTCATTCTTTGCCATGACAGACCAGTCTTGACAGTTAAACTCTAAATTTACTTGACTCAAATCTAATGTAGTTGTTAAAGTGTTAATTAAAATTTTGCCTTTAATAAGTTTTATAATGAGGTCACAGTCAGTCAATTTTATTACAGTTGTTCAATTTTAGCTCCACCCAAAAATAGTTCCTGGCTTGAATTCAAATACATGACTCCATAACCCTGTTCATTGCCTCAGGCTTTCTTAATTTAACCTGATTGTTATTATTAAGTTGTTACTATTATTATTTCAGTGAGAGAAAGAGGAACCTACCTATCTAAAATTATATATACATGTCCAAGAAAGATTAACTGCTTATAATGAGCAAACTTATATAAAAAAAATATCAATGTCTTGTGATATACCAACTGTCAAAGTAAGAGTTCATATTAAATTTAGAAAAAGAATCTGTGTTCACCATATGCTGAAAAAGTTAATGGTGCTCTTTCTTGTCAGCTATCAATCATGTGGTAGTAAACAAAAGAAATAGTGGTAATTATACTAATTGTGCCAACTTATTCACACTAATATGTGTAACACAAGCAATTCCATATGGATCGGACCAACTCATTCATAGCGAAACATGTAACACTGGCAATTCCATAATTATTATATCTAGGGTTGTTATCCACTTTTTTGTTTACCAAACAGAGAGATTCACACTAGTCCAACTTATAAATTTGTCTGAAAGGCTAATGTAAGCGACTTCTTTCAATTTTCTCACTCTTCACCCTATACTCCATATTTATTACTTGGACCTTGGGATTTTGTTTCTCTAAATATAATCATTAGAATGACAGTTTCTTACCTGTGATATCATGGGTTGCATAACATCCATAAAATTTCTATCCTTCAGTTATACTGCATGTTTAACTTCGTGTTGACTGTATTGAGATTTTAACATTTCACTTTGTATATAACCAAGTTAACACTTTCTTTTGTTATCTCTCAACTCACTTTCCTTGCTTTTATTCATACTCTCTTGTCCACCCTCTTATCCAATCGTTTCATTTCTTTTTTTTTTTTTTTTACATTTTCACTGTTTTGATAACAGCATTTTTGTTTTGATAGCTGATTGTTAAGAGATTGGCATCAACTACACATGAAACTGGAGCACAAGAAGCAACATGTTTAAAATCTTATCAAGCAAAAGTCAATATTAAAAAGAAAACAATAAACACCTTCCCCTAAGAATACATGATTGCATTTCATTTATCTGCTTTCTCTTCTCTAGAGAGTGTCAACTTCATCAGGTTTTAAGTAGACAAGATTTCATGATGAGGGATTACTTGCAATTTCATACCTGTACAATCATTGCAACTGTACTGTAAGTGTGGATGGCCAAGCAGTCACCAGCATGGAAAATGGAATTGGTAAACTGTGTTCAAACTCTAGCTGAAACCATCCATGTTGGGAAAGGGATGAATATATCTCCTCTTCCCCACTGCTATGGGTATAATAGTGGTTGGTAAAACAAGTGATGCTACCTGTGGTGGTTGTTGCCTTCGAGTCAATAGTCACCTATTGCTAAACTTAGAAGGACTTCATAGTCAAGCCAAGATAATGGAGGGTAGAGGAATTGACACTTTAATGTGTATATTGGCATAATGGTTAACAGCTTGGAAAGCGGAACTAGCTACCAGGTTCAAATTTCTGTCAGAACTGCTTATATCATTTTCACACCCATGGCATGAATGCAACATTTCCTGCACTCAGTTCTTTCATCAGTCATCTTGACCGTATCCTTGTCACTGGTATACCAGGATGGTCAATAGAGAAAAGAGTGGGTGTGAAAACATGGGCACTCCACTCATCCCTGATTACCTACCCTGAAAATAACAGCAAAATAGCTACCATATCTAATGTCTGTGGCACTCACGGAAAAAAATGGTAAAGATGATGCTGTGTATAGACAAATATATCAGCAAAGATATATATGTTTGTGTTTATATCTTTTAATCTGCGACTTTTAAAAAAATAGCTTCTTTTATTGTTTTTATTTATCCACAGAATATCAGATAACAGAATGCTTTGGTATTGTCTATAACTTTCAAAAGAGTTATTAACTTTCCAGATTTTGTTTGGACAACTGAATTCCTTCATTCTGTACTCGATGTTATCTTTCTACTGATTCAGCTAGTATATTGATGACCAGCATTTTTTTTCTTGCACTTTTTTTCCTGCAGAAAATTTTTCTCCTTTTTCCCCATGAATTGTACACCTGATAAGGGCTGAAGAATTGATCAGTCAAAGTATTGTGTTGACAACATCAAGTATGTGAGAGGGGTCAATTGTCCAAACAAAATTTAAATATGCTTTAGCATATACAAAGATGTCTTTTTCTTTATTCTAGCTCAGCAAGGTCAAAATTACATGGAACAAAAAAAACACACATGAACTCTTTCAAATTTTAACCAATATAAGGTCTCTCTTACTAAAACGTCTGTATTGGGGTGGATCAATAAGTTTGTTGTCTGACACTTAGTCATTAGCTGAATTTTTATCTGAAATTTTCATTGTATAATGTTCTATCTATATGACTGATATTCACCATACTGAACTTGGTACAGATTTTAAAATGAAATACTTTTTTCAATTGTTCAAAATATGAGTCTAAGGACTTTGCCTGAATGATATACCTTGATTCTAGAAGCAAATCAAAGTCCAAAATTGTATGAACTCAATTAGCATTGAATTACTGATCCTCTCTAAATAAAGGATAAATTCTAGGCAAGACTTGAACTCGTCTCTTTTACTCCACTGTAACCCTGTTAATAGAGAAGTGCTCTATTAACTGAGCTACCAGAGCTCTTATAGCTGGCAGCAGATCAAATCTAACCATTAAACCCTTCCTACTTTCTGTTGTCTATATACATATTTGTTGTTGTACTGGTAACACTATCCTGATTTATTTTCCTTATTACATGAAGTAAGAGCTGTTCTACTTGCTTTTTACTTACTGTGAATGAAGATAAGAATTTGTTTTGATGGCACAACAAGTCACCATGACAGATTCAATCGTCAGGGTTATCTTAGATTCAAGTGTCAGATGATAAAATCAAAGCCATTTTACTAGCAAAATTCCTTGTTTTGCACTTGGTGTATATTCATTTAAAGTTGGTGGTAAGAGGAAGCAGAGGGAACAAAAAGCACCTACAGACAACAGTGAGCTGCAAGGATTTTCACTTTTCCTCATTCTTAGCTTTTTGCTGTTTATTAATATATTAAAAAAATTCTCTATATATTTTTGTTTCTAGATAACATTCAGCGCTTCTCTGATCCTGAAGAGTTTAAAATAGTGTTAGATAATGACATTTTCTTCTGCTCATCATCATGATTTGTTGTGCCAAACAGCCAGCCACTCTAGTGTTGTTTGGTGTTTGACAGGTCAGTATTCGCTAAATCAGATGAAAGTGGGTAGTTTTGCTGAATATTTCTGCTGCTCTCCCCTTGGGATGGAAATTTAAGTTTTTTTTATTTTCATTGGGGGTACATGGTTTTCAACAAGCATTTTCCTGCAGGTTGTCACTAACTGAAACATGGTGGATTTTTCTTGTGCATCAAAAGCAGCTAAAAACAATAGTTTATATTTAGTAAGCTTAGCTTAGTACAGCAAATGCTGCATAGGATTTGAAAAATTGTATCGTACCAATCTCCCAATAAGGGAGGATCTGCCTGCATGGGAAACTTTCAGATTTGGTGTCCTGTCTTCTAATAGTAACTTTATAGGAAATATTCTATCATGGATTTTAACCAACAGAACAAAAATGATAATGTATAACCACTTATAATTCAACATTAAAGAAACATGCCAGAACTTTCACTCGCCCTAATCATTATAGTTTACATTGGTACATAAATAAATCCATAGCTTGATGATGAAAGAAGCATTTATTTTACGCAAGTATTTTATTTTCTATATGATTTCCTTCCTTGTCAATTCAGTGGTAAATATCAATTATACAGTTGAAATTTCAGATTGAAATTCAAATAAGTTTATTTTAAGCCTATTGAACCACTCATGCAGTGGCACAACAAATCCCAAATTCTGGCAGTAGGGTGAAAAAAAGAAAAATGAAAAAGCCATGGTTATATCTTAGAGATGACTGGATTTGAACTTTTTGCCTTGAAAATCAGCATCTAAAATCCTAACTTTCACTTAATCTTGAATGCTGACCACTGGCACCCCAGTGGGAAATATGTAACTATGTAAATATATGGTAGGACAAACAAAGCTCTAAGGAAATTTGAAAATAGAGCCAACACTGCTGCTTTTGTAGCAAAAGTAATAAAATAACTAAATCAGGGATTAGGCTAATGATTCATTTCAGTTCGTTGTTTAATACATTATTTTTATTTATTCATTTTTTTGCATTTCATTCAAATTATGAAATAAGGGTGAACAAACAATTTAATTACTCAGAAATGAGAAGTCATTCTGCATTGATTAACTTTTCTTGTGTCTTTCCAATATAATTTTTTCTAGTTGCTTCTGTGATAGTGTGAGCATTTAAAGCTGCAAAGGGAGTGTGTGTATCATTTGTACCTCATTGCCCAACACCCAGTGGCTAATTGAGCAAGGTATTTGTTGTTTCACAATCAATAGAAACAAATCATACGGGTCATTGGCTGAACAAAGTAATCAAGAAACGGCAACCATGTTGTACAAGTATTCTGTTGATTCTTCCCAGAGAAATACGCAGCTGCTTTGATTATTTTTCTCTTCTCTGAATGATTGGACATTGCTTTGTAATTATAAATTGGCTCATTTGCTTGTACAGGCCGAAATACACAGGAATTTACACATTTGTATTATGCATTATTGATTATTTTGCACATGTATGGCCTAAATGTATATGTTTGCATGTTTACATTTGTATTGGACTGAGGGAAATGTGTATATATATGTGTGTTTGTGTGTGTGTATATATATATATATTGTTTGAGAGTTGTGTCATTCATAAGGGGAGAGGACTCGGGCATAGAGCATATATCATAGATTATGTAGACACAGAAATCAACACTTCAGGTTGACTATCAGTTCCATATTCCTGTAATTGTGTGTATGTATATATATATATATATATATATATATATATATATATATATATATATACATATACACACATGCACACACACACACACATACAATGATGGTGTATCAATAAGTCTGTTGTCTGAGACAGTGATTTGTATTTCTGTAAGACCAAGACATGGAGTTCTACAGATCTACATTGTTGGAGGTGGATAACCATTGGGTTAGGTGCATTGACAAAGAAGACCATAGCTGAAAATAGATATTTCTTATGTAAAATGATTCCCTTTCTCATCATTAAACTATGAACCAATTGATTTACTTACCTACCCATCTACATACATACATATATATATATATATATATATATATATATATATATATATATATATATATGAATGCATTACTTTATCTGAAATGATCTCTTGTTGATAAACAGAAAATAGGTCATTTGGCCTAGACAAGTAAATAAAATGGATAATTAAAGAAAAAGAGGTATTCTGAAGGAATCAAAGCTTTGACTGATAAGGTAGCCACTTCAACATGGCGTTTCTCTTAATCATTGAGCTAAACAGCCCTAGAGAAAGTCACAGGTCCAAATAACTGCTCCATACCCACTCGTCCCATCTTGTTTATTCTCGCTGTCCATGTCTGTAAGGAAATGGATGTAGAATCTGACAATATTTATGAATGCATTATGTTATTTAAAACTCTATTTGAAATGACCTCCTATTGTTAGACGGAGAATTTAAGGAATTATCTGTGTTTTATATGAAGGGAATAGAAGGGAGAAAAAACTTATCTGAGCATGTGATTTAGGCTTCTTGGCTACTTTATATTGGGTAGACCATGAATTTTGTTCTGCTTTGTCTTTGGATGGCATTATGAGCATTTAATTTTAACTAACTTCATTAAAAAAAGATTCCTTTTGATTGTCTGATATTTTTTTTGCATTTGTCAAAATGGTCATATTTTTTTTCTATTGATTTTAACATTGAAGATGGAAGAAAATAAGCAACATTTTTGGTACATTATGCTTTTTTACTTTTTAAGAAACATAAAAATGCCTTTGAGAAGTAAAAAGAAAGATTTGTGTAATTCATGGAGAAAGTAGAGGGAACGATCATACATGTAAAAAGTGGTTTGCATAGTTTTGTGCTGAAGATTTTTTGCAGAAAAATTCTCCATGGTAAACCTGTTTGAAGTTGGTAGTCATCAAATCAAGATATATCTTCAGAACAATCAACATTATACAATGAAGGAGATGGCCAACATATTTGAAGTATCCAAAAGAATCGTTGGAAATCATTTGCTCCGCATTAGCCCTACGTAGTAATGGCTTCTAAGCAAAGTGTGGGTGTCAGTGGTGGAGTAACTTGCATATTGATGCAAAAAGGTAAAAGTGTTGAGATAACTTGACCTTAGTGTTTCAGTACAGAAGCTGTGTTAGGCCTATGATATTGGCTCATCAACTGTATATGATATTTGTATTTGTTTATTCAATACTAGAATTAATATCCAATGTTGCTTAAGGGGGGAAAATAACAGCAAATATAACAACACTTTCTTCTCTCTCTTTAGACCCCTGAAAAAAGAATAAATATAAAAAAAAGTTCCCCTTGCTTTTGATACCAAAACGTGAAAAAATGTTCCCGCTTGGATTTCACCCCTGGAAGTGAAAAAATTTTCCACACCAATTTTGACCCCTGAAAGTAAAAAAAAAAATTCCCCCTCTATTTTGACCCTGTAAGTGAAAATTAATCTCCCTTCAATTTTTACCACTGAATGAGAAAAAAAAGTTTCCCCACATTGATTTTGACCCTTGAAAGTGAAAGATAGTTCCCCCTATAGATTTCGATCCCATAAAGTGAAAAAAATTGAAATAAATCTTTTCCTCAATCTTCACCTTTAATAATGAAAAAACAATAGCCCAGAAAGTGAGAAA
Organism: Thysanoteuthis rhombus; assembly: GCA_963457665.1. NCBI lineage: Eukaryota > Metazoa > Mollusca > Cephalopoda > Oegopsida > Thysanoteuthidae > Thysanoteuthis > Thysanoteuthis major. Next base: position 29,205,253 of record OY735212.1, read on the forward strand.
AAATCTCGTACCTTAATTTTTGACCCCTAAAATTGGTAAAAAAATCTTCCTTTCAATTTTGACCCCTAAAATTGAAAAAAGATTTACCCCAGATTTTGATCCATGAAATTGGAAAAAGAAGTTTGCATTTAATTTTGAACCTTGAAAATGAAAAAATTTGCCTTAGATTTTGACCTTTAGGTTCTCTCTCAATTTTGATCTGTAATAGTGAAAAAGTTCTCCCACCCTAAAAGATGAAAAATTCCCCTACCTTGATTTTGTGAAAACTGAAATGTTTCGCCTTGATCTCAACGCCTAAAAGTAAAGAAAAAAATCCTCTTAATTTTTAACAATAAAATTGAAGGAAAATCTTTCTCTTAATTTTGACCCGCAGGAGTAAAAAAAAAAAAATAATTTCTCCCAACTTGAAAAATCTCCTTGATTTTGACCCCAAAAAGTGAAGAAATTCCCTCCATATAATCTACATATACCCTAATCTCTGAATTTCATGTTTTGGATAAATGATTCACCAATAAAGTAAAAGGTCAAGCAGTTCTGTTCTGAAAAAATTATTAGCACATGAAAAAAAACAAACTCAGTGTCGTCTATATATGAAGACATGTGAGAAAAAAAATCTCCAAAGACTAAATGTGAACAAGATTAGTGTCCTAAAATGACCTTGGAACGTTTTCCAATTTGAAATATAAACTGGGCTCCAGTTCAACATTATAGTCATTTTGTAAATAGAATCCCCCCCTCAAAATCCCTTAGAATTGTACAAATCGCACCTGATTTTTTTTCCATACTCTAATCCTGAAAATTTTAGGAGCACCTTGAATAATTATCTCCAGCTGCGATGTACAGTTAGCAGTGAAAAGGTAAACAGTCACAAACTTTTACAAATATAAATATAGGTACTTGTAGTTATTCCATTTATATCAATATCTAATTCATTTGATGTTTGTTAAATGCAAATTTCCAACATATTCAATGCTTTAGAGATATGAGATGTACACAATTGATGGATCAACAATGTATTGAATTATTTTTACAAGTCAAGATCCAAGGGTGTAGGTTAAAATAGGTTGATGTGCCTGGAATTGTCAAAATCTGCTTTCTTCAATCTGGGATCTGATATCATTCAATTTCATGTGTATATTGCTGCTGTATTAAATACTGTTTCAAGATATCAGTTCATTCATTTTGTTTTCCTGTTCTTTTCCAGTGTTCTTTCCTTCCAAAATTCTCCGTCTACATTGAGACTCGCTATGAGAATAATGGTGGCACATCAGAAAATGTAAGTATTTGAATTATTTCAGTAAATGTCTTGGGAGTGTAGCTGAGTGATCAGAGCATTGAACAGATGGTTACAAGGTCAACACTCATTTCCAAGTCGCTAACCTGGATTATTTGTGTTATTTGAGACTAGAGTTGGTGAAACGCTATACCTTTGGAAATCAATAAAAAGTAAGGAGAACTAATTGATTTAAGCAGTGTCACCAAGAATTAGTGTTTTTTAGATTTCCATAGAGATTATATAGGAACTACATAAGTATCCTTAAAAATCATAGGATCATTTATGTATGGATTGGCACTTCTACCTAGTATCATTCCCCAGTCCTCTGCCTAGGATCAGAGTGTCGCTCCCCGCCCTCTGCCTGGGATCGGAGTGTCGCTCCCCAGCCCTCTGCCTGGGACCGGAGTGTCGCTCCCCAGCATTCTGCTTGGTATCGGAGTGTCGCTCCCCAGCACTCTGCTTGGTATCAGAGTGTCGCTCCCCAGCACTCTGCTTGGTATCAGAGTGTCGCTCCCCAGCACTCTGATTGGTATCAGAGTGTCGCTCCCCAGCACTCTGCTTGGTATCGGAGTGTCGCTACCCAGCACTCTGCCTGGAATCGGAGTATCGCTCCCCAGCCCTCTGCCTGGGATCGGAGTGTCGCTCCCCGTCCTCTGCCTGGGATCGGAGTGTCGCTCCCCAGCACTCTGCTTGGTATCGGAGTGTCGCTCCCTAGCCCTCTACCTAGGATCGGAGTGTCGCTCCCTAGCCCTCTGCCTAGGATCCCTAGCCCTCTGTCTAGGATCGGAGTGTCGCTCCCCAACCCTCTGCCTAGGATCCCTACCCCTCTGCCTAGGATCGGAGTGTCGCTCCCCAGCCCTCTGCCTAGGATCCCCTGCCCTCTGCCTAGTATCAGAGTGTTGCTCCCCAGCACTCTGCTTGGTATCGGAGTGTCGCTCCCCAGCACTCTGCCTAGGATCCCTAGCCCTCTACCTAGGATCGGAGTGTCGCTCCCTAGCCCTCTGTCTAGGATCGGAGTGTCGCTCCCCAACCCTCTGCCTAGGATCCCTACCCCTCTGCCTGGGATCGGAGTGTCGCTTCCCAGCCCTCTGCCTAGGATCCCCTGCCCTCTGCCTAGTATCAGAGTGTCGCTCCCCAGCACTCTGCTTGGTATCGGAGTGTCGCTCCCCAGCCCTCTGCCTAGGATCGGAGTGTCGCTCCCCAGCCCTCTGCCTGGAATCGGAGTGTCGCTCCCCAGCCCTCTGCCCAGGATCAGAGTGTCGCTCCCCAACCTTTGCCTAGGATTGAAGTGTCGCTCCCCAGCCCTCAGCTTGGGATCAGAGTGTTGCTCCCCAGCCTTTGCCTGGGATTGAAGTGTTGCTCCACAGCCCTCGGCCTAGGATCGGAGTGTTGCCCGTCCTCAGCTCTCGGCCTAGGATCGGAGTGTCGCTACCCAGCCCTTGGCCTAGGATGCTAGCCCAAAGTAAAGTGTTCTTATGAAAACTTTCTGAGCATTCCTAGATCTCCAAAATGTTGATTGATGGTATTTCAGATTGTGTTGTCGAAAGTTGGAGTGGTAGGAAGTACAGGAGACTGGTGTGTGAAAAAGAGGAGGAGAATGTATGCTGACTCTATAACAGCTTACTGCAAAACAAACTGAACTATTTATACTTTTTGCTTTGTAAAAATAAAAAAATGATGAAGTGATGATGTTTGAGGCAGAGGATGATACCAGTATTCTTTTGTTACATCTGTCCATAATTGATATGCTACACTTTCTCTGCTAGATTTTCTATTTACATCTTTTAGAGTGTGCAGCGCATCTCTATATGAAATAGATTGAGTAGAAACAATGTTTTTTTACTTAACCATTGACTGAAACATATATGCTGCAATATTGTCGTACATATATATTAAGACTTATTGATCTTGTCTGATCCAGTTGCTATTAGAGCCATTTGATATTTTCATTCCCAACCAAATACCATTAGCATCATCACTTAGAGTTGGCCCAACAACAAAGAGTTGTTTTCTTCCTCTACTCTCTCTTCCCCAATCTCTTAACCTTCCTTTTTGGTTTTTCTGTTGCTTGATCTTCACTTTCCTGCTGTCTGTGTCTTTTTTTCACTGTTTTTCTTTAACAATTTATTTCCTTCCTCCCTTTGTTTTCATCTTCCACATTCTCCCCTCTTTATTGTCCCTCCCTTTTCTGGCTTTCTTCTTTATTTGCTGCTCTTGAATCTTCTTTCTTTTTCATCCCTCTTTATCCTTCTCCATTTCTATTACCCTATTTATCATCTTCCTCTTTTCCCTATGTATCCTCTCCTCCTCCCCCTCTTCTTCTCCTCTTTATTCTCTCTTCTCATTTCCCTCTTTCTTCCCCTCTTTATTCTTTCCTCCCTCTTTCTCCCCTCTTTAACCCTTCCACTCTCTTTCTTCCCTTCTTTGACCCGTCCATTCTTTCTTCCCCTCTTTAACCCCTCCTTCGTTTCTACGCTCCCCCTCTTTCTTCCACTCTTTATACACTCCTCCCTCTTTATACCTCCTCCCCTTTCTTCCCTCTTCCCTCCCCTCTTTATACCCTCTTCCCTCCCCTCTTTATACCCTCTTCCCTCCCCTCTTTATACCCTCTTCCCTCCCCTCTTTATACCCTCTTCCCTCCCCTCTTTATACTGTCTTCCCTCCCCTTTTTATACCCTCTTCCCTCTTTCTTCCTTCTTTAATCCCTCCTCCCTCTTTCTTCCTTCTTAATCCCTCCTCCCTCTTTCTTCCTTCTTTAATCCCTCCTCCCTCTTTCTTCTTTCTTTCTTTCATCCCTCTTTCTTTCTTCTTTCTTTCATCCCTCTTTCTTTCTTCTTTCTTTCATCCCTCTTTCTTTCTTCTTTCTTTCATCCCTCTTTCTTTCTTCTTTCTTTCATCCCTCTTTCTTTCTTCTTTCTTTCATCCCTCTTTCTTTCTTCTTTCTTTCATCCCTCTTTCTTTCTTCTTTCTTTCATCCCTCTTTCTTCCTTCTTTCTTCCCTCCTCCCTCTTTCTTCCCTCCTCCTCCCTCTTCCTATTTCTTCCCTTCATTCCCTCCTCCTCCCTCTTTCTTCCCCTTCATTCCTTCCTCCTCCCCCACTCTTCCTCTGCCTTTTCCCCCATTCTCCCTCTGCCTTTTCCCTCATTCTCCCGCTGCCTTTCCCCCCACTCTCCCTCTGCCTTTCCTCCCACTCTCCCCACTCCCCCTGCCTTTCCCCCTGCCTTTTCTCCCCACTCTCCCCTGCTTCCTCTCCCTCTTCCTTCTCTCATTATCCCATTGAATTAACTTTTTTTTCAATATGTCATCTTTTCTATTCTTTTTTCCAAAATCCATCATCTCGTCTATCCTTTTTTTTCAAAATTTATCATTTTCCTATTCTTTTCTACTACCATGGATGATGAATGTAAAAGTGAACTCATTCTTTTTGTTAGAATAATTCTTTTGATCAAGTGTTTGAGACCTACTGATTTTGATAACAATAACAGTTTGATAACATTATCTGTGATTTTAATGATTCCCTCTGTACTAACTAACTAACTGTCCACCCATACACAAAATTGCGTCAGAATTCATCATGAACTTTTGAAGATATTGTGTGGATAGACATGGGCATATACATAAATGTATGGGAAAATTTTTTTCTCAAAATGATTTCTTGATCCACCACAAAATTCAACCACTTCTTCCTTAACCCATTACCCAACCCTCCGCTAGTTCTTTATGAATAATGATTATAAAATGAGCCTAACAATGTCTGCAAATCTAAAAGAAGACACATTTTTACAATATGAGGTTGGTGGAAAAAATGTTATTAAATGTTTTACTCATCCAGGTAGAAAATGCTGGTGGCCAAAAGGTTAATAGTGCAGAAAATAGACCGTGCAAGCCAAGTTCAAACTCAATCTGAGATTGGCACTAATGCCCTTAGGAAGGGTATGAATTCTAACCCCCTCTAAGGGTAAAATAGTGCATGATGGAGTGAGTGGTACCACCTCATGCTTGTTGCATCACAAGTTAAAAAAACCTCAAAGAATTCAAAGAAATTTATGAAACCTTGCCAGGGATAGCTGTTGCTGTGGTTAGCATAAAAGCGCTTATTTAAATACAATAGAATAATATAGAAATGAATAAAAACACTTGAGGAAGTTTGTCAGAAACAGATCAAGAATGCAATTCAAAGTTTCTTGGAAATAACATTTCTGAGAGAAATGAAGCCTGCAGAAACATAGAGCCACATTTATCGGATGTAGAAGCTGACATTAATTGCTTGAAAGTACTGAAGGCCACAACTATGCTAACACTATTTTCACTAAAAATGAACAAAAATCAGTGTCCATTTGCCTCCAATGAAAGTAAGAAATGGTGAAAAATTCCTTGATTAGTTTAGAAATTTAATCAATTCTTCCTTAGCTCATTGCAATTTCTCAGAAATAGATTGAGAACCTTTATAGATATTATGTGGGCATATAGCTAACCGACTTCATGCAACCTGAAAGCCAAAGCAAGATTTCTTTTCTTTTTATAAGTGTCTCTGTCAGTAGTGCTCACCTACACCTAGGGTTTACTCTGACATGTTGTTTGTGGAAATAAACTGACAGGCATGACACAAAACACAGATGGAGATAACAAGCAGAAGTTTTCAAGGACAACAAAATAGCATAGAATTGTGTATTATACATTTATAAGTTTATTTATAAATATCTACAGACTTGAAATAAACCCATAATATAACAGTCAAAGGGAATCAGCAAACAATGTCTGCTTCACAAAATGAATTTCTCTGCACTACAAATGAGTACAAATTCAGTGGGAACATTTAATTTAGTTCATATGTGGGGTGAGACCAGATCTTTACAGAATAGTATCACCATTTTTTTCCCTTTCTCACAATAACGACAAACATTGACACATCCAATTCTCCACTGCTATTTTTGTGAGAGACAACATTATGCAAATACTAGCTTTGAATTTCTGGATGCCTTCATTTAAATTCCCATTTTCAAAAGTTCTCTCTTTGCTAACTGGTCTCTCCTCCACCAATCCATGTACACCGCATATTTTTAGAACTCTCCAAAGTGGTGAAAGACTATAACCTTACTTTGATATATTGGTTAAATCAAAAGCCATTTTTCTTCAGGCTCTGAAACCAGTTTATATCTGAGAACTTCTTTAAATAAGTTACAGATGTTGCAAGAATATTGTTATCTGATGTCAAATGTAGGCAAATGTCCTTGAAAAATATTTCAAGACTTTGGCTCATCTCATTTTCTGCAATAATTTTTAGATTTTTGGGGGCTGTCTCTTTTAATTCACTAAATCTACCTAGGCCACTTTTTTAAAATTCATAAATCAAAAGGACATGTGTTATTTTTCATCTAACATATCAACTACACTAAATATTGAAGACATGAAGGCATCTATAAGAACTTGTAAGATTTCTATTCAAAATTTGAAAACTTTTTATTCTAGATTTTAGATTTCTTCTCCAAAGTATGAAGACTTTTAGATGAATTATGGAGTTGCTATTAATCCTTTATGATAGATTATTCTATCATGCTACCAAAATTAGGACCAACTCATTGCATTGCTGTATCAATATAAAATATCAATATCATTTGGTAGCTATGAATGTTAAAATTAAACCACAAGGTTGAATTACGAATGCATTGTAAAGTTCTACTGATCAGTTGCCAAGTCTGCATAACCAGGTCTCAAGATATTAGAAATGGCTAGATACTTTCCTAACAGATCATGTATATTAGATTGATACAAAATTTTACGCTACCATCTTCTACACAATTTTAGGAAAATTTTAGAAGTATTTCTGAAGTTTGCTTAGCCTTTGCTCTTTATTACTTGTGCAATTACTCCACTATATTGTGCTATTTACAACCTTAGGACAATAAGTTCCACATGACCTTATGGAAAGGAATATCAGTCAGTATTTATTCTTGTTTTCTATATCATTGACATCATTCAACATTTCAACCTCAATTGAATCTACTCAGGAAAAATGTTCTCTTCTTTATTAGGTGGGAGCCAAAGGAAATTCTCTATTACAAATTACAAGAATCTAGACTAACTGTTGCTGCACAATTCTACAGTGAGCAATTGAACTGTCTGAAAAAATCTTTTGAAGAGAAAGTATTTTTTTTCTGCTATAGATAAAAGATTTTGTTTCAAAAATGCTGGATATATATATAAGTATGTGCAAAAGTGTTTAGTAGCTGAATACGTATTGAATAGCAATTTTTTCACTAGTTTCCGAAAAGCAGTGCATATGCAATAAAATTTGTGAATACATCCTAAAAAGTCTTGTTCGGAAAATGGACAAAAAATGTAATTCTCCTGTTGGATATTCAGATTGTCCAAACTGACATTTCCTTTTGTAAAAAAATATAGGTTATTCCTTCATGGCAGTTAATTATACAAGATTTCCTGTCCATGTAGTTTTGCAAGTGGAAACTGTCAGGAGGTGTGTGGTTGCATATCAGTTAACAGAATTCAAAAAAATATCTATAACTCTCCTTGAAATTTTATAAGCTCCTCTGTTGTAAATTTCCAAACAAGGAAAATAGCTTTTATCTTTTTTATTGTCTATGATTGTGACCTTTATTTCTTTGTCTAGGTTATTAATCTTGACAACGAAGACTTGGAACAGCGAGAAGTTGACGTTGTTGACATTGTCATGGAGGAAATTGCTGAACACCATTACAAACCAGAGGAGGTTTGCTAATATTTTTCACCTATCTATGTGAAAAAAAAAAAAGAACTATGTAAATTGTCATCTGATACGAATATATACTTTTTAAAAAAAAAGAAAATTAAGAAAAGAGTGCAAGAGTAAAAGTTTTTGTTTTTTTAAATTTCATTTTTTATGGGTTATTGGGTATCAAGATGCCTCTTCATGGCTGACAGATTTTGCATTGATCAAGTAAAATGCATGGCTGTCTATTTGCAAAGATACTGATCTTCTATAAACATGACCTGCTTGTTTTTGTCATTGTAGAAAAGTAGTAAATTCCATTGTTTCATTTCTACTGTCGAAATGATTTTTTTCAGGGTAAATTTACCAGATGATCTGCATACTTGTTCAACATATTTAATAGAATTTGGATCATATACATCAAATCTCACATTGTGGTTAATGGCCTTCGTAGCCTGCCACAGGATAAAATTCAATAAATTGTCAATAAACTCTACATATGTAGACTTTGAAATTTTGAGCTGACATATGCATGCTAAACTATCTGCGATGAATGCATAACCACCAATAATGGTTTTCACCGGATTTAAACCTTCCCCAAACTTGTGCGTCAACTGTTTTCTTCAATGTATTGTCAGGTTCTGCTAGAGCTAATGGTAGTAGACCAAGTGGATATTTGAAATTCTTCTAGATCTACAGATCTCGTTTGGAATAAAATATCCTTGTTTGCTTGTAATATGATCCCTGCTCATGTATTGTTTAGACTTGTTCATGGTCATCAAAGTTTCAAGTTTCTTTAGAGTGTCATAAAGAGATTTGTTTCTTTTGTCAGGGATATTTTCAATAAACATGACCAGCTTGTTTTCTCCATAGCCTTTGTGCCTTTTTTCCTCTGCATTCAGTAGATCATTGGATATATCTGTAACTGCAACAATACCTTTGGATATGCATACCAGACGGAAATCATTGCCAGGAGCTTTTTATAATTCCTTGCAATGTCTAAACTATCAAATTCACATTACTATTATCTCTCTAAACCCGAGATGGCGTTGGATCTGTTTTTTTTATTGTCTTGTCATTGGTAATTCAAGTGCTTATAAAACAGTCTGCTCTGTATGATACATTGTTCCCAGCATTTTACAGCACTCAAATTTGTGGAAAAACCAGCTGTACCAACTAGCATTTTTGTGCCCCTGTTCAACGTCATCTCACTTTGTCAATTTATGTTTGACTGAACAATCCATCATCTGATATCTGTGCCACAAAGTTTCCTACTATGAATTCTGTAAAGATCTCAGGAAACCAATTCTATACCTTCAATATTTCCATACTTCTGTATTCTAAAGATGTTTATACCCCCTGAAAAGGTATGGAACTGTCAGCTCGGATCAAAGTACCCCATAAATGATTCTGTACAATTAGTTTGTCATATAAGGTTTGTTTTTACTCCAATATTCAATTTATAACTGTAGAATGAATTAAAAAATAAGGTAAACAAAAGTAAGATCATTAAAGTGTGCTCTTACCTTAATTCATGACAAGTCAAAAAAGTTTAAATCTTGAAAAGTTTGAATCTCAGAAAAATTTTAATTTGTGACCGATTAAATCACTGATAAAAATGAATCTCAGACATGCTTGTATTTCAAGTATTGCAGATTTCTGATTTTAAAGACAAGTGAATGGAAGAACACTTGTTTTATTTCCTGTCTATTTTTCCTTTATCTTCATACAGGAAATGATTATTTCTACTTTTTCTGTACAGAAAGTGATTATTGTATCCAAGAATAAACATACTAGAGTCATTTTCTTTACTTTCAGTCAAGTTTAAAGATCACAGTCCATTCAATTTCCTGAATCCATTTTGATTAAGCTTTGACCACATAAAGCAAGTTGTGTTGATTGTGGTTCTTGCATGAATATCATTTAGCCTTTAAAGAGCTTTTCAATAATAAGTAACGTGTCCATACTCTGAAGTATTGGAATTTTGGTCTATGGAGCCTAATCTTGAAATCCACCATTTTTAGTTTAGACCGGTTTAGATTCGGTCATTTTAACCAACTGTGTTTGTTCTTTCTTTTTGAGTGATTGAAATTAATGTTATTCCTAACATCTGTCCTTAGTAATTTATTGCAAATTTTTATTATGATTTATGGTAGCCATTTTAAAATTAGGATGGTGGCTACTATTTTTGTTAGATAGTGTGTTCATTTCAAGTTAGAGCCTATTGTGTCTTGAAATCAGCTGATCTCTGTGTCTGTCATCAGAACATTCTTCCAAACAATATCGTTAAATCATCATCCTTTAAGCCACAGCCATGCAGAGCGAGTTTCCTGGATTTCTTGATTTAGCTTCTTCTTTAAAGTGGATATGTGCTCAATAGTAGTTATTAACATTTCAAGTTTGTTGTTCTGTACATCTTCTAAAAGCTCAATAAAAAAAATGTAGACCAACAGTTTATATCTGATTGTGACCTATATGTCTTTAGATATCTACATTTTAAAGAAAATTCAGGCTCCTTTGATGACGTTATCAATCATGTGACTCCATTTCTCAAAATGTTGTCTGGTCTTAAATTGATCCTTATAACCTAAAGTACCAATTTCAGCTTTAAGAAAATTAGGTTTGGCAATTGCTTAGATGGTTTGGATATTTAATATGTCTGTTGAGTCCTCTGCTTACTTATTGCTTTCAACTTTCAGCACATTCTTAATGCTCTGTTTCCACTTGACCCTGCTGACTATAAGGTCTTTTATAGTTGTCAGCTTAGTGGATAAGTCCTTTTCTTTTGGACACACATCATTATGTTGCTATTGTTCCAGGATCAGCTTTTGTTTATTGTGTAGTAGAGCTCAAACATTTAGAGCTCCAAGATGAAAGGTTTGACCTTTTTTGACAATACAGCTGGTACTTTGGTCTAGTAGTCTACTTATCACACAGTCCCTAGGTCTAGATTGTTTCCTTTTCTTAGCCCATGTTTCAAAAACCTTAGCTTTGAGCTCCAACTTGGAAGAAGACTATTGGTAGATTCATGTTGCATTCAAGTCCAGACCAAAAGTGATCTACTTATTAAGGGGCTTGTATAATCTCTTTGGCTAGAAATACTTTGTTCTCTATCAAACCAAATAAAACAATTTATCTTTATATCAGATTATACAAGATATTAACCCCAATGACATGTTAAAAGAATAGAATGAAAATAGAGCATCTTGATGATCAATGTAAAACTGTATTTAACTTTATGGAAGTTCAATAAAACATCAGTTCTGATTAGTCCTGACCCTGAATATATCAAACAAATGGTATTCTAATTGATAGCTTTATCTTTTATCATGACACAAATGGTAAATGTTGTATCGAAGAAAATACTTCCAAATGAATTCAAGTGTATCTCAGTTTTTAAAATTTGGATTTGGAACACTTACAGGGCTGGAAGGTAGATATTAGGTTGCAACAAAAGTTCTGTCCATTTTTTGTACCAATAATGCTTGAACAAGATAGTTGAAATACCATCCCTATGCTGCTGTTTCAGTCAGGTAACTTAGCAAACAGTTTGATGTTAACTATATGACTATCACAATTTGAAGGCGTTAGGAAAAGTGTCAAAGGTTAGTTCTCACAAGACCTCTCCATAGTTAATTACCAGTAACATACTATTTGTTGTGAGTCCCTGTATTCTCCATAGATCCAGGCATCTTTTTTGGACAGTGTTATCACTGTGGGATGAGAAATGGATATTTTTTCACAATGTTAAGGACATTTGTTTTGGAGTATGTAAAACCATTTTGATGAACAGAGAGGCAGTTGAAAATTAGTTGACCTCTTATTTTAGGTCAAAATAGAAAGAATTTTATAAATCTGGTATTGAAAACTTGATAGATGGAGTAAGGTTATTGAAAGTTAAAGAGAGAATATTAATGATTAAGTGTATTTTTGAAGCATCACCATATTTGTTTTTTGAAATAAATTGAAACATTGGACAGAACTTTATGACGATCTGTTGTAATACTTTTCATCAATTGTTTTATAAGTGGAGAAAAATTATTGCTTATACAATTTATAGTCTTTTAGGTGATTATGGATTAATACAGTTTTGAAGTATGCTATTAGTTTAATTTGAGTATTTGTAAATTGTGTTCCTTCTATTTCAATGAAAAGATTTTGATTTAAAGAGTTTTGCAATTGAAAAATTCCTAATTTAAAAAAATATTTGAAATTCACAATTTTTCTTCAAAAAATGTTTAAATGAACCCTTTTCTCTTTTTTTTAAAAATCTATTTATGGACCTAATCATTGTGTTGAAAATTTTGTCCTTTCTTTAAAATTATTTATTTATCTTTTTATTTTTCTATTTTTTATTTTTTCAGGACCTTAAAATATTCAAATCAGAAAAAACAGCCCGTGGACCTTTCACCAGTGGTTGGATGGTATGTTCAAAGTGTTTATTTTTTCTTTTCTTTCTTTTCTTTTTTTCTTTCTTTTCTTTTTTTCCTTCTTTTCTTTTTTTCCTTCTTTTCTTTTTTCCTTTTCTTTCTTCCTTTTCTTTCTTTTTTCCATCTATTGATACAATATGGACCTCTTAATTAACATATACTTTTCCTCCTTACAAATAGTCATTAATATATATATATATATATATATATATAACATGATTGGACTTTGTAATGGTTGACTATGGAGGTAAGAGTTTTACATGAAGATCGGTTGACTTGGACCAAAATTGCATTTCAGTCCTCTTTCAAGACTTCTGTCAGTTGAAATTTTTACTCTTGCATGTTATAGGTTTGTGGAAATTTCATGATTTTCCCCCTTAATTGTGTAATTAAATCTAAACACTTTGATCTTTAACATTTAATGTCAAATAATAAAATGGAGCAATTTTCCCTCACCTTCCTTTGTAATTTTTCTTTAGTTTCTTATTATTATTTTTAGCTTTTTGGCCCAAAATAGATTAAGTATGTATCCAACCCCAATTCCCAATTCTGGTGACTGCTCAGCATTTGGACAAGCATCTACTTGCTTGGTGACCCAGAACACTGAGCAAATTGTCACGGTGGAAAATTATACTTGATGTTTAGAATCATTTAATGCAAGATCTTCACTTCAACCTTTAGCACTCAGCATTCTTTATCAAGTGTGCTAAGATTTTGTGGACTTGGTAACTTTGAAAGCCTGTAACTTGTATGTCTTTTCATAGATAACTGAAATTGACGTAACAACACAACCGCAAATTTCTAATATACTGTACTTGCTAAGCAGAAAGTTTTTCTTGCCAACAAAGTCACCTACAAAGTGTTAAAGGTTAAATATAAAAATAGAGCACCCCACCTCCAAAAATATCCACCTGAAATGCAGCTTTAATCAGATTTTGAGTATTTCTTAAGAAAAAAAGTTATTTGAATGTATGGAACACCAAGCCATATAAGCTTTTGAGTAGAACCTCATAATCCTAATTGCACTTACAAGCTTTTGATGATAAATATAGTTTCATGACTCATTGGTACTAAGCTAGCTTTTTGTACAAGTCAGTATACCATTAACCTTTTTGAGTTCCATAGATTTCTTTCAGTGGTATCTATGGGCATTTTTAATAAGTTGGTCTTGGAAAAGTTGAATGACATAATCAGAACCTTCAACATGTAATTAAAGCCTATAAAATTTCATTTAAACAAACATCTTTGATACACTTTGATCATTTATTGGAGTCAAACAATTTTTCTCATTTACAAAGTAGACTCTTATTACCTATGAACACACATATAAGAGTGGTAATAACAGGTGCTACACTTTTACCAAGAGTCACTTGGAACTGTACAAGTATATCCACCCTTCAAGGAAGAAAAAACTGTACATAAGAATAATAATTGAAATAATACTGAAAAGGCACACCTGTAAATTATTCATATAATAATCTTATTCTGTTTGTAATGCTTGCATTAATTCCTGACTACTGACAATCCTTTTTTTCATGATTTTTTTTAAATGCACAGAGTACGAAATGAGTGCTAAAAGTTAATAAAATGAATTGTAGGTCAAAAAATATTGAATGTGGTGCTTAAAAATTTATTTTTCCTCTACCAACAGAAATATTTAGTTTCCAAGTGGAAAAAAAGGACACAAGATAAGCTAAGAAGCAGTGGAGTAGATGTGAAGTCAGTGAGCAGATATAGATTTTAAAATTCTTCAAGAAAACCTTGCCTACATATTTTCAGTGAAGAATGAAAAAAAAGTAGTTTCATTATGAGCTTTTTTCCCCTAATAATGATCATTATGTTCTTGACAAATAAATTTAACTACATTTGAATGACCAATCACCATGGCCCAGTTGTAAAGTGCTTGCCTCCAGTTCAATAGGCTATGGTTCAATCCACTGCTGAGTCATATCAGCTCAATGCCTCTTCACAAGGCTTCGAGCACAGAGGCTGAAGGGTAACAGCCAAATCAATTTGGATATATAGTTGCTTGTAGGATCATCAAAGTCAAGCAATATCAAACCTGGTCATTACTTAGATGGGTAACCATTGGGGAATACCAGGTGTCATTAGCAGAACAAAGTTTCAACTGGCCTGGCAAGCTGGAAATGTGTCTTACTAACAATTACCTGCAACACCCTTCATGAAAGTATAAGCAGAGAACATACACGAGTGTTTTTTTGATTTTTTATTCCCTCTCCAAAAATGAAGCATTACCAAATGAACTGCCTGATTTATTTAAAAAAATGTTGTTTTTCACATGAGACAATGTTTTTCTGTTGCTTTCAATTTCCAGGACTCTTCAACCCCAATTATGTGTTCCTACAAAGTAGTAAAAGTGAAATTTGAAGTATGGGGACTACAAACTAAAGTGGAACAATTTGGACAAAAGGTGGGTGGTATTTTTCTTTGTGAGCTTTGAATTTTTTTTTTTTTCATAAATTCATCTTGCATAATTCAAGGGGAAAAAATGAAAATACATCAAATTTGGGGCTAAAAGGACATGCATTGGGCCTTTAGTGTTACCAATAACAATTGAATGAGCATTTTTGATTCTGCCATACTTCGAGACAGACTTAGATATTTTCAAAATGTCAGTCAGGATTAGTTAGCACATAAAAAAAAATGAACAAATCTTCATCTTTTGAAATGATCAACAGTTCGGCATCAGAATTATTATAGAAATGAACTCTACCATTTGAGAGATGGTTCTTGACATGGATGGATGTTCATCATCTTCGACATTCTCTTGACGTTCAGAAAATATTTGTGCAATTAGCATACAAAAGAAAACTTGGTAACCATTTTGTTCAGTTTCACAAAATATTTCAATTTCCATTTCTCTTATCCATCAAAAAAATGCCTACTTCAAGCAATGTATTACAGTGAACTGAACACACAAGTTGATTTATACTAACTCATTGGTCAATGTAAGCCAGTCTCGTTACTTAATAGCCAAACCATGTGAGTGTGTAAATATATATATATATATATATATATATATACACACACACACTAAATGTAGCTTCAGCTGATGCAAAGTCATAAATGCAGAGTATCTAGAAAGGATCAAACCTACTACAATAGTAATGGTCTGTGGGATCAGTATGATAACCACTACTCCACAGCAAGGTGCTACATTACTTTAGTATTAAGAGTCTGCAATTATTATAATTCTTATACTCTTTCATTCAGCATGTAATTTTGACTGGTTAGTCACTAAGAAACCATTATGTGAATTACATCTTTTGGCAGCATGTGATGTTGAAAGTGAGCAGTTGAAAAATTAGCAAAAGGGGTGATCAATGAATAAATTACTTTGTTCGGATGGTGATCACTAAGAACGTCTGAATTTTCTAAAAACAAGCATGAAGGCTACCGGATACAGAATAAGGCACTAATTTAGGATAAACTTACTTAGTAAATTGAACCCTCCATTCAAAATCTATTTTGAGGGGAGAATTGAAAAAAAAAAGTTTTTCTGGGCATGATGAGTATGGGTTTAAGTTTTTAGCGCTATCACTCCATTGGTGCAATGTATATGCACATACACAGACAGCCAGAATCACTTGAAAACTGAAGAAACATATGTTGACAGTATCTAAAATGCTTAATCTTTTTCTGATGAATATGTTTTTTATAATGTACTAGTCATTCTGAATCTTTTCCTCACAAATGTTTTTAGATATTGGCAGTTTGGCTCATGGTAACTGTGTTAGAAATATTTGACCAGTCCAAAAAAAATTGGTCTTTATCAGGATTAACCTTTGAAGCAATGAGGAATTTGGCCATAGCTGATTGTCAGCTAATAGCTAAATCTCAATAATGGATTATCCTCTGCTCAGTGGCCTTAGATTAGGATGTCCAACTGACAAACAACTAGGGTACAAAAGGGATTAAGTTAATCCAAGTTTTAGCCAAGTTACAAGTATTTGCAGTTGCCTTGGGACATAAATGAACTGTTGATAAAGCTAGAGACAATTGGGAAAGAAGTATGTAATATTTCTTTTGTAATGTGTGTGTGGTTATTGCTTGATTTTTTTCCCCCAATCTATAAAATGATACTTTTGAAATATTTGGCAATATCAGTTGACACCTTGAGGTTGTGAAAGACAAATATAAAATATCAACCTATAATATACATATAATTGCCTTATTCTGTCAATAACACTTGCCTTAATTCCTGGCCACTGACAATGCCTTTCTTCTTAATTTTTAGTGCATTTCTATAGTAAAATCATTGGCAATGCATTCACATTATACATATAATAGCCCTATTCTATCAGTAATGCTTGCCCTAATTTCTGATTTCTAACTATCCTTTTCTTATTTCTTCATTATTTTCAATGCATCACATGCTAATATAAGTATTCATTTTCTGCACTATCAAACTTAAGTGAAGGAGGGAGTAATGGTAGAGTCAGTGTGTAACAAAAAGTAAAAGCTAAAACCTGATAATTGTTTAATTTATTTCCCTAACTCTTGAATTAGCTATGTCACTAGGTCTGTGCAGCCATTTGATATTAACGAAAATAGCCTACCCAGAACAATAACCCCTTAGTCCTCTTCTACGTACTTCTTTTGGAACCACGCACTCATTCCAGTATCATTTCCATGTTTCAAAATAGTTTGTAAAGTCCACTTTCAGGGTCACTGTCTGCTACATGGTTGCATTGTCCTTAATTTCATCCATGTTCTGAAATCTCTATGGGAAAAGGCAGAAATCATGTTGGACAGAATCTGGACTTTGGAGGGAGATGAGATACCTGAGTGATGAGGTTTTGCCAAAAAAAAAACCTGCATGAAACAAAGAATGACTTGCTCAGTTATTGTAAATGTGATGGTCACATGGCACACAAGCCCAGTCAATAGCATCTAACTCTCAACTGAGTAACCTCATGGGAGAATTCCTGTTCATACATGTGCTGTAAGTTCACCTCTGGTTGGTTCCCAAATTACATCAAAGGCATGCAATGGTTTTCGAGATATTCAAAATGATTGGATACTTTCTGAATAGACCTTGTATATGTAATTATTGGAGCAAATGAAAGTTTTAACGTATCTATTTAATAAATCATACTTTTATAATCAACAACCAAACAAGAAAAAGAACAGACTCTGTTCAAAAACCGATGTTGTATGTTTATCTTTTGACAGCATTTGTCTACATTTGTGTCTCTGATAAAACTATTTGTTTCCAATTGAGTTTTCAAGCTAGTCCCCATCAAAATATCTGGAACAAAAATAATGATCACATCAAGAATAGAACGAAAAATATTATTTGAAATGCATCATTTTTAAGAAGATATATTGAGTGCATACAAACATTGTATATTCTGCTTTCTTACTTGTACTTTCTATTTTTCTATCTCTAGAATGGATCTAAAAAAATGCAATTATATGATGTAGTATGACGTAAAAAAAATCCTTTTCTTTGTCCACTCTCTATATCATATCATATCATCAGCGATTTGAAAATTGTTTTTCAACATGAAATTTTCTCACGTTCTGAAAACTGTCAACTTTTGTCACAGTTAGAAACGTGATAGCAAGGTATTCTTTCCTTTTCACTCATCTGTCTGTCTATTTCAGAGCTCCAGGTCACATCTTTTGGTGTAGAGCCTTGAAAATTTACATGTGTAATCCAGTAGCCACCTACTAAAAGCGTGTTTTCCATTTTTCCTTGAATAGCCTTTTTTTTACTTGTGTCTAGGGGGTGGTCGATTAACAATGATAATCTATTGTGAAATGGACACATATATCTTACTAGCGTTGTGATTTTATAGCGCTGTATTTATAGTAGCATTGTTGAAAAGCTTCATTAGAATAAGTGTGAGGAAATAAAAAAGAGTGTGTGAGAGAAAGATAGACAGACAGGCAGAGTGAATAAGTATATGGCTTGATTCTTGATTTTTTAGAAATAAATATTACATCCTTATTTTTCCAACTGGTTCTGCTATATCCACTGACATCAGCCGGTCTCCCAAGGTACATGTTGGGGTGTCTGATCACGCCAATCCTATGTACTGCTTTATCTAATCTTGTATCACTGTTTAGAGTTGGGATGGAATAGATGGGTCAGTGAAGTCTAGGGTCACAGATAGAAAAGGGTACAGAGTGGGGGTATTGAGGTGAGGGGCACTAGAGTTGGTTTTTAGTTGTTTATTTTTTTTCTCCCAGTCTTTCCTGATCATCCAAAAGTAATAAGATTGGAAAAATCTGTTTCAGTGACATAGAATGGAAACCAATACATTCTGCTTTTTAAACTATAATTCTCATAAAAGAATTGTCTTTTCATCTTTATATTAATCTTTATTATAAAATATTAATTTAGTAAAAAACAATTAATACATCTAGTGTTTTTTTTTTCATTCTTAAAAGCAAGAAATTAATTTTTAGGCAGTGAGGGGGTATTGTGTTAAAAATTATGCTAATTGACAGAGGTAATTCATTTTTAGGCAGAGGTGGCAACATCTATTTCCATTATATTTACTAGTCCATGACCCATCTTTTCACTGATAGTTATCATGTGTACAACAACGGGCTTGGCTGATGGCTGCTACTGATTCACTAACAGACAAAGAAAAGGAGAGGGGTAGAAGAGAAAGATAGTTTGATTAGTGGGTTGGAAGGGAGAGGAGCTGATTGTGGTTATTGATACTATAAATGTTACAGACATGGCTCTCATTATATATGATTTCTGCAGTTTCAAAGAGACTAGTAGATAATAAAAATATTTTTTGATATTAGCTGTACCAAAAAAATGTCTATAGATATTTAAGACTCCACCCTAGCTAGATTAAACATTTTACGTGGCTTATGTTAGATTAAATCTGATATTACCTTCAATAATCTAATAAGCTTAAAATTTCCTCTACCGAGATCAAACACATTAATCTTGTTAATCAAGAATTTTGGATTTATTGTACAGATATTAATCTGCAGAGTCAGGATCAGTTTTTCAAGATTTAGATCACTAAATTACGTCTTAATGAGCGTAAATTCCCTGGTAATTTCTTGAAAAGACAGAATTTTTCAAACAATGCCTAGATTCAATTTTGATGCTGTATTATCAAAGACTATATATGTATTATATGTCTATTACAGTTGTTGATTACACCCATTTGTAGTGTTGGCTGGTTGGTAGATGTGTTTGTACATCCGTGTCTCTCAACAAATACAGATCCGTGTGTGTGTTGGATTTTGCTCATTCCTAAACTTGTTCTATAATGTAAGCTTTTCTTGTAAGCTAAACAAAGTTGCTAATCAAAATGTGATGGAGTTCAAATTTTGCTTGCCACCATAGATGTTAATTTTTTTGCCACTACTCTTTCTAAAGATCTGAATCAGGGTGGCCGGATTTAGCCAGAGGGGGTGATAATCCAAGCTTTATCTCGGTGACTTACCCAACATGGGCATTGGAATAGCATTGAATTGGGAAATTGAGTGGGCCCAACTCAATTGGCTGGTTTTAAACCTCTACTTCTGTACTCGCTTGCTTTCCAAATTCATCGCTATTCAGATGCCTTTGTTGGGTAAGTCTCTGAGTTAAAGCTCGGATTATATCCTCTTCTGGCCAAATCTGGTAACCCTGACCTGAATCTATTTTGTTGTTGAACATTTTGACCATCATTAGATTCTGTTACCGGCATGCCATAATTAGAGATAGATAAAAAAAAAAGAGAAATGGCATTGATGATCAATTACTTGCCCAGACAAAAGTAACAAAAATGACTGTTATATCTTTTGACTGCTTCGACGTATAGAAAACTATGCAATTAGTGATGGCGGTAAAGTGAAAAAGATGCAGGTAGGTTAAGAGCACAGAAAATGGAATCAGGGAACCATGTCCAAACTCCAGCTGAGACAGTTTGTGTTCCATCCACAGAAATACCCTTGGGGAAAGCATGAATATATTAATTCCACCCAGCTATGGGTAAACAACACTGCAGTCTCAGATGGATAATTCTGATTCCAAACCAGTGAGTGACAACTGGATGCCAACTTTGACTTCTTCCCAGCATCTCCTGCAAGCTAATGTCAAATATATTACTCCATTTTCGTCTGAACTACATCAGCAAAGCTGAGAGGTCCAAACTTGCACCCTGGAGCAGCCACTTCAATATTATTCCATTATTTATCAAGACAGGCTTCTTTCTAAAGCAAGTATACCCAACCTTTTCTGCGCTATAGACCAGTCTAATATTGACTATTCTTGAGAACCAGATATATTGAGGACATAGATAAGTCAACTATAAGTAGGTAATACACTCAATTTCATTTCAAAAGGATTTATCTAATGAATTCGATGTCAAGATTCACCTGAGCTCTTGAAAGAATAAGGAAAGGTGTAGCTGACGCATATTGCCAAGTCATATCATTTCTTTGTGGCCCGGTGGTTAAGGACTGCTCTTCTGAAGGCTGCTAAGAACAAATGACAATTTTGTTAATTTTATTTCCCTCTATTTGTAGGCAATTCGAGACATTCTTTTGCTTGGTCACAGGCAAGCCTTTGCCTGGATTGATGAGTGGTATGGTAAGTTGCATTCTCTTCCATCCTTTTCACACTATTTTCACCTATAAGGATCTTTTTGGAAGCTTCAGATTGCTTAATTTTCTCTATTATGAGATTATCTAAGAAAACTCAATGTTTATATTAACAAATAGATAATCCTCATAAATAATATGGATTTTAATTTCTGAGATGATTTTTTTTTTTGTTTAGTGATCTCATTTCAGTAGAAGAGTTCATTATTTCAAATGATGGGTTGGAGATATCATCAGCAAGATTGTTACCACCAAGTGGAAGAGTCCATTGTTACAGATAGAAACAGAAAATATCAAACAGTGCATTATATTTACAATTCCTTAATTTATTCATTGAACTAGTTTGTAGCTCTAAGTGAAATATCAAAATTCCTTAAATAAATGAAATTTTGAGATTCTATGCGCACACTTGCACACTCTGATTTTTATATATTCATATAAATAGCAATACAAAAGTAATACACATATTCTAATTCTAATAATTTATAATTTTAAATGATTGTGTGTATTATATATATATATATATATATATATATTATATGCATGTATGTATGTGTATACATATATATGATAATTATGAAGACATATTTTGCTTGGCACAGCCAGCAGTGGAGTGGCACCAGACCACAGTATTAAATATAGAAATGAGCGTTGATACGAGTTCCATCCCCACAACATTAATTTCTTTTTCTGTTTATGTGATCCGTAACTGCTTGATTTGGTATTTGATGATATCAGTGCCAAACAAAATGTAGTTCCTACTAAAAATGATCCCATACTGTTGGATATAAACTGTGTATCTACCAATAAACATACTGTTGGCATAGAGAATATGTATGTATGTATATGTATAATCATTTGTGCCTACAATTGTATAATGGAGAAATGAGTGATATAAGTGCGTTTTTCAAACTGCTGTCTTGCCAGAGTGTCTTCAACTCAGTTGGTAAAAGCAGAGCTACCTATACGCTGCTTCCTAGTGGACATGGTTTTGATCCCCTCATTTCCTTATTCATTTATGCAATCTGGGACTGCTTGATTTGCTACTTGGTAACACTGGTGCCAAGCAAAATATAGTTCATACTAAAAATGTCTTTGTAATTATTGCATTCTATCAGACATAAATTATCTATCTACTGATGTGTATAAACATCTCCAATTATAACTGGGAAGATTGGTGACCCAGCCAAGCAGCTAAAATTTGCTCATTAGTCTAGGCTATGATTCTGGTGAGCACTGCAAATCCATACAACTGTTGGTTTTGGTTGCTGTAAGCCCCTGAGAAATTTTTCAAATTTTATGGGGACATTTTAAGGCCATATGAAATGGGTTTTAGAACATGTTCTAAAGTCAATGTTTCAGTACTTCTTCCCATTGGCTAATGATTTGACCACTGAGATGGCCTTATTTTGATAAGCACTAAAAAAAGCAAATAAGAATAAAACACATCCATCGTATACTTCATGTTAGATAACTCAGAAGAAGATACAAAGCTAATGAACAGTCTTGAAATAGAAAGCAAAAAATACTAGTCAAGTTTCATTTGCTTTGAGGAAACTCTGAGTTGTCAGCTTTAGGACTCGTTTTTGTCTCTGTAGTTATGAGGAATATAATAATTATACAACAATGAAAAGAAAGCATTCCAGTTTGATAAACTGCAAATTTCTTTCCATAAAAACTTACAAAGTGTCATTAGTTTTATACTTGATTTCAAATACATAAATATTTCAGAGAAATTGTCAGAAAGATTTGAAAATTAAAATACAGGCTATTCAAGCACTGATATACATTTGTTCTAGCAAGTATATTGTGTTCAGATAAAGAAGAAAATAAAATTTAAAAAAACTCGGTCAGTGAGATTAGTATGACCAGAAAATTACATCATTGTAGGATGGGTTATCTTGGTTGAGTTAGGTTTGGCTAAAAAAAGAAAAAACTGCTCCTGGTCTTTTCAATGACAGAATGGACATTTCATCAACAATCTTTTTATCAAAAGGATGTTTTGCCAAGTGCTTTTCAGCGACAGAAATTTCATCAATGAATGATTAATTAAGAAACATTTAGTCAAACAGAATTTTAGCTAACCGCCTTTTCTTCTGCTATTTTCTTGCAATTAAAACCAAAATTGAAACTTCAAAGAAAATATCCAAGTTATGCTAAAAAGTTTGAAAAAAAAATGTTGATAATCCGTGATATAAGTGCGTTTTACTAATATTAGACCAATATATAACAAAAAAATATCTGGATGGTTGAGGCTGGAAATTTAGAATTTTGTCCTTCATTGTTCTGCATTCATGATATTTTTTTAAAAACAATTTTCCCTAAGATTCTTAATTGAACTTTCCAAAATTGGAAAAAATCCGAACAACGAAATACTCTTGAGTGGATTCAGCAAGAAGCCTCATCAATAAAAAGTATGGTTTTTAAAACGTGAATGATATCTTATTTAAAGAATGAAATGAAATTGAAATTGAAATTTCATTCTTTTATTCTAATAAATCAGTATTAGTTGAGTTTATTTTTCTGCAATATGGAGTATGAATCTGTGTATCTACTGTTTCAAAATATTTGTGTGTGAAACCTGAAATAAATGATACATGAAAACTTTTGACAAAATTCTAATTTGACAAAAACCCTACCGATGAAATATTGTTTCAACGGAAAGGTTGCTATCCCTGGTCCAAAACCATAATTAGCCTTTTTCTATCATTCTGAATACATTCTAATAATTTCTGAAAAAAATGAAATTGCAGCATAAAACTGTTAGATTAGTATGCATTTATTGAAAAAATTGCAGTTCACCAAACCCGAAAAGATTCTTTATTGCTAAATTACTGAGATTTTGAGTAAAAGCCATAATGAACAAAAATATTTATATTTTAGTAGTTCAGATTTTTTATATCTGATGTGTTCTTGCAATTAAAATTAGTGATTAATGCAAAACAATTTTGGAAAAGGTTTTCAGCATATGTCCAGCATCCATGTCAAGTTCTGTTGTTGGTAGCCAGGCCATCATTAATTGGATTATAAATCAAATTATATAAACAAGAACCAATTCAGAGTGCAGTAGGTTGCTCAGTTGTAAATAATGTTATTGAAATTAGAAAGGCTAATCAGGTTATCAGCCTACTGATTAAACTCCTAGCAGCATTAGCCTACAGACTCATTGGCCCCTCTGGGATTTTACCTAACCTCCCAACAGCCCAATCTATCCCTGGCTTTTAAGATATAAGCCAACCACATTATCGCTGAGCTGCAATAACTGCGGATAGGTTTAGGCAATATTCAAGGGCAGGTGATAGATGAAAGATGGTGAACATTGTCTATCTTATAAGAACTAAGTGAGATTTGAACAGGTGAATAAAAGCATCCTTTGCTTTTTTTCTCCTGTTTCACATCTGCTATAAAAATGTTTTGGTCCACCAACCATTCCCTCAATATCATGAACTGCACTATTACAAATCATGTTATAATGTGGTATGCCTGTATTATAAAGATCTGATCGTATGTTTGTTTGAGGGTTTATTGCTGACGCAGCAATTTAAAAAGCTCTCTCTTAGAGGATAAAGCAATTCCCTGTCTAATTAGGACATTGGTTACCAAGTAATCAATTTAATTGAATGTTGACTGACCTGCCAAAAAATGTCTTTCAAAGGGAAATAACTCCAGGACTATCAACTCCTAATTACAGTTCTTTAAGAGGAATAAGCAAATATATAAATTCTATAAATAGAAAGTGACTTGACACCAAGCTTAAAGGCTGCCAAATACTTGTTCTAAACAAGTAATATTAAATGATAGTATATAATGCACGCCTACTTAAATCCATCTTGATACCACCAAATCATGAAACCTTATGAATCTGACACTTCATGATGCTAAATATAATATAATCTTATCTATTAACGAAAAACTTTCTTTTGAGAACACAATCTTCTCTAAACTGATTTGGCTAATGCATTTTTTCTTATCTAACCATTAATCTATTTCTGTCCCACAGGTATGAGCCTTGAAGACTTGCGTGAATATGAATCACGCATGCAAGCAGAAACTAACAAGAAACTGGGAGTACCTGAGGCTGCCACCCCTCAGTGAGTTGAATCAACCCCTACAATGGGGTTGGCCCCAAAAAATAGTGATTCAGAAAACACTGGAGGAATGACTGGTGAATTGTGAACACTTTATCTGTTGCCTGTCAGTCACAACAGGATTTTCCAGGAACAACTGTGTTATAGTCGTGCATATCTATGCGTACCGTGTCTGTCATTTCTACAGTAACCATTTCCATGAGGACAAATCGAGAAACAAAATGGACAGAATTGGTTCCTAATTACATGCTTTGAGGAAATCACTATTCAGTTAGCATGCCAGAAAGGAGAATTTTGTTAATGTTTCAATGCTTGTTTTTCATCCTCATTATCATGATAAAATATTGGTGAAGGTGGTCCAGTGAGTTCTTCAAAAGAAAATGTGCAGAAAAAATATCAAACTGTAAAGTATGATCATTTGATTAACCATCCACTTAGTTCTTGTCTGAATTTCTGAGATGAGAAATTATCATTACTATTCTCTGATTTATTAGGACTAGTGTTGGCTACTGTATCCTCAGGTCTTCTTCAAGGGTGTGTCATAGTTTACAATTTTCTGGGATTATAAAACTGAACCCTTTATTCAAGCCACCTGATTTACCTGGACTAATGTCCTCATCTTAGTTGTTATAGTCACAATATCTTGGCCATTGTACCCTCTGTCATTTTTCTGGTGTTTGTCGTTGCCACAATGTTTTGGCAGTAGTACCCTCTGACCTTCTTCAGGTGGCTGTTGATTGAATGAAAGGTTCATTTCAAAATTCCCTGAAGTTACCAGCTACAACAGACACCTGAAGAACCTGAAAGGTACAGCAGCCAAAACACTCTATTAACCAGAATAAGGACACTAGTCTTTGTAAATCAGTGTATGATAACCATAATATAGTTTTATAAAAATTGCTGAGGAAAGAGAAAAAAAAAATGAATCTTTGACAAAGATAACAAACAATTAGCATTACAGATTAATTTTCATCACCTCTGACATTGAAAGAAATGCTTAACGTGTTTGCTGCCAAGTATATTTTTCAACTTAATTCAATGCCAGGGTTTTCTCATGGAAATTCAATGAAAATCAAATCTTCATTGCATGTATTAAACGATTTTATTTTAAAACAACTCAACTAATAAGTACAAAAGTATATCTAATAATTTATATATTCATATATGTATGTAAGAAAAAAAAGTATAACACTCTATTGTAAGATGAGTTATCTCATCCATGGTACTGAACTGACAACTTGCTAAAGATCTTTTTAGTTACAATAATTGCAACCAGAAGACCATCCTTATGAAGGTTATATATATCTAAATAGGTGCTCTGGTTGTTTTATGATAAAAAAGCAATTATGGAAATAAGAAAGTGGATAATTGTATCAAACCAGTTTGTTCCCCTGAGGAGGATGTAAAGTAAACATTGAAGTATAAACACAATTTACCTTTTTTCTCAACTTATCAATTATTGATTACCTACAAGCATATTTTATGAACTTGATTTCATTCTTCCTTCTATCCTATAGTATACATATGTATTGTAGCTGGTAAGTTACTGCCTCTGTGTGTGTGTGTGTGTACTTGAGTTGCAACCACAGTAAAAATGTAGTTATAACAATTATTTGTGGAAATGAGTGTAATTATTGTCGCTTAGAGTATACGTGAATGTCTACTCACTGTATGTGTAGGTATACACTAAAATTACTACCATGTAGTATGCTTCTGTGTACTATTAATGTTTACCAAGCTCAGCTGAGTATGGTGTAAGGCCAAATCTATGAACTATTTTTGTGTATGATTTTTTGGATAGCCACTGGGCTTCCACACTAGGGTCTTTTTGTAATCTCTAAGACCTAACCACTATGTCACCATCCTAACTTCATAAATTCTGTATATGCCACAGATTATGTGTGTATCAGTTCTGTATACAGCTATTATTTCATTGTGGTATGCATACATTATTGTTTTGTAAGTATAGATCTAGTATTTACTAGTTGGAGTATACTGCATCTACAACAATAGTGTGTGTGCGTGTGACTGGTTTGTGGTTTGCAACTTTTTACTTATGGCTAATTTGTGTTCATGGGTGTAAACGTGTGTGTGTATGTGTTCTGATATCCCATTCTTCCTCCAAGACAGTGTTAGAGAACCTAAATGAATTAGGTCAAATTCCTTCTACGAAAAAGCAGTTAATGAATGTTAATTTTTAGTAAAAATCATGCAGTTGTAATTCAGCTTTTGTGTGAGACCATAGAGAGAAAAATGTCTCCCTCTCCCAACATTTCAAAACATTTCAAGGCATTCCATTTAAATATCTTAGAAAAGAATTCCTGTTGTCTGAAAAATGGTGTAGTAAGGAAAGAAACTCTAGTTCATCAAACCCTCACCACTCAACTTAAAGTAGATCATGTCAGTAAGCGGTTTAGCTAAATGGACAGATTTTTCTTCACAAGCTATGCCACATAAAAATTAAAAAAAAAAAAATTTCCTTCTTTATTGTTCGAATCTTTCTCAATCATTGATTACCTCCCCTACACGAAAAGATAGTCTCAAACACCCAGAATTTTCGTTGACCAACATCTACAGCCAGGCAAAATTACTACAATTTGGTCACAGTGCCAATTATAATCGCAAGAGATATAATCCCGAACACCTTAATCCAGAAAGATCAAAATCCCTAAAGGCTCCAATCCCAAGAACCACAATCCTGAAAGATAAAAATTCCATAAGGTTGAAATCCTCTTAGTTGAAATTCACATTGAAAAAATGCTTGATTAGAAAGGTAGGTGCTCTTGTTGTTCATAGAGATTGTTCTTTGTTTGATTCTGTATTGAGAGTTTTTGACTTTTTCATGTCATTCTTATGGTATTTCCTACAATATGATGGAATACAATAGGATTAGGGGTAGCTCTAAGCTTTTTTTTTTTTTTCTTAAATGTGTTTTTATATATTTATCGAATAAATCCCTTTTTAAATGTCATTTAAGAACCATATTTTTATCATTTTTTCTGATTCATATTTTCTGTCCTGTGGTCTTTGATATTTCAACCTTTTGAGATTATGTCTTTCAGGATTAAAATCCAAACCTATCACTATTAACTTATTGTTAGTTGTCATTGAAAACTAAAATCTATCATACAATGACTGTCATTTTCTACAGTGCCTACAAGAGGGGCTAGATCTCATAGTTTTGAGAAATGTAGAAAAATCACTTGCTATAGTCAAGTAGAGTGATATATTTAGCATAAAAAAGAAACTGTTTTTGCTGTGTTGAACGATAGATTTGCTGAGTTGGTTTCAAAATTTACTATTAAACAAGGTTTTATATAATGATCATATTTCTCAGGGTTTAAACCTCTACTGCCTGTTTTATCTTTGATCTGGGGATCATCACACCAAGACTTAAATTGACTATGACTTCACCATGTAGTCACAAGCCAAAGAGAAATATATCAGGTGTGCTGAAATTCTGAGTCAGTCCAAAGCATTTAGCCAACTATCTCCATGTCAGTTCAACCAGGGCTTACTGGGACAACACAACAACCTTCAATTCTCCTTCAATCAAATCAAATTATGGCATATCAGCATTATTGGATCTTTGGGTCATTTACAAGCCTTGTGTTAATAGTGTGCAAGTTCTGAGGTGAGACAATTGTTCTTGAAAGAAGACAGTTAGAAAACTGAGAAAATTAAAGTGAGTTATATCTCCAACATTATATTGAGCACTAAAATTTGTCATTTGAGGTGTAAAGGAGAGAAATTGGATGGTCTAATTTTGAAATAGTTTGATGCACAAATTGAGCAAGATCACTAGTCAAATACAATATCTGATTGATACACTTTTCAAACCTTGTGTTAATAATATGCAAGTTCTGGGGCAAAGCAACTGTACTCAAGAGGAGAAAAAAAATAAGGTAAAATGAGTTATATTTCCAACATTACATTTAGCACTAAAATAATTTATGATTTGAGGTCAAAGGGAGATAAACTGGATGAGACACTTGAGGCCTGAGTCTGGATTTGAATCTCATGACTTATAAACTCACAACTCCTATGACCCATTCAGAGCTATTGATGTGCCTGCATACAAAACTACAAGTGTTGACTAGGGTTATCTATCCACAACTGAACCCCTATCTGAAGTTATTTTTCATGATTTTCCATTATCACCCTTGATGATGGTTTGGTGGTTAGTTGTATTGGACAGAAAACTACAAAGTCTAAGGTTTAAATCATGGTGCTAGTAAAAAAAAAAAAATAAAAAAATTCTTGACTTTAACACATCCACAACATTACTCTAATCTCATATCAAAAAGGAAAAGGGTGCTTACTATGGTTAACAAGCTCATCTCAGAGACTAATTTGGTAGTGTCATGATCTTACACTATTGTGGCCTTGTGCCAGACTAAACTATATCAAAAAGAAAAATCAGACCCCCTATTCTCAACTATTGAACCTTGTAAAATCTACAGTACTGAAGTTATATTAAAAAAAAAACGGGTTGAATAATTCATTTGATGATATGATTTGTAGCCAAGCGCTAATGTGGAAAAAAAATAGGTCTTTTATGTTAGTTCCTTTCAAAAGCCATAATTTTAAAGTATGGAAGCCAAAAAAAAGGGGGTTAATTTGCATTTTCTTTTTCTTGCTGAAAAGACCCAAAATGCTGGGTCTTTTTTGTTAATCCCCACCACTAAAACAAAAACCTTAACTCTAAAGGGACTAACGAAATAAACTTAACATATCAATTCCCGTTGGTTATGAGAATTTTTGTCTGGTGGAGACTAATGAAAAACACCCAAAATACTTTGCCCTATATGGCTCGTTTTGTCTTATTTCAAACTTTTATCAGCATTAGCCCCTTCTTCAGGAAGTGCTAGATTAATCTGACAAGTTGACTGCACAGGAACCAAACTAAAGAGATATACAAAACTGACCATTTGGGAGAAAGAGTGAAATGTTTTGATTATCCAAGATCACATTGCTTTTGAAATTTGACCCCAAACTAACACAACAAAGTGAGTTTCTTGTCAAGGAAGAGAAAAAAATTTCTTGACCTCTTTTAGGGCTTCTGTACCTTAAAATAGTGGATATTAGCTTTTATTAGGGACCAACAAGAGAGCTCTCCAAAAATCTCCCCTTCCCTTTGTGATGTCATCATTCCATTAGAGTAAACTGTTGTAAAAATGGTTTCTTTATTTATATTAAAAAAAACAAACATGAATGTATTTGCCTCTTATGTTGTTTTTTGTTTTGTTTTTGTTTTCTTCAAATTGAGAGTTAAAAATTGTCTTTGTTGTCATTGCTCAGCACACTGGTACAACAAAAGCTGCACAATTTAATTCACCCGGAGCATAACTCAAGATTAGTTTGACAAAGTTTGGCTAAATTATAATTGGGTGAGTTATTAAACTTTCCTTTTTATTTTTCAAGTTTATTTTTGGACAGGCAGTCTCAATTCAGACTGGACAAATCTGATTTTAATTTCTTTCTCTATTGTAAACAAAAATTGGAATATTAACTGAATTGATGCTGCATTACAGTATGCAGGGTTTTTTTCCTCCTTAACCCTTTTAAAACTCCTGGGACCTGTATATTATAAGGTTTCTATGACTGCTGGGATATACATCTTTAGAAGTCTACTGAGACCTTTTAATTCCAGCATTAAGCATTTTAATTGGTTAGTCTTGAAAGGGTCAATGGATCTTTTTTTTACTTTTCTTCTTAGTTAATGATGGTTTGGTTCTGTTCTTTTTTTTCTTTTTCTGCATGCAGTAGTTGAATTTTTGTTTTTTCAAAATATAAAGGAATCTTGGCATTCTTTTGAAACATAGCCAACCCAACCAACCATTGGAGAATTCAACTACAGTAGGGCAAAAATCCCTAAATTTATAAGGCTAAAAAGCATGCTGATTTTTCATTTTAATTAATTCATGTAATTATCCTTTTGTTCCTCTCTGCTTGATTTTGTTCTCGTTTTCTTTTCTTTTTCTCTTTTTCTGGAGGGGGGGGAGGGTTGTTGAATAATGAATAGTATAAGAAAATATTCAAATATATATTGGTAAATACATCCAATGGTGTTCCCATTTCTGATAGTTATTTTAATCACATTTCTAATGCTAAATTTGATTTAATAAATCAATATTTTTTCGTAAAATAAATATATATATGAATAGATATATCCAATGTTCCTGTCTCTAATTTTTTATGCTCTCCATGCTTATAAATTTGGGTGTATTTAGACATTTTTGCCTTACTTTACTTGATTTCTCCAATTTTTGTTGGTTCAGTTGGTGACATGTTTCAAAAGGGTGCCAAAAACTTTTTTGATTGACAGGTCATCTTTAAAATAACCTGTTATTTTGCCTGTTGCTTTGTTAATGGTACACCTAATGCTATATTCAGTATCAGTATGTTTACACGTTGATTTGAAAGGTAAATGCAAGGTATTCTCAACTGAAATTCTTATAAACATTTTGGATAAAAAACAAAATTGACACATCAGCAAACATACAGAGCTATTCTGATGTATGTATTCGCAATACCTCCTCCTGTTTGTTTTCACTGAGAGATTAACAGCTTGCAAATTATATTAATGATATATTCTTTAAAGATTGTTTAATAATAAGTCATCCTTGAATGGATGAAAGTAACTTTTGAAAACTTAATTGAAAGCACACAGTAATACAGTTAGCTTTCTGATTATGGTGTAATTAATATTGAAACTAAGATCGTTATAAAAAAACATTTTGCATAAGTGATTCTCTCAGCGGCCATTGAGCAGTACATCACTTCCTTCCTTCCTTCTTTCATCTATTTGTTACTGATCTATCATTAAACTTTTATTAACCTTCCCACATTTTTTCATATTTTTACTTCCTCTTTATATTGCTTGTGATAAAGACTCTCTGATTGACATTGATTTTAATAAGTGAAAACAAATTTACTTGATTTACACCTTGGAGCTCTTACAAAATCTGGTACTTTCAGATTCAGTTCAGGAGTTAGAGCAGTAGATTCAAATCAAAGTGCCCAATCAGTGAGACCTGTTACCTCTGATTTACTCAAGACAAGGAAAACTCTGATTTCTAGGATTCTTTTCTCTTATGGTTAGTCTTGTAGAATCTGCAACGATTTCATCATAAAACCCAAATGTATTTGGAGGAAAGGGAGAAATCATCAGAAAAACAGTTGTTAGACAATTTACTGCTTTTTTTTTTTTTCTTCTAATGCATGTGAGAAAGTTTTTATCATGCTAAATCTATAGCTTTCCCCACAATTACAGTGGAAAGGCCTAACTCTCCTGCATATGCCTTGCAGACCACCTGGGGACCTGCTACAAAATATTCCTCAATCTTTGTTCGCAAAGCCAAACCATAATTCTATTTACTCTTAAATGCCGAACTTTCATAATGTTTGCCATTTATTTGAGAATCAAGGTTATGTCTTCAGGGAAACCTTTTACTATTTTTTTCCATTCAAAATTTCTCTTGTTTTTTCAAAAGTTAATTCTGAAGGATAAAAGTTTGAGCTTTTGATCATTCGTACCTAGCATTTAAAACTATTTGCCTTCATCTAAAGTCTCTTTGTAAAAGTGTCCCTACTTTCCCTTGACTTGTATCAAATTCTTTAATTTTGCCTTTCAAGATTTCATGCCCTCGTAGTTAGTCTCTGTGTCATTTGTTGTAATTCTTAAAAAAAGATCCTAATTAGTCCCTTTGAGTGGCTTCATACTTTTTTGCCTTGCTTTTTTTCGTACTGCTTCAAATATGAAATAGTATCAGGCTCCTTTGAACCAGTGGGTCTCAGATTGCCAAGTCACGTTCCCACCCTTAATTTTAGGTTTCCTCACCCCCCACACATTTGTCATCTAGTAGTTTCTTTTTACTATATGTTCCTCCCCTGACTGAAATTCCTCCACAATTCTCCCCAAGAGCCAAGTGTCTCCCATTTAAGAATCATTGTTCTAGAGATTCAGATCCAATTTCTTTAGTCATATCATCAGCATTTTCAAATGTCATATTTATTATAAAAATTTGTTTATAAGCATTCCTTATTAATTAAGACACCTAATTGCATATGTTATGCTTGCATTTCTTTGAAAAATCAACAACATTGTCATTATCATTTGAAAATCTAACTTGTTTGCATGTCATTAATAAGTGAAATGCTCAATAGTGTAGTAAAGTGTAGCAATTGAATTGACCACTAAAATAAGACCCAACATCTGCTGAATGATATCTTTATCAGGGACATACACATATCAGATCAACAAACACCAAACTTCCTACCTCTATAATCTACCATCTAGTACATTACTCTTAGGTACAGAAAATTTCTTAATTCAATTATTTAATTTAAAATTTCCTAATCTAATGTTGAAACTATTTTTAGATGTCTAACTTTAAAAAAAAACACCTTCTGCAGCCTCTAAGCTTAATGTCAAGTCAATTTCTACTTAAAGAATTTATATTATAATTATTTGCGCATTCTTATTTTCAACCAAAGAACTCTAGTTAGCACTTGATAGACCTGGAGTTATATCTGGACAGCTTTTTTTTTATCACTTAAGCTTAATTACCCAGAAACCAGTGATCAGATTGGACTCAGAATTTCTTTATTTTCCAAGTTGGAGCATTTTAACAAAAATTGCACTACCATAAGTTGTTTTTGCTGTTTTAAGGTAACAAATCTACGAACAAACATACTGAAATTTGAATAGCTACTTGATTAAATGACTCTATTTTATTTTAAATTGTCATCTACATTTTATGGCCAATTCTTTTTACATTGAGGTGATATGGATAGTTCAATGCCAAATAATTGTTACCAGTCCACTTGTCTTTGGGAACAGGTAATGTAGAAATTCTATGTGTCAGTTCTTCTAAGCTTCTGTAGATGTCTTCCAGGTCCCTTGAAAACTTTAGTGTTCTTTCAAGAGATGATAAATCATTTACTTTATATCACTTGCCAAAACTAACTTGCTATATTGGGTATATCAGTACTACATGACTGTTAATTTATTTTTATTTTTTCACCAAGACAAAATCCTTGAGCTATTTTCAACAACAACATGGATGGAATATAATAACTTTTTTTCTAAATTCTTGCATTTTCTGATTGGTATCTAATGAAAAAAATTTTTTAGATTGTAATTGATATTTTTATGCTCAATTATGTAATCTACATTTTGGAGAAAAATGAAAAATGTAAGAAGCTTTCTTTTATTGTTTTAGAGTTGAAAGTGGATTTGTTTATTTATTAATTGTGTCGTTGAAAAAATTGTTGATTGCAGAATTATTTTTAAAAATCTATTCATGAAGGTTAAAACTCAATTGTACTTTATCATTTTTTTCTTTTCAACTTGATGGATTGTGAAGGAATTGTTAATTAAAGGATTTTTTTTCTTTATCTCACTTTAAATCAAAAGTAAATGTTTTGATATGCTTCTTTCCAGTGCTGGGTTTAGGCATAAGCTGAATAAGTCACAATTAAGGGCCTCACAGTTTTCAGGTGATTCAAAAAATTCAAAAATTTTTCAAGTTTTGTGAGACTTTCTAGCATAATTTTTCAACAATGGGCCTCTAAGCTTCACATAGCTTAGGGCTCCAAAAAAGCCAAATCCGGCACTGCTTCCTTCATTTTTTTGATACTCCCCCCCCCTCGATCTTCTCTCAGAATTTCTTTCATGTTGTAATATTGTCCTTTCACAAGGAAGAATTCAACATTTATTTTTTGATTGATTGTTATTCTAATTATGTTGAATCAATTAAGTGTAAGAGCATTTTTTGAAACAGTTATTTCAGAACAAAATCTTTTGTTCCAGATTCTCTTTTAAAATAGAGAAAAACCCCAAAGTCTTGATATTTTATGAGATTATTTTAGTAAAATCTGCCTGTGGTATTTCCTGTGGTGCATGAACTAACAAAAGAATAAATAATGTTATAAAGTTGTTTTGGATTTATTCATTACTATAGGATTGCCCGTCATATGACAAATTTTGCTATTTTAATGGATGTAGGAAAAAAAAATCTACAGAACTCATGATAAAATGTTGAATGTGTTGCTCAAAAGTAGAAAAAATGAAATATTAAATCTTTGTATACATGGGCAGCAAATAATACTTATTTTCTTATGAGTTGCTTGACAGGAGGACCATGTTTATTTATTAAGATATTACTTTTTTTATAACTATAAATTAAATGTAACTGTTCTTCCTGAGACTTTTAACCATAACCCCAACTCCTAACCCTATTCTACTGTTTCTTCTCTTCCTCTTCAAATCTTTTTCTTTGTTGTTGTTGCAGCTATTGCAGTCTTATATGCCTAGATGCATATCATGTGATAGCTGAGTGGACTGCAAATCTGGAGGTCTATATTTTAAGGATAATTAAATTAAATGCAGCGTGATTGGCTAAAGAGGAATAGCCAATTCAAAAGAAAGAAAAATTATTATTATTTTTTTGTTTTTACTGTAGAGAAAAGCAAAACAAAACTGTAAGAAAAATAATTATACAGGAAGGCTAAATATAAAGAAATTTTTTCTACTTTTTTTTTTCTACACATTCATGAAAAATTATTTAACCATTTGAGATCAGAATATTTTCTGTAGGATGTCATACCGTCAGCTACTTCTAAATAATCATTGCTTTCACTGCCAGGGTAAGAAGAATCAGGGCTAATAAATCTTCCACAAAATATCTTGTCAGCCATCCTAGAACAATAATCACTTTCACTTTCTCCAACCCCATCTCTAAATTGTCTTGAATCACCATAAAAATCACTACCAGAGTAAGAAGACCAAGGATTAAGTAATTCTACATGGAATATCTCGTCAGTCACTCCAAGAAAGTCATTGCTCTCACTGCCTTGAATCATTATCTGATTCATGGCCAGAGTTAGGAGAGCCACAACTAAGAAATTCCTCACAAGATATTTTGTTAGCTGCTTTTAAGTGGTAACTCACTAAAATATAAATTCATTAGGAAATAGAACACAGGGATGAATCAGGACTTTCAACAATCCCAGTAAATAAAAATACATAATGAAATCATGATAAAAAGTCAATTATTTTGACTGCAATATTCAAATATTGTGGAAATGCCCAGATAAGAAAATGATCCTCACTTTTTTTTTTCCAATGTACCTCAGAGTTGAAAAAATGCAAGAATGAAATGGGACTTGAACTCATCAGTGCTTAAAAAATATATCAATATGATTGATTGGGCTGAAAAAGAGAAGGAAAAAAAAGGCAAGTTTTTCTTTTTTCACACTTATTTTATTTTTAGTGCTCAGCAGATAAGATCCACAAAACTCACAAAAGTATTTACTTGTATTAGATAAAGTAAGAATTAAATTCAAAGTATTTAATGGTAGACAATAAATCTGGGTAAAAAAAGTATTTAATGGTGGTCAATAAATCTGGGTAAAAAATATATTCAGTCAATATCCACATTTGTCCACAAATAACCTTGTTCCCTTTTTAGAGAATGACATTGTTTTTGTACATTTTTTGATATTTCAATAAAAACAGATTTAGAAATAGCCAGACTGCTTAAAATTGAATTGAATAATCAACAATTGATTTTAAATTTTTTTCCTTTTTCAGCGACAAATTTTTTTAATTCCGCTGGATGCATAGAATTTCCAACTGACATAGATCCTGCCCTCATGTGGACTCAGTCAATACAATAGTATCTATTGCTTTTTTGCTTCAAAATTTTTCAAATCTGACCTTTCAAAACTAACCGATTTAAATTTTTAAAGCTTGAATTAAAATGTTTTAGTAGACATCTAAAAGAGATCTATGATACATATATATCATAGCGGTCATAGAAACCCTGGGATATTTATGTTACGGGCGTGTGAAATCCATGTACATGAAAAACTGGGTTGGGGCATTAACAAAATTTCAAGCTTATGACCTATCACATTTATTTTAGTCTTTTTATCAAACCATGAAACAAATTGATAGCACTTGTTTATAAAACTTGTTTTTTCGAAATTTAGAGTAAATAGTATCCTAAAACTAACTTTCATGCTGGAAGATGACTTTCAGGAATGTTTTGATAAAATAATTTGAACCATGTTACAATTTTCTAACGACAGAGACAGTCGTTAAAAGGTTTCGAGTCTAGCCAAGGGTAGATCACTCTTCTCATGGATAATAACAGACTAAGGGCAATTAACTCCCAAGTCTCAAAATCAGAAATAGTAAAAATTTACACGAAAAGCAAAATTTGTACCATTTAGTTACGTTAGTTTCAATATTTTTTTCACTGCCTAGAAAAGTTGTGAGATTTTGTTATTACCTCTGTGTTCCCCGAAGTGTGTCTGAAGAATTAGACAATGTTTGTCTTAATACATGGGCGTCCCACATTAAACACTGACCTTGTGTTAAATTCCCCCCCCCCCAGGAGGGGGATAAATCCCTTCACACAGTATCAGTTTTTGCCATGAGAAAAACAAGCTTTATATATATAACTTCTATTCTTCAATAGGAAAACTGATATACATACCACATAACCTTACATTGTAATGTTGGTCTTTACTTTCCATCTTTAAGAGGATAGGGACTGAAAAAAATGGCAGGCAGGTAAAAATCAGACTCAGGAGAAATGAACTGAAAAACAAAGTGAATATATAGTCATTCTTTATATTTAGAATAAACTTGATATCCACGTAAAGGAATGAAGGGTTGAAGTTTGAATGAAAAGTGTAGAGAATACATGCCTGTTTCAGTGAATGTAGTTGTGTGTGATCGGACAAAAGTGCTAAACACAGAAGTGAATATGCATAAATATGAAGTATAGAATTCTTGCTTTGTTTTAGTGGATGTGAATATTATGGCATAATTTCAGCCAGGAATGTTTGTGCCCTCTACTTTTGGGCAGATAAGAAAATTTCAAATCTATTCCAGTTTTTCTATCTCTCAGAAGACCAACATCACAATACAAAAATAAGTGTTTTACTAATATCCCACAAAAAATGACTTTTCATATCCCCTGATTTTTGTTTTCATCACCCTTTTTTTTCTTAAATTTTCAAATCCCCAAAAGTTTAAACTACTCAGGTCAAGGAAATCAAATTTTTGATATGAATGATTACATTTCTCAATTTTAAGCAGTTTCACAATGATTTTGTAAAAAACAGATTTCTGGCTAAAATAGTGAATTTATTCAGTTTGCTTTGTTATAAAAGTATTTAACATAAACAAAATACTTCAATAAATAACAATTATAAGAACTATAAGAACGAGATATGCGACTCTGAACAATAGATTATTCCAGGCAAGAAATAGATAAAGAAATTGACACAAGCACAAATTAGTAGGATTCTTGTGATGTATCAGGTGACCCATTTATCTCCGACACATTCAATTACTTATAATTTCATTTTTTTTTTTTTTGACTGAGATAAAATTAATGCGTGTTATATCTGAATGTTTTCATTTTCTTGGATTTCTCTGAAATTTTAGATTAAAAGAGGTTTTGAAGAAATGGGAAAAAGGTGAAATGTTTCAAATTCAAAGAGAAACTGAATCTTGTTATTGAATATTCTGGTGATCACATAAGTCAACAAAATTTGACAAAATATTTTCTAATATAATTCTTTATTAACACCTCTATGTGCAAATTTTACCAGAATCAATTTAGTAGTAATTGA
Organism: Thysanoteuthis rhombus; assembly: GCA_963457665.1. Taxonomy (NCBI): domain Eukaryota; kingdom Metazoa; phylum Mollusca; class Cephalopoda; order Oegopsida; family Thysanoteuthidae; genus Thysanoteuthis; species Thysanoteuthis major. The sequence goes on from OY735212.1 coordinate 29,243,995, forward strand.
AGTTTGTCAAAGGTAAATGGGGCATCTGATATGTGGGATAATTTCAAGGTAATTCATAAATATTTTCTAAATATTAGAACCTTTTTCTTCAGTAATCTTCTGAAATATTCATTTTTGCATTATTTTAGCTTAGAAATTATCAATCAAATGTTTGCCTTTTTACAATTGGACTTATGCAATCCTCTAATTTTATTCTTCAAAAGACTTGACTTGAAAGTATAAAATTCGAGCTGAAATAAGCATGACTGAAATTAGTAAGTTTTTGCTCAACTAATTCCAAGCTGTTACCAAGCATAAAGCCTTTACACATTTATTATGGTTTGTGCTTACTGATGATTAAATTTCCTATTTATTTCCATTTTAGATCTTTATTGCTAGCAGAAGTTTGTGAATTGTAGAAGCCTCACTTGAATGCTGTGGGTTTTTCAAGACTGTGAAAGCAAGGCTTTGAGTGGGTCATTCCTGATAAAACAATATGCACCATGCTGACTTTAACCCATTAACTGCAACAGGTAGTGAAGAGTAATAGCTATTACTGCAATGACTGAAATTCCAGTCATTTACTTGCATTTAATGGGTTAAGAATTGAATGATGGTGAAGTCAAGGTTTTGTGTGGGGCATTTCTGATAAAACAATATACACAGTGCTGACTTTCCACAACTAGGAACTTAGTAGAAGACTATGCTAATAACTTCCACATCTTTAAATTATACTGCTACTAAAACATTTGAGGGATTTCAACACTCACCATTGCTTAATATCATCAGAAGAATTAATCTGAAAATTGACAATAGGAAATCATGATTGATTTAAATGATCCTTTGAAATTTTCAATTAATCTGTACTTGTTTTCTTTCTTAATCTATTTCTGTTAACTAACAAAATGATCTCAGAGTAATTATGTTAACAGGGATTTATGATTATTTTGATGGTCAATAGCATGAAATCACAGTACAATACATATAAAAAATATTACTATACAACTTGATTTTTTTCAGTATAAGTGGGCACTGAATCATCTGGTAATGAAGCCATCTTCTGGCTACATACCTGTTATTGGTAAATTTCAATTTATAGACAAATATATATATAAATAAAGTATTTGTGCATTTACTCATAACAACAGTGATCAATTAACAATCGATTTTACTAGTCTCTAATTGTCTCATCGGCTAATGAAGACATTTCAATAGCTGCAATAATTATCCATCCATTCCATTTTAATGCCTTTGATTTCAGTAAATTCTTTTTTTCTCTAGTCAAGTCTAACTTTTCTCTCCTCTGTAATAGAAAACATTCTTCTCAGTCTCATACAATTTCACCTCATAGAGAAGATGTTCCTTTGCGATTTTTGTCAGTTCCATTTTCATTTGGTTCCAGATGAAAATAGCAATGTTCTCGGCTGTGCTGCAAAAAGAATAGGATAATTGAAATGTTGATACTTCTGGATGCAATGAAGCAATCAAAATGAACAATGACCATGTTGGAACTTTTGAAATGAAGTGTAGGTTTAGGGATGGTCAAAGTGGATGTTTTGATTGGCTTGTTATGAAGAAATATACTTGGGAGAGGAATCAGTGAAGATATAGAAAGAAACCTTTAGTATGAACAATAGAATGAGAACAGTGTACACCTTTGGACTGAATAATCAGTTCAGTTCAAAATTCTATCAATGTTACCAAATATAACATGCACCTGAAGAAGGCAAAAACATTCTGATTATAACAACAAAGTGAATAAATCCATGTATAATACTTGCCAGAAACTTGTCATTCAGATTCTTGGTAGATACAGACAACCATTTTTGGTCGTTTCAGATAAACGGAAATGTTGAGATTATGACAGACATATACAGAGAATACTCTGAGTTCAAGATTTGGAGAAATGGTCATCTGTTGCCTTCATCAGGTGAAACTCACGTGTTAACTCAGAAACATACCAACTAAATACAACAAACTGGAAGAGGTCTGGAGGGTATAATAGTTGAAACACTTTTACTACAACAACCAAGAATAGTCTGAATAAATATTCAGTACAATTTTTCTTTCTCTTTGCTACATTTGCAGCTATGTTACACCTCTTGTTACTGTTATGTAATAGGGTGTGTGGGAGAGACGAACGATAGATTTTATTCATCCATTAGTTTATTCTGTTTAACAAGAGCGCCCAAGCTTTGAATGTGAGTCTGTGTATCAAGTGGCCCTATACAGAGTCTTTCAGAGCAACCACTTCACCGTAGGATAGATAATAAATTTACTGTGTGACATTCAAAGCACTTGACTTGACATAGAGCAATGTACTCAAAAAGGTGTAGCTATGGTCACATGATTTTGCTAACCCTATGAGAACATTGTGAAATTTCTGCTGACAAAAAATTCTCTCTCCAGATCTTCAGTTTTAAAAATTAGACGAGACATGAGGGCATGATTTCAGCTTCTGTCTCTCTACCACATGACTAAACCATCAGTCATCAACTGAAGAACCAATTAAGTCTGAGTGACATACTCAAGGCAACGAGTATTTGAACCCAAGTAATACAGGTCAGAAATCCTAAAAAAGCCATTCACTAACCAAGATGTTGAAATCTTGCTGCATATTCACAATGTTAGCTTTGGAAATCAGCCTTCCTTTTTCCACTGAGATGATAGTAATCCTTTTTCTCTGATTACGCAGTACTACTGTACTAAATTGTTACAGACCAAATAACCTTATTTACCCCAAACAAGTCATTCTGTTGTATTTGATTGCATGAACTTAATGCATAGTGCAATATTACATATTTACATTGAATGATACTTATAAATTATTTTATATAACTTTACATTTCACTTCTACAATTTTCACTTGCCATCAAGAGATGACAACCATTCCTCATGCAGCAAAGAGGAAAAGTTGAATCTTAGTTACAAAGCAACTCACTATTAACGCAGTAGAAAATTTTAAATCCCCAAATCTGCTTTACAACGGGTCTACAGGTGTGATTATCGCCCCCTTACTTGATATCACCTTAAATAGCACTTACCTGGGGATACTTCCAAAATAAGGAACATCTTTGTCAATGTTTTTGTGATCCAAGACATCCATTATAGCCGTCTGAATAAACAAAGAGAAATTTTTTCTTAAGGTATCATTCAGGTGGTTAGGTTTAGCTACTTGAACATTGTCAGGTTATCTACTTTAAGTGGGTAACCTGGAGCTTTGTCCACCATAAGGCTTTATTTTCAAGATTCTTGGAGAAATGTTCTGATGAACCTTTTTTCATTTGATCTAGAAGATAAGATTTATAGTACCTATTCATTGTCATCAATGAATGATAAGTAGTTTTTGAGCTTCGATTCTCTTGGAGCAAGTAACAATCTTTGGCAGTCTTGAACCCAAGAGCAGTTTTTCCCTTTAAGGAAATATAGGCTCATATTGGCATTTGCTTCCAAAACAGACTAGACTTACCTACACTAAGAATTTGCAGCAGTATGAATCCTCTTTAGCTTATGTTTTTCAATAAAGTTAGATAAGCAGTTATGATTATTGAACACTTTACAAATCATCTTTTTACAGTATAAAAATAAACCATCCTTTGGTACCAAAAAATGGTTCATCACTCCTAACCTTATTAACATTAATATGGAATGTTTAACGGAACAATATCAAGTGAGGACTAACCATATCATACTCTCAAGATAAGGGCAGTTGACTGGATTCTTATCTGTGGTAAAGTTAATTTATAATGTGTGTGTGTCCATAACAAACCTCTATTTTAAAAAATTCTACAGAGAATAATGTTTTTAGAATTTTAAAGTTTTAATTATTAAATACTTACATTCATTGCTCTCTTCATATCCGTTATATTAATGACCATCCCATTTGCAGGGTTGACCTGCAGAAGATTAAATGAGGAAAAATATTACAATTATTGTTTTGATCAATGTGAAATTTCTGGAAGTGATTTTAATTCTTCCATTTACAGCAACACAGCCAGCATTGGTACATTAACACCAACGGAAAAATGTCAACTTCTTGGTGAAGGTTGGGAGAGGTCTTAACCAGGCTTTTTAATCACAAGTGTGATCTGCACAATTTGTATTTTAACATATAAATAAATAAATATATATATATATATATATATATATATATATATATATATCTCAAACCCCAACATCATTTTGTAGATATTTACTAAGCATAGCTTAGTACAGCACAAAGCCACAACTGGGACACCCAGTTAGGATTGAACTAATGGTTTGTGAACTCGACTTGCTAGCCATTGCTCCATGATGATGCTTCTTTGTTATTTCACTGAGACAAAATTATCAGCCACCCACTATGGATGGGCACACCAAAATGGTTCTGTGGCCTAAATGATAAATTGAAGAATCCGATTAGACACATTCTTTTTCACTCTGTGTATTATATATATAAGGGTGGGTGTGTGTATGACTTTGTCTCAAACCCTTTCCCTCTTTGTCATCATCTTGCTATTTAAGGGACTGATCCCTTTACTTCTTAGTTAGCATGCAAAATCTAACAGAGTATTTATGCATATCTGTTACAGCATAGCAGCTATTAAGAATACTGAGGCCATCCAGAATGGTATCAAGCCCTCCACCCCAAATGCAGAGAAGGTGATGATGAGTGAGTGCCACAAATACCAGAAACCATTCTTTGAAAATAATTCATCACTCCAAGTCTTTTTTTTCTTTTTTATCATAAGATTTTCACACAGGAAAGGATTTCTAAAACAATCAGTTGGTGGTTTGAGTTTAGACTGTCATATATTTTATCAAAAACATCACTTTAATATGAAAATTTTAACAAAGGTTAGCTTAGTCTGGCAAAGAACCATATTATTAAGCAATCAATAAACGTACTACATTTCTAAATGGTTTGCAAGATTAGCAGTGCCAACCATCACTCAACAATACATTCTTTTATGGAAATGAAAATCATAGGTTTAATAGTGCAAGTAAATTGAAATAAAAAAAATTATCAGAATGAAGTAAATTAAAATTAGAATAAAATACATTGCAAATAAAGATCTAAGAACAACCCATTGCCTGAAAAATTGGCCAATGGTACCAACATTTCTTTCTGAATTTGGTAGGGATAGATCCAATGAAAAGAGAAAATAGAAAGAACCTAATTACCGAGCCTTTCAACAGGATATCAACTGAAATAGAAAAGAGAAACAAGAAGGAATTAAAATTGATATCCACACAAACAGATTGATACAAATAGTTTAAGGATAGATATAAATGTACAGAGATGAACAGTATCGACTTTGACAGCAAAGTCTATTATAAAACTGTAAAAAATATCTTAACATGTTTGCTGTCACAGATTTATCTTGACAAGTTTTCAGTTTAGTGCCAAGGATAAGATAACATACAATAGTGTTATTTTTCCTCAAGATGGCAAAACCTTACAGGAAAGTTTGAATAGTGTTCACAAAACACAAAACGCTGGGAGAGTAGACATGAATGTAAGGGCCTTATGTGTAGATCCACGTTTAAAGATATTTCAAAATCGTTTTAATTATCAAGATATTCTATTTTAATATATTTATGTAAATATAACATTTATTAGATGTTTTGTTGTACGTATTAATTGATTTGTATGAAAATGAAACCTTTTTAAAAAATGCAGTGGAGACTTTCGTTATAATGACTCATATCACTAATGACTTTGCCAACAGTCTTAATAATCAGAGTCAACTCAGTTGATTTAAAGCAGTGTAGCCATTTTCAATACAAAACAGGAAGGAGGCTAAGGGAGTATCAGTTATTGGTTAACCTACTAACACAGAAAATTTCTATTTTCATCAATTTTTTTTCACAAGAAAAAACCTCACAAAGAGTTACATCATTGAAAAAATATATCTAGCAGCAAACAGGTTAAGAATACTAGGTAGCTTGTAGTCAGTCAGTAGTCACGGAAAACTATGATCTCAATGGTGAGACACAGTCCTGACAGCTGATTTCTAGTGTAAAGGCTATCATTAATCACGTTAAGATGGATAGATTAGTAGGTAAATACGAAGATTGAAAAAAGATAAATGTAATATCACCAAGAAGCAAAATAGCGAGGAAGCTGTTTATTATAATAGTTATGATGTTATTGAAATCGGTCAATCCTAAACACTTAATTTGAAATCAAATTTTTAAAGAAATGAATAATTTTCATTTTTTATGATGTAAAGATGTTTATAACAATGAATGTTAATTGCTCCACTTTTTATATCCTTTGCTTTATGTAATTGGTCAGCTATCATTATCTAAAAGACCATGTCCTAAAGTGATCACAATAAGCAGCTTCATCTGTAAATTGATATAGATAACAACATTCATAGTTTTATGTGATTAGATTAAGATATTTACATGACATAGATGATGTAGATTTCATAAAAATACATTCACTGGTGAAAGATAGAAAGATGTCAAGAAAATACCTGCCTGACATGAAAAAAAACAGCATTGTTGAAACAATGAAAGCCAAAAGAAACTTGCTAATATTCAACTCTCCATACAATCTCTACATATTCACTGAGTTTAATCTGATACAAAGCCACAAGTTGGCAAGCTAGTATTACAGACCAAAGCTAACTTCTACTCCCTGAGGGGATGGAACTATCTGACGTAAGTGATTAGGCATTCTGGCATAAGCCCATTTGGCAACAGATGACTGATTCATCATCATACAAATATAAAACTTTAAAAGGCTTTAATGCTATGAATAACTTCATTGAAAAGTAAAAACATTAAATCCGTTTACAATTTTTTCATTTTTATGCTATTACTTAGCAACAAAAATATTAAGATGACGCTAAGTTACTAAGAGAAAAGTAAATTACTGAAACAATGAAAACATTTTTTTTTTTCAAATTAGTGAATATTAAGGGAAGCCTAGATTTAGATCATTTATTTGGTAATTATAAGAAAGGCTTTTGAAACATTTTCCACGTTGAAATTTTAATGGATTTCAGAAAATCTTAGGAAAAACTATTTTTACCCACAGAAGCTAAAAAGAAGAGCAAGTGTAGTTTCAACCTCCATTGTGGTTTTTTTTTTCTGCCAGAAGAAAAATTAAACTGACTTCATTTATTGAGGGAATTGTCTTTTAAATAACGAAAGTGGCATTTCATTTAAATTTCAAAAGTGGGGATATTTACATTAAAAAATATTTGTTCTAATAATTCTTAAAAAAACCCTATTAATAGATATATTGTATTAAGGACTAATGTCTACTTAAGGTGTCTCATAGTAGGTAACTTTCTGTGAATTTTGAACTGAACCCTTCATTTAATCCACAGGAGTAGATTATTCTGTCCATGCTAGAGTCTCTCATATAAGTTCATTTTTCTAGTTTGTTCATCCTTGCAATGTCACTTGTCTGTCTCTTCCACTGAACCATAGAACATTATTTTATTTTTGGTGAAGGGAATTCCCAGAAGATTATCAGTAACTACAGACACCTGAAAAAGGCCGGTTGGTACATTATCCAAGACATTGTGACTATAACAACCAATATGAGGTCCAAGTATATCAGTGTCTAATAAAGATAATTCCTCATCTCAGATATTAGACAAAAATTACATTATTCATTAAAGTATAACCATATAAGAAGAAAAGAGAAAATACTGGACGCCTCTTTTGTTCTTACCTTTGTAGTTGTGACCATGTCCGTGGAAATTGTTGCATTTTCCATACAATTCTTTATTTTCCTCATCAGTCAGGTAAGGGCTAAAATGTTAAGAAAACAAAAGCAATCACAAGAAATTTTAAACATTGAAGAAAAATAAGATCTGTAAAAATCAATGAAAAGAAAGTTGTTTTCTTCAAAAGACCCCAAAACCATTAAGTATTTTAAATCCGTGCTTCTTAAAGGGCTGAATGACATAATCAACTCAAACATTCATGTTTGTATTTTTTTTAAAGTAATTTTTGTGGTAAGCATATTTAATAAAGCATTATCTCTAAAAATTTAATCATAAGTTCTAAGAATTATTTGCTAGCTTTATATACACTAGAAGAATTCTACTAATTATCTGTGGTAATTTTTTCATCACTCTTAATTTTCTTTACCTATTTTTTTTAGGATGTTCAAAAAACATGAATGAACCCTTAAATGAGTTGATTTATACTTTTTGCTCATGATGCAAAATGGACAAGATTAGAAAGAAGAAAAATTTAGTCTGGGGTGAATGAGATTTTGTAATAGCGACTTGAGGAAGAATGTCACTGAAGTAGTTTAAGAAACACTGCTTTAAATAAAAACTTCAGGCTAAGAAATAATAGTCAGCCATATTGAGTGATAATATTAAAATCAGAAAGCAATTCTTTGTTATATAAAATTTTTTTTTAGCACTGTTCTCTTTGCAGGTATTGCATTCAATTTCCACAAAACTGAAGTAGGCTGGCCAATATTCAGAAGCTGTATAAAATGATGTTTGAGGAATTCATAGGAATTTTTTTCAAACACAGGTACCAGACCATTTATCTGACTTCCAGAAAATCGGCTATTTTTTGCTAAAGCAGGCTTCATAGTCAAGCCAGCTGTTTTGTAGGTATGACCTCTGACTTGTTACAAAATTGACAACCGTTGACCAAAAAAAACAAACGAACTATTTAATCAATTTTCAATAAATTTCTTGAATTTCATGGGGGATCAGGGTGCAGACCCCTCGTGAAATTGAAATTCCATGAATAACTTTTGATCTCATACATTTTGCTATAAAGTTACAAAACTAGCATGGCGTCAGATTATTGTAACTATACGGATTGTTAATCATTTATTTCTATGTGGATTTCACTCACACATGATGGTACGCGATATTGAGAAAAAAAAAAATCAAAATATTATAAAACTTGATATTATCTTCTGAATCTTTGCGTGATTACTAAGAAGAAAGATAGGCAAGAAATATGAGAAAAAAAATTATCTGTGTACACCTTTTAGAACTGGGGATTTTTTTTATAATACAGATAGTGTAAAATGTCACAACATGTAAACAAAACATCTGTTGTCGAAAAAATTTACAGTTTTTTAACGTGCAAAAACACTTAGATTTTAAAAATTTACAAAAAATCAAATTCTAATTGGATTTTAATGAAATTTCCAGAACTTATCGAAATTTATTTCAAATAAGTGTCTATTCCAAAGAGATTTTTTCTTAATTATCTAAAATTCATTCAAATGATTCACTGACAGTAGTACCTGCTTTTTACAGTCATCTCTGCTGCCAGCCAAAACCAGTCACAAATTGCAGATGGTTCCAAAATAGAGGTTCATAATTAGCTTTGTCCTGATCATATATTCTCCTCATTAAGGTGTACATTATACAATGACATGTAATAGAGTAATAAATAAAAGGAAAAAAATAACAAGGAGTCCTCACCTTTCAACAATATCATTCATATCTAGGTCTACATACCTTTGCACATTAAAAATATAAAATGAAATGAAAATACCAATAGATATGTGGGTCAAAACAATTCAACGAACAATTTATCCAAAGATATAAGAATGCAATGTCTCTATTTATAGTTGTTTCTCTTTCATGGATTCTCTTATTTATTTTCACTTTATTAATGAAAATTTGTTTGATATTTTGTTACATTTTAATTCAAGATTAAGACATTTTTATTAATTAAAAATGAAAAGAAATTAAGAATAAAGAAATGAAGAAAAACTGAAGTTGTGCCACAGAATTATAATAATAAAATGTTTCAACATTTCCCTGGAAAGTACATGATTGGTAAATTATATTGGGATAGTCATTAAATTTTTAAAATCAATTTTTCAAAATCAAAAATGAAAAGAAATAAGAGAAATCATGAAAGAAAAAAAGAAGTTACACCAAAGGTTTTTATTAATGTGTAGAAAAAAAGAAATTTTCTATCAATTGAAAACGGAAAGAAATAAGAGAATCCATGAAAGAAGAGAAGGATACATTCCCTGATTTACAGATGCCAAGCACAGGGAAATGCCACTTTCCTATACCGGGCTTTAAAAAAGTCCACCACTGAGGTGTGTCTAGACTATTGAGAGAGCAAGAGTGGAAAAAAAAGGAGAAAGAGGAAAAAAGAGGAAGATAGAATGAAAGAAGGCAAGAGGGAAAGCAAAAATGACAGTGGCAAAGAGAGAGAGAGAGAGGCTGAAAATATACAGAGAGAGATTTAGTTTGATTTGATTTCCTTAAATTCCAGTACATCACCACTTCTTACAGTCAAGAATATATCCAGACTTTCTGGCTGTTGACTGAAAAGACACTGAATACAAATCTACTAAAGATAAAATTTAAATAATCCTGGAATTATATTTAAAAGAGGCAGATTCCTAAGGTTTCTTCTAATTTACGAGCTGTTTTAGGTCGTTAAATTTTACCAGTCAACACAAGTATGGCCATAGTAGTTGGTGGTCATCAAATCAGAAAATTTTATCCATGTTTCCTCAGTCATCGTCACATTTTACAGTGGTTATTGACAGGTCAATTAATACTGCAATGTGTTCATGCATTGAAAAATTGGTTGTTAAGACCAGGTGGTTGTAAATAGCAGGTACTACTGTATTTTTGAAAATCCCTGTTTGATCCTTTCACTGGGCCCAAACCTGATTGTTACATAATACATAATAAACTATGTGATAAATCAGATATAATCAGGAAAAAAAAAGAAAAAAAGGATTTGCTGGGAGGATATTTTTTTCAATCAAAGCCTTTTTGTAAATATGGAAGCAGGCCAGAAAGCTCAACTCAAAAGCTCCAGCGTTTTTGTTTTTTTAGTTTAATTTTGTATTAATTGAAAGAGTCATTCTAGACGCAATTCAGATACAGCTCTAATCAATTTTCCAAAGTGTTTATCGCTGTTATGCTTTCTTCAATTAGAGTTTAAATTTCAAGTTAATGTTAACTATTTTGACAGCCATTTTTTCAAAGATTGTCGTTACTCTACCATCAATACCCATTATTGATGTTTTGTCAATGAAATTTCAAAAAATCAAAAACACAGAATTAAAACAGCCCTGATTCTATGTTATTATAATAATTATATTTTTTTGAACAAACATTTGAACTTTTTCCTTTTCAAAAAGACACAAAAAATCTAGAACAAAATATTTCAATTTTTTTTCGCAAAAGTTTGTGAGATTAGCTTCCCTTTATTCATGAAAACAAAACTACATATAATCAAGTCCACGAAATTGGAGGGACTAATAAACAGTCTTACCTGTGCAGTCGATGGGAAGCACTAAAAGTCTCTGTTCGGCTGACAATGACTTGCGGTAATTGTTGATTGTCAGACATTGTGTTGTGAGAAATGGTCCTTGAAGAAAAATAGCAGTGTATTAAGACAAATAGTGAAGACAAAGAAAAAGTAAATACACGCAGTCCCCTGGTTACGAACGAGTTCCTTTCCTAAGAGTTTGTAAATCAGAACAATTACGTATGATGTACATCTAGTGTCAGGTGGTCAGATGTTTGTCTTGGTATATAGTACCTTTCTGTGCATAAAAACATGAGATGAACAATAATAATACAGTAATTACGATGTCCTTTTTTATCATAAAATCACTTTTCTTGATTTTTAGTCGATTTTTATCACAACTTTGACTCGGACCGTTATTCTATGGCATCGAGTTATTAGAGAGATCGGAAGTAATGAGTTTTCATTTATTGCCATGATGATGAAAAGTAATTCATGAAAAAAAAAACTTCAACAGACGTTGTGATAAAGTAAATTTTATATTATCTTTCAAGATTTTACTATGGTCTTTTTTTGCCGATCGACATCCTATTTAAAAATTTCATTGTTGAGTTCTTTTCATCGCTTAGCTAGAAAGAAAGGCCCAAATTGTTATCTATATAAACAAAAAAAAAATTTTTCATCACTTATGAAGTAGAATGGGACATTTCAAAGTTAAAGCTCAAATTTGATTACTCTTACATTAACGATTAAGACATTGTGGCCCCCATAGTTGATGATTGACAATTATTTGATAAATTAGCAAATGAAACTTTTACTCACAAGTTTCGTTTTTGTTACGATTTTCCAGCTGAAATTAGTCCTATCATTCCTAAGGGTTAAGATTCATTTGCTTTGTTTCTTTACAGATGTAGTATTTTTTCTTCTAATTTTACATGCTTTCAATCAATTACAGACCCTCCCTGGAAATTTGTTAGTTTTTAGAAGGCTTTTTTTCCAGGTTTTACGGGGTAGCAATATTTACAATGTAACAATAATATTACGGTAGACAAAAATCGTTTTTCTATAAAACAAACAAATTTCCGGATGGTTCTAGGATCTAATAGATTGAGAGCACCAAAGATTGAAAGAAAAAAAGTATGTTTTTTGCTCGTTAGGTAACAATTTTCTTTCCTTGATGCATAGCTGAGAAATCAACAGAAAGGAACACAGGGTCATGTCCAATTACAGGAAAGTACTCTACGCATATACACATCTACATGCCCCTGGGGTCAGAGGTCAGTATTTGAGCACAGGTAAAAGAAAGCCAAGATTTTGGAATGCTGATTTTCTAAGCTAAGAAGACCACCCACTTCAAAGATTGGTGTAATATAATCTTGTTTCATCATTTAGTTATATTTGGCCTTGTGCCATACTAAACTAATCTACATTCAGTCAATATCTATGTACATGTCTATATTTGAATAGATCAGGAGTCCCTAAACTTTTTAGACCATTCACAGTATCAGAGATTCCTTATCAACACTAGGAATGTACGAGAAATTAGATAGATGTTCATTAATTACATGTGCAGTATTCATATACATTATTGAAGGAAACTGCATACCACACCCAGCTTTCCAGAGTGGTTTTAGACACTGAAGTGGTAATTTCCGCTTATCTCTTCACAGGGCTGTTGTATCAATGACTATGTTTCAGTAGGCAGAATATAAACTAGATAAGAAAAACTAATTATGTATAAATCAGAAATGCGTATCAAGTTTTATTCAATGTACTT
>OY735212.1:29257164-29312164 GCA_963457665.1 Thysanoteuthis rhombus
TTGGTTCCATAAGAGTCCTGCATTCAACATTTAACGCAGTGGTTTCCAACCTGGGAGCTGCAGACCCTTGAGGGTCCTCAAAGGTATTACTGGAGGTGCATGGACAGACCTCTCAAAAGCCTAGCTAGATATCTGAGGGTCCAGATGTTAGCAGAAAGGCATTAGGTGAACTACTATTTGTAAAGCATCAACTAGGAACCTAGAGATCATCGCAGGAGCTTTCTCCAGGGCATTGCCCAACTCTTCGTCAACTACGCTTCTATAGGAGGAGATATTTGCACAAATTTAACATTCAATGACCCAACAAGTTTGATTAAACCATCAAATGAGAATATCAGGGAGAAGAGTAAACTAAATTTGGTAAAAGCATTTAATTGACATAATTCTTTTGCAAAAAGGCAAACTAGGCAAATCATGGAATAGTTGTCCTAATATACAAAATATGTAAATAAGCTCACAAGAAATAAAGAACGCATTAACTACAATATAATAAATGATTGACATTTCATGGATACTCCCTTATTTTTGATCACAGCAGCTTCCTCTAGAGCATTGACTCAATCAAGTGTTGCATATGTGTCAGACTGAAATTCTTGTCAAACCACTTTATATTCTTCCTCTAGCTGAGCAACATTGGACATCATGTGTGACTGGTGTACAATTTCACAATCAGACTGAGGTCAGGGGACTAAAGAGGCTGGTTTAGGATTTCAAAACACTGGCTAGCAAGAAATATATTTGTTACTAATGCAGTGTGTTTGAGATCATTATCGTGTTGAAAAATATACATTCAACCACCAAATAGATCATTCATACTCAACAACACCGTTTTCTGCAAGCTGTCCGAGTATTGCTCCATTTACAAAGTGCCAATGACTGTAGATCCTTCCAACAGCAGACTGCAGACAAGCATCCCCATAAGATTATCTTTCCTCCGCTGTGCTTAACTGCGCCACACATGCGTTTGGAATCAAACTGCTCCCCATGCCTCCTATCAACATACCTGACACCATCCGACACAACTGTGTTGAATTCTGACCCATCAGACCACAGAACAGGACTGCCATCTTCCACAGTCCAATCTTCACCTGCTACACAAACTTTTAATTCAGTCTCTCTTAGCCGTCGCCTTGCTGTGCTAGATGAAATGGGGGGTTCTTCACCACAACATATCTCATTCAGGACTTTGGAAGCTGTTTTGGAGCTGTCATACATTGAGATAACTTTCATCATCTGGTCAAAATACTCGCTAGTTTTCCTTGGCCGGCCAGTACGTCTTATAATTTGAATAGCACCAGTCTCACAATGCTTTGCAATAACTCTGCGGACAGTACGATCATTCAAATCCAGCATAGAGGCGATACTTGTAGTGGATAGACCAGATTCAGCCAGTTTGACAATATCCTCCTTTGATGCAGTAGACAGCCGCTTTCTCCTGAACATTTTCACCAACACCTACAAAATAATATCTAAAAGTATAGCCAACACCTACAAAATAATGTCTAATAGTATAGCCAACCCCTGCCAAATAGTGAATTACAAATTTGCAGCAATTTTAGGCTTGGAAAAATGTGTGCATGCTTCATATGACAGCTTGGCCGAAAATGATGCAAGTATGTTAACTTTACACTTCAAGCACAACTGCTCTACATGCATACAAAATCTGTAACAATGTTTGGATAAAAGGCAAAAAGTATTGATTTTCCTCAACCAGATATTCAATTTTGGTCACTACAATATAATATACCTATAGAATGTATTTTAACAATTTAAATGATCAACTCTGAAACTATTATCAAAGGACAAATGTTAAACAACAAAATATTATTAATCTCATTTTCTGATAACTCGACATTAATTTCAAGAACTATTTTCCTTCATCCCCTATTTCATCTGCCCCATATCATAACTCAACTCAGATTGTTGACCCAGGGTAGTGATTAAACAGCATGGATTGGGAATAAAGAATAACCCCCAGCAGGTGAGATCCAAACCCCTTCTTGATTATGGAAGCCTGATAAATACCCAGCTGCTCTTAACCACCAGAGCTACCAGAACTCTACAGATCAAATCCTACCCTTTAACTCACTCTCCATTTCTGACCTCTCTGATGTCATGCTTGTTTCTGTTATGGCACTGTTAGTATCAGTAAAGCAATTCCTTCCAACTGTTGAAGCTCAATTAAAATAAAAGAATTCTAAATAAAAGAAAAAAAAAGACTGATGAAATAGTGTGCATACAGTCTCGATTCCCCCCTCATTTTTCTTTAATTGTTTATTTCAACCCATGCTATCTAGGCTAAGTGACTCATTCTCTTAGTACCAATATCAAAAAATTCATAAATATTCTGTCGGATTATATATTCATATCTTGATAATATATATATGTATGTGTGAAGCAAAGCAGCAATAACCATTAATTCATACGGGAAAAATTGTGATATGGCTTCCCTACATAGATATAAATATATATATGGATATACCTTGATTAGTGCCATTAATTTGTTCCAAAATTTTCCATATTGTTGAAAAACGCATTGTTTAAGTTTTTATTCTAAATTAATGCAGGTTTTTTTTTTTGGCTTATACTCAGTTACATTAATCTGAAGAGCAATACTTTAACCTTACTACATTAAAACCACACCATCAAGTGTATATATATGTATGTATGTATGTATGTATGTATCTCTATCTATATATATATCTATCTCTATCTATATATATATCTATCTATATGTGGAGGGGGGGGCGTACATCACTTGAAAATCCAATTGTAAAGTAAATAATCAAGATACCATGTTTGGTTCTTCATTGCATTTCTCTGGGCAATGGGGGTAACTCGGCAGTGAATAGCTTTTTGCAAAATGATGAACAGCCCAAACCCAAAGGCTTTCTATATACTTTGTTAGTATTTTTACTTGCAAGAAAAAAAAACAGCAAATGTTCCTCATTTATATTCACAATCATTACAATTGGTCTTTTCCCAAATCCTACTTCCGATAAAAACTTACCTTTTTGAAATATTTCTTTTTGTCCAAATTCAATTTTCCTTCACAACAATTGATTCTGAGTAAAGCAAAAATGAAAACAGTACATCCATTTTAATTACTTTCAATGCAAACGCCTTTAGCAATTTGACAACAGATGACAAGAAATAAAAATACTAAGAATTCAGAATTTGAATTCAATTTGCAGATTTCATTTTCGGAATCACTACCAACTAAGCCAATTAAAATTTCTCAAACTTATAACCATCAGAACAAATAGGTAGACAACAGATTCCATAGCTTTTGCAATATGCCTAATATTTCTTGATGCAATAGTATCTCTAGCAGTGATTGCCATCACTGACTGACAGACTGAAATGTTGGTAACGGCCCTTGCTCAGTGTTGCCAATCTAGATGTTTTTGGTTGCATCTAGATATCAGAAATTGCTATTTAGATGTTTTTAAATTGAAAAAAAAAAGAATAATATCATAATAAGATAAATGATAAAGATTAAACTTACATTTAATTTATCAACGTAATATATTTCCTAGATTTTAGATATATGTCATGAGATTCTAGATGCTTAGGTGTTTCAAGATGTCTCCTGACTCAATTTCAGACATAAACATGAAAATAAAGTTGGCAACACTGCTCTAGCTAGATCTTCAAACAAGAAAGGACCTGGCGCATTTATTGTCTGACTTTCAAACTTCCTATTTTTGACGAATCTAGGACATTTCGGCTGTAGACAGTTCAGTGGCAGATGTTTTCTACTTCGGAAAATTAGATGAGATTAAAATGAAATCAAATCATAACATATGTTGTCTAGTATTTTACCATTTTACAAATCTTGTTTTTTTTTCAACTTTTCATAACTACTAATTATTTGTAAAGATACTGTCTATGGTTTTGAGAAGGGTCATTAACATTTAAACAGTTCTCAGGTGATTGAACTCCTTGTTGTTTGCATTGTTAACACAATGTTTCAGCTGATTCATTCAACAGCCTTCTTCAGGTGTAATATCCAAATATGATGCTTGTAGAATTTTCTAATGATGATGGTAAATGGATTATTCCAATGGTAGCCATGCTACAAAATAAGATTTGGGTAATGATGATTTCTTTTTCTTTCCTTGTTAGGTCTGGTATTTCCATACCTTGTCCCTGTTGAGTAGTACGAGTCACATTGGGTTGAACTCAACACTTGTACAACATTTTTTCAGTTAATATTGATATGGATTGTTTTCTTGATCTTTCTCACTATATTTGGATAGAAAAAGGCGAAGACTTCCCTCTCTAAGAAGTTTGTATCATAGACAGGAAACGCTGTTGGAAAATCAAGGAGGCAGCCCTTATCAACATGTTGACTGAATATTTATGTCAGACAAATGCAGAATTAAATCCAATGTGGCTTCCACGACTCAATAGAGATAAGGTATGGAAATCCACTCCAGGCCTAACAAAGAAACATAGCTATGAACAATATGAACGCAATCTCACAGGAGAATTGACACGAGAAATTTTAAAATCTGGTAAGAATCAGCAAATTATTTGCTACACATTTATAGGACAAATTTTTTTTTTTTTCAATTTTTCATTCCCAATATAAAAAAAAATGAATCTTTTTCAGATGCTTCTTACCATTCTGATGATATATCTTATCTATACATTGCATTTTTCATTAATTTTTACTCATTTAACAAATAAATCCTTCAAGATATTATGTTTACCTTTTTTCAAAGAGCGCTTCAGAATTGCTCTGACTGGGAGTGTTACTTTGGGGATTAACAAACAGGAAAATTAAGTTGAAATTTTTCAACATTTCTATTGATTCAACTCAGGTCAGGCAGTTCCTGTATGTTCTTCAAAAAACGTACACATGATCAATATCTCAAGGGATTTATCTGTTAAATGTATAAAAATCAATAAAAACATCAATGTATAAATAAATCATGAAAATGATAAAAGGTGGAATAGGAATCATACGAAAAAAAAAATTCTTCTCTTCCGATATTTGGAATGAATTTTCTCTTTAAATTCGTCCTTTGATAAATAAGTATCGAAATTTTAATCAAAATCAGTTAATATGCTGATTTTTACCAGATTTTCAAATTTTTCCGTTCACATTGGTTAAACCACCAAAGAAAGAAAAAGAAATCAACATTAATAACCGAATCCTGGAATATACTGGAAAATTCTGTTCACCACCATCACATTTGGATAGTTCACCTGAAGAAAGCCGCAGAGCGAATCAGCCGAAACGTCGTGTTTACATCACAAACAAAAACGACAAGGAGTTCAATCGTCTGAAAAAATCATAGAATATTTTTTGGCTTATTTCCTCTAGTAATTTTCTGTAAAGGTCTTCACTCCTTCCGGAAATTTATGAGTTCTCGTACGGCTGTAATCGAAGCTTTTTTTTATTTAACTAATGTTTTACGTTTACGATTTTACTAAGTTGATTATTGGATGAAAAATTAGAAAAGCAATATGCCGGCAAAGTGAAATGATCTCTCCGACTTGACCAGCATACACCTGAAAGTGGATGGATACAATGTCGAATAACCTGACCAATCGTTGATGTATTTCTAGATATCAGTCATCTTTGAATTGAAAAGATCGTTACAATTCTGTCATCAAGCGGTTCCTATTCAATAATTGTCTTTCACGTCCTTCAACATAAAACTGAATAAGAAATTTGACACACTTCCTCGCCCCAATACATCTCCCACCTTGTTTTTTTTAAGTGTGATTTATAAAACTTGAAGATATCTAGTGCATGAAACCAATATTACACATTTAGTTTGAGGCTTCTGACGAGAACTGAACCAAGAAAAATATGTATTCGTTAGGAGATTTTCAGAATTGTTTCCTTTTTCATTGATTTTCAATGAATAGAGAGAGAATAAGCAATAGCTTTTGTTTTTTCTTCAATTCAAAGCATATCGATACATATTTGATATTCAGTTGGTATGCACCATTTTTAATTTTATAGAATAAAAAACCTCCCCGGTTACTTTTTGGCGGCAAAACAGCACAAACATGAAGTGAAATATTTTTCTTCTCAATTTTTAGTCACTTGATGAACGGAGCAGTTCTATAACTGCTTGCAAAGATATTCTTATCAAATGACAAGGTTTCAACGATTATACACATTACGTGGATATCTAAAATATTCCTTGGTAAAGTCATCTTAATTATTTGTAAATGATTACAAGTATAAATCTTAATTTTTAACATTTGACGAAATGACAGCACTGCTACTACTACTAGTCGTGAGATAGAAAACATATGTTTATCTTTCGAAGGCGAAAAACATTTCCTGAATTCGCAGAATATCCTAGAACCATGTTCATGACGCTATTTACAGATTTTTCAAAGCAAAAATGGATGAGCAACGTAATACATACCGGAATTCTCAGAACAATGCTGAATCTCTCATTCGTTCATTAACGCCTTAGGAATTAGAACAAACGTAATTATCTCCCTTAGATTTTTCAGTTACATCAAAAACTTCAATCTGGAAGAGTTCAAATAACAGGAATTTTCAAAAGTGCTGTTGAGTTATTGGTGTAGATTTATATATATATAAGAATGAACTGGGGAAAAAACACACATATTAGATCATAACATTATTTTGAAGAGTGAGGATTTCAACGGTACGGAAATTTTTGAATGAATTAACCACATTATTATAGGTACACTTGTTGATTATTTCTCTCATTTGTTTCAATTTTTTTATTAATTGATGCATAAAATTGCTGAATGATAAATAGATTAAAGTTAACTTATTTCTTGTGTGCTTCTTAACATACAAGAAAATTCTCTATACTTTTTTGAAAATTATGTTATTGTTATGCTTGAATGTTTTGAGAACTTTTTATTACATTTGAGCCTACAAGTGTGCATTGAATATTTAATGAACATACATGCAGAGTCAAAGGTTTTGCAAAAAATCTACATGATAGGACTTACAATTCAGCATTTAAACTGGTAAAACAACGTTGAGCTAATTAGATACTGTCAGCATATGTTTTGTCAGTTTTTAAACTGCTCTGGCTGGCTGGCTGGCTATGTATATGTTACAAGTACAGATTGCATCAATGGAGCTAGAGGGCTAAAAATTTGAACATTTACTCATGTTTAGATAAATATTTTCTTTTGTTGTGTGAAAATTCCCCCCAAAATAATATTTTTAAGGAGGGTCCAATTTATAAACTAAGTTTATGCTGAACTGGCCCCTCAGTTTGTGTCCAGTAGCGTTCATGCTTGTTTTTGAAAAATAAGAATAATTTTTTGAACACTGCTCAACAAAAGGAAAAGGAAGTAAGTCATTCCTTGATCCCCTTCTTCTAATTTTTCAATCGATCGCCCGCAAGATGGTATGCTTCCAAAAGATATCGGTCACGTGACATTTTCTATTGAGTGATTAATCAGACCAGTTCTCATTAAAATTTTGAACAACAATGGGAAATAAAAACCCAAGAATACAAATCATTCTCGGTGCCAATGTAAACAAGAAATCCTGTTTTTCTCTTTAATGTTTATCAAAGAAGATAAGGAAAGAAAAAAAAAGTTTGTGATGAAATAGAAGAGAAGGAATGGAGAGAAATGAAGAAAAATTGATAGAAGATATAAAGGGAGTAAAGATTAAGACAAAATGAGAAATGAAAGATGAAACAGAATTGGGTGAGGATGAGATAAAAGGAAAAAAAAGAAAAAGATAGAAAAGAATTGAGAAAATTTAACAAAAAAACTGGGAGGAAAATGCAACGAAAAAAAGAGATGAATTAGAAGGAAAGGAAAGAATTGAGAAAAAATAAAATGAAAAGAAACAAGGAAAGAAAAGAATGAAGATGAAATAGAAGCAAAGGGAAAATTGAAAGATGAAGTTGGCGGAATAAAAACATTGAAGAAGAAAATAGAAAAATTGAAAGGAGATACAGGGACAGAAAAGAACGATGATGAAATAGAAGGAATAAATTGAGAAGAAATAGAATGAAAGGGATGAATTAGAGAGAAAAGAAGGAAAAATAGAATGAGATGAAATTGAGAGAAAGGGAAAATAATGGGGGAAAAGGGAATGCATTAAAGAATTTTGAGGAAATGGAAGGAAATTAAAGAAAAAAGTAGACAGAATGAAAAGAAGGAATGATGACAAATAAAAGAAGGAGGGAAAATGTAGATGAAGGAAAGGAAAGAATTGATTAAAAAAAAGAAAGAAAAATGAATGAAAATAGAAATAAAAGAAGAAAATAGGAAGAAATAGATGAAAAAAACAATTGAAAATGAAAGAAAAAGGAGTAGAAAGAAAGGAAAAAAATAGACGGAACTTCATTGAAAATAAAAGGAAGGAAAGTAAAAAATGCAAAAATATTCAAGGAAGAGAAAAATCTAAAGGAAAACCCCCAAAATAAAGAAATGGATACCTTTTTCTTGAAAATGGCAATTTTTTTTCTCTTACCCCCTCCCCCATTGTTTCTTTTGTTTTATCAGTGCCGTTGAGTCACTAGAAGATCTGAATGGTCAAGAAAAAGAGCAAAGTGTTCAGTGTGGGGGTCAGTAGAGGTTGAAGGTTTTTATTTATCCTGTTCTTATTTGTGTTCTCCTTGCATATAAAATTACACACCTACTGTGCCCCTCATTCATTTTTCATGAACTGTTTGGTTGTAACAAACGAGTCACATCTATATACATGAATTCATTACAATATATCAATTCATTCAACCATGTATAGAAACCTATGTAAGCATACACACTTATCTATCTATCTATCTATCTATCTATCTCTCTCTCTCTCTATATATATATATATATATATATATATATATATATAATATGAGCAGTAGGAAATGAGACAGACTCAGGAGTAAAAGTGTATGGAAACTTGGTTTATTAATCCGTAAATGTTTTGATTAACAAGCTAAACATATTTCGGGAGGTATTCCCATCTTCAGTAGTGTGTGCTGTGAGTGTATATGTGTATACCATTTAGTGGTTAAAAGTTTACTGTGGAACATAAATTCACCATCAGATTCTTCGCTTTGTGAGCAAAAATTGGGATCCTATCTCTTAGGGTCATCCTGATGTGTGGAACTTGGTTCAGTCTGTGATGAAGTCTGTGCTTGTTGGTGATAAGCTGTGGTGTTAGCAGCAATAGTAGATCTTGGAAAGACCATAGGTTGTCAGGGAAGAAGTGAAATGGTTTAGTGTTGGTTTTTGTGGGTAGGTTAGTGATAGTATTGATAGTGGGGTGATGAGGTCAAGGAACTTCATATGAATTAACCTGACAGGTCATTGAAAGTTTGTTGGCTCTGATTTGTACAAGTGGAATACCATACAAAGGTTTTAGTTGTTATGGGTCTGAGTGACTGTGAAGTTTCTCATATTAGATATACCTGAGAGAGGGTAGAGTGTGAATGTGAAGTTGTTATTAGCAGGAGGATTATGATTTAGAGATCTGTGTGGTTAGGGTTAATGGTGTTAAGTCAATTAGGGGGAGAGAGTTTTGAGTTTGTTGATCCATATATCCTCATGTCTTTCTTGAATTTTAGTTATGTCAGTGAATATATATATATATATATATATATATGTATAAAACCAAGCATTTATGTCTTTCTCATCTGCCTACATATACATACACACACATTCTGATGAGCCAAGACATTATCACCATCTACTCTAAGGTGCCAAATAAATGCCCCCCCTCTCTGAACCCCTCCTAACTTTATTAGGACTGTCTATTTATGAGATTTTTCATGTTCCTTTCCTCTGTAAATATTTTTTTGATGTCATGATTAAAATACATGGGTTTTTGTATAAAAGAAAATCATTTTTTTCCCTCAAGCATCAATTTTCTTAGCAAATCGGGCTCAAATTATCAAACAGTAATCAAATCAGTGAGTTCCAAGAATGCTAAATTAGATGGACTACTGTACTTGATACATTAATCTAATGCCATTTTCCGGTCCCCCTGTTTATTACCTAGCCCTGCACTTTCTAATTTTTTCCCTAACTCCCTTGCTTATAAAGAGGCCCTTTCATCATATATTTGGCTTTTTAGTGTTCCTAATAAGGTGTTAGTCATCCATGTTTTGTAAGTCCATATGCTCTTACTCTCGACTCTGAAAGACCTCTAAACATTCCTTCGGGGATTACTGCCAGGATGTTAACAGCAGGTCCTCTAACTATTGTAAGTAATGTAACGGATGTTCTGCAGCGTGAACTAGTAGGTCTGACACATCCCATAAGTGCTCAGTGGAATTGAGATCAAGGGTTTTGAGTGGCCAGGGTAACACAATGAAGTCTACTTCATATACTTGGAACCATTCCCGTATTCGAGTAGCAGGGTGCCCTGTTCTACTGAGAGATGCCATGGGCATTGTCAAAGACTGTTGCGATGAAGGGATATACTTGGTCTCCAGTGATGTTGAGATAGGTGGTACGTGACAAAGTACCTTCCACATGGATAATGAGACCCAGTTTTTCCCAGCAGAACGTTGCCATAATCATCACACTGACAGAAATTTAAGCTTCCAAAATTCATAATATTCCATACCAAACACAACTGTAAAGAGTACATCTTAAGAATGGTCTCCATTCCTTCTCTACAGACATTGGAATGACACTGGAGTGTCCCAAAGCATACTAAGATCCTGGGATCCTCAGTCATCAGAATCCCTCTCTAAGCTTCCCTGATGAAGTCCAGAGGAAAAGCAGAGAGTGAAAAGTCTGGTATTAACTTGGCTGCTGGAACTGTTACACTAATTGCCTGTCCACATCTCAAGTAACAATGAATATCTACATTATTCATTGATCTGGTAATGGAGATTTGTCATTGCAATTATTATTAGTTGTGATTTTAGTAATTTAATAGATATTTTCAATTCTAAAAATTCTAAAAATGTTATATTGATTTTTTAGTTGAAATCAACCAGTCAAGTTGTATAGGTATGAAAAGTTGGTAGATGACATATCAGTAAAAAAAAAATTTAAAAAACCTAGAATTGATTAAAAGAAGGTGAATTATAATTGCTATTGCCAATGGCATTTCTGTGTAAAATCATGAACATTGTTGACATCGCAGATCACATGCACTTGACTTATTATTTTTAAAAAAGGTTTTAAATTAATCATTGCTATAAGAGCTATAGCATATGAAACTAAATGGTTAATAATTGCTTTAAGCTTAAACTAGTGTAGTGCAAAGCTCTAGTGCTGAAGCTCAAGGTGAGGGTCAAAATCACCAACAATGACCAGTGAGAACAAACTGCAAGATATTGTTTCAAAGTAGCTGTCTGTTTATACATGTGTGCATAAACATAAATTTCCTAGATGGTGTAGCACTAAACAAGGGAAAAGTGAAATAGCAGTTTATGAAAACTCTCTCTCTCTCTCTCTCTCTCTCTCTCTCTCTATATATATATATATATATATATATATATATATATATATATATATATATATATATATGTATGTATAAAATTAAATTTATCTGTGTTTAGATTAGGATTTGTGTAAGCATAGATTTACAAAGTCTTTTGTCCAAACCAGAGCAAGTGTCATTTAAATATCAACAAAATTTAAGCTAAACACCTGTTATTATTTTATTGTTTTGCTTTGTATTGTTTTTTTGTTTTTTTTATTTCAATTTTTTTTATAGAATATTCAATTCTAATGTAAAAGATAAAAAGAAACCAAAAGATAGAGGGGGTGGTTTGGTTTGGTTTGGTCGGTCAGTAAAAAAAAGGTAGTAGGAACTTATATCAAGTTAAAACTTGAGAAGTAGTTTGGAGGAGAAAAAAAAATCATAATTGTAAACCTCCACAAAGCATCCAGAGTTCTAGTTTTACTCAAGGCAGCCATACAGTTGGAATACTCCTCCCTAGAGGTGGTAGTCCTTTACATCGGACAGTGGTGTCTGCTTACTGGAGTGTCCTGGAACTGAGTCTAGGTTCAGGTCAGTCATATTAGCGGAATACTTGTCTAAAGAAGCTATAGACTTCTACAGCTAGCTTGGGCATCTAATTACCACAGTGTCCATGATTTGAGCCTCAATACCAAGGTCTGTAAAACTGTCAGAATACTCTGAAGGTGTAGCAGATCTTTACAACTGATTTTGGAATCTGCTTAGGGGAAGGAACAGAAAATTAACATCCTTGGGACCTTCCTCCTTTCATCCCACCTTGGTGGGTCATGGCATGCAAACCCTTGGTTTAAGGGTGAGTCCAGTCCCTTGATTGAGAAAATTAAAATACCATTAATGAAATTAATAATTATGAAGTAATTAAAAACAAAATTAACTTTTATTAATTCTTTGATGGCTGAGTGGTGCACACCTACCACACCCTGAAGATGTGCCTCTAGTGTGAATTCCTAGCATTGAAAATAGAAGTAAATAAAATATAATTTGTTATTATGAACTTGAATTCACTCAAGTTTTTGGTCGAGGAATAATCACTCAGGATTGCTTGGCTAATGGATGAACTCTATGAAATTTGAGGAATCAGTAACCAAGGAGATGTTGTCTCCTCTAATTTCTCCTGATTACTTGAGATTTTGTAGGAATTTTTAGTCTATATTGGTAGTGGGTGGATTGAATTAACCATTCATTGATTGGCCAGATGTGTTCTATATATAGTGGAGTTGAAACATTATTCCCTGTGACCAACACATTGAAACCAAGGTTTCTCAGTCTTTAATCTAGGGCCTGTTGCCATGGCAATCATCACCAAAAAAAAAACTTGGAATCATCAGTAACTTTGGAAATAATGAAAGAAAACAAGTGATTTTGGTGTCAAAGTATACATAAATGTGGTTTGTAAAAAAAATGGTGCCATCGAAAATAAGCATAGGTAAAGTTTAAGGAATCGCTGCAATGGCAACTGTCAAAAGATACAGAAAATTGTTCCTAACTAGGTGAAAAATGCTTAAAATCTCATGTTTGATGTTAAATCGTAGGTAATTGGAGGCTGCGAATGCCATAGTACCCTCTAAAATAATAATATTCACATTTGAAGAGTCTGTTGCCATGGTAACTACCCATCATGCAATATTTACATGATATATATTATTATTATTCTAGTATTGTTGTTGAACAGAAGGTATTAGCTTATAGTGAATTTCAATCCAAATTGAGGACAAAGTAAGGCATTTTACCACCACCCTAACCCAAGATCACCATTAAAACGAGTGTGCTATAACACAATGATGAAGGTGGAGAATACAACTGAAGAAAAGAACAGGGTTTCACCTTCTTGGTTGGAGACTACCCTATTTATACTCTTTTCTTGAAACTCAAAAGCACTTACTCAGGACCCTTTGAAATTCCTCATCTGGGATCATTTCATATGCACGTCCTTCTTATCTGCCATTAACAAATGATTTGAAGGATCAGGATTGGGAAATATCTCAGTTTGCCAGAAAAGTGGTTGCTGCTGGGAATGTAGATCAGGCTAAAAGTAGAGGACTCATCATTAGAGGTTTAAGATGCCATTTACTCACGAGAGAATGTGTTGAGGCATGTTTTGAAAAGCACTGTAGCATACCTTTAAATGAAGAAGAAAAGAAGAAGTCAAAAATCCTGAGACAACCAGAACAACAAAAAGAACTCAAGCCATGTCGTGATAAGTTGGCAGGCATGAACCATGGCAATTCAAGTTTAAGAGCAATTTGAAGAATCAAAAGCCTCTGGTAATTATATGCTATTTTTTAGCTGTCTTACATGGAAATGACTCACGTCCTGATGATGAATATTCATTTGCTACACAGTCAGAACTTTGATTAATTTCTTGGATCAACGAATGAGATGAGATACCATCAGCAAAACCATCCAAAGCTGACAGAGAAGAAAAAGTTGATGCCTGAATTTGGAAGAACTATATTGATATGTGCATCTATATGGTATTCTCCAAACACACCGATGCCAAGTAAATATTATGAGTCAATGATCCTTATGATGATGATACAGTATCTATCAAATTTAAGAAGAAAGAAAGAAGATCTAATATTCAGGGTCAAGTTGCAAATGTGTATCCAAAACAAGATGAGTTAATTCTAATTAAAAGAAACTTCATGAAAAAAACAAAATAATGGACCAGAATACAAAATTTAAAAAAAGACTAAGCTGATGAATGATGAGATAACAAAGAGGATACTTGTGATTTTTTTTTCTGTTGTGATGCATGCTTCAAGAACTAAGAAGAACCAACCCTCAAGGGCAGACATGCATAAGCTGACAATAATATTCACCCAATGCAACAAATCCATCCAAGATGTGATGGGTTCCTTCAGCATTCATTGTTGCTCAAGACACTAATCTGTATGTGCAGGCAGCATATGTTCCCCACAAGCTACCAACTACATTATACATGTATAAGAAAAGACAATCCATCAACTGTAAACATCTGCTGCCAGACGGCCACTCAGAATCACTGACAGAGGTAAATTATACAATTCCACTCAATGGCAGGTTGTGATAGTAATAGTGTGATTCATTGTTCTATGCACAATAGAAGAGAATCTATAATAGATAAAATAGATGAAGGAGGAATCAAGTTGCTCTAGGAATGTAGTAGTTCTATAGAATTGAAACAAGTGATCAGGGACCTTACTAAAGTTGTCATCAACTATATCTATGGTGACAAATCTAGTGTATCACTGTCAAGTCAGAGGGAAAATGTAGAATGAATACAAAAACAAAACATTATATCATATTTCTCCAGATGGAGATACCTTTTTACATCATATCCAGAGGGCAAACTACTTATCTCATCTCCAACTATGATATCAACTCACAAACTATCTTTCAACCATTGAGAACGGATAGGTTTAAATTGGAAAATGTAATGTTGAGAAGTATTCAAATTTAGCCCTTCCACAGCAGTTCAATTCAGAAGATGAAGTACTAGAGTTTGATTCTAATGATGAAGGAGAAGAGGAGCTTGATGAAGCTGAAAATTAATGTTTGAATGAGGAGGCTCTGCATCAAGAAGATCAATCTGATGTAGACTCAAGTAAATATGATTCTGATCAAACCTAAGACAACTTAAACATTGATAATTATTCTATGATTTCATTTGTTGGTATGTTAACCACTACTTTAAAGTTTACTATTGGTTGTAAATATCAAATTTTCCACAAAAGGTTTACTATAAAAATTGCAATATTATAAGAATGATAGCATATATCATGTAAATATTCCATATTTTGAGCATTAATGAGTGGTTACTATTGCAATAGATACTTCAAATGTGATTGTTATCATTTTAGAGGGTACTATTGTAATTACAGCCTCCAATTACCTATAATTTGACATCAAACTAATAAGATTTCAATTGTTTTTACCCTTGTTAGGTACAATTTTCAGTATTTTTCTGTAGTTGACATGGCAGCAGTTGCTCAAACTTCACCTGTTTATTTTTGATGGCGCTGTTGTATTTACAGACCACAATTACCAATGTTTTGACATCAAAATCACTAGTTTCTTCCATTATTTTCAAAATTACTAGTGATTTGGGGGCAGGGTCTTACCATGAAAATGGCTCTAAAAAAAGTTGCTGACCCTAACCCGAAATATATAGAAGCTTAAATTGTTTGATATACCTTAATGCATCATTATAGATCATTTGGTATTTTCACTCTGCTTATCTCCTCCAAGACTTTACATGCATCAACTGAATGTTTTTTTTTATTACCATGGGACATAAGGGAAAGTAATCACTGAAAAGTCTGAATGACACTGATATTTGTCAATTCATGGTGAGTCAACTGAAAAAGGCACAATCCCCAGTCTTCCTTGCCTCAGAGCAAGTTATTTTGTCCTCTTGCTGGAACATCGTTCTTGACTGTCAAAAAAGATTATGAAAACAATTCAGCACAGGTCATCTTCTTTATAGTACTTGTGAAAATGATGGGATTATAAGATTGGCACCTCTGCCTAGAATAAGAGAATACTATTAGCGTGCTCTAGGATCAAAGTGTTGCTCCTTTGTACTTCTGCCAAGGATCAGTGAATATCTGAGTACTTATAGAAAAGTATTATATGCACAAAAAATATATACATGGATACACATTGCGTTTCATAGATGAGAATTGCTCTATAAATCAGTCATATATACATCAGTCAAATGAGATATTTTGTTCAAGATGAAGAGTTCCCATGCATAAGTGACCACACCACTCTGACTTTGTCAACCCCCTCTCCAATTCATTGTGAGCTACTCCAACTTCAAACTGTCTCAATACTCCCAAAGACTTTTGTCATTATCTTTTGGATGGGTACGGAAAAACTCCAACTGTTCATTCACTTATGAAAAAGGATTTGTAATGATACATGTCTTTGTTGAGAATAGATTAATTCTAATCTTATTTGTCTTCTGAAAGAAGCCAATCCAATCCACGATTGATAATTATTTCTTATGAATATCCAACTGAGGGATGCAGACACTTTATGAGATGTTCGCTGTATTCATAACACAGACAAACAGATGATTAATATTTCTCCCTTTCATTTTGCAATACGCACAATAAAATTCCCTGTTGAAGCACAACCCAGTCATAATCTTCTTTCCCTTCAAAAATACTTCCTTGACTATCTTTGTTTGTCTGTGCCTCCAGGTTAGCTGCCTCGACTGAAAGAACCTGTCATTCGCCATCTTAGTTGTTGCATTTTTTTTCCTTTTCAAATGAAAATCAAAGCAAAGCTAGACATGGCACTCTTAGTAAAGGCATCAATTCTTTTTGTTACTAAGTGAGTAAGGATAAATATATTTTTTGCATATATATTCTGGTAGGCTTGATCTCATTGTTCTATCTCAAATTATGGCTTATCAATGTTCTTTAAACTCATGAAATAATCTGTTATTCATCATTCGTTTTCTAGGCTGCTTTTTGAGTCTTGTTGTCTAGCATTGTTTCTATTCGAGTGGTTTGGTTTTGATCTTTTTGACCTCTCTACAATGTTTGTATGTGTTTTATCGGCTTTAAAAAATGATAAACTCTTCGAATAACATTGTCAGCTACACGAAACCCATATACTTTGTTTACTTTCAGATAATCTTCAGAAGATATACCAACAGTGTTAACAAGGGTGAAAAGAAGGTGTTGAGTTGCAGGAGTTGAGAAGGCTAGAGAAAAACAAAACAAGACAAGTAAAGGAAAAAGTAAATGTGTGTATATATATATATATATATACATATATATATATATATATATATATACATATACATATATATATATATATACATATACATATATATATATATATATATATACATATATATATATATATATATATACATATATATATATATATATATATATACATATATATATATATATATATATACATATACATATATATATATATATACATATACATATATATATATATATATATATACATATATATATATATATATATATACATATATATATATATATATATATACATATATATATATATATATATATACATATATATATATATATATATATACATATATATATATATATATATATACATATATATATATATATATATATACATATATATATATATATATACATATATATATATATATATATATATATATATATATATATATATATATATATATATATATTTTTTCAGAGAGAGAGTAGAAGGAGGGGTGGAATGAGATAAAGACATCAAGAGATAATGAGCAAAAGGGGTGAAAATTACAATACATTAAAAAATTCTATGGAAGGATAGAGCAAAAGAAAGATAGGAGATATTTGTACATCCTCTATTCCTTTTTCTCATATGAAATTAATCCACGTTTGTATAACATTCAGACAAAAACATGGATGGACAATGAAGATAGGAAGAAGATACAGGTAAAGAGTGAGAGAAGAGCAGAGGTATGAGATAATGGATAATTTTAGTGGCCAACATCTGTGGAATTCCGTGGGTTCAGCTAGTAAATTAATAAAAGGTGTTACATTAGCCGAATATCTTTCCATATTCAACCAACTTCCTTTTCTGCTGAACTACATCCCTTAATCAAAGTATTACTTTCATTTCTAATTCTATCAATTTCTACACTCAAATATCTCTCTCTATTTTCTCTTCTTCTTTTCCCATTTGCCTTCAAATCTTTCTTTTTTTTGTTTTCCTTTCAGTCTCTCTTCTTTTTCTTTCTTTAGTTCTTTTAGTCATCTTCCTATTTCTCTCTTGGTCTAACATTTGTTATCCTTCCTTTTCTCATCTCTACCTCACCTTTCTTCCTCTCTCGTCACTCTTCCACAAAATTCTCTCCTATTCTCTCTCTCCTCTTTCATATCCCTGCTACTATTCCTCCAAATGTCACCCCTTTTTTTATCATTCCTCTAATTTCTGCAACCATTCCTCAAAATTACTCCCTTCTCTTCCTTCATCTCTCTCCTCTTCTTACCACTCAAATTTCTCTTCACTCCTTCTCTCTTCTTCATCTTCCATTTGTCTCTGTTTCTAATTATACAAAACTTTCCTGAATCTTTCTGACAAGAATCAAACGCAGTTGTTCATCTGTTCCTTCCTGTAATTCTCAGACTACCAATTCCTTACCTAATCCGACAGCTTGGCAACCATACCTGCCTAGAGGCCCTTCACATAAAAAGCACTCAACCCTCTGCCAAATTCAATGAAATTATTTCCAGTCAAACTCATCCCTTCTGTTGGCTTGGATTCTTAAGTGTGCATCTTTATATAAATATAATCCTATCTCCTTCAATTTCCATTCCTTGATCTAAGTGTCCATTAGTATCAGGTAGCTTCATGGTTAGAGCTACCAGAAAAGGGTTGGACAATGTCTAGTCCTATCAGCAGAAAATGGTGGATATTTTTTCTTTTAAACTTAAGTTGTTTGAAACCATTAACCAGAACTGTCACCAAACTGTCAACTTAAGTTTCTTTCAGTTTTCAAGTTGGTTTGGCTGGTTATGTATGTATGTATGTATGTGTGTATGTATGTATCATGTATACAGGCTGCAGCAATGGAACTACAGGGCTGAAAATTTGAGCATTACTATGTCAAGAAAGGTGGGGTTCAGTTTACAATATGAATTTATGCTAAATTGATCCTTTTGTTTGATTTAGTTTTTTTTTCTAAATTCAGACTTTTTCAATGACCACTGCCAAAGAGAAGGTGATAGAAGTAACCTATTTATTGATCATCCCCTTCTCTAATCTTTCTAGTAGCCCTAACACAGTATGCAGCTAAGAGATGTTGGTTACATGACAGTTTCCATTGAGTGAATAACCAGACCTGTTTTTATTTTTGTCTGATTTTTTAAATGAAAAATTGTTATTACTATACATTATTTCATATGAACTATTGTTCTTTTCTTGGTAGCTATGGATGTTGGTGAAGACTTAAAATTCTGACTGTGTATCTTCTAGCCTCCTCTAGCCTCCCTATTTTATTCTTATTTTTGGCTGTCCTTGCTAGGGATATCTTGTCTTAATTGATTTTTGTGCAATTTTGTCCATGTAATGCTGTGTCTTTACTCATTCTGGCTGAACTGGAATTCATATAGATTTCTCTATGAGATCCAGGGATTTCATTCATGACCACCGTGCAACTGCAATACTTTCAACTGACACTTATATCCACAGAGCCACCAACCCAAGGAACATCTATTTAGCAAGTGGGAGGTACTCTTCTGATGATCGTTAGCTGGTGAGATATGTTAGTTCATCTATAATAATGTTTTAGCCTTCAGTTTATTTGTTTGCTTGTTTATTTATTTGTCCATACCTCTTCCGTGCTAAAACTACTAGGCCCATTGACCTAATATTTGGCAGGGAGACTCATTAAACATATTGATCTCAGAGTTCATTCAAAAACACCTGAGATGATTTCTGGGAATTTTGCACCTATGGAACTGAAATATAAATGGTAAAGGTCATGGGTTTTGTAAGGTTGATCTGAAAGGTCATTTGAAGTTACTTTAAGTCGTTTCTGGTCGTTTCTACCCAATTTTCCAAGTTGTTATTCATAATTTTATAATTATACAACAGAAATTTGGCATAAGTCTTTTGACTGCAAAATTATTAGGTGATGTAAAGATATGGTTGGAGGTCATTCGAAGTCACCAGACGTCATCTCTGGTCATTTCTAGCAAATTTTCAAAGTTGAAACTTGGCATGATTTAATTGGATAGGTGGTGCTGACCTCAAAGGTCATTAGAGATCATCAGAGGTCATTTAGGGATTAAAATAACTCTTTCCAGTCATTTTGCATCCAAACTATTACATTGTTTGAAGTAGATTAATATTTGCGATTCGCTTTGGCAGAAAAAGATGGAAGGATATATGGTGCTAAATTTCAGGACCACTGGAGGTCAGCAGAGATCAATTCTTGATTAAAAGAGATCTTTTAAACCATATTGCTACCATATCATAATCATATTTACAAGGTAAATTGAAATTTTTCTGTATCGGTTATTCTAGAGTTAGATCCCTGAACAATTTTTTCAAACTGACACCAAATGGGAGTGACGCAAACACTGAAATAGAAATTAAAAATAATGTTAAACTAAGGAATGATATCATTTAATCTTTTTTTGTGCATTAGAATATTTTTTCCATAACAGCTACTTTTTCATGTGTGAACAGCGTAAATAATTGTTTTTTCTTTTGTTGTTTTGTGTAAAAAGAAATATATTGAAGAACATATTTTTTCCTGTGTTGTAATATCTGAAGTTAATTTTTCCCAATGTTGGGTATCCCTGCTAGAGTCTTTAGAATAAGCAAACCAAATTCAAATTTTGGCAAAGATTACCTAATGCCTATGGGAAAGATATGGATACATCTCTTCTCCTCCCACCCCCTAGTTATGGGTAAATAGCAGGGCAGACTGGGCTCTTCAGTATAGGAGAGGGACAACTCTAAATTCACACTGGAAAAGTCCAACCCCTTATCCATCATCATGGTAGGTTGGCAACACACAGTGGGGAACATATTTTCTACATGTATTGTCAATGGGGCTCTGTTGAAATTCCGACAGGAAGTGGATTATAATAAATTGCTCAAATAAAAAAATAAAAGGATAATAAACAATACAAATTACCGTCTCTGCCTACTTACAGCACCTCGGTACAAGTGGAAGATTTTAAATAATACAAACAAGACTATCTTTTTGTCCCAAACGTACAATCTGTAGACAGAGAAATATATTTTTATCTTTCCTTTCCTCAGTTATATAACCAGACAAAACCACATACCATTTCTCCCAAAATAGGAGCTTCATGGCGGAGGATGGGGTGGCATAGAAAAAATACAAAAACAAAAATTCTAAGAAAAATGAATAACTGTTTATCTAGATTTCTGATTTCTTCTCATTATTCAGCTATTAATTTAATCTAATCTCTAAAGACCAAGTTTCTTTTTTGGTGTTTACGTGTGCTTTTACGTCAAACACATGTTGGCATTAGGATTTTCAGGGAGAGAGAGAGTTGAAGAAAGAGAAGGCGAGAAAGAGCTTTCAAAGAAGGATAGAAAAAGAGTGTTGAAGAGAGAAGGAAAGAGAAAGAACATTGAAGAGAGAGGAAAAGAGAAAGAGAGATGAAGAAATCGGTAGAAAGAAACGGAGTTGAAGGAATATTGGGGTGTAGAAGAGAGGTAGAGAGGAAGAGAACATAATAGAAGGGGGGGGAAGAAAAGTAGGGTCGAGAAAGAGAGTGTAATAAAATGGAGACAAGAAAGATAGGATAATAGAAAGAAGGTGAGAGAAAAGTAGAGAAATAAAAAGAGGTAGAAGAGAGATGAAGAAAACAGAAAAAGATGAAGAAAAGAAATGAATTAAAGACGGAGCGCAAAGGAAGAAAAAAAAAAAAGATGCAGGAAGAGAGAAAGGATGGGCTTCAGAAATCTAGAATCTGCTCAAATTCCTGAATGCTTAAAAAAAGAATGCAAGAAAATCTTCTCTAAGCACTATTTATCACCTAAATTGTCTTTTCAGATACATTTGTACTAAATTCCATGATGCTACCTTTTTATAGAAGTATCTCTACTAAGGAAAAGGTTTTGGCAGAAGGAATGGTCAGGTAATACCTTTGGAAATTTTCCTTTTTTGGTTCTCATTTCACCTTTATGGCAAGCACATGTTGGTACTAAGATTTTGAGATAGAGAGAGAATTGAAGAAACAGAGAGGGAGTTGAGGAAAAAAGGTTGAGAGAAAAGGTGATGAAGATAGATGGGATAAAGAAAAAGAAGATCTTCTGGAAGCAATATCTATCACCCAAATTGTCTGTTTAGATATACTTATACCAAATTCCACTATGTTGTTTTTCTCCAGAAGTATCTCTTCTAAGGAAAAGATTTTGGCAAAGAGAATGGTTGAGTAATAAAATTGGAAATGTTTACAACTTTACAACTATCGATTTCCTGAATATAAAAAAAGCTTTGCACATTTAGATTTGTTCTCTACTGATTGTTAAGCAGCCAAAATCTATGACATTCAATGCCTTACGTAATTTTTCTGTTTATGATAATGTCCTTGGGAGAGGCATGAATACACCTCTCCCAATAAGTCAAATCAAAGATTTCTCCCTGCTTCTGGTGCCAAGTACAAAATGTATGTTTCGTGGAGAGGAGGTGGGCGACACTGAGTAAAACCATTGCTACGAAAAATGCCATGAAGAATCCAGCATATAGCCAGGATCCAAAGTTGGGGGTGGGGAGCACATAAAATAGGTACTGCCACACATACCGAATAATTTTAAATTCTTTATATATTTTTATTGAGTATTTAAAATAAAATAAAAATAGGAAGATATAGTTTTAAAGAAAGTACATTGTTATTAAAAACTATCACCAAAACAGTCAAAATAGGTTTCTTCAGTTTATATGCGGGTCTGGCTGGCTTGCTATATATGTACGATGTGTATAAGCTGCACTGTTGAGGCTAAAGAGCAGGAATTTTCAACATTTACTCATTATTATGTCTGGAAAAAAACATTTTTCCCCCTATGTTCGCTCCTTGAATATATTTTTGGTTGGGGTGGTCAATTTGCAACGTGAGTTCTTGCTAAATTAGTTCCTCTGTTTGTGTCAGCAACAATCTCGCTTATTTCTTGAAAATTCAAAGTTTTGTAGGGTTTACAGCCTTACAAAAAGCGAGAAGAGTAACTTATTCATCAATCACCCTTTTTTTCTAATATTTTAATTGATCACCACCAACACGGCATGCTGCCTAAAAACATAGGTCATGTGACAGCTCTTATTGAGTATCTAACCAGACATGTCGCATTTAGAATCAAGCATGATAAAAGGATACGTTATTTAATTATTTTACATTCTAAATATAAACATAAAATAAGATATGTATGTTGCAACTACAACGGCTTCTTTCGTCTAGGCTTAATTTTTGCAAAGTTATCTTTTACCGGATCATAATCCATATCAGTTGCCAACTGTCTTTCATTGAAGAGCAAAGCTAATCCAGATGATTCCACAACTGCGCTATTTATATGTAGGGTAAGAAAAATGTGGTGTAATATAGACAGATGAAGATGAATGGAACACATGTCACAGGTGATCATGAATTCAAGTACAATTTTGATGGTTGTTTCTCGAGACTTGAATTGACCATCATCTCAGTGAACTTGTCTTTGAATTGAAAAAAGTTAGAGGAGAGTTCAGTTTGACTTTGGATAACATCTGAGTACATGTCTGCTAAAAAGTTTAATTTGTCCTCTTCATCTTTGTTGACAAAATACTTTGGATCTAGAGCCCTAAATTTGGAAGCCATAATTAAAAATTTAAAAATGCCAAAAGGCCCTAATAACTGTTTCAACTCCAATCATATATCCATTTCTTAATAACATAACTATTGTGTTGAAAGAAATAGATAGAGCAGATATAGACTGTGAATGAGCAAAATTGGATTTTGGAGTTCAAACAGTTATCTGGGCCTAAGCATTACTGGCAGCTGTTTAGCTCACTTGTAAGAGCAACGCTATTTTGAAGTGGCCACCCTATCTGTCGCATGTTCGATTCCTGCAGTATCACCATATTGATTATTTATTCTATTTACATTCTCTAGGCCAAATGATACATTCACTGTGTAATAATGGGAAATTATTTTAAATAGAGTTTCGATATAATATAGTGCAATTTATAATCATTTTATCAAATCATATATCTATTTCTTAATCACATGCATATATATATATATCAGCACTTTGCCTGTCTTTGGTTTTAAATGTACAAAAACTTTTGGAATCTTTTATGTTTTGTATCAGGGGAGCCTAATCTACAGCAAAGTTTATCTAGTCATTTTTAATGAAGAATATTTTTGAATGAATTATTCATCTCTATTGTTAGCACATGCCTAAAAAAAACCTGAAGCTAAACTTGAGAGCTGATAGCCCAAAGAGAGCTATTTAGTAATTGAGCAATTCATAATCATTTAAAATTGTTGATGACTAATTTATTAATCATTTAAAATAATCGATGACTAATTGATAAATCAAAGCCCTAACCTGACATGATGCTTACTTCATTGTAAGACTGGCCATAACATACACTTATTAGCAACCCTAAGTTATTGATTGCAGGAAAATTGATGTTGAAAAAGCCTTTGATTCTGCCATAATTCATGAGTGTATCGACAGTAAAATTGAATACTGTTTTTGAAAATCTTCTACAAATAGAATTTATGTCATAGAAATTTGATTAAAAAAGAATTAGTCAATTGAAAGATTAATTAAATGGATTTTGAAAAATGGCTTATCTCTTCACTGAAAATATAGTGAAAAATACATTTCTTTTTTAAATCAATGATAATTAGTATTTGGTACGGTTAATATTGTGGACAAATAATTATGCTTAAGATTCAGATGTGTATTCAATCAATAAGACTTTCATTACCTTAGGAAATTTGTCAGTTTTGAACAAAATCATTTCCGTATGTTTTGAAGGTGTTCTATTTACAATGTAGCTATAAAGCTAAACTGGATCCTTATTTCAGTCCATCATATAAAAGTACAGCTTTAATGTTTTCTGGTTATTTCTCTTCTACCTCTATTTTTTCTGTGAAATTCCTAAATTTTTTAGAATAATTACAATGGTTTGTGCAATAAAAGCCAAGTTTAGCTTTGTAGTTATATTGTAAATAGAATCCTCACTAAAATTATAAAAATGGAATCAAAATTTTTTTCAAAACTCACAATTTTCCAAAAAGTAACGAAGGTCCTACTGATTGGAAGCACATAAAATTATATAGGAAGAAAAGTTTAATATAATATTCATTATTGAAGGGCGACCCAAATCTTTACCATTTTCATACTAGAATTTTCTACAATCTTTCTTCTTAATAATGACATAGAGATTATTACAAAAGAATTAATGTTACATTACAAGTTTCAAGCACTTTCGTCAGCATATGTTGCCTTGTTGTCATACGTGTGTGAAGGTACCAAAATTATATCTTCATAACGGAATGAACTATGATTGGGGGAATGCAGAAACCACTTTATTTTTCTTGTTTTCCAATGTGTATGGCAAAGCTTCTTCTTAGCAGATAGTCTTTGGGGCTTTTTTGTTGGTGAGTGAGACAAGAGGACCTACCTCTGGAAATTCTGGAAAACATTGGCCTTTCTGCTGAAATATAAGCATCGCTCCTTTGAGCCAGCCCTCTTTTTTTCTCCGCCTCTTCTTAGGTGACACAGTCAGGTCAGGTCCTGAGATTTTCTCTCCTATGCATCCTAATTTCATAAGTCAGGCAATGATGGACTCTTTTATCACAAATATGATCTGCTTACTAAATCGGTCCCTACAATGGAGATGTTGATGGATTAAAATAATGAGTACATAAATTTCTTCTAAAGCCATGTGATAAAGTAAAAAGACACCAGTTTTGAAGAATGTGCTTGGTGGAGCAGTTGCTCCTTTTGCTCCCCCACTATCTATACCATAGGATAGATGATTTGATTTTTTCAGATTAACACTAAATGATTATCAAACTTTCCTGAAGATCAGATGAAGGGAATTTAATGTTCTGGTAGGACATAGAGTATAGCAACATAACTATCTCTACCTTGTTAAAGAATTGAAAAAAATCATAGAACAAGTAGGCAATAGTTCAATCATCATCATAGTCCTGGGGATAGTCCCAAAGAGCATAACAAAGATGTTGAAGGAAGTGGAAATCTTGGGAAGAGCATAGACCACCTTAATGACAACACCACTAAAATCAGTCAGAATACTGGGGAGAGACCTCGTTTGAAGAGACTTACTGTCACTTGATATCCATTGAAAGCCACAAGTCTCTATTGATATGAAAATACAAATCATATCCTGTATGAGCCATATCAGTTACACATAGAATCAGTAGCAGTTACCAGCACCTCTCTCTTCCTACCCTCTTATTAAACTACCTACCTTCTTCCTCTCCTTTATTAAACTACCTAAGTTTCTTTTCTACCTTCTCCCTTTCTATTGTGTCTGTCACACTTACAGTATCAGTAGCAGCCATAATCTGAGACTGTTATTGTACACTTATAACCATCAGTGAAGTGATGGGCCATGGTCTATTTATAATAACAATGATAAAATTTGGCTATTGCTTGAGATTCCTGACCTGGGAATAATGAGAAAGTGCATCAGTCATAGGCATGAACAAAATGGATGTAAATTCTCAGCATGGAATTGACACTTGAGAAATTGAAAAGTCTGGCAAGAAATCAGCATATTATTTGATTTTTATAAAATTTTCAGTACTTATTTATTAAAGGATGGATTTGAAAAAAAAATTTTAATTCCAAATTTCAGAGAAGAACAGTTTTTTTTACATGATTCCTACCTTACCTTTTATCAATTTGATGATTTATCTTATTTATATTTTCATACCTTTGTTGATTTTTACGCATTTTGAGGATATATCCCTTGTGATATTAATCATGTTTACCTTTTTTAGAAAGACATCGAGGAACTGCTTAAATGGAATACTTACTTTGTGATTTAAAAAAACTGCAAAATTAAGTAAAAAATTTTTCTTCTCAGAAAATTTTTAGTTTTATTCTATTAATCATAAATTATGCAAATCTGGGGCATTTTTATCAATTTTTTCAATTAATCCCATATTTTTCCAATGTAAATTTTTCTTTCTTCTATTTTGTGCTTTGACTCAAACTTATTTAGAATATTATAACAAGGATGAATTCTGAAATACAGTGAAATGATGAAAAAATATTCTTGGGTATACTTTCATGTTATTTTGTTCATATAAATTGACCAATAAATCAAAGTATGGGAGGTTGCAAATTGATGCTAATGACATTACGCATGATTTTTTGCATGGCCCACATATGGTGCATTTAATGCTGTAAATTCCACTGTATGTCCCCTGGGTTTTCTGTTGTCAGTAGAGAGAGCCCATGTGTCAATGCTTGTTATAAAGATCAATTACCTTAGAAATGTGCTGCTCAATAGTCTTGAAAGTATTTTTTCATTTTTATTTTTAATGCAAAATATTGGACATTTTTAGAGCAATTTAGTTGACTAGTGATAAAACTAAGTATGTTCATTAAAATTATTTGAATTAGACAAAACCTTTTTTTGGTAGAATTTCAACAACAGAATTTTTAATTTCCAAAAAATTGTTTTTACTGTCATCAATAATGGCATCATTATTGATTTTCTGCTGAATATAGAATACATTGGATTTGTAGCAGTCAAAACCTACATCATAATTAATGAAAATATGTTTTTGTTTCTTTTTAGCGAAAAATTTGGGCAAATTCATTTCCAGAAAAGCATTAAAATAAATTGAGAATTGAATTTTAAGATTTTTAAATCATATTTTAAATGCAGGTATCGATTTTACATTGAAAATGTTTGTACAAAATTGCTCATGCGTAACTAGTCCTGTAATTACTCTCTCAGCCTTTTTTACCGTGTTAGTGTTCCAGTGATAAGTCCTTAGTATAAAAGACTGATGATGAGAAAGAATTGAAAGGGAGCAGATTCATATTATTCCAAAAATAAATATTAGTCTTTTCTAGTTTTTACACCTAAAATTCAGTATTGGAGTTATCTGACTATGGCCATTTTAAAATCTTTTTAATACTATTTGATCACATTCTCCATCACCCAACCCCTGGGACATAAATATCCCAAGATTTCTCTGTATAAAGTCTACTGGGACATTTTAATTCAATTAATAAGCACTTTGATAGGGTAGTCTTGAAAAATTAAGTTACTGATTCTTGTTGTGGATAGAAGAATAGAACTGCCAGTTTTTTTAAAAAACTTTTTTTTTCAATATTAGGTTCATCTGATTGTATTATACTTGTACAATGTCTCTGTTCAAGTTGATTGCTTTTGTAACTTTGTATACCAGATATAACCAAATGGAATATCATCGTAAAATTGTAATAGTCTATAATGCTTTAAATCAGCTTATAGAGCCAGGTAAGCTCAAGTTTTGAATTTTGCGGCAAAACCATCCACTGGCCGACAAAAACAATGAAGTCATTTACTCCCCCTCAAAGTTATCAGAAGTTACCTCCCTTGTCAAAAAATATCAGGTGACAGGAGTTACTTCCCTTAAGATATCTGACAGTATCATGTTGAGTAGTTATTACCTCCTTTATTCGGCAACCTTGGAATCTAGCCATTGCCGGACCACAGAAAATGCTTGAAAACGAGAATTATATCAAATAATAGATTTTTGCAGTATATTGAATTTTAATGATTCTGATGGTTGGAAAACAAAGTGATATATTTTCTAGAAAATCTATATAAGTTCTTTGATTTTATTCAAAACCATTACACATTCCATTTAACAAGTTGGTTTATTAACTACTAAATTATTGTTCAAACCATGATCCAAAACCAAATTGAAGAACTCTTGTAGTATTAAAATCAAAACCTGCAAGACCATGAGACATAGTGCCAGATTAGGGAGGTATAACCTGTATTATTCAGTTTTTATACAGTTTTAAAGAGAAGAGTTTTTTTTCAATCCAGGAATATGGAAAAGGCTTAGTAATCTTAATATTTTGCTGTTTGGTAATCTCTATGTCTAGTGCAGTTAGCAAGAGAGGAAACCAGCTGAAAACATGCCCAACAGGCGTGATTTTCAACTAGATATCTAATTTATACCATTAAGCAAAGCAATAAAGATATGGTTTAGCTAATCTGAAGGATGCCTAGTAAGGGCCTACTTAAGCCCTATTCTTACATTGTAAATCAAACCCGTTGCTAAAACTTGGGAAGGCTTTGAAATTTTCAAAAACCTATACATAGAAACAAATCTTATAATGAAATATTTTGCATTGTGTCATGCTCAAATTTGTAGAAAACTTGAAAGATCAAAGCAAAAAAGATTATACATATCTAAAGATCAAGCAAAGCCAGATATCATCTATTTAAAGCTGCAAGCTTGCTTATCAGCCTAATTTTTCAGAAGAACAGGCCCAAGTGTTTC
The DNA here is from genome assembly GCA_963457665.1 of Thysanoteuthis rhombus. NCBI lineage: Eukaryota > Metazoa > Mollusca > Cephalopoda > Oegopsida > Thysanoteuthidae > Thysanoteuthis > Thysanoteuthis major. Next base: position 29,286,592 of record OY735212.1, read on the forward strand.
ACTGAAGATAAGTTTCATGCTGATTTTCATTGACAACTCCTTTATCATAAATAAATAAATTTTACGACATTGATATTTAGATAATGTAATGATTAGCACATCTACTACACATACAGAAAGATCTGGATTTGGTTCCTAGTATGAGCAAAGCGAGTTAAAAACTCAACATTAGAGCAAATTTTTCCTTTACACTTTGCAGCTTAGTGAATACATCCTAAACTGTATGATTAGGGTGGAGAAAAAATTGGGAATTGGTTTTGCCCACCCTAATTCAAAAGGATAGTAGCGAACAAAAGAGAAGTCTTTGGGCCTTCTCCAACAGCCAGCACAGTACAAATCTTGGACTGATACATTTCAACTTGCATGTATGCAAGCACTTTGATATTCACAGTCAGCTGAGAGTGAAGTGTTAGAATCTCTCTTCTTTTCTCTTCTTAAATATTAGGATGTTACTCATGAAAATTTTCATTTTAATCTCTCTCAGAATAATTTGAAACATAAATGATTTGCTAATATAATTGCATTTTCTTGCAAATTCAATGTACATAAATATATAATTTGTCATTATTGAAGGTTTTAGAACCCTTGATAGCAATGGTATCTAACTTAGAAGTCAAACTAATTTTCAAGTACAATTTCAAATTTGGACATAATGCTGTTTGGGATGCTGATAGTGTTTACAAAGCATTAGGAGTGAACACTACGACAGAGCAGCCTGTTGGGCATTGATTTGATAGGCTTAGGTCTTGAATTATGGAGAGTAATTAAAAACCCTGAGGGAAGCCCAAATCTGTTCTTAATAATGTGGGATTATCAACGACTCATGGACAATGGTTAAAGTACTTCCTGGAGATTTTAGGACCTCAACAAGAAACATATCATGTCATCTAAAGATAATAACAAAGTTCAAAATGGTGAAAAAGAAAGGCTCAATGATACCACGCATCTCTCAGCTGACTGACTAATCTTAGAAAATAGGGATATGGAGCCTTGCAGTATCATTTATTCATTTAACACTTCTCTTGTTGCATAGCCAAGAGGTGTAGGATTATTTGAATATCTAATCAACATATTTTTAAGTATCTTGCTCGTCATATCCATAATAAAAGGTTAATTAATAGGGGACTCATAATAAGCGCTTTTACTGAATTTGTTACCATAAAGCCTAAAAAATTTTAGAGAGATGGCATGTTATCATAAGAGATTGATAGAAAAAGGTTATTGCTTCAAATGGGTCATATTTTGATTAAATATTCATAATTTTCTGTTGTTTATATCATACTTCATCTTAATATTTAAAACCCAACATTTCATATTCAATAACTTGATACATACAAGATGTTCATAAAATCCTAAAAGTTTCATTGAGATTTGTAATAAATTCTTTTGTATACAAGACCGAATGTGAATAAAAGCAAGTTTATGTTCTTGAATGCAAAGAATAATTTATTTTTGGATCTCACCAAACATTCTGCAGTTGTGTTTGAGTTTACACTGACCAAATTTCATTGCACAAAGAACCTCTTGAGACCAAGATTTCATTGAGTAAACAAACATTTTAAAAAATCCCCCAATGCAGAAAAGACAAATGTATGTTGATCTAGAAATGAGTTATTGAAAATCTAAGCTGCACAAAGACATAAACATCATGTACGCGTGTATGTATCTACATTTACACAGGTTATGGAGTTTATTTGCATTTGAAAAAATATTATTCGTTTTCTGCAATGATGAAAAGGTTGGGAATATGTCAAACCGAGAAACAAAATGAAGCAGGAACTTACTGAAGAAATCCATAAATGAGCATAAGGATATTTGTCATCTTCACTGTACATCGTGTCCATGAACCACCATTAGTGACATCTGCTGTCAATTTAATCCTACAGGATTACAAACTGATGCAAGGAAACTGATCCAGTTTATCCTGATCAAGCGTATTGTCCATTGCAGCTTCCTTGAACCTTGTACATCCCCTATTGAAATACGTTCATATTTAATCTAGATTTTGTCTCTGACCAGTGACTCAAATGGACATGATTAGCAACATGATAGTTGTGGTTCAAAAAAGCTATATTTACAAGATAAATGAAAGCCTAGACTCTGTACATCTAAATAAAAAATACTATCGCTGTAGATACCTATTTCAAATTTGTCTTTCATCATGGAGAGTCAAAATTTTGTACATATATATATATATATATATATATATATACACACATATGTATAGCGGTAGATCTAAATTAAGAGATAAAATATCTAAATTGCCATCACTGAAGAAAATTCATTGAAATACCAAGAAGCCATAGTTCCTTACAACAGAGAGAAATTTATTTTAAATGACAATTATGGCAGACTGTCCAGCCCCTTTGGAATGGGTACTGCCCTAGTTTCTTCAACTGCTCACTCACCAACAATTTTTTCAGTTAAATTTGGTTTTTCAACCCATTTGGTATTGAACCAGACGTGGCTAAACTGGATAAATACAATTTTCCTGCATAAAATATCTTGTATAATATTTTTTTATCAGCTTTCAAGGTCCACCATTGGACATAGGCCTTCCCTAAGCAAGTGGAAGGGAGGGGAGATAGGACTTACCCTACCACACTGGCTCTTAAGGTGTTGACAGGGGGGATGAGATGGATATATGCTCCTCCCAAGGGCATTAGTGCAAAATGAACACAAACAGTCACAACTGGTGTTTAAACTTGGCTTGCCGATCCCATTTCACGCCTACTGAGTTAAATTACAATACATTAATTTTGATTGCTGACTAAAATAAAGGAATCCTTTCATCCCTTTGTGATTAAATTTTAATATTACTTTAGTTATGTGGATTTATTTTAGTGATGAATAATAGCTAAACTAGTATTACAGTAAGAATGTACATGATAGGGAAGAAACAGAAAACTGGCTTATTTGAGGTTTTATACTGGATTTTCCTGTTATTGCCACATAGACAGTGGTCATTGCAGGTAGTGCAGACTCATTATGTATTTTGATTTCGAATTTTGCATCAAGGCAATTCTTTACTTATGTTAATTACTAGCAGGAAAAATGACTTAGAATATAATGACAGGAAAAAATATGTACTTCAATATATTTCTCCTTAAACTGCACAACAAATGGAAAAAGACTATTTACATATGAAAAAGTATGTTGTTCCTGAAAAAATATTCTGATATACAAAATGAAACAAAAGATGTAGTCTCTTAGTTTGACAGGGCTTCTGGGTACACAACCTTAGTCCTTCTCCCATTGAGTACCTGTATGAAAAGTTTTTGTTTTTATCTAACCCTAGAACAACCAACATAGAGCTGGGCATTGACAAGTCATAGTGGTCAACTATCTTGAGGGATTTTCGTTGGGCCTTATTAGAATCTTTGTTTCAAAATGTTTTTAGAGTTGTACATTTTACATACAAAACAGAAAAAAATCAAGTTTTTTTTTTTTAGCCCAGTAACCTTGGAGATACACACCATCTTCCCATCAAATTTGACTTTGTTCATCCTACTATTTGTAAAGTCAAAAACAATTTTTTACGAGATAGGCAACTCAATATTTTGCAAGAAATTGCTTCAATTGGCTAAAGAAGACCAGAAATTAACTCTGAGGTCATCCTCACATAGCCTATGACTTTCATTGTGGATGTACCCCTATACCGAGATGCAAAATTGTGACTAAAATAACTTGAAATATACAAATGTACATTCACTATTATGTATTAAGATATTCTTAGAAACAATGTTTTGGAAGCACATTTGAAATCCTATTAGATTTCAAATATTACTTTAACTTTAATTAAATATAGTCATAATAACTATTTACTCAATAATAATCATATGTATTAAAATGCACGTTTTCAATCTAGTGACTCAAAAGTAATTAGTTGGATTTCATATTCAGATATCTTCCAGTATGCCTAAGATATAATGTTACTGTGCAACAGAATGTGTTAAAACTGGAACATAGTTTCTAGTTTTTAAAAAATTAAGTATTTGAAGGACAAAAAAGTTTTTGAGTAAGAAAGAATAACACTACTATATATCTTTATATTAGAGCTTTTTATTAACCAAGATTTTTATCTTACCTGATAACAAATAATGTGTATGAATTAATTCAGGTGAAGCTTTATACTGAGTGTGTTGTACATCATCCATTTAGCATAAACTGAATCTCATTATAATTCACCGAATGTCTGTCTGTCTATCTGCCTATATGTCATAGCCTACTGCAAAAAATATACAACATATATCTATGAAAATTTCTGTGTGTACTAATGTGACCCCCAGAGGTTTATAGCAAGTTATTTTTTTGAAAATCCCCCTCCATTTTGGGGCGAGGGGAATTTAAAATCAATTTACAATTTAATGTTAGAATGGACATATTTTTTGATGCCCACTTTTTCAGCTTGATCCACTCAGTGTTAATATGAAATTGCTTAGTCGCAGATCAAGTGGGGACTTTATAGAAAGGAAGGAAGATATCAGCTGCAGATGGAAATTTGGTATCGTTCATAGGAAGGGGCTGAGAGCAGCAATTCACTATGCACATTAGGGTGGATATTCAGCAAGTAAATCAAGTTCATTACAAAATAAGCAAATCTCTTTCCTTTTCATATTTCCAACTGTGTCAAGAGGTGTTCACTCATTTGTGTCCAAACAAGAAATGATACAGCAAGTATTTCTATGTATAATATAGATTGGGCAATGAATGACCTCAGGAACTATAAGAAAACAACAACTACAGCAAAACAGTAAACATATTTAATCAGAATATAACCCATTTAGGGTGATAACTTCATTGTAATGATAATACCTTCAGTTATAATAAAATATATCTCTACTTACATTGAATCTGCAGAGAAATGCAATTACATTAGTGAATCTTTCAGTTTTAACATTATTCTTTATGGAATGCTCCAAGCCAGTGTCTAACCACATCTATTAGTGAACTGTGTCTAAGCTTATAAAATTAGGATATGAAGTCTCACAGTATCCTTCATATTCATCTGACATTTCTTCCACAGATTATCATTTTTATCATCAAGCATTTAGAACTTAATTTTTATAATAAAATGTTCAATAATAGGGAAGCTGTAATTCTTGCTTTTACTGAATTTGTGACCACAGAACCAAGAAAATTTTATAATTTGATAGCATATTATCATTACAATGAAGCTTTCACCCTAAATGGGTCATATTCTGATTAAATATATTCACTGTTTTGTTGTATACATCATCCTTTGTTTTATTTTTCAAAAAATGACAAGTAACAACCAAATATTTTCTCTTGAATACTTCTCAGAGTTGAAGCTTTCAAAAGGAGCCACTACAGAACTTCATAGATATTTCTGCTACTTCTTAAACCTACACTAAATCTTATAATTTTTTTTTCTCGATGAAAGAAGAGTTCATAAAACAGAATAAGTCTTTGAGTTCTATTGCTTATACAGAGCTTAGCAGGTATTTTGACAAGTAATAAATATAACTCAACACTTGCTGTGAAGGAAATACAAAAGAGCTATTCTTCTTATTTAACAACTTCTCTGGCAACCAAGAACTTTATATCTTTAAAACTAGAAACTTTATTCCTGTTTCAACATGTTTTGTTGCAGAGTAACATTATAGCTTTTTTAGGTGCTATTTTGAAAGTTCAGAGGACGTGACATGAAAATAAAATCACTTACCCTCTCACCTAGTTTCTGCTGTCTCCATTAAAGTAGTCCTTTTGGATCACTAAAGGCAGCAGCAAAAGTCTGAACTAAAGTTTCGGTGTGCTGCTCAGTAAGTCTAAAATTTTAGGTAGCATCTTGTTTTGGAAGGTGTCTTGATTTAAAATATAGCAAATGACTTTGGAACATAGCTGGCACCTAATTTAAAAATAAAAGGTCAGTACTCAGGTGAAATTTTGGTATGAAACAAGAACTAGGTTAGTAGTAAATCAAAAACTAGGTAAAAACTATTTAGCTTCATGTTGAGACAAAAAAAACTCACCGAAAGTTCAAATCATCTTACATATAATCTGGAAGTATAAATCAAGAAACGATATCAGATTTTATGGAAAAAAAAAATGAAAAAACTAAAACCCTAATCCAGCTCTACCCTGACTCCTGACCAACTCTCTAATGGCTTGTGGGACAGGTGGAATGTTTGTGTTGTTAGGCAGTATCTCATATTCATTCTGATGATAGCCATGTTTGATTGTTTGAACTGACATTGCCACATCACAGTTGCTTGGCTCCAACCCCCTACTCTGTACGGGCAGACATTGAATGTGCCCCTCAAGGGCACCAACTTCTTTCTGCCAATTGGTTGCAAAAGAGATGCCACTTTAGGTCAGGAATATATGGGTTATATGGATGCCCTTTGGCCAGTACATCAAGTATACAAAGTTGCATCCTTCTCTTCATCTGTCAGTTTCATCAATGCTGAGACGATGTTCCTGTCAACTTTCATATATTGTTGAAACCATTTGGTTGTGCTTACTCTAGAGAATCCTCCAGCACTGTCTGCTTCATTGAATGCATAGAACACCCGTAATGCTGCTGCCTTGTCTCGTCTTCGCGTAATCCAGATTGGCTCAATCTCCAAAGTAGCTGATACCATACATATTACAGTGTGCTTGCAGAGCTTGTTGTAATGTGCAACAGCTACAATAATAAAGACAATCGTATCAAGGTTTAAGAATACCAGTCATGTTTGAGGACAGCGCCATGATGCAGCTGCTGCTAAACAGATCATCAGTGTGTCAGCCTCCCCATGGTTTTCTATCTTCAAACTGTATTTTGCAGTTGCTTCTTGTGAGGCCTGATGCTGAAGTGATGATCAACTTTTGAGAGTTCGCATTATTTGAGTACTGCCGGTGCAGGTTTTTCAGATTGTTTTCCATCTTTTTGTGAGATAAGAAGCATCTCATTGGTTTGTGTTCAATATTTATGTTGTAAGCCTTTCCATTTCTCCCTTGTTTCCTGTTTCGACAAGTCAGTTTTTTAGGTGTCAAAGACCAGAATAACCTAGTCAAAATCTGCTGTCAACACTAAGAGCCTGTCATTGAAGAGTTGGCCAAGATCTTTGACTGATTCTATAGACAATGGTAATTTTTTTTATCTCAGAGGGTGAATAAGATCTTTCATTTTCACAAATATGATCCTCAGATGCTGATGCATGTGCATTTTGATGGGTTTCATCGTTTTTTATGTCTTTCTTTTCCAGCATCTCCAGGCAATGTATAAGCTTCAACATGTCACTACATAGACGAATAGATCCATCTGGGGCAATCAATGCCCTGGGAGTCATGATGTCCATCGGTTGTCTGCCATTCTTACAACATGATCTGCCCATTGCCATTTAATTTTTTAATAGATTCTATGATGTTTCGGAGTCTCGCTTTCTTCCTGAGATCCACAAAAGAGGAGGAGATCAAGCAAAGAATCACTTTAGTAAACTCTTAGTGACCAACTATATTCTTCTGATCAATGTTCTTGTTTAATCTGGTTAGAACCATAAACGATTTAGTTCTTTGATTTCTTTCAGATACACCCATTGGTCACAAACCACAACAGTTTGCTCCTTGTTTTCTGACAAGAACCTGGCATTCTCCTGTTTCTTAGCTGACATCTCCATTGATACTTCTAACAATGCACTCTCCATACATTTTCTGGACACTTTTGTTGACATTCAAAACTTTTGAGATGCACTCATGAGGAACATATACATGAACCATGATCACTGATCACCTTCTGCATTAGAAGGATTACTGTAACTCAGTATGGCAGCCTTGATCCTGTTGACAGCTTCTTCATTATTTGATGGATTTCTAGGGATCTGTGGACCTAGTTTTGAAACCACTGATTGGCAGATGAAATAAGGTGGGAAGTCTTCAATTTGCATTGAATGCATATGCACGAGTGTAAATTATGTTCAAGAAGGCCAAACAAAGTTTCAGAATGACGTTTGAATACCATAAAAATTCATATTAGGAATGCTATAGAGAGGAGGTTTGAGGGCACAAAGCTGATCCCAAGAACAAGTTTGAGCCACAAACCAAAACAAAAGTGGCAACTAAAAGCTGCAGTGAAAATGAAGTTCATGAGATAATACACTAATTATATGGGATTGACAATATTGAAGCAATTTCTATAGTGCTATTTGATCATGATGTCTGTACATATGATCATGAGTAGTGGATTGGCCTTGTAATGCAGAGAGATTAAAACTTGGATGTTATGATCTAATTCCTGCATACTTGTAGCTCAGATTAATCACTACATTGACCTCCTAATGGATGATATTTGTTGGGTCTAAGAAACAATTCTATATAATTAGCACACCATGCACAGTATCAGGAAGACAGTATGACCTTCAAGACAGTGACGTTAGAATAAAAACTTGAGAATGAAGTGATGTTATCTGATCCAAGTTTAGATAAAAAAGATAGATGAAATAATGTGAAAAGTCCTCAATTTTTATTGAATGCATGTACAATTCTGTTCATCTTATTCAAAGTTTCTGATGATGTTCATCTTTATGTGATCCCAGGAGTCCAAAGAGCTTAGTTTCTAAAACTGCTGGTGTTAATACAGTTCCAGAAGGCAAAACTAAATTTCAGATGATGTTTATATAATAAAAATTTCATATTGGGCATCCTCAGAAAGACAAAAATCTGAGTGTTTAGCAGTTAAAAGTGGGAAAAAGCCAAAAGTTTAAATGGTATTGTTCTAGGGTCTACTCCTTGTACTATTTCCTGTTCTGTTTGTACTTTTTTGGATGGGACTGGAATATTAACCACAGGTCAAACTAGATTATTATTGAACAAAAATACATAGTTAACCTGATACTGCAAAATATGGATTTCAAATAATAAAGATACATCACACATGAGAAGATAATGGTTTAAATAACTTTTTATTGATTTTCTCTGATGCTGAGTGATATTTTGAAGCCTTTATTGGATTCCTTTGCCAATAAACATAGAATCAGCCTATTCAACTAGGTTTATAAGAGCCCAGATAGCGCTGATTATGTATTTTGCGGTGGACACTTTGAAAATCCCAAATGGCTGCCATGCAAGTATCTGTGCAAATGCCAACATTATTTTTTTGATTCCTCATGCTCTGAATATTCTGGAAATGTAAAATTCGGCTGATATACAGAAACTTTGAATGAAAATATGTTGTGAACCTAACACTGTAAAATATTGATTTTTCATAATAAAGTTATATCACAAGAAGTGAAAAGATAATACTTCTAATTACTTTTTCACTGACTTTCTGTAGGGTTAAGCACTATTTTGAGGCTTCTATTCCAATAGGATTTGCTTATCTAATTAAATCTGTAGGCAGATTTTAAGGTGAGATAGTGCAAATTATTTATTTTACAGTGGTCATTTTAAAAATCTAAGATGGGAGGGGCCATTCATGTGTCTACACAATTGCCAACATTATATTTTTGATTCTCCATGCTCTAAAGATTCCAAAAAGATATAGTCTGTATAAATTTACAAAATCTTTGAATGAAAATATATAGTGAACCTGACTAATGACAAAATATGCATTTGATAATAGCCATTCCAAAATGGTGTTTCTGGAAATGTCAACATTGATTATCACGTTCCCCATGCTGTAAAAATTCCAAAACTTTTATAGTTTTGCTTACCTCCAAAATTTTTGCTCAAAACCCATTTTTCTTAGCATAGTGAAACAGATAAAAATACTTACAAAATGCGTAAGATTATAATTGAATAAGTAATTATTATTAGACATTATAAGGGATGATTGTTATAATCATTATACATATAACAACTCTATTTTTTCAGTAATGCTTGCTTCAATTTCTGATTACTGACAATCCCTTTTACTTTATTTGCAAAGCATTTCTGAGGTAAAATAATTTTTTATGAATTTCTCCATTAAAATGATTTTAAATACATTCCTTTAGTAAAACATTACAAAATAATAAACATGCATATAACAGATCTAATCAGTAGGTAATACTTGCATTAATCACTGACCACTGTAAATCCCCTTTTCCTTGATTTCTAATGCACAACATACAGATAAAGTAACAAAACTTTCAAGGGAAAAATAGAAAAATTTGGTGGTTAAATCATCAAATTTTATACACTGAAGTTACTACGGTGATTTCTATTCATTCATAGCCCTATAAATGATAATCACCTCCACACCAAGATCAACCCTCAGTAACGATGAGCTATTACGAGTTCCTCTGCAAGGGGTACAAAATGTAACACTTTTACCCTCTAGACATGCCTCTGAAGTTAATATCTTGCACAAGTTAACCTAGCAAAAGACAGATATTAAATGATCAACTTTTTTAATGCAAGGAGCCAAATTGAATTCATGTTCAAATCTACCATCTTTCTAATTATTGATCAATTGTATTCAACTGATCAAATTCTACTTCAATGCTTTGTGTAATGACTAAATCAAAAATTTATGATCAAAATAAAACATACAGACACCTGCTCACAAAAATAATCTTATAAATACAGATTTCCTAAACTAACTGAATGTAAAGTATTCCTATAAAAATATTTTGTAAGTTGAAATAGAGTTATTTCAAGAAACAATCATTGAATCATAGAGGGAACTTTTTGAGCATTCCCAGATCAAAGAAATGTTAGTGATGATATGTTAGGTAGAGTCATCATTGGTTGGGTTGATAGGAGGTACAGGAGACTGGAGTGTAGAAAGAGGGTGTGTGCTTCCTCTGAAATGCCTTGCTACAAGACAAATGCAGAAGGCTATTTTCAATTTTTTCCATTTTTAATAATATCAAAAAATAGCATAGAGTGAACTTCCAAAAAAAGAGGGATACCTATAATTGTCAGCACTAATCCCCATGGCCCAGTGGTAGCGAGCTTTGCACTTCTCTAGACTATGGTTCAATTCACCACTATCATACTAAAGACTTTGAAGAGATTACTATTGATGACCCTCTCCCCCCCAAAGCTAGGGGTTACCGCTAAATCACATTGGATACATCGGTTCTTGTAATATCATTGTAGTTACGCAACGTCGAGTCTGGTCAGCACCTAGATTGGTGACCATTGAGAAATACTAGGTGATGTGAATAGAAGCTCTGACAAATCTGGAAGTGGGTCTTACTAACAATTGCCCATGTGTACCTAATCCTTATACATCCTTAATGAAGGTATGAACAGAGAGTGATGATGCATACATACATACCTTTTTCAAATTTGAATAACTTCAACTATCCATGCACATGAATCTGGCCTTCTTTTCTCAAAACAGAATAACATTTAAGAATGGAAATACATGACACAGCAGCAAAAACATTGGGAGCAGATCCCAGAACAACAGGCAAACATACAACTATCAAAAAGCAATTCTTATCTGAATTTTGTTAGACAGGGTCTTTTTATCATTGTATGTGGCTCGTTTGGACTAATTTCCTCATCTTTGCTCTTTGTTTTTTTTATAACATTTTGGCTGTGTACCTTCCAGTCTTCGAGTGACTGTTTTATTTAGGATTATGTCTTGAATCTTGTTCCAGGGGTACGTGTGTATGCCCTCTCATACAGCACACATTCTGTTTTTGCATATTTTTGTTCTTTGGAATTTCTCCTCCTGATCACTGCACAGACCTTATTAACTCCTGTTGGACTTTGTCTGAGCTCTGATTTCTCGGGTTATGCTATATGCAAACAGAATCTCAAGTTCATCACCTGCTTTTTCCTGATCCATGGTTTCCACAAGTTATAAATGTTAATACTTGGTCTGCAGATTGAGTTATCTGAGCATTAGTCTGAACAAGCCACATACAATGTTTATTACAAAACAGCTTTCAACAGACATGAGCTGACAACACAAGTGATCACAGAAGAGAATTTTGTACACTGAAATACTAGACAATCTTTAATTCTGATTTTTGGAAACCTGTCATGGCTAGAATATTGGATACATCATTCCAAAGAGGATCGGGGGGGGGAGGAAAAACTGTTGTATACAAGCAGGTCATATAAATCTCCAATTGAAAGTTCCGGACTTTTTTCTTTTTTTTTTTTTCCTGAAACAGCAACATAACAAAAAAAAAACATAACAAGTAGATATCAACAAATATGAAGCTGTGAATTATTCTGTCTTTGTGGTTTTAGATTTGGTTTAGAAAATGATGCAATTTTCTTTTAAAATGTTGTTTGGAGGTCAGTTTTTTCTTTTTTCTTCCTTTAAATGAAAACAATTCAGTTTTATAGATTTAAAAAAAAATGTATTTTTTCTACGTGTATATATATGTGTGGATGGGAGATATTTAAAGCAAAGAGAAACAGAGAGAGAGAGAGAAATGAAAAAGAGAAAAGAGAGAAATAGGAAAATATTTAATCAATGAATAATTGCTATTTGTTGTTGTATTGAAGTAGTGATGCTTAAAAACCATTCAACAATGTCAAAATTTCAAAATTGGATGAAAAAAAAATTTCTTTCACATTGAATTCATTTTTTTGTTTCTTTTCATATTTTTTTTACAATTCACTTTTGTTTTTCTTAGAAAAAAGAAATACAAAAAATATCTTTTCCAGATTAATAAATCTGGACATATAAATATTTTGTGATCATCATATAAAACTGACAAAAACAGTTTCACTCATAAATATAGCCTCAAACTATTTTTTTATCCACATATAAACACATTTCACAAATAATAATAATAATAATGATAATAGTAATAATAATAATAATAATAACAATAATCATCATTTGCAGTATTGAGGAGACTAGCTGTCATTCAATCTCCATAGAAAGCCACCAGTCACAACTGGTGTGAAAACTTAACAAACACAAAATAATATTAATTATAATAATAATGATAATAATAATAATATCAAACAGTTAACAATGTTTAATTTTTCATTTTTATTGATTTTTTTATATCAAAGATGATTTTATGTCCTTATGAAGAAAAAAAAAAGAAATATATTTTGGTAATAAATATATAAATAACATCCAGTGAACAAATATGATACTGGATTTAACTTTGTGTTGCTTATTTTCCTTCTTTTCATTAGGATTCTTTTTCTTTACTTTTTTGGCTAAAATCATATTCTAACTCTTTTAAGACTCTTGGGACATATATATCCCAAGGTTTTTATTACAGGTGGGATATAAATGTACCATATATCTCTTTTAGAAGTCTACTGAGACATTCTAATCCATGCATCAAACACCTTTATCGGTCAGTCTTGAGAGAGTTAAATCAGTCTCAACATTTCAAACAACCCAACTGCCCTCAAAATAACCAAAATTCAGAGCAATATCTTACTTAACAGTTTGAAAGATGTTCAGATTTTAACAGTTGTACTCACTACTATATATATATATATATATGAGAGAGTACTCATGAAGATGAAAACATCTATCTTTTTTTGTCTTTAAAGATGATAATTACAATCAGGAATTTGACAGTTTCAAAAATTAGTAGTCATTATTTAAAAAATCAGGATTAGTGAGATAGCAAAAAGCATCATTTGATGACAATGCAAAATTTTGGATTGTAGTATAGCAATTTATATATTCACCCTCAGGATGAGTGCAGCAGTCAAAATTACAAATAAAAACAAAACAAATAAAATGAAACTTTCTTGGCTCTTTCGAGGGCAGGTGCAGATGGATGAATCACAAATCAATGACTATGATTTTCCAGTTGAAGTATGACAACCTTTTTTTTTTTCTCACAAAATCTTTAGAATATGGATAAAATTCAAAGATTGGGACCAATATGTTTTTTTTTTGATAGGAGTGTGTGAATGAAGTTGTTGAAACATTAACTTCTATCAATCTCCTTCTAAAAATTGCCATAAACTATCTTGACCACTTACACATATACATTGACCATCATTAAAGAATATGGTTCACAAGTTGGATGATTTCCACACAGGTCCTCATTAGTGCTAACTGGCCAGCCAATCAGCAGTAAGCATATTGTCACTGTTTCAGTTAATTAAGATGAAATTTTCATAGCTGGGTACAAGAGGTTTGGTTGATCGGCAGAATAGGGATTTACAGATGGACTGAGAAAAAAACTAGACGTGTAGCAAAGCTCTTGTGTTCAGCAAGAAAAACAATTGGTACATAAGTTATGGCAAATGTACATATAATAAATACACTGATTAGAATAATTGACTTAGTAAGGTATCAATAGTTGTAGGTGAGGGATGGTAGCATTTGGTATATTTGCTGGTAAGTATGGACAGAGTACTGGTTTTGTCTATGTGTGGGGGGTTGAGGAAAAGAAAGATTGCTTAAAGATAAACTAATATATCATAAATAATTAAGAGATAATATTAAAAAAATACAGTTTAGAATTAAAGAAGATAGCATGACATAGTTTTGTATTAAACAAATTTCTTTTTTTTGTACGATTTTTTTTGGCTTTTTGAAAAAAATATTTCTATGTACAAAAATGCTTACATTTATTCCACAGCAGAAACTTTGGTTTTTCATCTAATGTCCAAAGTTGAGCAATGCAGAATCTAGTAATTACTTGGATGGGTGATCACCTGGGAAACACCAGTAACTGTAAGCAAATAACCCAGCCTGTTCTTGGAGATCCACTTCAGGACAGCCAGTCCCAAGCCTTGTAAAAGAGGAGGGCTAGGCAAGGGACTAATATCCTCTCCTTATGAAAAAGCATATCAGCTATAGAAATGACATGATCATCCAATGCTTGCTCAACAAAATGGGAAAAAGACTTTTTTTTCTGTGTATAGAAGATGCCATTTGATGATCAGTAATATTTTGGCACACAAATTCTAAAGAAACTTTCTTTTGGTAAATTTGGTTTGATTCAGTATATCATTTTTTCTCATGAAAATCTGATTTTTGGAGGTTTTTTGTTTTTTCTTTTGAATTAAAAGAAAATTACACACATACACACACACACAACAAAATCCAATATTTTCTTCTATGTTATTAAATCTGAATACATTTCTTCAAGATGATATATACAGCTAAAAAAATAATCAGCAATTGAGATAACAATAAGAAAAAAGAAAGAAATATTCCATGTATAAGACATTTTGTGGGAACAATGTCTTGAGTGTACACGCATCTTATGATGAAATTGAATTTCACATTTTTTCCACAAACAAATCTCTACTCTTTTCTAAGTGTTGAGCAGATTGATTGATGTACATGATAACCAATATAAGTAACAGCTGAGGAAGACTCAAGGTGCAGGTAACAGTTACAGAACAGAGAATGGAATTAGCAGACCAAATTCAAACTCCATCTGAGACAGTCTCTTTTCACTATACACTAATGCCCTTTGGAAAGGCATAAATACCACCCCACTTGGACCATTTTAGCTCCCGTAGAGTAGTCCCATCTTGGGTGTTAAGACTAGCAAACTGACCCTGTAAAAAAAACCAGCACAAAACCCCTTAATTCCTACAAACAATGATGGGATCTTCAAAAATCATTGAGGAAATAGATAAAGTCATTGTCTCATGTGTCCTGCAACAAATGAAGCAACTTTGCTTTTGCTTTTTGAATAAAATCAAATTTTGTTGAGCAAAATATGACAAACTTCAATAACATGTTAGGATGAGTGTACACTCTGAAATTTCTTGTAAAAAAACAAAAAACTCCATATTTTCTTATTAGAAACAGAAAAATTATCAAACTGAAGATAAATCCAATAAGTTCAATTATAAGAAAATGTAGACAATATGAATCATTGAAAAAAAAAAGAAAAAAAAAGTAATATTTCCAATTACTTGACTGATTTTCAGTGGGAGATCTTTCAAACATTGAATATATATATACTACTAATTGAAAGCTTCAAAACACTTTTCACCATGAAATACAAAATACAAATATCTTTACATCTAATTAATTTCTTTGGTTAGTCTTTCAAGACATCAGGACAAAAATTCTAAAAACTTGCTATAACAATAAAAAAAAAAATGGCCCAATATTTTATGGAAAGGTATTGAAAAAACAACCCCATTTTAATCCAAACCTCTCTTTCTAGATATGATAAAAATCTACATAAAACATCTTTTGAATAATTGAGTTGTACCAGAACCTTGACAGAGGACTGAAAAAGTTGTGGAACATGAAGGTGACAAATCAAAATTAAAACCATCTAGATGATAGCATTACTAAATCTCCAGTGGAAAAGAAAACATAATCTATAATGCAGTTTTATTTGATATTTGAAAAATATTTGAACATTAACAATCAATTCTCTCTTGGTTAATTCATTTGCTAAGTTTATTTAACTTGAGAAATAGCATAAATACTGTGTATGATATGGTCAAACTATTTTCCTCATCTATATATTGTATTCGTTCTCAACATTTCATCAGTGCCGATCAAGCATCAATATCAGTAGTATCTGGGAGCCTCTCATCAGAACTTCTGGGAAAAAAACAAACAGATTATGTAATGCAAAGGAAGGAACTCAGAACTTGGCTGTAACATTGTGAATAAATGAACATATAGACAGGGGAAATAGTCCAACCATATCATACACAATGATTAATACACTCCATCTAACAAAATTCAGAAAAACATAAATATTGTTAGATGTCTGGTAACCAAGAAACTTTTTTTCCCATTTATTAAAACAAAAGTATTTTCTATAATACTTATGGAATTTTGCTGTAAAACAACAAAAACTTAGATAATATCTGAAATGAGTGGCATTGTATTTGATAACTACTTATAGAATATAGAGTTCTTTGGGACTCAATGTATAAAATCCATAAGCAAGACATTCTAAATTCATTTTAAAAAGTTTTCAATCTCTTTCAATTATGAAAACATTCCTGATTTAACCAAATTCAACTTGGATTTATTGGGAATATTTTATGGAAAAGAAAGTACTTTTAATATTCCAAAATCAGTTGTATTTATTATACACTGATTTATTCAAATTGTTATCCTTGTCTTTGTTGTTTTTATGTTCACAAAACTGCAGTACCCTTTGATTTTCCTCAGATGCCTGCCATATTCAGTGACATTCATGGAGGGGTTCAGTTTGAAATTCATAGAACATTACTGAATGTGACAGGCACCTGAAAAAGGCCGAAAGGTGCAGCAGCTAGAACTTTGTGAATATGAAAACAACCAAGATGAGGACAACAGTTTAATCAAATCAATGTATAACAATAATTCTTCAGAAATCTCAGCAATTCAAACAGAAATTATCAGTAGTATTCAGTTTACTCTCACTCAGAATTGATTCACATTTGGTATTTTGATTTTCAACCGTAATATAAACCGACTTTTTTTGAAACCTTGGATAAATAAATGAAGTTATATAATAATGACAGGGGTAAATGTTTATCATCAAGAATAAAGACAAATATTTGTTAAGAAAAACTTTGAACATTTCTTGGTGATTTGTCGTATTGACCTCTTCACCAATCGAGCAGATGTCATAGGAAAATACTCATTATCAGAGAACATTTTAAAATTAGAACGAAATTTATGTTTTAAAACATCTAAATTTTTTAGGTGTTAAAAATGCTTGAATAATAACCTGTCATTTTGTGTGAATATGAAAATGCATAGTAACAATAATAGAGTGAAAAACTAGGGAAATACCAGGAACAAGCAAGGGAACTGAAGGTGTGGAACATGAAAGTTAGGGTAGAACTAGTCATAGGTCACTTGGGACTGTACAAAAAAAACACTGAAAATGAGACTGTAGGAACTGGGAATAAAAGAAAGGACTGAGACTACATAGACCACAGCATTACTGGGAACTGTGCAAATACTGAAGAGATTACTGGAAATATGAGACCCACAACCCCCACCTGTTAGCAATGGCCTACCAGCCAAGAAAGAGGTGTGATGGAGGCTGTACAAACCACAGCACTGCTGTGATAGGTGAGGACAACATTAGAGGAGGGATGGAGACCTGAGGAAACTTACAGTCACTCAGCCTTTAGCACTGATGACCAGGCATTTTGTGTGAAACAATAATCTGCGGCACTGCTGGGGACTGTGAGAGAGTGAAAAGGAAGGCTTGGGACTTGAAAAGACTTGCTCTCACTCAGTCTAGTGGTGACCACCAGGTAATTGGCATGGAAAGAAAAAAACCAAAACAAAACATGAAAATAATAGCAGCAGCAGCAATTAAGAAAACTAATGACAAGCATGGAGGATTGCATAGACTCAGCTATGGATTACAGAACAAGGAAACTAATGACAATGCATAAAGCTTTGCATCTGAGAAACAATTTTGACAGGTTGTATGTAAAAGGGAATGTAGGAGGAAGAGGCCTTATTAGCATCAAGGATTGTGTGGGCTCAGTAATTAAGGAACTAGAAGATTATATAAGACAGTGTAAGAAAAGATTAATTACAGCAGCAATAGAACTAACTGAGAGACTAGTGAATGCAAAAACAAAAATCCAAAAGTAAGAAGAAAGATAAGGTAATTGCAGATCAGACAACATGGACAACATTTAGAGATAAAGATGAAACCGTCAAGCATATAGTAAACAAATGTAGCAAATTAGCCAAAAGGGAATATAAGAATAGGCATGACAGGGTGGTAAGAGTGAAGTACTGGGAACTGTGCAAGTAATTACACTTCAACCACACAAACCAATGGTACATGTACAGACCTGAATCTGCCCTATACAATGAAAAAGGATCACCCAATCCAGACCAGAAGACCAGATTTTTTGATTGTGAATTAAGAAAAATGAACATGTCAAATAATAGATTTTGCTAACCCAGCAGACCACAGGGTGAAGCTGAAAGAAGGTGAAAAATCAGATAAATATGTAGATCTGGAAGGGAGCTGGAGAAGTTATGAAACATAAAGTGCCCTCGGAACAGTCCTGAGGAACTTGTCAAAAAAGCTGGAACTAGGAATCTGGGGTAGAAATTAGACTAACCAAATGACAGCACTATTGTACTACTCTGCTGCCAGAATACTGTGAAAAATCCTGGAGTAATGAGGAAGTAAAGAAATAACTTTGTTATTGTTGTTGTTGTAATCCGAAAATTCACATGTCTGTTTTGATGTCTAACAGTTTGATATGGTATGATGTTTTTTTTGCGATTGAGCCCAATTTTCTGATTATAACTGATACAACTTTCACTTTTACTGCTGGGGATCCCCACATTCTTGAAATTTTTCTACGGTTGAGTCAGCATATTTTTCTTTTTTCTTGTCGGCAATGTTTTTGTCTTGCAACATCAATTATGAGGGTCTTTCTCTATTTTGCATCATGTACAATGATATCTGGTCTACGGTGTTCAGCTACCCTATCTGTCTGCATATCAAAGTCCTACATGATCTTTGGTTTACCAGTTTCAGTTAATACATATGATTGTACTATTTATTTGAAGTCACTTCAAATTGAGACAGATCTATCATGTCATCACTTGTGTTCTTTTTGTGCCAATATTTTCAATCTGTCACAATGTGATCAATATCTTCCACTTAGTTCTTGTACAAGCAACATTTATTTGTTGAAGCTGTACAATATATTTCGTTCTTTGCTGAGTTGGCATTAAGTGCTTGGTCTTAAGCAGCAACAAATGAACTCATTATTTTTTTTTTCAAATCTCCACTCTGGAGCCACTCCCACAACATTTCATCTTTCCTCATTTCTTTGGTACTCTAAGAAAATGTCTATGCAATTGCATCTCTTCCTATGCTTCCTTCCTTTCATAAGCTAATCCATTTGGTATACATTCTTCTCTTCAAAGTCAGCACAAGTAGTTCCTTATTCTACTGCAGCATCATTTTTTACAAGGTAATAGTTTACTGATTTTTGCTCTCCATCCACACAGTCAGCAATACTAAAAGTTTCACAGAAGTGTGTGGAGATACAATCGAAACATTAACACAAAATGTATAAGAATTTGAGGAAATGCAATTGAATATAACAAAAATGCAGAATGGATTAAAAAGATAAAGACAGAATTGAGTGATATAGAAAAGCAATAACAAATTTCTATAATTAGGGAAAATGTTGTACAACTACTTAATTTGAAAGCATTCGGATTGGATGGAATCCATGGATTTTGGATAAAACACTTGTAATCAGTATATGGTCATATTGGAGATTATTCAAGTGATTGTGCAATAGAAAGAATACCGATGTGGATGTTTGAGGGTAGAACAACTCTGATCATGAAAGATCCAGCAAAAGGAATTCCAGTAGAGAATTACCACCCAACCACCTGCCTCAACTTATCGTAGATACTGACTGGCATTCTTGCTGAGACAACATACCAACACTGGTAACATAATGACTCACTGCCAAGTGAACAGAAGGGGTGCATGGAAGACTCAAAAGCGATTAAAGACCAACTGATCATTGACAAAATGAACTGTAAACAACATACCAGTCAGTGTATGGATTAGATTTAAAAAGGCCAGCGAGATGGTGCCCCATTCCTGGATTGTGGAGTCACTCAGAATGTCAGGGGTATCAGAAAACCTCATCGACTTCCTCAGGAGATAATGGAATAGTTTTATCAAAGAATGGATTGTGGAACAAGTTAATGATGGTTACAAGTACCTAGGCATTTGGAACTCAATGATATTATGCATAAAGAGATAAAGAAAAAAGTAAAAACAACATATTTGAAACTAAAACTTTTATTGTAGTTCAAACTGAAATCCAGAAATTTGATTAATGTGATGGACAGTTGCTGTAGTGCATCTTAGTGCTTGACTAATAAATTGGACGAAAGATAAATTAGATGTGTCAGATGGAAAGATTAGAAGAAACCCTAACTAGGCATGGGGCACTTTATCTTAAGGTAAATACTAGCCATTTGTACATGAAAAGGAAGACCAGAGGAAATGGACTTATTAGTGTTGTTATTATCATTATTAACAAAAATAATGAGGTTGGTACAGTACAAATCACAGCACTGCTGTGATC
This sequence comes from Thysanoteuthis rhombus, assembly GCA_963457665.1. NCBI lineage: Eukaryota > Metazoa > Mollusca > Cephalopoda > Oegopsida > Thysanoteuthidae > Thysanoteuthis > Thysanoteuthis major. The sequence goes on from OY735212.1 coordinate 29,307,493, forward strand.
AGTGAGGGTGTTTAGAGGAAGGCTAGAGATCTAAGGAGACTTAATATCATTCAACCTTCAGAGATGACAATCAGACATCTGGTGAGAAAGGGTAAGCCACAGTACTGCTGTAGACAGCGGGAATGCTGAGAGGAGGGCCAAAGATTTGTGCTCACTCAACATCCAGTAAAGACTACCAGACATTTGGTGTGAATATACAGACACATGAAAAATAGCAATTATACAATGATGGTTTTGGCTTGGTGAATAAAGATTTTTTGGAAGAGTATTCCACAGCAGTAAGGTCATAGATCGTGGGGTCTGTATACAGAATAATCTTCCAGCTGGAGCAATGGAGATTCAAGGTAAAGTGCGGTTGATAATAATAATATATTTCACCAAAAGTCTGTCCATCTGTATGGGACAGCTTACTGAAAAATTCACTCAACATAACTCCATGAGATTTTCAATTGGTACCAATGTGACCCCTAGGTAGGTTTTTAGCAAGTTAGTTTTTGAAACTCAATATAAATATGTTGTTTGAGATACAATATTTATTCATCCTGACGTGAACGCATATTTTGTACCTGTAGAAAGTTGTGTGTTTATGGTGCAGTCTGCATTCCTGATTATTTCAATGTCATTCTGGAATAGAATTGAGAGAGAGAGAGAGAGAGAGAGAAAGAGTGTGTGTGTGTGTGTGTGTGTGTGTGTATCTTTTACGATAAAGAGAGAGTGTTCATCTTTTATGGAGATCAAAAAATCAAAAGATAAAAATATAAGGATGAGCATTTGAAAGTGAGTTAACTGAAAGCTTCGCAACTTCAAGATGCTAATCATACCACGACATTATAGCTCTCAAGTAATGAGTGAAGTAGTAGAAAGTCTAAGGTGCACTTCACATGAAAAAAAAAGCTGTGAAATTTTCATAGTAAAAGTGAAAGAATAAATGAATAACAAGTAATTAGAATCTAAATGGCACTATGACTGAAATAACTTGAACTTCAGAACAATAATTAGCAAACACAAGTAAAACAAAATGTAATTATGCTGAAATTAGGATTAATAAAAAGTATCAAGATTGAAAAATAATAATTATTTCAAATGAAAAAAAAAGACAGTTGAACTATGTTGGAATTGTTAAATTAAAATCAAGTTATTTAAATGAAAAAAAACCCCAAAAAACACAGAACGGTTAGTCTACTAAATCAGGATAAGGAAAGTTTTGTTAATCATAAGGCATGAGAGAAAATATTTACCCATAATTCTCCCTTGGAGCACAACAGAAAATGAGGGCCGGATATCATCTAATTCCATCAGTTATTTCATGCTTATCACTTGTGTAAAAGTTCTTACAAAAATCATCTTTAAGTACACATCATGATTTTTTCCAAGACATGAGAAAAGAACTGTTTCTGCTATAAAAGAGAAACATTTTTTATCAAATATATAGTTATCTGAAGGGCTCATCTAACTTGTTACTTTCCTTCCATATGAATACCGAGACAATCTGACCAATTATAAGCATTAGCAATGAAATAAAATAATTTGGAAAAATAATTATATTTCATTAATTGGACATACTGTAAAAGAAGCTCACAAAGTGCCCACTCCTCTATTCATAATGAAAAAAAATATAGCATGGATCTTAATTTTTTTTTACCCAAACAAAATCTTTAAAAATAATCAATTGAAAAGAATGTCTCTAAAATATACATAAATACAGTGCCAAATTATGATTTTGTAGGTCTTTAGTAATATTTTCAAATGGAAATTTTTTTTTAAAAAGCTAGATTTATCTTCAAAAGAATAACAGTAAAAATTCAAATATTTGCTTTGAGTAATTTTTTAGAAACAAATTCCTCAAAAATATTGGTAAATTGTAAGTTCTTGAGAACATTCTTTTCAATTGCCATGCATGAGAATGCATCTGTCCAGTCATTCTAAGATGCCAAAAACTGTTATACAATGTTCCTTTTTGCCATAGTATATTTACTACAAATATTCATACAATATATCAATTGAACCCTTTTTCAAATAGATAATCTAGAGTACTTATACTTTGATTCACCATTCAGATATGGATACCCTCCAGCTGCAGAGGTCTCCGGGCTGCAGCCCCACATGCTCATGTCTCAATCTGGCACTAGTTATCTCTTATTATTGTTATTAAATACATTAAAAAATATATTGTCTCTATAAAACAGTTTGAAATTACTTTTGTTCTCACCTAAATTCTTGAGCCAAATTAGCAGGTATAATATGAAAAAGCAAAATATAAAATGAAAGATGTAGTTCCATGTAAGAAAGTCAAAAACCTATTCTGACTTTCTCAATTTCAAGGACCACTGGACACTCAAACTCTTATGTGAATAGAATGAAAAATAATTGAGCTCCTTTGTGATTCGGATAGAAAAAAATCTACCTAAAAGTGCAAGGAAGCTAACTTCGATCAGCAGTTACTCCCCTTGAAAACTTTCAAATTCTTTATATAAAGTCAAGAGTAAAAACTAAAACAAAGAGAATAAAATCAGCAGTATTGTGACTTGAAAATTATACATCATGATTGGATGGGCAATACAGAGTTAGTCCATCAGAACAATGGCACTTATATTTGCCAGTCACACACAGGTTTTTCAGAGCCCCTAAAAGTATAATGTCTAGTTCCAAAGGACCCACTCACCCAAGTTCCACCCTCACATCCTTAAAGAGATAAGATCAGGGTCAATCCCTGATACTTGAAGCATTCCAAAGGGAAGTGTAGAGGGAACTGGACAATTTTTTCTTTGCCCACATGTATGTGTGCTAGCCCCCCACATTAAACCCTAATCTCATATTGAATTTGCCACCATTGGGAGGTGAATAAAAATCATACTTGCCAGGAATACAGCGATCAATTTTCCAATCAAAGATAGGGGTTGATATTTTTTCAACGTTAATGAGTACAAAACCTGAAAATTATTGGAGTTCTGCCTCCCAACAAAAATTGTTATTCTACACTCGATTATTTTAATGTGTGTACATTTATATATACCATCAATCTGTAAATAAGATCCCCTGATCAGTCAAAAAAAAAAAGAAAAATGGATTTCAACCCACAGGTCAAATTTCAACTTGATTCAGTCTAAGTCACCCCTAACTTTGAATCCATCTTTTATAAATGTCAAATATATTAAAAGACACAAAGCTGTATCCAGCAAATAATGAAAAAAAAAAAAGAAGAAATTTATCCAGGAAAATCAACTTGAAAAATTAATTGAAAATCTGATTGACAAATTATTATTGCATTATTTATTTCTATTTTAGAATTTTTCCCCATGTAAATGCCAGCAAACAACTTCAAATCAGATGATCTGATGAGTAAGTTAAATAAACGTAGAAATATTCTTTTAATTCATCTTCCCAGCCTGTCAATCAACTATTGATTGCCTACAAGTAAGTATTTTCAAAACGCTGGCATTACCTGTCTACAAACATGATCAAGGAAAATCATCTTGCTATTTTTCGAGGTTTTGCTTGAGAGTGTACACAAATTGACACATTGAGGTAATCATGTGAGAGAAAAAAAAATGTGTATATCCATTTTAGGTTTTATAGAAAATTCAGAAAATTGTCAAGTGAAGTCTTGAGAATGTTTATAATATAAGATTGTTATAAAAATACCATAAATTTATTTCAATCATTTCATATATTATCTCACAAGGGTAGTAGCATTGGACTGAAGGGTGAAATGACACAAAATCTATCCCAATTGCTAGATAATTACTATTTGCAATCAGAAGGGAAATTAATTACAGAGTGGGATCATAAATTATCATTTGATCAAGCATCAGTCTAGTACTAATAAAATATACAAAAAGCTAGATCTAGAAAAATGATCTCTCATTCTTAAAATAGTATAAAAATACACTCAAAAAATATTTATTGAATGAGATTAGATTCTTTGACTGACAAAAATACCTCACCTCTTCTCATTTAAAAAGAAATGACACCATTCATATAGTGGAATTCATCTCAAAACCCTCACTCAAAGTCATCTTTTTCTATAAGGGAGATTTATCTCTTGTTCACTTCTTAGTCATGCATAAATACTCTGTAGGATTTTAGGTGCAATCTGTTACATCATGGCAACCATTAAGAATATTGAGAACATTCTAAACTCAATCAACAGTATCAAATCAAATTGAGCCCCCATTCCTACTCAAAAACAGAGAAGGTGATGATGACTTAGTGTCAGTTTCTAAGCACCATTAAGCCCTGAAATGCTTCTTTGAAAAGAAGTAATTGAGAGTTGGTACCAAAAATGATTCATCAATTCCAGCCTTTTTTTACTTTTTTTTCCAAACATTAGACTTTTACACAGGAAAAGATACCCAACAAGATGTTTTGAGTGTGTGTGAGATGAAGTCATTATTTCACAACAAGTTTAACCTCCGCCCACTTCCTTGCTATTTGGGGGATTTTCAGACTTTGTTTTACAGCAAAAAAAGTAACAGAATGCAAATTAATGGCATGTTATATCAATGTAAGTTATCCCTACTGTATTTTTGGTGGTTGATGGTTAGTACCATGTACAAATCTTTCACAAACCAAGATCAAGGTAAATAAAAAGGGAGAGAAGCTTTTGTTTCATGTTGGTTTGAGAATTCTTTTCACAAAATGCCTCCAAAAAGAGCAGAAAAACTGAAAATTG
>OY735212.1:29317164-29327164 GCA_963457665.1 Thysanoteuthis rhombus
ATACACACACACACTAACATACATAAACACATGCATGTGTGTATCTCTATGTACATGAACATATTTGTAATTCATAAGCCAGAAAATTATACATATGCGTGTATATATATATATATATATATATATATATATATATATATATATATATAAACTCCGGCAGCATATTTTCTTTAATACAACTTCTATCAAAATGATAGTCAAGGAGCATCTTTTTAATCTTCTCTTATTTTCATACAAATGAATGGATCTTTGGTTTTAATGAATACAGATATTTCCAAAATATAGGTAGCATCTTCTACCATATCTTGTTTGATGATATTTTACTGTTCAATTTTCAAACAAGACACAACTCTACCATGAAGCTCAACAGTAAAATTTCCCCTGACATTAAAAATGGTCGAGTGTGAAGCCAAAAGTGGTCTACCTTTTGGAAAATATCTATATACATTGAAACCAAAGATCTGTTCATTTGTACAAAAACAAGGAAAAATTATAAAAAATTAAAATGATGCTCCTCATCTGTCATCTTTAATGAAAGATAATTTGATGTGTTTTCTCAGCTTATAATTACTTACATTTGTTCGTACAGCAATACCTTAACTGTACTACATCAAAACCAGCACTAATCAAAACTGCACTATTCAAAGTATTGCTGTAAATCATCAATAATAAACCCCCATGGGGTATATTATTTATGTTTCTTTAAGATACAAGATTGAATACAAATAATATGAATTAAAAAAGTAATCACATGGATCAAATTTTCAACTGGTGATTACTTTCTAGGGCTCAACAATAATTATCCGGATGAAATTGTTAGGCTGGTTTGAGAATTTCTCTTGAATCTATCTTGCAGCCATTTTGAAAAAAACAAAGGAAAAAAAAGAAAAAAAAATTCCTGATGTCTGTGATTGATGGGAGTACCAGGGTTCCACAAAATAAGTGTCCCTGATACGAAAAGTGTTACAATCTCTATCATTAATTCTCAAGGAGAGTCTAGAGAACTCCCTAACAAAGTGCGGACATTCTTTAGTATCCTTATTGGTACCTTATTGTCTTTATTTTAAAGAGTAAACCAGGAACAACAAATAGTCATAATAATAATAATAATTATAATAATATTGATGATGATGATAATAATAATAATAATAATAATAATAATAATAATAATATTAATAATAATAACAACAACAACACACTCACACGCACATATTTTTAGTTTGTTTTTTTTCATCGTCAGTCAGAACAACAGCAGATTCTCAATATATACGAAAAAGTACAAGCCAGTTATAAAAATAGAACATTTCAACAATGTCTTGGAGAAAAACCAAGGTCTACATATTGTCTCTTCTTCTTGACAAAGATCGGTGTAATAATTCTGGTTGTCATTTCAATCAAATCAATTGATTTTTTTGCTTGTTTTTTTTCTTTTTGGTTTTCTTAGTTTATGTCTTTGTTTTTGTCCCTGCTCAAAAAAAAAAAAAAAAATCTCCATTTCACTAACTGTCTCCATTTTCCTCTTTTGTCTGTTCTGATTGCTGGGGATTCCCTTCTGTATTTGCAGCGTCTGACGCTTCCGCTGTTTCCTGCCTGTCTTTTTCTTTCCAGTACTGGTAGTTGTTCTTTAAAATTTCCATCAGTTCAGGTACATCACAGACTCCTGGAAGAAGGATCAGAAAAAAAAAAACATGAGGCTGTAGCTTTTCTATAAAATGTTAATTTGATAATATAAGAATAAAATTCGTTTTGGTTTAATATAAGAATCTAATTTTAATGAAATTCAATAGTTATTTTAGAATAAAATTTGACATAATAATCATGGCTCACCACAGCCAACCAGTTTAGACACAGTTGCTGGGTTTAGATTATTCCTCTGTTCTGACATTCGAACATATTGAATCACCATAGCCACAATCAACAACCTGACTAAACAAGAAGCTATTCTTCCCTTTTCACTCAGTTGTTTTCATTGTGTCAGCATGACTGGATGCACCATTTAGTCTAGAACCTTGAAAATTCAAACAAGTACTCCACTAAACATCTGCTAAAAACATCAATTTTTATTTTTGGAAATTAGAGCTTTTTTTTTACTTTTATTAAAAAAAATCTTGTGTTAGTGTTACTGCACACATCATTTGGCGTAGAACCTTGAAAAATTGCAAGAGTACTCTGCTAGTCATATTCTTAGAATTGTTTTTTTTTTATTTGAAAAAAAAAGTTTTTTTTCTTTTCACTTGCATAAAAAAATCTTGAGAGCATTAACTGAATATAACATTTGGTCTAGAGCTTTGCAAGTACACAACAGTACTCCACATGAGATCTTCTAGAAATGCTTTTTTTGATTTTTGGAGACTTAAAAAAATTACAACTGTCACCAAAACTGCCACTATTTCGTTTCTTCAGTTTTTAAGTTGTTCTAGCTGGCTATGTATGTATGCAGTGCATGTATCAGCCTCTGTAATAGAGCTAGGGGACAGAAAATTTAAATGTTTATGATCTAAACTTATTATGTCTAGAACAAAAATTTTCATGTTTTTTGAAAATTCCCTGCTTAAATAGGGTCTTTGTGAAAGGGGTTCAATATGCAATGTAATCTGATGCAAAATTAGTCCTTTATTTTGTGTGTAGTAGCATTCACACTTACTTTTTGAAAATTCAGACTTTTATAGTGATCACTATCAAGCAAAAGTGAGAAACTTATCATTGATCACCTCTTTTTCAAATTCTTGAATTGATCAACCTCAACATGGCATGCTGCCTAAAGATGCTGGTCACATGACAATTTCTATTTAGTGACTAACCAGACCATTTTTTTTTTTAATTCAAAAAGAAAAATCATGTGTCAGAGCTGTCAGATGCACCATTGGGTTTAACACCTTGTAAATATGCATCTAAAAAAGATTTTTAGAAATTGTTTTCTGATGGGATTTTTTTTTAATACTATTCAAAAAATCTTGAATCAGTAATATCTGACTCTCTATTCTGCCTGGAATCTTGAAAATTTGCGCAAGTACTTCACTAAAGATCTTTTGTAAACAGTTTTGGGGATGTTTTAATCTTGTGTCAGTACTACCAGACACACTTTTCAGCATAAAACCTTACAGATGCACATGAATACACCTTGTAGACACTTTCTAAAAAATAGCTCTTCAGCTTTTGGAAAAAACTGCTTTTTCGTTAAAAAAAGTAAAGGAGATTTTTGGGTATGAGAACTGCTTTTTCAATAGAAATAGCAGCAGTGGTAACAAAGACATACACACATGCATGCACACACCCTTCCAATTTTCCAACAAGCAAAGTCAGGTAAAAACGTTGACGGTAATTTTTTTTAATGTTTTTTGGGGTGAAGTATTGTAAACCTGGGCTTCATGAATTTTGAGTTAAGACACCTGCAGATCATTGCTCTACACTGATCAGTTTACATTCTCCCAAAGCCAAAACAAACTTTTCACATAAACATCAATGATATGCCTATAAACTAGGTTATAATATCTATTCAACACCCTTCGTGAAATTAAAAGTTCAGTGGGAGTGTCATAAACCCAACAGACTAGGTGGGTGGCAGCAGTGGGAGTGTCATAAACCCAACAGATTGGGTGGGTGGCAGAGACTCATAATTCTCCTTGGAATGCTAGTCTTGTAGTTATATATTTTTTTCTGAATCTTATAAATCATTTTAGAACCAACCAATTAAAAAGCATAAGCAAACACTGATAATTTTCATTTATTGTAGTCTAATTCATATTAAAAATATATTGATCTATTTTCCATACAATTAGAAAAAAATCACGAAAATTCTTCTGAAATTCAGCTGAAATTCATTTGGTAATAATATGAAGAAAAAAATTTGTTTTCTGGCATTTGTTGTGGTCCTGGAATGGTCAGGTCCCAGAAGTTGCTGGATTAAAGAGGTACAACTATAACATAAAATTGAAGAGAACATTTACCATATATATGACAAGCTGAAATGAAGAACTGGTATCAAAGAAAAGGTTAAAAACAATAACAATTCTGCAGAAAGTGAACCTCACCTGACCAGGACTCAAACATCCCTTGCACAAAATATTCAATAAAACTACATTGGGACTTTGGTATGCTGCAGGACTTTCGGTCAAACACAGGCATGACTATTGGAAGGTTCTTTTCTTTTTCTTCATCCGTCTATAAAGAGGGAAAAAATCCAACATGACAAAGCGTACCGGTAAGAACAAAAAAAAAAAAATTGATGTATGTGTATGTATATGTTCATGTAGGTTCACATAAGATTCTATCCAAAAATTAGAGTTTTGGGATTTTAAAATGAAAAATAATTACTTATCCTAACATACAGTTTCCATTATCTCCTTGAAAGTAGTCTCCTTGAGTACTAACATGTACAAGATACAACTTACAAAGGATAGTGACAAAAGTCCATACAACGTTTAGGTTTTTACACACATTATTCGAATTCCAAGAACTTTTGGGTAGCACCTTGTGTGCATGTGTATGTGTATATATCTGAGAATGAGAGAGAAGTATGAAGTGTGTTATGGCTACAGGCATGGAAAATAAATTCTTCCATGTTCACTTTGAATTAATGCCCCACGGAAAGGCATGACACATTCCTGTGCACTATCCCATGACTAAATATTGTGACAAAATCTAATCGCTGGTATGGCATCAGGCTTGGCAGAGAGGAGAATGGGTGAGTGAACACGTAGCAAACTATCACCTTATCTAACCAAACGGTAGCACCAAAAAGCTGTTATTCCCGTAGTCAACTTACATTCAATTCAGAATCTCTATGTAGGAAATATCTAAAATAGCTATTTAAAATGATGCTTGTTGATTGATCAAAGCTTGAAGAAGGGGATAAGAATTTAACTCTTCAAGGCACATCTCTTTTTCTTCCACTTTGAACTACACCCCCATCTGTTGATCAACTTGGGTATTAAAAATATAGGGACTGATTATAAACTCATGCGCTTCCTCGACAAATGGAGATAAAAAGGTGAAATTAAAAACAACCTACCATGCAGATAGTAACATTTTGAAATGGGGGTGAAATTTACACCATGATGCTTCAAAGGGTTCAGGAGCAAAAAAAATGAAAGTTAGTTCAGGATCATAATTTCAAACTATATACGAACTTGGAGAAACTAATTGATTGGGGAGCGACGATATGTCTTTCTATGATGCAATACATGTCATGATATTTAACTCTTGATGAAATATATATTGTAATACAAAATGATCTCATGTAAAAAAAAAATATTCCAAAAGTAACGTGTTGAAAAAATTCAGCACAAAAAAAACAACATTATCAGAATATGAGGTTAAGAGGAGAAATAAACCTTCCTGATTGGATGAAATAGAAGCTGCAATATGTACTGAATTACAACAGCATTGTTTAGGTTTCTTTTCATTTAAAATGTTCAGAATGTACTCAAAGGGTAAAAATGAGAAAAAAATCACATGGATTACTTTTAAGCAAATTCATTTGATTCAAAACATAATTTTTAAAGAAAAAACAATTGGGGTCTCTATGATACAAGCGTGGTAACTGTGGTATGTCGTTATCATGTTATAACAGAATTTTCAAAACTTGGAAATATATGATTTGATAGAAATTGAAAAAAAAACACTGTATTTTAATCATTCTCTAAGTACATTCGAATGCAAAGATGTCCAAAACAAACAGAAGTTGGTCCATGAAATGTATAACTGGCAACATCATGCCTTTTCCCTCACCACCAGTTCTGCACGGATAGGATATTCTATAGACTGCTGTAGAATTTTTAGAATGTCAACATGTGCATTGGCCATGTTTGCTACTTACCATAAAATTGTAAATAAGATTACCAAACACAGTACTAGAATATAATCTATAAGAATATGTTTTGTTTTTTAGACAAAAGATCAGTATTTTTTGATTGCATCAAAAAAAGAATTAAAATTTTAGATGAGGTAAAAAAATTGTTGAAGAAATTTTGTGTACCAATCAAAGCCAAACGGAAGAGGAAATTGTGATACATTGATGCATTGGTTAATCATTGCAGTCCTACTAATTAACAATTAGTAGGCAACATTGCCATAAAGTAGTACTGATGCTGCTAAATACTTCTTGATTAGGTTTGAAAGTATATCATATCTGGATAATGCCGATTAAAAGAACACATTGGACACAGTGGCATCTAATTAGATGACTACAAAATATGTGACACTGTCTAAAATACCACTTGCTGTAGCATTTGTTGGCATTCAACTCATTCAAAATCCCCAAGGTCATTGATGTTATCATACAACAATGGATAAACCCCCTATATGTTAGTCTTACACATACATCTACTGACACAGCAGCTCCTTTACCAGGCTACATAAAGATTCTCAGCCCTTTCAGCTCAAAAAATGGGTAAGACGAGGCGATACCAGCTATACCATACTCTCCACAGCCTGCCTCAGGATGATCTTTCAAAACCTAGACTGGGAAAATAATGGAATCAGAATAGATGGCAATTACCTAATTAAACTTAGATTTGCTGATGACATTGTCCTTTTTGCTGAGAAATTTCAGGATGTTCAAAGAATGCAAGACAAACTAAAGCAAGAACGTAGGCCTTCACATAAACTTCAGTAAACCGATTTCATGAACAACAAAGATGTAGAGGACAAAGCTCCTACGATCAGAGTAGAAAATGAAGAGCTGAAGAAAGTAGACCACTACACACACCCAGGACAATAAAAAAAAAAGTAAAAAAATTTTTCTTCGAGGGTAAACTTTTGGCAGAGAAAGCTCAATCTTCAAGAAAATCCCATTAATCCTAAAAAGAATGGTACACAACTAATGCATCCTCCTGATAGTCACCAATGGAACTGGAAGACCCTCGAATGGATGACCATGCAATGTGCACAGGAAAGAATCACAAGAGAGTATAGTATATTGGAGAAAAAATAGGAGTCAGAGATATCATAAGAACCATTAAAAAACTCAAATGGCAATAGGCTAGTCATGTTGCAAAAATGTCAGACAACTGCTGGATATCACAACTCACAATATGGATCCCTAGATATCATATGTGAAACAATGGCCAACAAAATATGAGATGGTAGCATGAACTAGACATCCATGATAGGGAGGTCTGGCAAATCTTGGGGAAGGTCTATGTCCTATGACAGACACTAAAAGGCTGCTGTTGATAATGATAATGTCCTAAATTAAGCATCAACCAATCCACAATATCTACTTAGAGATGAGAAGATAGAGTAGTTATTTGAAATCTGGACTTTACATAAAATCATCTAAGACTTTATACTTTGGCAAGGTCTTTTTACCATGTCTACAGTGTTTACTTTCAAAACTAAAACTTCTGAAAATTTGTGAACATCAAACTGTCACCATCTCTGAATATGAAAACACTGGTGCATCTTAAATTGTAGCTTGGCCAGATTCCTGTGCGGCAGTTTTCAATCCCATGTAGCAGTCTTCAAATGTAATTTGGTGAAAGTTCCATGTGGCAGTCTTTCTCTGTAATGTGGCTAAAATCCAATATCACAGTCTCAAATGTAATTTTGCTGAAATCCCATATGACAGTCTTTAACTGTAATCTGATTAAAATCCCATATAGCAGTCTCCCAGTGTAATTTTGCAAAATCCAATGTGGCAGTATTCAAGTATAATCTGGTTAAAATCCCAAATGGCACTTTGATTATAATCTGGTTAAAATCCCATATAGCAGTCTCCCAGTGTAATTTGGCTAAATCCAATGTGACAGTATTCAAGTGTAATCTGGCTAAAATCCCATATGGCAGTCTTCCAGTGTAATTTTGCAAAATCAAATGTGGCAGTATTCAAGTGTAATCTGGCTAAAATCCCAAATGGCAGTCTTTAATTGTAATCTGGTTAAAATCCCATGTGGCACTCTTCCAGCATAATTTGGCTAAATCAAATGTGGTAGTATTCAAGTATGACATTAGAAATACTTCAAGTAAAACTAAGGAAACAAGTTATATCTACAAAGTTGCACCTTGTAGAGAACAAATTATGGAAAAAGAAAGAAAGATACTGACCTGATCATAGTATTCTTCAGCAATTCTTTGAGCCCAAATGGCACACAGATCCAGAGGGCGGCATGGATTAGATATATCCGCACATTTAATAAGCATTCGCTTGATGAGAAGACGGCTGTCATCGGTGGACAGGTGGGTAACAATATCATTCAGGCTTTCCTGGCTGCCTCGGTCACCCTTTGACAAAAAAAAAATTCAACAAAGTTTCAGTTGGATTCAATATTTGTTCAGGTGCAAAACTTTTGGCATTTTTAATTTACTAAGTTTCCCCAAATATTTGGAACAAAACTTATAATGAAAGTTCCAGGTCAATTCCAATCCTTGGTAAATATGCAGAATATGAGGGACTTGCTTACCTTATGTTTTTGGTTCTGATTACTTTGAATAAAGATGACAGATATTTGAAAATACAAACTGTAGGCAAACACAACCAAACTGAATAGTGCAAAGAAATCCTTTCAAAGTATTCCACATTCCTAGTATCATTTTACCTAAAAGAATTTTTTTTCTATTGGATATTTAAAAAAAGTGTGTTCATTAGAAGAGTAGGGAGGAAATATTGAATCAAATAAAGAAGGAATCACAAGCACTTAGATTTGGAATTGAATCCCGATCATCTGGTTAAAAGAGATTTATGTTTACTATTTTTGTGTGATGCACAGATTTGGGAGTTGAACATATTAAATTCAATAATAGCAGAATAGATTTGGTTCATGCCTTGAAGATAAAAGAAGCTCTCTTCTTCTTTACCACAGTATTTTGAAAGGAAATCTGATTATTTTCTTTTTTTTTCTGTGTATTTTTTTGATAATTGTGTTCTTAGCACAAAAACATTGCATTGAATTGCTGTTGGTGAGTAGGTGAAATATTCTCTTAATCACAGAACTGGCATTATTGTGGATTTTTGTAGGTGCCGGAGGCAATCTTTCAGAGGCTGATTCAAATTCCTGGTTGAAAAATGCTTAGAGTCATTGGTTGATAATTAAGAAGATTTCAAAAGAATCATCCTATATCTTAGTCACAATTATTGTTTGCTAACTTTATACATACACACACACACAACACATATAGATAGATAAATGTGAGGATGATGATGAATACACATAGATTTCAACATGTTTTCATAACTATTTCATATAATTTTAGGGAAACATAGGGTAAGTGCAGTATATTGGTACACAAATAGATGAGTATGATAGATGAATAACTGAAAGAGACAATAAATAACAGTTATATAGGTAGTTAAGTAAAAGACAAATATCTTCACACAGTATTACAACAACCATGACAACACAGACACAAAGAGTTTTCTTTGCTTCTTTTTATAATCATAATTTCTTCCTGTTGATTAGAAAACACATGAAGCTGTGCAGCAACAGAAGAAACAAGTTTAAAATAATGCAAAACCAAGCAGCTAATTCAAAAGGCAGAAACCATATTCAGTTGTATGGGAGACAGCAATTTCCGTCTGAATTTCTGTGATGAGGAATTATCATTATAATACACCTACTTACTTGGACCAGTACCCTCATCTTAGTTGTATAAGCCAAAACATTTTGCTAAAAACAGCAGATGTGAAGGTAATGGTAAAAAATGTGTGCAATAATGAAAATACTTCATTTCAGAACTTCATATAACAACAATTAGGATAAATTAATTCCAACTTTGTATTGTCAGAAACAATGGAAACATAATTGCTATTGGCTTTCTTGTTGGTGCTCGACTTATGATTCAGCAACTAAATGAATACTAGCAAAGTCAAAAGTCTATACCTCGAAATCATCATTTCCTACTAAACTTCAAAACTATAGGTCAAAGAAATGAAATTTCTTTACACCTATTTTCCTTGAGAAACAGCAGCAGGTATTCTACTTTGGTTTTCTGGTGGAATCACACCTTTTTGGTTTTCACATTAAAAAACTAAATTGGAATATCAAAGAAGAATTGAAAAGAG
>OY735212.1:29332164-29362164 GCA_963457665.1 Thysanoteuthis rhombus
GAATCATATTGAAAAGCAAATTGTACAATGTTTTATTCATTTTTACAGAAATAGACATGGAAATTGGAACTGAAAATATTCCTGAACAGTTTATGCCACTTGGAACTTCCTCCAATTTTTCAATTTTGATTTAATGAAATTAATTTACCTGTTCTGTCCTGAAAAAGTCCAGCAATTTAGAATATCTTGAGAACCGGTTGTGCAGCCTTGATGTAACTTGGCAATCAAATAGAGGGAAACTAATTGCGGATGTGTGAACATATACTCTCCCAACTGGTCACTCAGTTAGCAGATCGAGTGAAACCGTGTACTAAATGAACTTCACTCTATTATTATTGTATGTATGTAGAAATTGCAGTAGAGGAACTTTTATTCATAAAACTTTTAATATTTAGAATTGCTCCCACAAACCCCAGAGCTTAGTGTTTGTTACATTTCTGCATTAAACTCAAAACATATGGACAGTGTTAATCGTTTTCTCAGTAGCAAAACTACCATTGTGTTGATGACAAGTTTGCTGCTTTCACTTATTCCGTAAGAGACTTATATATACATAACCTAATACCTACTCAATCCTAAAACATAACCTTACAGATGAAGTTTAAGAAAGTGAAAAAACTCTGATCAGAATATATTTCACAATTGGTGAAGAAAGGAAATCTAATTCTAGCCCTAAACATGAACCCTCATACTAACCCTATCTTATATAATTTGTTGTTAATTATAATGAATTATAGTTTTAAATGGTCGACTTTTCTGCTTTCATTCAAAAATGAAATTTTTGAAAAACGTATTTGGGGATAAAGTTTTTTTAGAAACATGTAAAAACTGTGATCTGAGAAAATTTCATAATTTGTGAAGCAAAAATGCCATTCTGAGATCCCCCAGAAATATAGGGTGTAGGGACTACTCAAACTCAAATGATTAAAAATTGTACACCATAATCTCCAGGAATTTCCCTCCAAATTGTAACAGAAATAAATTAAAAAATTGAATTATATGATACATTGACGAATTAATGACCAATTACAGGCTACCTTCTAGCATACAAAATTGGCTTTCATTGTTGATAAAAGGACGCTGATAAATCTAACCTGTCAGTTTCAGCCTCATGCTTTGGCATGGTTGTATTGGCGCAACAGTCAGTTACGGTCTTGTGCTTAGGCATGGCTGTATTGGCTCATACAATTGTCAGTAGAAATCTACGCAAAAACTCACCAAGAGGGAGTGGGCAATATTAGACCTTACACATAAGTCAATGAATTAACAGCAACAGTAGGAATTAACAAGGGAGATATCTTTGCTCAACACTTACCAATCCATACATCAACATCCAGTGCATATTTTCCTCACTAAAATCCTTCTGAATTTCAACACTTTAAAACTATATTGTGACTACTCCACACAATCTCATAGAACTTCTGAAAGGCATTACCTTCATACACATATACCGTCATATACCTTCCTATATGAATGAACAACTGAATGCATTGTGAACTCTTGAACAAATATATAATCTCACAATTCACACAAAAAGGAGATATAACTTTTGTTGCTATTACCTGAATAAAAATTATATTATCAATATTCACCTCTTTGTCAAATGATTCCTTGAACTTTGGACACGCTCTGTATTATAAAGAAATCGTTAGTGCATGCAGCCATATGGATACCCCACGAGTGTAGCTAATGCAGAAATGTTGTGAATCCAATACAGAAAAGGTAACAATCATGTTTTATTTTCTTCAAGGACTATATATTCTTTATGTATACTTCTATTGACACTGACTCCATTGTAGTCTTCAAGTTCAGGAAAATATGGCTACTTCTTTCAGAAACAATACTCAATGTGTATTTTAGAGAGAAAAAAAAAGATATTGTTGGATCAAAAATTAATAATTTGGTGTGCAGTAAAGAGTGAGAGAGAGAGAGAGCAAGTGAGCAACACATCCTAGTCTCATGGAATTACGGAAGACACTAGTGGCAAACACAATTTTTCTGCTAAAAAAATCATCCCCCCTAAAAAAAAGATTTTTAAAAATACATCCAGAGTAGTAGTTTTTATTATTATTATATTTCATTAAATAGCATTAAACAGAATTTATTTCTCGATGAACCTATCTTCAATAAGTGCAAAAATTATGATTAGTCCAGTATTATAAGTATAATTTATCAGCAAAAGCATTGAGAGAGTGTCAAGGGTAATCATGTTAGACCATTTTTTTCTCTGAATTTAGGATGAAAAGTTCCTGAAAAAATTCATCCTTTATTAAATAAGAGCAGGAAATTCTATCAAAATCCAATATCTATTTGATTTTTTGTTAAATTTTAAAATCTAGGTGTAAAATTATTTCAAATGTTTTAATGCATATTCATATTTTGTGAACATTTTGTCATAACTTTTCACACTATTTTTCTTCTAAACTATTTCTGACTCCATATGATGTACAGGAATTAGTTTTATATCAGATTTTTCAACAATCTTCAGGACAAAGCAGTAAAATAAACAAAGAAATGTTGAGAAATTCAATTAGATGTTTTTATATTTAGACTAAATATTAATGGTTTGTCCTGTAATGGTTTTCCTTGATCCTTGAAGTGTCTATTCCATTATTCTGCCAGTTAAACGGCTGTAATAATGCCACTACTGGGTTCATTTTAATGTCACACTTAGTATAAACCTGAACCCAGACACCAAAAAAAACAGAGAATTGCATAACTTCTGAAATATACACCATACAGAGACAAATGAATTCATTTCTACATACAATTCAGACCTAAACAATTCAGTAAAATGATTTTTGCTTGCTAAGATTCAGACTCATTGACCATTTCATAATTTAAAAAAAAGCGAAGAATGCTAATAATCTGATTCATAAATACAAATGGACAAAAAACAAATGATCAAAATTAATTTGCTTTGAGTTGTTATTTTGAGTTTTTCTTCTCTCATTTTTTCCTCATTTCCTTCTTTTCCACTTCTGTTCATTGCTGCCACTTGGATTGGCTTGGTAGGCTGTTATAGCTTGGGTCATATTCACAATGACTAAGCCTGCCCATTCTTCATGTCTTCTGTAAGATTTTTATGCACAGCATCGCATCACCTAATCTTTCAGCCTCCCTACTGTCTAAATTTGGCTCCCTGTGACTTCTGGCTTTTTCCAAAGAGATTTCAGACTATTGAAACGATTAAGGAAGAGGAAATGAGGCAGCTGATGGCAATCCTGAAAGAAGACTTTTCAGACTGTTTTGAAAAGTGGAAGTGATGCTGAAATAAGTCTGTGAGGTCCTATGGAGATTATCACGAATAAGAATAAGGTGCCATTGCTCTATTAACATTAAATAGCTGGATACTTTCCGGACAGACCACATTCATTATTTCTCATTTTAATATATAACTTAACAAAGCTAATTGGTGCGAATTAATTTTGTTCATTCGAAAGGCTCAATTTTCACAACCCAAGTATCTTCTCTCATGCTTCAACTTTTAAATATCAAGTAGCTGTCTTCATAAAAACACAGAAAGAGAGAACATTGAAAAGACAAGATGGAGGATGGTAAGCTTCTTACATGTCAATTCCTTGTTTCACATTCTGCCCACGTGAGGAGGTGGATAAATACCATCAATTAGACTTAATTCAAACCCACTTTTCTTATTCTCATCCACTGCCAAGAGTCATCATTGACTTTTTGCACTTTGAAGAACAAAACAAAGAAAAAAAACAACTTACGCAGATAAATTCTTGAAGATATTGACAGGATCATCTTTGCAGGTAGCAGAAAATGCAAGGGAGACATGGTGATTTTCCAAAACAGCACTGTAAAAATGGTCAAAAGGAGGAGAAAATGAGCTTATATTTCAAGATAACAGAAAGAAAATCAAATATCTCAGTGTCTGGAACACAATCATATCTTGATTAGCCTGTCGTCATCAACTAAAAAATTCTCCAGCAAAATTTCTAATGTACAGAAAAGAATTTAGAGATATACTTGTTCATTTTTTGAAATGGTCATCAACCAAGCATTTCATTATCATCATCAAATTTTTCTTTCATTAGATTTACATTATTTTTCGAGACATTTATTTGAAAAAATAAAGCAAAACTAGTATAGGTAGATATAGAATTATAATTTATATATAGTTTGGATAATGAATATATTTTGTTCTGTAATTTGAAAAACAAATTAGTTAGCCTCAGAAGTGCCTGTATATTGATGATTGTAGTTGCCATAGGTTTAAAATGAATACTTCTCTAATATTTCTCTTTCAGTCAATTCCCTATTATTCTTATAGGGGCAGTGTGCACCCTCTTCTCATCTCTCTTACACCTGTCAACTCAGGCAAATATATCATGATCCACAAAAACTTTTGTGTCAGGGGATGCTCAAATTTTTTCCCCATATAAATCAATGGTGATCTTCTCTTCGTTTTCTGCCATTTTGGCTTACAAAAGATTTGAATTAGAACATTCAGAGTACTTTCAGATAGAGGAGGAAACCTGTATCTTGTAATTCTTGTATCAGGTGCTTGGTTTTGGAACAACTTAAATTAATTTCACTCCAAGGAGAAAAAATAAACTTACTAGTTAGGCCAGATCAAACACCAATGTCTGTTAAGATGACTTGAGCAGAAGAATTTCTAAACATTTGTAAATCAATTAATTACAGCTGAAAACTCCAAGAACCACCCAGGAGGCCTTTTGGACCAAATTGCAACAGCAGAGAGATGGAAATAACAGGATAAACAAGTTAAAAGCCATTAGACTGAATTCTCTAACCAAAGTAATTTGCTTGAAGGGAAATCCGAAATCAGTGGAGGCAGAGAAACTGTTCGGAACAAACAAATTGATGCAATGCTACATTTGTCCGTGCAGATAATTTCCCAAGGTTGAATCAATTTGAACAAGTTTGGACAGCGGCCAGTCTCAGCTAACAGAAATGCTAAAAGCTTCAGAGTGAAACTTTAAGGGAAAGAATAACCAAATCGGACAGTCTAAACCTTCTGCAGAACTCTGCGAAAGAACCAAATGATAAGTGATGTAAATGTAACTGTGCTAACAACATGATAACACATGATTGAATAATAGCTTTGATTTTTGTTAGTTTGTACCTATATTGCCAATCGATAATTACTGTGCGTGGCATAATGGCTGAAGGCGTGGACAAAAGAATCTTCAAGCCGAGATCAAACTCCAGCCAAGGTTCACTACATACTAATGCTCTTAGGAGAGGCATGAATCTATCACTTCTTCTTTAAGCTATGGATAAAATAGCAAGGCTCTTTAGCCATGAGAAGCAACTGGTCAAGAAGGACAACACTGAATTCAAAATCAGGAGCAAAAGCCCCTACGGTAATCTGATGTCTTCAATCTCATTCTGGCAACTCATACAACAACGCTGGTGCCAAGCTGTAATAGCCCTTGCACTTCCCTTGAACAACTTTGGTAAGTGTGAAAAGGGTGAATTGCAAAATACACAACCATCTCTTTTCCATAAGACCGTGACCAGATCTGCATCCTGGTGAGACTGAAAATGAAACTCCCTGAGTGGAGATCCAGAGTCTTACAAAACTGACAAATGCCCCTAATTGTCAATATACATGTTTTGAGTATGATTCTGATTGCAAGATGCCTACCATCACTACTAAACATTTTTCTTTTTACAATAACATTGATCTCTTTCAAGCAATTTACTTTGTAATATTGTAATTAATCTTGTAAGGACTTGGAACAGCTCTCTTTATTTTGATTGCATAAAGCAGAATTTAAAATAACAAAAAAATACCTCTTAGTGATAAATATTTGATTAGAAAACAAGAAATCGGTTGATTTTTTCTAGGTCAATGTCTATTCAATTCTTTCTCAAAACATTGAACAAACATGAAAATTGTGACAAACTCAACAGCCTTTTTGTTTCTCAATAAGATATGATAACCTATGAGTATCATTTTTCTGGATTGCTTTCATCTTTTATGTTTTGAATTGTCTAAATACCTAAATCATGTCTTAGCCAGAACACTGACAAAGTTTGATCTGGCAGCTTGGAATATTAATATACCTTTATCAGTTGAAGAAAACAAATGTTGCTCAAAGTCTTTTGAAGGTAACTGGATTTGAGTAGTAGTATCTGATGAAAAGAGTGCTTGCCGAAAGGCAACAATACTGAAGATAAGGATCTTAGTCTAAAAGAACTATTAAGTCGGAATTTAATTTATCTTCAAACAATCTGGAACTGATTTTGTTTATGTCAACATGAGCTACAATGAACCAGGTTTTGTATGATATGGTCTGAATTTCTGGTCATCTGTCCAACTCTCTGTATATGACAGCCTATGCAAAAACCACTTGAATTAACCTTGTAAAATATGCTGTGGGTATACCTGGGAGCCCTAGGCAGATTTTTAGCATGTTAGTTTGTGAAAATCTAACTCCAAAATTTGTTTTTGAGGAGACGTTCGACTTTCACAGCAAATCATGCTTTTTTTGGTGCTGGCTTTTGAGTTTCGCTGCAACCTACCTGCTTGGCTGTTGAGATGCTCAGAACAAGTGGATATGATATGACTGTTACAGAGGGATTGAGGTTAAGAGAGAGATATCTAGGTATAAGTGGATAGGGACTGGGAGAAAACTAAGTGATGTTTTTGTTTATGTTTTTACATTGAGATTTTGTATCTAAATGACTTTGGCATGAAGAGTGGTATTGCATGAATATATATATATATATATATATATATATATATATATATATATATATGTATGGTTATTTTTGCTAATAGGTTCCTAAAAAAACATTTCAATTAGCTCATGTGGTGCATCTATATATTCTAGATATATTTTTTCCTTACATATTCAGTGATGGATGAACAAATAAAATATACCACTTTTTTAAGAACAAATTACGTTAAACTCTATCTGATTTCCATTCATCCATCTATCTTTCTATTCTATTAATCTTTTTAAACAATGATAACCTTTGCCTGTTAGGGTAGGTATGTTTTTGTTAACCATACATTTTTCTTCTTGTTTCATTAGCTCATAATTTAAAAAAACTATCCCCACAGCATAAATCTTTTGATAAAACAACAGATCTAATCATAATGAACATTTTATGTATAAGTCAGAATAAATGTTTCCCTGTGTTGAATCTAAATTTGATTCTTTTTATTCTTCCTGTCTTTGTTTTTTTTTGTCCTAATCATCTGGAGATTTCTTTCCTAAGGAATCATAACTCTTACCCAATCACATGACTAATGCAAAGCAATGGAGTAATCCATAACTCTTGTAAGGTTTAATCTCCTAAGTGGATTGACTAGCACATAGTAATGAGTTGAAAAATCAAAATGATAGTGACATTATAATGAAGAATTTCAAACCATTCAAACATAGAAAATAGAGAGAAATTTGCCTTTAAAGCTTGAATTTCTTCGCCAAACCAAAAGGAGGAGAGAAATTCAAGGCAACAATGTTACAAAAGCTGTTTACTTACACATCATTGTAGAGCATAGCCAAATCTTTTCTTGAATTAATAAGAAAGGCATTGTTACGACCAGGGTGATCGACATCATGGATGATGGCTGAGATGAGACAGGACAGTTCATCCATTTGATCAAAAACAGCCTACAAAAAAATAAAGGAAAAGAAATTACCAAAAACGAAAGAAAAAAGTGTAGTTTGACTCAAGGCAGCCTGTGGCAGCAGAGTCAATATGCAAGGAAAGAATCTAAGCAGATGAATTAATAAACAATAGCAAAAGAAAAAAAGGAATAAGAAAGGTAACTTTACTTTGTATCGCTGTTGTTCAAGAAAGAAAGATGTAGCATGAAGGACATCAGCAGCATGTGTGGAATTATGGTAAGAGTTTGAGGCATGGTACTTGCCCTCAATCATCTGCAGCCAGTTCATGAGGCAACTCTCACTTATATGCAGAAATTCACAGGCACCAAATCGTGATAAGATTTTCAACCCTAAATACACAAGCGGCCTGGAAAAACAAAACAAAAAAAAACACCAGGTGATAGAAGGATGACAAAATTCTAATATCAAATGATAGCAGAACTAAATAGTAAAATTATTTTTATTATGTAATACTTCAAAGTCGACAAATGTTTGTTTCTTTGTTCATGATTTATAGACTCTCAAATGGCTGCATTCTAAAGGCTGCAAATTTTTGGTCAATGGTAACTTGACCCGATAATCAACATAGGATAGGTGGCTCTGATGTCTGTTGGCCTCTAAAGGTAATCTCTAGCCAATATCTTCAATCTTAAGTGTTGGAAACAAATGATTTTTATATCATAACTTTTAACACTCATTATTCAAAAGAATGGAACAAAGATTTCTAACAAAAAAAAAAAAAAGTAATTTTTATATAATTTTCCATGTTTTTTGATGAAAATACACCTATGTTCAAAAAGTATCCAGCCATATCCAGAATGTATCTGGTCAAACAGCTTTGGGTTCACTACGACCCCCACCCCACCCGCACAGCTAGAAAGGTAGGGCTTTGACCTGATTTATCTCAACTGCTTGTTATTTTTTTTCTCTGATATATGTTAGAAGAGGGATTTTAAAAACTTTTTCCTCTTGCTACCCCTTCTGATATGACAAACTTTCTAGCAACCACTCACTCATTATTGAAGAAATAGGTATTATGACTAAAGGTAAATGGTCAAGCAGGGCCAGGAGTGACCCAAAGGCTCCTCTTTCTTTTGCTAGAATCCTTTAGGATAGGGGTGGGTACAACTCCTATTCTTGATTTATACCTCCAGCCTAATCAAACAGCTTAGAGTGTACTCCCTTATCTGCTTGGTATACAGAGAAAATTGTCCAAATGAAAAGTTTTCCACATTTTTTTGTTCATACTGGAAATTTATCCTGGAACCTTTTGCATGAAAGGTAGACATGCTAACCATAATACCATCTGAGCAGAATATCAGTCTTTGATACAAATCAAACAGTAATTGAATATATAAACAAATAGACTGAAAAATTGCAACTAATTTATAAGTTATATAGTTTTAAAAAAACATGAAAATGAAAAAGAAATGAAATGAAAGAAAAAGAAAAGTATTTACCGTTTGTTTGTTGCTTTCTCCAGATCAATGATATCAAACTTCCATAATGGTTCAGTTTCAAGTATTACCTGAATGTGCTCTGGTACCTGATTCAACATGGTGGTCGGACTTGATGGAATGTGAAAATGCGAGTGATGTGCTACAAAAGAGTGAAGAACATTTCAATTGAAACTCATAAACATTGCAAATCTAACAGTCAAATAATGTAATTTACAATATAAAGTATCAATTTCAAATAATTGAATTTTAATCTATGTAGTACAGTATCTTTGTACATCACACAAGGAAATATGGTTGATTTCGCTAATGTATCAACATTCATTTTACATCACCCTCAGAGGATGATGAATGAGATACTGATGAGAATTAAAAGTTTCAAGAAGAGGTGGATACCTCCATTTCTTATAGGTTTCAGGAACTATGTCACTAGTATCCTCAATAGAAGTATGTATATTTGGAATTATTTGAGAAGAAAAAGAAAGTAGTGGATTGACGTTGGTTACAGTTTTTAATCTAATGACTAACCCCTGTCAAGATTGATAATGAGACTAACAACTTCTTACAGCTACAACTACCTGGGCCGGTATGGCATCAGTTCATTCCATAAGTAAAAAATTTATCCCATAAACAACTTGAATATTTCAGGATGTTACAGCAGCGTTATTGCCTTCTCAAAACTCAAAGAGCATTACATGCCTGCTATGCTCAGTAGACATATCAACTGTGAGGTGGGTCAAGTTAGTAACTAAGTTAGTAGAATTGTATTTTGACAAGGAAGTATATTTTAAATAGTATGAACATGTACTAGCATGTATTGTTATCATTTGGGCTTTCTAGAATAGCAAAAATATCAATCAATCTATAGCTATCAGACTCTGGACATTACTTATGGGATGATCTGGTAGTTAAAGGAGAATGGTTTGCCTTCCTCTCTATCAATCATTGTGGCATGTGATGAGAAATTTTGTGTTAAAACAACTAGTGATTTAACAGAGTATAGGGAGGAGTGTACTCATGCCTTTCTCAAAGGCATTAGTGCGAAATGAACATAAGCAGTTCAGTTGAGATTTTAACATTGCTCATTCCATTTTTTATTCTGATAATCATTACACTACATTGCATCTGTAAATGGTGAGAGGTTAGAGCACAGAGAGAAGTGGATTCATGCTTTTCTCAAGGGATTAGGTGGTAAGTGAATACGAGCAGCCTCTGCTGAAAGCTGAAATAGATTTACTGACTCTGTTTTTCATGTCAATTAGATCTTCAACTTATTGCATGTTCGATTCCATGTTATTCAACTATATAATGAACAGTGTGACCTTTCCAGTTTATTTCTTTGTCTGTACCAATGGAAACTTCCATTTAAAAGTAACATTTTTGCCGATAAGAATATCATACACGCACCATTTGAAACAATGGACTATTCCATTAAAACAAGTTCAGTGGTTTCTTTTCTAAAATAATCATCTCATAGAAATTTTAACTTATCCATGAATTTTTTTTCACTGGGATTAACTAGTTCGAGATATGATAAAGAGAGATACAATGGAAGACAATAATTCATCAGGTGAAGTTCAAAGGGTACAAACTGTGGAGGTCCTTAAAACTTTCATCACCACACTTTTAAGAGAAAACAATGATTACTTACTTTGAAGCACTTTATAAATGCAATTAACAACATAATAGGAATTCTTTTATTGTCATATGCTAAGGTCAGTTTTACAACCAGAGGGAAATTCCTAAAGTTGTAAAAAATGTGTCCTGTTGAAAAAGTCATAAAATTAGATATTCCTGCGTGTTCACCATCGTTCCAATGACTAATGGTTCTAGGTTCAATCCCAGTGTGAGACAATAATAATTTGAAAATACTGCTACTGCTAAGAGGGGAGTGCGGTCTATATACCCCCGTCGGTTAAATAAAGGGTTCGGTTCGTTACCTCCCCCACACCTACCAGATGATACCTGATGAAGGCCGTAGAGTACAACGGCTGAAATGTTGTATGGAAAAGAACCAAGATGAGGATAGTCTGAACAATAATAGAGATAATAATAATACCTCATCTCAAAAATTCAGAGAGTATAATGAGGTGTAACAACTTGCAGCCTCTTTGGCTGAACTACCTTTGGGGCTCCACTTTCAGTTAGTTTTTCTGTCAGAATAACCTTCTCTTAGATTGTCTGCCTTACTGGGGTAAGGGCTCCAACTACCCTGCTATCAACCCATGGCAATGGGGGTGGATTCATGCATCCCCTTAGGGCATTAGTGTAAAGCAAACATAATCAGCCTCAGCAAAAACTCAAACTCTATTCACAAATTCTATGGTCCATGCTGGTAACCATTACATCACTCCACACCTTCCTATTACACATAAGCAATGCATAATGTAAATTGAAATGATATTACATTGAATACACTTGATTAATACACATATCCATTCATCTAGGTGAAAATCTCATACTCATTTATTTTGAAATTTTTTACATGAAACTTATTTTAATATTATTTTATCAGCAGTTTTACTCATTATTTTTGCTGCTTCTGATCATAAGACTCTGGAACACTATACTATTTATTATTAGTTATTTTAGCACCAATTTTATCAAATCTCATTATTATTGCTTTCTATCACAACATTCTAGGTCAATACACTTTTTATCATTATTATTTTATTACCAATTCCATATAATTATTGCTTTTTATCACACCACTCCAGGTCAATACACTCTTCATTGTTACTATTATTCCATTACCATTTTTATTCCATCTTTTTTATCATCAGTCTTTGGGTCTATATACTCTTCAATTGCTATAACAAACTGTGAAATCGGAAATTCAAAAAGCAACATCAATAAGATGGAATAAAACATAAATCACATTCTCAAAAAGGAAAATATTGAAAAATCTTCACTCACTTTAAATGAAATTTAAAAATAACATAAAAGCAAAAGTGACATAAATAGAAATTACTTCCGTTCATGAAGGAAAAAAATGATACAAAACAAAGTTTCTACACAGAATTTTTATAGTATAATTTGTGAGAATTTAATCCTACAAGGAAATGTTTGTTAAATATGAACATAGTTTTTAATTCCCCTAAAGACATATAACTACTCACTCAAAGTTGGTTGGAAATACTTTTTCTTTTCTTACTTGAGCTTTTAAAATAGTTTTATGCTCTCACTGTTGCAAATTGGCCTAAAAAAATATTAAACACAATTGAAAACCACCCACAGGCTATCTTTCTTGCTTTAAGAAAGTCTCTAAAAGATCTTTTCTTCTGAAAAAAAATTGTTTAATGAATTTACTTGGTCTTTTTTGCAATGCTGATTCAGAATTGATTGTGACAGATTGAATGATTTATGCCATTACAAATACTCAAGGGAGACACAAGGCTTTTTAAGCAAGACATAAATTCATTCACTGAGAAAAATATCATATTCCTAACTAGTTTTACAATACTCAAAATGAATTCAGCTTTGTTTCATGTACCCGAGGCTGGGCAACCTCTGTTATAGGGGCATCTCCGATGACAAGTGGAGAGACAACTGGTTATCATGAGGTTTATTAAAAGCTTTTGAGCAGTATTCACTCTTGTAGTATCATTAGCAGCACTATCATCTTGATCAACTATCTTTTTTTTTATTTGAATAAGCATTGTCAACCATTATCATTGGTTTTTGACTATAATTGTCTTTCACCTTAATTTTTTTAGTTGCTTTTTATTGCAACTCTACTCAGGCATCAATTTACAGTCAGTGTTGCCAATACAAAAAATATTTCAGCACAAACTTGTCTGCCAGAATGCGCTGAATAAAAAAAGTGGACATCCCCCCCCCCGCTAAAAATGGTAAAAATTTATAAGCATGTCCGCACTAATTTAGTGCTTTTGCACACTACCAAAACAAGAAATGCGCTAAATTTAGCATGAAATGCACTAAATAGGCAACACTATCTACAGTAGTGAGTAAACAGCATGAATTGGAAGTAAAAAGAACTTATTCAAGTTGGTAATCCATTTTAATACTGTTTGTTCCAGACTATAATGAATGGTTTACAAGGATATTTAGACGAATGATTTAGAAGACTACTGACCGACTGCCTGTGCAACTCATCCAAGCCCTATAACTAATAATGAATAATTCTATACTGCTGCAAAAACAGTGACTCCAAGATATAAGATTAAGAACCTTGGGTTAAGCATGTTTTATCACTAATGTATTCATTACCAATAACCAGCAATACCTTATGGCATCACCAGGTTTCACAGATTTTCTGTCACAGAATGTGAATTCCATACCCATGCAGATGCAGCCTTTGAGCCTCTGGTTATATTTCCTCTTTCCTGATGTAGACATTCAAGTTTATTCAGGTATGGCAAAGTTGAATTGATGATAAAACCTCAACATCCCATTTCAATAGGAAATATATGTCATCCTATCATGTCTCTTGAATTCTTCTTGCAGATATACATATTTTTCCAGCTTATGTTCATGTTGGCATTTGCCAGAAAATGAATCATTATTTCAATGATGTGACCTTTCATTGAATAAACAGACCAGATGACAAGGTCAGGACGCTGAACAATAAATGAGATCTCAGCAGGGGAAGGATCTTCTAAAAGAAGACATTCTTATTCGACTGCAAGTATTTTATTTCTATAACCATCAAACAATAATTTCATTATAAGAATTCAAGGCTCAAATTGGATATATATATATAATCTTTATTAAAATGTTCTGTTCTCATCTTGAATAGTTTATCTTTCTTTGTGGCTCCCTTAAGCAAGTTTACATATACTGCTTACAACTGTCCCTGGCTAAAGAGTTCCAACTTAATGCGAAGACACATCATTCAATAAATACTTCCTTTGCTTGCATGTTTATGTTCCACAATCACCAGGTGATTGAATCACCGACAATAATAATATGCCATGTGTATTTGTATTTGTGTATATTTTCTATTGTTTATCACATCCCAAATTAATTAAATAAACATTGTTACTATAGGGACTTGATTATAATACAGAAGAGTTGCATACCTCGCATAATTTTTTTCATCATCCTCATAGATAATATGCAATAAGTATCCATATATTCTATGTATATCATCATCTTTGACAGTTTGGTATACAAGTTAATCATACTAAGAGAGGTATCTCGGTAAATAACAGAATCTATTATGATTTCTTTACAGGAATAGTTGTGAATTGCGGAAATCAGAAAATGCCAGCCTGATATGCTGACAGTAATGAACGTCAAGAACTACAACTCGAACTTTGGTTACCCATCATGGAAAACTGAACTAGTTATTGAAAATCAGTAATATCCTAAGCAGAGAAATCTTCCTTCTTCATTTATGAAATCACCACATTTAGAACCAAAGGGTGTTAATTAACATTTTTGCCATTTTACCTGATAAACGCAAAATGATGTTGACCCATAAACTGCTGAAGTTGGCAAGTGTAATAGCTATCCATTGCAAGATAAGAGCCATTGCTCACAGCTAGAAATGAGTTGCTATTAATCACAATAAAATGGAAATTTCATTGTGTTAGACATTGAAATGCGATCACAGAAATTTCTATCATCTATAGTTAATAGGTTAATAAATGCCCCTCCTTATTGAAATTTGTGCCTTGTCTTCATTTTGTCCACCACACTTGGCAGTGACAAGTACCTACTTTCCAGCAATGCTATTCAGTCCTGGGGAATCCCCGCTGTTTTTTTCTTGGACTAAATATGTCAGCGAAAAAAAAAAAAAAATGTTGAAGGCATTAAAACAAGTCAACTGTGTCTTTTTTCTCCCCATGTATATTACTCAGCAGTGATAATTTTGAATTCTCTTGCACAGACTGACTATTCCTAGAAATTGTTCACCAATATTACAGAGACCTAAGGGTATTTTGAAATGCCAGAGATGATTTAATTCACTGGGAGAGAGGAAGCCAATTGAAATGGGGCAAGGACATGCGGAAGACAACACAAGTTGAAAACAATGACAAATGGAGGAGAGAATATGTTAAATTGCTTTACAAGAATTTTCTCTAAGGGAATTCAGATCTGTGCATTTTTAGGGATGCAATGCAACACAAAGTCCTCGAGTTACACATTTTTGAGTTTACTCGTTTTCAGGCACAGAAACAAATTTTCTGAAGAGAAACAAATGCATGAAAAAATTTAAAAAAGGAAGAAAGAATTTTCTCTTGACATTCTTTGGTAGAAAGATAATATTAATAAAAAGAATAATATCTATTTTATAAGATTTTTTTTCACAGTTATTCTGTTATCTTTATAACAGCTCATCATCAATTTATCACATTATAGCTGGTACTGCTTGAGAGTGTGATATACGATATTGCCAAAAAAGCAAACTGAAATACTCACAAGACCGGTTGACATCATAGTTTGATAACCGTCGCCTTAAGCCATGCTGAAAATAAATATAAATCACTTGAAAATTCAAGAAAATAAAAATGTTTCTGCAAAATCTACTTAATGATTTAATAAATAGAACATAAACTGACCCTTTATTTATATATATTTACATAGCTAAATATTTGAGCAAAATAATTTGATAATAACTTAATTTTTCCTGTAATCAATTGAATATGCTCAAAATGAAAAAAAACAAATGCCAAATAAATTAGCACAAATTGGGAACTGAAGTAAACTGAACTATACTCATACAGCTGACATCAACCATTTAAACTCCATTAAACTGAAGGGCAAATTGACAGATAATACACATGGCCTGAGGATAATTTGTAGCTCTGCAACACTGGAATGTACAATCTCTATTTCACAAGGAAAGAAAATTGGTAATAACCCTTGAGAATAATCCACATTCCTTAAAACCCAAAATCTGATAAAATAATTATAGAATAACTTGATTAAATCATTCACATTTGAAGATTTGTAACAAGATAAAGTGTTGGAACTGTCTTCTTTTCATCTGTGTGTGGCTGGAATGTTTCAAAATAAGATTGGAAACTGTCTTATCAGTGTGGCATCTGACCAGTGTGAATAATTAAGACTGATGTGAAAGCAGATAAAAGGAACTTTTGGGCAGACCAGTCCTGATAGAAGGAGAGATAGACAGATTTTTCAAGACAAAGAATCATCAACCCTGGGATAAGCTTGAAATTCATGCAACAGGAAAGCAACATTGTAGTTATCACACAATCACATGCATGTATGAAGAGACTGATTAACTTTCCTCTCCCTACAAACAACACTTTTTTCCTATTATTCTTTGTATGTTTTGAAATTAGGGGTTTGTCAGTTGACACAAAATAAACAAGTATAAACGAACAAGTACAAATAATATTTTCCCATATGTTATGTTCAAATCATTGAAAATTCAGTTAGATTCATAACATGATTTTAACATGAAAAACATGCTTGTAGATTATTTTAGTATTCAATTGAAAAACAAGAATCTTGTGTAATTTTGTTGATATTTTTTATGTTTATTTATACAATACAAATCAACATCAAAATATTATCAAAATCATCTTAACCTCTTGATGATCAATTATCAATTACCTGCAAATATTTTTGAATTTCATCTTTTGAGTCTGAAGACTTTTAGTTTGGTTTATTGTAAGTTTCATATCCACTTCCTCACTAGCAACTTTACTGGCATGTTTATTTCTAACACAGGTCCACATGGAAGTTTCTTCGATCACTTTGTAGCAACAATCATCAGTTTTTTTATGAATTATCAATATATTGCATGAAAATATATTTTTAAAAAAAGGAATATATTTATGATATGAGATAGGTGAAAAAAAGCTTTGAAAATGTTATTAAATGTTTTATATATCCAGATATTACATGAGACTCAAAAAAATCAATCAATGTGAAGTATGATTTAATTTTGACCCAAGAAATAGAATCTGGAAAAACATGCCTGTTTTACAACAAAATCCCTTTGTATTGTGAACATGTTATTCCCTTTTCATTGTCAAGAAATAAATAAGAATACTTGAAGGAGTTTGAGAGAAACAAACCAAAGTTGCTACAAAATAGCATTTCTGAGAGAAATGAAGCCTGCAGAAACATACAGCCATATTTACTGGATGCAGAAGCTGATAATAAATGCCCACAACTCAAAAAACAAGTTCATTAATAACTAAAAAGCACTCAGAGAGTGCACTACACTGCCAACACCATTGTCACTAAAAAATGAATGAAAATCAGTATGTATACCTACGATACAGTGGAGACAATGGTGAAAATTCCTCAATCAACTGAGAAATTTGATCAATTTTTCCTTAGCCCTTAACTTAGTCATTGAAATATATTGAAAACTTATGGAGATATTTTGTAGACAGACTGGCATGAGTGAATGCATATACCTCTTCCAACTTTGTAGGCAGGGGTAGGATATGTAAGAATGCATGTAATTATCATTTTTTAAAAGATGATCAAGAATATTTTTTAAATATCTCAAACAAAATTGAGGAAAACATGCAGGAAGGTAAAAAATACAACAAACATGAAGATAGGAAAATCAAGGCAAAATGCTACAAATCTACAGGTCATTCATAAAAAAATATTCTAGAGCATCACATGCATCTTCTAACTTTGGTTATTAGAGATTCTTACCTAAGCCTAAAAGCACGTGGTTAAACTAAAATATGTCCAACATATGTACTTGTGTTGCATGTATGTGCATATGATATATAATTACTAAAAATAGCTTAGTCTGGCACAGGGACACATTAGTAAGAAATCTAGTGAGGATCAAATTCACTACACAGAAGTAATGATCTGCAAGAATAGCTTGCTATCCTTCATCCCATGGTAAGGCCTCCACTGTGCATATAACAAGAAACATACTCGTGTACGTATGGACAAAGTTGAATTATTGCTATAATGGGCGTTATTGGGAATCTTCTGTGAAACACAACCAAAAGAATATACTGAAGAGAAAGCCTGATGATATTGTAGCACCCCCTATATTTTTGTTAAGAATTAAGTACGAAACCCTTCTTTTAGCTAGATATAAAAAAATGTCACTTCCTAAGACAATCTTTATAAAAGCCCTGAACAAACATGGTCAATTGCTCATTGGCGCCGACATTAATAGCTGGTTACACTCTGGCCCAGGCAATTGGTGTCAGCTTCTCTTTCTCTCTTTCTCCTTCTCCCTAGGATCAATATCATTTTGCCTACCTCTGGCTGATCCAAACTTGACCCCCACCCCCGTGACTAATCTCTGTACTAACTTTGCCCATTTCAGTTCACTGATGTTGAGGTATCTCAAATATGCACAGCTACTCAACAATATCCTCACCATGTGCTCTAAACGTGTATACACCTCTAACTCTCATGAATGAAATGGCAATGCTTTTTACTACACGATGATCACAATGATCAGTCTCCTAATTCTCTTTACTTCAGGAAGCACACATGGATTAAACTCCATGTGTTCTCTGTCTTTCATAGTCTGTCTGTTGAGTGTCTACCAGTATCAGAGAATAGCCCTGAACTTGCACATGTAACTTGGCAGTTTGGCATACACACTGGAACTCGTCTCCATAATCATTCTTTGGTACACTCTATGCCATATGGATTCAAAAGTAGTTAAGACATCTCTGCTTAGACTCTGACACCTGTTCTATCAATGACAATAAAGCTCCCACCTTTTGCTATCTCTTCTCATCTCTTTATGTGATTAATTATATGGATGTTATCATAACATGTATTTCATTTCCATTTGTTATTTGTCATTAATGTTCTTGCATTAAACGTACGTTTCATTTGTCCATCCAAATACTTGTATGCATCCTTTTTACTTTGTCTCATCTCTGCATCTATGCTCATACTTGGCGCACATTGTCTTCATACATCTCCCTTTCTTCATCAACTTTTCCACTGACGTCCACATAGGCCCACAATTCCATCAAGCGCCCATCTCCAACCAGAACTATTGAGAACCTAATTTCTACAAGCAGTTGACCTTATAACCTGAATATATCTTATGATATATATCTTATCACTGGAATGGGTGTAACAGTTTTTTGCTGCTACTCCCTAGGAAGGTAGGGTAATTATGGTTTCTCCAAATGCTCAATCACTCGCTCTCTTTATCGTCAATTATTGTGGTAAGACATTTTGCCGGGGAGATGTTAATTCATGCCTTTCCCAAAGGCATTAGTGTGAAGTGAATGTAATCAGCCCAAACAAGTGAATATAAACAACTCCAACCAATAAAAAAAACTTTCTGATGGCACTCAATAATAAAAGAAAATAAGATCCTATCACTCTAACTCGTAGAAAATTTAATCAATTTATTTGCATCTCAAGATTTGTCCAAGCACAATGTTTTGAACTTTTTAAAAGTATATCTATAGTAAATCTTATTTCACCTAAATATATTTACTCTTTCATTCATACAAAGTAAACTTGATGGTTAGTGATCTCCGGCTGACTAAGCAGTTTCTCATTAGATTAGAAGGCAGCAGTGTCGTAGTGTAACAAATTTCTGCCTGACCAACTGACCTAGACTAAAAGCACCAAACCTCATTCAAAAATTGAGGTCAACCAAAACTACTTTCTCAAGTGCCCTGCAAGACTGAATGGGTCAATCTCAAAAATAGACATCACTAAAGATTCTACAACCACCAATGGAGCAAATCATGATAGGGTGACTATCTTCTTTAGTCAAGAGGTTGTAGAAGTCAACTGATTAGTCAATGTCCTTTTTTTTCCTCTCATTCTTTCTTTCCCTTTTTCTTCTTAGAAAAAGATTCTAGGGATAGGCTTTTAGCGCAGAGGTTAGTGGTAATTGTTAGTGGCCATCTAACAGAAAAAACATACCTAACTGTCATAGGTTTAGTTATATGATTAACTGTACCATTCATTTGGCCTCAAATTTAAAACAATATCTTAAAGCTCACATTTTTTTTATTTTTGTTGAACAAAAATATATATACCTCAATATACAATCACAATTAGACTTACATGCAATATCTTTACACAACAATCGCTAAATCTATGGAAATTACTGAACAGAATAAAGATATAAAGGTTATGGTTGATTTTAATAATTTGCTAAATTGAGATCTTATAATTTGCTGAATAATCTTAAATTGGATTATATCATACATATTTTCCATCAAAGTGCTCGTGTAGCTTAGGTCTACTCTAAACACTTGAGCAACTTACAATGAGTAGAAGTTGAAATGACACCTTCAACTAATTCCTCTCTCCTCCAATTGCTGGAGTCAAGGTAACCTCTGCTGTTAGAGTAAACATAGGCTATATAATTGCTTGCATGGAAAAGGTTCTATGTTCAAATATATATATATTTATATATATAATGTTTTCTTACAATTGAGCTAAAAAATATGCAAATTCTTTCATGAGTAATAGTAAATATATATATATATATATATATATATATATATATATATATATATATATATATATATATATATATATATATATACACACAAACACTGTATACCAAAATACAAATCAGAAATTCAATATCTGATGTGTGGTGGGTTTATTTCATTAAGTGCTCTATACATTAATTTAGTCAAGTAAAAAGTAGAACTATAAATATGGGGATATAAAGGATTCGCTATACAAACACTTCTTTGCTCGAAGAAGCCTCAAAAGGGCAGAAACATAATCATGTTTGTGAAACAAATTCATCATTCCATGATATATATATATATATATATATATATATATATATATATATATATATATATATGTGTGTGTGTGTGTGTGTGTGTGTGTGTGTGTTTGTGTGTGTGTGTGTTTGCGTGTGTGTGTATATATATATATATATATATATATATATATATGTATATACATTCTATATATATATATAAAATGATATTTACAAGAACATGTACGGGGTGAATGTAAACATTTTGTGCCTCTTGCATTTGTAAGCAACAACTGTTTGTTGTTTCCTGTGGATTTTGAGAATAACCAGCCCATTTATTTTTGAATAATGTATACAATAAGGATCCAATCAGGTTTGAAGGTTTCCTAATGTCTGACAATTCCAACCATTACTACTCTCTCTCTTTCTCTCTCTATATACATATATATATATATATATACACGTATGAACTCTCAGACATACCTCCCTTTTTGTTTTGACTACCAAAAGAATCTGTATGATCATTTTGCCTTCTGCAAGGTACTACGTTTGGCTAGTTCCCTCCCCTGCTGGGTTTCTATTAGTCCGGCAGGGTTTTACGTTTCGTATGTTGTTATTTATATAGCAATATGAATAACCGTATTACTAATCCACTTATACTTTTATCCTCTATATTTACATTACTGATCATAGAATTCTCTAAGGAATGTTGAAGGTTCTGATCATCTTCTAGATGTTTGTTAATTGGTTAGATTTTGCTGTTTAACTTAAGGTAGTTCCTTTTAGTTGTATACATCTAAATTAAGGTTAGTTTGCTGTTGGGATGTTTTGGTCGAGAAGTTGAAAGGAAGTGAAGGAGTTCCTCTTTTCCTGTAGTTCTCCATCCCCCTCAACCATGGGGAATAAGTAATGAGTGGCCTGTGCTGCTATATTTCTCTAAGCCACCTGTATCTTCACCTTGCTATCTGATCTAGGCTAAATAAATTTTGTGTGGTGTTTCTACTCAATTATGTTAGCTAACATACTTTCCCTTTCATTGATGGTTCTAAAATATCCGGTGTATATTGATAGGGATTTGTTTTCACATTTCGCAGCTATGTGGATTTGCTCTACTATATTTTATTCTATAGGTTATGAAGGTGGATATTAATAAATCCAACTAATTTAACTACTCTTATCCTAACATTATTCTTAGTCCTGTGAATTAAAAGCTTCACAATCATTAAGAAGTATAGCCAAGGATATTGAAATATATTGTATAACTTCCTTTCTAACTATGATCTGAGGTGATTTTCTTGAAGGATTAGTGTGGGATGACAAATTTTAGAGCAATTTCTTTGTGTCTTGAGCGTTATCGCGTTATGAGTCTTTCCTTATTTACTTTCATTCAGCCCTTCTCTTGTGGTGATTTGTTTTCAGAATCAAAATCTTCGATAAGACCTTCTAGGAACTTATACATTATTGTCTTGCAATTGATAAACTAGGGAGGGCCATACTCATTAGGAAATAAGGTAAAATTAGATCAACTGTTAAATGGACTGTATTATATGGTTATCTCAACTGCGTATATATTGGGAAAACTGACTTGAAGGATGAAAACAATGTATGAGTTTTAAAATAAAAGCACAAAATAACGTGTTCTTTGAAGCAGCTAAAAGAAAAGATATTTCATAATTTGAAATCTCAGTGTGATTTGTAAAAAATGTTGTAATACAAATTTGCACTTTTCAAAGACAAAATTCTCCAGTACTGTACATAAGACATAAATAATTTTTACAGCTGAATTTTCACAAAATATTATTCTCATGAATTGCACAAGATTCAAGCATTAAAATTAACATGTTTACAAGTTTCAGGCATTTTTATCCACATATATAACCTATATAAAAGAGTGCGGAGTTGCTTAGAATCATCAAAAAAATCACATCCTTGACCAGACTCAATTTTTATTCCTATGTGAGTATTATTAGATTTGAAAACAAATCAGATTATATCATGATACTGCAAGAACATCATAATTATAAGGAAAATCAGTTCCAGTTGATGAAATTCCAGCATCAACAGAGTTGCCGAGTATAGTTTGTTATTTGTAACTGAAAATTTCCTTAAAATGGCTAAAATTGGCTATATTTCCCCATTTCCAGCTAACTTTATAGCTAAAATGTTATATACTCATTTGAAACACACAGAAAAAAAAGAAGACCCCTGAACAAATCATTCATAAAAATTGTACTTATGGGATTGAATCAGATATAGCAGAAAAAATCAGTCAGATCTATGCTGAAAAATTGCTGATTTGGTAACCCTGCATGTGAGATGTGCTGCTAAAATATAGCCCACCTTACACTGCTTATTTTTATTGGTGTCACTTTAATCATCATTTGTCTACACCCATATCATAGTACAACTTGGGCTACCAGCTGCAAAATGGATGATAGGATCTCCGCACTATTGGCAAAACATTTCATTGCAAAAGACAGAAAAATCAGTTTCCCATTATGATATATAAGTATATCATTGAGTAAACCTTGAAATATCAAGTTAATATTTATAATGAATTTTTTGGTAGGTCTGATTATCATGCAGATTACAGTACTGGAAGAAGCATCTTATATATTTTAGCAAAGAATATGTAGTTTAGGAAAATGATTTGCATATAATTTTATTTGATTTGCGATCAAATCTGTATTTGCTAAAAACATTTCCAAAGTGAGTTTCATGATAAAGGGAAAAAAATCAGCTTAATCACATCTACAAAGTTCAAATGATCAGATATTAGAATTAATGTCTCAAGAAATAGATGAGAGCATTCAATTTTTTTGTGGTTTCTGAGGAAAGAAATGAATTAAGATCCTGCTCTCAGATATCTACTCCTTATCAATATTATATACACACATAATGAGAATATTTTTGATGAAAAACCTGGTCTAAAAATGAGCTATGTATGATGAAAAAAAAAGACTCATAAGATTTCTTTTAAACCACAAATCTTATGAATGTAAATATAAGTAGATATACATAATATTATTAAGGAGAATCACTCATCCCTAATATTGTCAGCACAAAATTTTGCTGACCTATTTTTCAGCCTTGTCAGTTGTTTGATTAGAGAAAAAAAGGCAAACTTTTAATTGGCTGAAGAGGAAAAAATGTTTGCTTCTTTTCTTGGATTATCTACCTGATGAGGGCGTCAAAATTGAGTGTCCAAAATGTTTTAACAACATCAACAATGAGAAGAAGTGTCTAAATTGTCCTAACAAAATTTGGAATGAAAATAACTATTCTTGAAGTTATAGACAAACAATAATCATAATATATCAAAAAGTAGGTAGACCTAATAAAAAAAAAGGGGCACATGGCAACCACATGATTCGAGTAAAAAAAGAGTAAAATTTGTTTTATTATGATTATGATTATTATTGTTATTACATAATTGAAAGCAGAAGTTGCTTTCTCACATAATAATCCTATTCAATGATGTTAATTTGATAATTGGCTGTAAGATGTCATCTAGGTCTCTGTGTTTTGTTTTGTTTTTTATTTTCTTTCAAAGCATGAAAGCAGTTTGTTTCATCAACTCTGTGTGTGGTGCCTTTGTTATTATATGAAGTTAAAATGAATAATTAAAAATGGCCTCGAAAGAATATAAGTGCTTTCCTGTTTGCTTCATATTTTGGGACTCTGTTTTTGCCAGGGTTATTTTTCTCTTTCATGTATTCAGCAGAAGGTCAACATCGACGAATACTTCTTCCTGAAATTAGCTGCTTTGATGGAAGTTGAGATGTAAAAAACACTTTTAAAATATGTCTATCTTTTGATTGAATTAAACTTAATAATAATTAACACATGAAATGATGAAGCACAATCCAGGTGAGCCAAAACAGCTCTAAGATTAGACCACTAAACCAAAAACCACAAGGTCTATGTTTCCATTCCAAATTTTTCTAACCATTAGGCTACCTGCATTTCCACAAGGTCTTCATAGCTAAATCAGAACCAAATGCACAAACCAAAATTATACTAGTGCATAAAATTTCTAACTTCAAATTAGGAGTACTAACCAATCGTTCATGCTTAAATGATGATGGCCAGTGGTGAACCACAGGAAAAAGTTCAACAAAGAACATTGGCCATGTAAACTGGGTGAGTCATACCTTCTGATAAATGAAGAAAATTCTTAGAAGGTTCATAAAAATATATATAATCTTGATTGGTGATTGAAATTTTGTTAACTCTGATTTCAATCACTAATAAATGAAATGTGTCTTCACACTCACTTTTTAAGCAAGTTTACATTTTTTTGATATTCACAGAGTTTATTGGGGCACAAGACCAAGTAAGAGAATAAGGTAAGAAGATTTTGTTACATCTATTTTCCATGTAAAGTGGCTCTGCTTGCCTAGAAAGTCAGCATTCAAAATACTAACTTTTACCCAAGCTTGAACTATTTGAGCTGTGAGGCAGGCTACAAAATATCTATTACATTTAGCTTAGTCTTGCACAAGGTCACAAAATCTGGCACTTCATGAGGATTAAACTTATTACTCTAACAAATGATATAGAAAACTTATTATCCATCTCTATACACCTGGCACTTAGCTCACACATTTTCTTTACAATGAAAAATGTCAAGCAAATTGTTTCATTAGTTAAGCTTCTTATCACTTTACATTGAACAAATATTTAAATAATATGCTGTTATAATATCAAATCACAGAAGCTAATTATAGAAGGTTCACCAATAATCATAATGATTGTAATTAAACTAATCTATATTACAATAATCTGATTTCTACATGTTGGTATTTTTGTTACTGTAGCACAGTAGAAATAGTACATCATAACACAATTCTTGTTAGCACAATATCGTTAATATACTCCAATTAGGAAGATAAAGCAATTTTCAGTCCAATTTGCAACTTGATGATAATGTGGGGGTCAACATTTGCACTCACTTCGATAATCTATACTATAATGATCTGATTCCTCAAGGGAAACTTCATGTTGATGATAGAATACTTTTCTTTATTTATTTATTCATTTGGATATGATTATAACATAGGTAATATAGATAGGAAGTGACAACATTGAGCCTAATGGCCACTAAAGGTGCCCTCAAGTGATTTTAACTACAGTTTTAAAAAAATTTGTAATGATTATGTACCAGGAAACGGAGACTAGGCACTTGCCTACCTCTTGACCACTGCCAATCCTTTTCTTCTCGAGTTGCAAAGCATTTCTATAGTAATATCATCTTAAAGACATTTATATTATACAAATGTTCATCCTAGTAATGCTTGGAATTATTTCATGATTTTCAATGCTTTTTCATGAAATTATAAACAATGTATTTGCATTAACATAATACATATACAAAGGCCAAAATAACTTCTTTCAACCCAAAGTCTCATCTCATTTATTCTCGGTCTATTCGTTTCTTTCAATACAACAGTTATGTTTGAAGAGATGGATCTGTTGCATTGAAAAAAGCAAATAAACCGGGAATAAATGAAATGAGACTTTGGGTTGAAAACAGTTATCTGGGCCTTTGCATTATTGACGTATGTTTAGCTCAATAATACAAGCATTGCTACGTTGAAGCAGCAACCCATTATACATATAATAGACCTACTCCATGAGTAATACTTGTTTTAATTCTTGAAATAATCTCTCCTTTCCTAATTAGCATTGCAAAGTATACAGATTGAAAGCTAAAACAAATATAGGTAAGGAATTGCAAAATCCAGTTTTATCATCAATTTTTCTATCCTATATTTAGTTTGTTAGTGCAGAAAATGATGTGATTATTACTGTAAACAGCTTAGAAAATGGAATTGATTTTATAAAAGGTTTATGATTTGTTTGATCCTTTGTTCTTGTAGATTGAAAAACAAGCAAAATC
The DNA here is from genome assembly GCA_963457665.1 of Thysanoteuthis rhombus. Classification (NCBI taxonomy): domain Eukaryota; kingdom Metazoa; phylum Mollusca; class Cephalopoda; order Oegopsida; family Thysanoteuthidae; genus Thysanoteuthis; species Thysanoteuthis major. The sequence goes on from OY735212.1 coordinate 29,358,769, forward strand.
AGCATTCAGTTGTTGAAGAGCCTTTCTCACTATGTCCATCAAGTGCTTGATCATCCACAGGTGGGCACACCCATAGAATATTGGGAGTAGGGCACTGGGCAGATGACTTTTCTTTGAGACTTGCATGGTATGCATGCTCAGGACAGGTACACACACAGAATTCTCTTCAGCAGCAATACTCTTCTTTGAAGTTCTGGACATAGTTCTTCCTATTCAGAGATACTATTGTGCTAGAGGTGCCTCAGTGATACTACTGATAAACCGGTGACCCACTGTCTTTTGACCTGCAGAACTTTGAACAATCACATTGCTATGGTCAACCCCTTGACCTTTAAAGGCAAGATGTTGAAAGAGTATAAAACCTATGCCATGGAACAGCTCATTTGAGGTTGTTCAGCTAGGGTTATAGTCAATATTTTATCAACTACACCAGATGTGAAGACATCACCATGCATATTACAGGGCAAACCATACAAAACATATAGTCAAACCAATGGAAGCTCCAACAATCACAATGCTACAGTCAACTCCTTGATCTGCAAAGGTAGGGTATTGAAAGAGTGGGATGCCTGTGCCATGGAAGGACTAATTTGAGCTAGGGTTGTATTCAGTATCATCAATCACACTAGGTGTGAAGACGTTACCATGTATTTTAGGCAGGCAAACTAGTTGTTCCTTGCAGAGCTGCTAGAGTGTACGATTATGATTGAGAATGTAACAGGGCAAACTGTGATCAGTCTAATTTTGTAGAGATAGACAGCAACACAGATATAAACAAACTATATTGTGGACAACTTGTGGCCAGCACCATGCAGTAAAAAACAAAGTTTGCTCTAGTATCCATTCAACAAAATAATGCTACAAGAATTGTTTTTATAGCATGGTTTTCTATGACCTTTTCCTGTTTAAGCTAATGAAAAAGAACTGAAAAGAAAAATAGTTCTAATATTTGGACTATTCTAGATTTTTCTAGTACACAAATGCACAAGCTGTCAATTGTTTTTTTTTCGTACACTTCAAGGCATGTAGCTCAAAATTCTCAATCACCCAGATATAAATGGCCATAAATAAATAGACAGAGGAAGAAAAAAAAGTTTTTAAGTAGATCTGAAAGCTAGGTAAGGAAATTAATATATATATATATATATATATATATATATATATATATATATATATATATATATATATGTATATATATATATATATATATATATATATGTATATATATTGATATTCTATTGAATAATATTCAACTATTTCAGTTATAATCATTGAATCGTTATTAGATGATAATTTTCAATTAATAAGAGAAATAATCCAATACATTATTAACAGAAACTCATGTGTATATATAAAAACATGAATAGATTGCTAGATATAAGTATATGTACATCTAACTTATACATATATAAATACTAAAAAAACATGTATGTACATATATATCTAGTGAAAACAATACAGTCTAGTATACCTCTTTGAATGGCATTTACAATTTGAGATGGAAAAATTCAACAATTTTTCATGTTAATATTTTCCAAAATTGCATCCAGCAATGAATGATACAAAGCAGCAGCAAATAATGCAAACCTATAGCTTCTTTAGATATTAATCTGTTTAGATTTAGTTGAAAGAATCTAATATAACCAGTAATCTAGAAATGGAGGATGGTATATTAATATCTTCAGCTTTAGAAGCCTAAATGAAAGATGGTGGTTCTTGCATCTTCCACTTCCAAAAACAAAGGCAGTTGAAGAATGGAAGTACATAGACAATATTGTGGAGACAGTGCCCACTTAAAATGAACCTTGGCAACGGTGTATTGAGTAACTTTATACCAAGGTCTCTCAAAGTAGGGGTTGGGACCCTGCCAGGGGTTGCATGAAAGTTATTGGGGGTTTACAGAAATATTTAAAAATCTTTTTTTTGAAGTATAATGATGTAACTAAATTGTTTTTTTAATCTCCGTACAAAAATGTGCTCCTCCTGGTTATCATGGTAAAACAGCTTGATGCTATTCACTAATTTTTAAAAAATTTTTTCATTTTTGTAATGGTTCAGTAATTCATTTTGTAAAAGTAATGTTAATGTCAACAAACTTAATGTAAATTATGAATGTGTTGCAATTTTGACAATTTTTTGGTCTTTATTTGTTTCTATGTTTGATTACTGTTAGATTACGACTAATATATAACTTTAGTACCAACTGCTTTCATAACAATGAGTAAGGGGTCACAAAAGAGTTTATCTCATCAAAATTCGAAAAAAAGTATGAGAAACCCTGCTATATGTTATAGTAATAAATTTGAGGTTGTAATTACAACATATGTGAAACAATCATGCAGGATGAGATTTGAAAAGACTAGACTGTATGTAAGTAAAACAACAGATTCATATTAATTGGCAGAGCTATTGGATTTCTCCACAGATTGAAATTGTGTATGAATAAGCTGCTTTGACAAATACTGAGAATCAGATAATTGAGCGGTAAGAGCATTATAATAAAAGCAAATAATTTCACTGAGATAGCATAATACATTTATAAGTGTTGGGGTTCTCAGTCAGGGAGGTTACTAAGGCTCAAAAATGGCCAAGCATTGTTATTTCCTTTATATTCTGAGTGTTTACCACAAAAACCTATCTATTATGAAATTTTTCTAGTCCGTAAATAGATTGACATTTAAACACAGTTTAACCCTTATAAGACTAACCTATCAGGATACTTAATCCATAACTTTTTAAAAGGATACAAAAAAGCCAAAAATGTGTCGAGTTTTTATTAAATCAGAAGTTTTCAATATTTTGAAGATCTTGGATCTTTTGAAGATCATGATTGGATACATTTTCCCTAATTTTTGTGCTTATTTTCCATGGTACATACATCCCACTAGACTTCTAAAAGTGATCTAAGGGACAAATATATCCTAGCAGTAATAGTTCCCAAAGGGTTATGTAGGATCAATTTTACCCTCTCTAATATAACCTACCTGCTATTAGTCTACACAAGTCCATTGCTCCCAACCTCAAGAATACTTTCCTTGAAAGTGAAAAGAGTTGATTTCATTGAAAATGATTTTTTGATAGAAAGCTGACTTACTCTTTGTAAAAAGAACAAAAGTTTTGAATTGAAAATTTACAAATATCTCATAAAAATCAATCTAACCAACCTACGCAGAGACTTAATGAGCAGCCTACCTGTAGCTACTGCAATATTGAAATACTTAATTAAAACTCCTGCTTGAGTAATTAATTACACCATTGGCAGCTGTTTTATGGCTATACGTTGAAAGATAATTAAATAATTAAGTCTTGTTCTTTTGAAATGGAAGGAAGAATTCAGAAGGAATCTTACTCAGAAACACAAAATGGCAACTGAACACCAAAAAAGAAAAAAAGACT
>OY735212.1:29364664-29372164 GCA_963457665.1 Thysanoteuthis rhombus
CCATTCTTCTATTTTTACAACCTTTCCTATTGCCTTGAGATGACGTGATATGGTGGCTGTTGATATCCAAAAGTTTCCAAAAGGTGCTTGAACAATTGTTTGTGGGTCCTTGGCCATGGCTGTCTATAATTCTTCACTATGGACAGGTTTGAGCCACCTTTTAGGTTTGTGATTGGTATTCATACTTCCAGACCTAAACCTATTGAAACAATGCTGAACAGTTTGCGCTGTAGTGGTATTCACTCAAAATGCTTTGTTTATGTTCAGTAGTTTAAGCAGCAATATATCCCAATTTGAAATTGAACTAGAAAAATTTGTATAACTTCTAGTGTAGACACCAGTCAATAGCTGAAAAATCTCCAGTAATAACAAATTATGTCTATTTACATTGAATCTACAAACAACTGTAACTGCATTAAAAATATTACATTTAACGTGTAGCAACCTAATACATTAAAACTAACTATGAATTCTCATTTAAACAAAATAAATTAAGAGACAAGTTTCAACTATTCAAAAATATTGCCATTTGCAGCAACAGCAGGAGTAACTGTATGTATAAGCAGAGGTGGATCCAGGATTTTGAGCAGGGAGGTTCAAATGAAAATTGAGCGGGGGGGATGGATATGGAAAGAAATATTCTTACAGATAGATATGTTAAAAAATGAACAAATTTCAAACTTAGAAAGCATGAATGTACATGAACTAGAATGTTTTACTTACATTTGAGACTGAGTTTCTTTTTGTCTTGATAAAAGAGCAAAATAAAAGAATAATTGAAAGAGGTTTACCATGGAACAATAAATTTAAAAAATCATAAAGGATAAGATAGAAGATATCTTACTTCTAAATGATGAATTTGTTTTCAAGGTTGATTTCTGATTATTTGAGATTCTTTGTTTTTTTTTTAAATTTATAAAATCCCTCTCTTCTCCTATCATAGGTGTTGCAGAGCCAGTAATTTTTGAACTTGTCTAGTGTGTCATACCATCTTATTTTTTGCTGGCCTCAGTTTTGCATATAATCTTAGATATCTAAAGAAAAATACAATTGTGCTTTACCCAATCAGAGGGGAAGGGGGGATTCCAGACACCCTGTCTGCCCATGCCCTGGATCCCTGCTAGTATATGATTATTTATGTTCATCGATTCAGTTTTTGTCTTTATTTTGCTTGTCTTACTTTTTAATTTGTTCAGAGAAAAAACGTCTAGAGTAATGTTGTATATTGGGTGATGTGTACTATGCAGGCAATAATATACGATCATATATGAGATTCAAGTCGAGAATTGACTGGATTGTGACTAAGTCAGTAGAGAGAAAGTGATGAACTCAACAATACTTAGTACAAATATAACACTTCTATGTACCACAGAAAGTTCAAGTATCAAATATAATATATTTGGAAAACGTAATTTGATTACAAGGAACTAATTTGAGTCACTCAAAAGTAGACTAATTCTCAAAACTCCACAGCTGACAACATGGATATATCATTCAGGTATACAACTATAAGCAACGATATATAAATTGCCCTACTCAACCATAGATGACCAGGATTCACCGACATAATGATTAGCATTAAAGAGACTTATATCTGCTGTTTTCATTGTTGCCTTTATCATATCAACATATTTATGGTTGGATAGTTATTGTACATCTTTGTGTCCTTGTTAACTTCTGGTCACGCAGTGTCTGTGCTGGAAATGGGGGTGTACGTGGGAGTATGGAATATATACTTACTTATCGATTTCTGATTTGTTTGTATGTTTCAAAATGACCTAAAAATTTGCCATATTTAAAAAAGAATTACCAATGGGGCTTACAGTGCCTTATAACCACCAGCTGGATTGGTTCACTTTGCTCAACCCTGATGAACCTCTTTGTAATCCCCAAGCATAAATCATAGATAGATCCTTATCATATAGCTAGTTACCAAAACCCATTCCTATCACTGCACAAAATAACAAAGATCTTCTGGTTACTCAACCGTACAGTGGTTTTCTATGTGTTGCTCACTTCACTCTCAATCTTGTTCACAAAGACTTTGATCTCTACTTCCAGAATGAGGTTCTGTTTAAATGCGACTTGGCACAAAGCTGAACTTAAACTCAAGGCTCATCAATTACCAGACTTGACTCTTCCATTTATACACTTGGCCCTCCACCAACTAAGAAGTGATAGGAAATGACAGTAGAAGAGTACCCAACAAAAACTTGATATAAGGGGGCAGCTGTGAATGAATATGCTCAATAATATAATCACCATTGGCAGAGATAATTTTTCTATCAATCAACAGTTTGAATATGATACAAGACAAAAAGCAAAATTCAATGATCATATATTTTTGAATACAAGACAAAGTTTTTGTTTACTAAAAATGGCCCCAAATCAGCAGTTTGACTTGAACTCAGGTCAGTCAAAAATAGTCATTACTTTTGCCTGTATGAATACAGTGTTGATAGGTGCAATGCATATTTACGAGCAATAAAGCCAGTTATTTCAACGCAATTCATTACCAATACCCTGGTTTTGTATGAAATGCTATGTACATAGTGTATGGTGCGTTTTGTGTAATATACATTTTAAATCATTTTTTCATGTAGATTCATCATTACTGATAAGAATTTCACTTTTAAGACCTGAAAATAATGACTACTATGTTGAAGATGGAAGATATTGACGTTTCAGTGACAGCTGACTTAGTTCCATAACTGGTGTATTCATAAGAAAGGGATATCTTTCATGACAATGTTTGGGCAATAGACTTATATTTGCGTCAGTCCCTTTTCAGAAATCTTATGTTTTATCTGAACTTATCTTATACCAAGGATTGACGTATATTCAAGAATATACGGTAAATACATACCAATTTTTTTTTATTTCGATTCAGGAAGAAGCAGTTTTTATGGTATGAACATCATACACAGACACATATATATATATATATATATCTTCCCGATCTCAAATATTATTAAAGTTGATAAATACTGACATATATTTCCAACCAGCAACTTAACAAAATACCTAAATTAGAAAATGTATGTCAACTTTTCTGGTCTTAGATTTATTTCTGATGTTTCAGACTACACATTCAATCATCATATGTTAACTAAGAAGCTTTTTTAGAAAAATATATAATATTAGCCATGTCACATGTTGACTTGAAAATATCTAACCTAAATGAGATGAATTCGTAAACATCATGGAGAAGAAAGAGAAATTATATGTTAATATGCATGTGAGTAAATAGCATAATATACATACATATATATTGATTAAAAACAATGACTACTTGAACTAATATAATGTCATTTAAGTGTTGTTAATTGAGGGTTGAACTCATTTTAAATTACCATTTAAACACTGCATCAATTTTAGTGTTTTTCACTTATTACCTACACTTTTACTTGTACACTCAAGATAACCATCAGCAAAGTAACCAATCATAGATGAGTTTTTAAAAATAAAAATGATATTCAAGGTGGAAAATACCTTGATAGGATATGTTTTGACAAAAAATTCTCATGCCAAAGCTGGTTGAGTTAGATAGAACAGTTTATATTTAATGGAAAGAAAATTAAAAACAAAATAACAGCAAAACAAGAGGGAATAAAGAAAAATCTCATTTTATAGCAAGCTTGGCAGATTATTTTAGCATTCTAAACACTATAGAAGATACCTTTCTCCAGCCTAGTGCCCTTCCAGAGACAGAAACCTATCATAATTTCTCAAACAAACCTTTCATCAAAGTATTCACTGCAAATATTCCTTTTTTTAAAGAAACAAAATTGTTATCACCTTAGATAAGACAATTTTCTACTTTCAAGTGCAGTTTGACATACTAGCCATTCTCAACCTTTTTAGACTGGGGGAACTCTTGATATACTTTCCATATCTCAAGAAAGCCTCACAGCTAATGAAAAACGTATGTGTGTTATATAAACTACTGATGATATAAATCAATGATAGTTGATAGATATAAAAAATTTGGAAACTTAATTACAAATGTTGAAGGTCATCAAAGGAGGGATTGCTACTTGCGAATTAAAAATAACTCTAACTCAAGTACATTTTTCAAGCATGTTTAAAATGTTCATGAAAACATTGCAACCTCTCACAGGAAACTAAGGTTTCATGGAACCCTGTTTGAGAAAGGCTGGTGTAAGAACTGATTATCAGGTAAAGGATAAGTACTGTATGAAAAAAATCAATGAATCATTACACGACAATTACCTAGAAATATTGATGTTGTTAATAAATATAATTCGATTTTCACTGATACTGCACTCTAGCTGAAATTGCATAATGAAGGATTTGCAACCAAACACTTTATCTAATGTTTTGCTAATTTGACATAATTTATACATGGAACAAAAAATGCATAGTACAGTTGAGAAATTACGGTAGGCTTTTCTAGCGCTGAAAATTTATGTGGTTCATATAACATGCAGGGTATAGCAACTTTAGGATTCTAAAGAGAGAAGATAGAAATAAAAATGCAGAAAAAAAAACAACTTTAAAGCAAGAGAGGAAAAAATGTTGCATGCACTTACAGATACACTTACTGATAACAACCCTCCAACAAGGTCTGAAGTCATTTGATCTTCTTTCATTGGATGTGATAAATATGGTGAATACAGTTCACTAGTTCGCAAAATCTCCAGTGCCCTGTCCAGAGCTTGAGCCACTTGGTTAGAACAGCTCTCCTGAACACTGGTCAGGATATTAATTACCTGAAACACACGCACAAAGAAAATCCAAAATAAAATGAATAGCAAGTGAGATGACTGCTGAAATGCAATACTACATAATTACAAGGTGAAAAGGAAGTATTTTTACAGAAGACAGGTCAGTACAATAACAAAATCTTGGGTTCTGCAAATATATGATTACCTACCATATTTCTTGTTATTAAGGACGGTCTGGTCTCAAGAACGTACATCAATTTTGATTTGCAAAATTAAAAAAAAAAAATGATTAAAATAAAAGTATGAATTAAGTCTCCTTTAGCCTGTAGGATGCAGAGTAAATTTTCAGGACTTATTTCAGGAAAAAAATAGTGTCTACACTGCAGGGAAATATCATATATAGAAGAGCTAGTCAAGATCACTCAAGAGCCAAGAAACCACGGCGTATATATGGTAGTAGTCAGTTTTTCAGAATGAAAAAATTTTCATAATGATGCTTTCGTTCAAGACTGGTTAGTTAAAAATATTAATCACTGCAATTACACATATCAGTATTATCATTTTTAGAAACTGTAAACCAAAACTATCAACATAGGTTTTTTCAGTTTTTAAGTAGTCATACCTAGCTATCTATCATGTATGTATCCAAGTATATGCGTGTTATGTGTCAGGCCACACCAATGGAGCTAGAAGGCTGAAAATTTAAACACTAAAAGTAACTGTCTAGAAAAAATTTCATTTTGTTTTGGAAAGATTTTCAAGGCCTGCATGTTTCTATGCAAATCAGACTTTCAATTCTTCTAATAAGGACTGTTTATATTGGGAGAGGACTTTTACTAGCATCCATTTTGTTACTCTCCAGTAAGACTTCATTGGATGACTCTTCTAAATTGGATTTGCTGGTTAATCATATCACCTGTTCTGTAAACAAATACACAGCCAAGTGCTCTAGTTATGATGGCGTCAGGTACTCAATAAAGTATTCATCAAACCCAAGAGTGAAGTATTTTCTCATCACTTCTGGCAACTGTAAACAGCAACTGTATGAGAATTTAGACACATACAGGCTGCAACTTCAGACCAGTTACGGCAGAAGATAACTGTAGAGAATACACATAGGTCACTTTTTACAAATGGGCTACTGTCAACTCAAATTCAAACAAGATTACTGGAGAAGCAATCATTCATCTTAAATACTGTCCATAATCAGGCTATTGCTGTAAAACAGTTCTTTTCCTATGCGGCATTGCCAACCACGAATGTGGTGGTGGTTGAGCCGCCCTTAATAAAAGCAGTCCCATAGTTGTGACTACCAAAAGTAAATGCTACTTTGGTAGCTTTAATTGCCATCCAGAAACTAAACTTCCAGCTAAGAACGCAAACTGCAACAAATGCGGCTGGAAGGACCACCTCTGAAGTATGCAAGTCCAGCTGCTGCTTTAACTTTGGCCATCTCTTTCAGTGTGGCCGCTCTACATAGTCAATGGGAAAGAAAATCTACCCAAATGTTAAACTTGCCATACTTCTTGACTGATGCTGTGACATCATTTTAGGTCAAGACTTCATATGACTGGACTTTTAATATCTATGCCATTTACAGGACTTTTGCCGAAGCTGACTGAGTGCACCCTGGGTGCAATGGCTATCCACACTCCTTCACTATTCATGCACATTATTCAGGACTGCAGACCCTTAGTCATAAAATCTCCAACTCCAATAGTGACTTCATTGGATCTCAAGTGGAGAGATTGCTGCAGGAAAGCATGATTGAGCTTAGAAACTTCCTATGGAGGGCCAAAGTCCTGGTCACTTCAGGGGAGAATCATTAGAATAAATGATCTAGTGAACAAAGTTGCCAAGTTCCGCTCCTTTAGCACTCTTAAAAAGCATCATATAGCAACTGAAAACTCTGACAAGTGATATATCTTGGGAAATGATACATATCACAGCCTACAACATCTAACACACATGATGTGCTCAGCCATCCACTTGATTAACAACTACACTACCTACCACATTTCACAGACCACTTGGAAAAACACCAGTTTCTCGAACAAAGAGGGAAGCCTGATTTATACCCAGCTGCTATAACCAGCAGAAGTCAAGTCTTACCTTTTAAACCTAACCTTCACTCTGAATATAAGAGCCATTTTTGTTGTTCATGATTAAATATTACTATTATTATTAAAGCAATTATTTTACATTATTTTATTTATGATATGTGCTGATTGTTTGCTGCTGTAGAGTGACAGCATGAGTAGTGATAAAAACAATTAAAAGTCAAGATGAATCCAAGTAGTTCTAAAAAACTGTATAATGGTTCATAATACATTCATTTAATCATGGAAAAAAAAAGAAAAGATTATTTGCTGTTATAAGGATTACTATATATGCCAAAACTATGATATGAATGGTTTACAAGGGTATTTGGAGAACTAGCACTCACTGAAACTCATCAAAGCCTCATGATTGCCCATACCAAGCTTTGATACATGACCTACGTCATAAAACCAGCACATTGGACACATTGTAATATTGGCATATTTTTTAGAAAAATTAGATATCAATCTTAGATACCAGCATATACTGTGATTTAATTTAGTATTAGATGTCTTCCATTTATTAGGAAGCACATTGCCTGTCCTTGGATGAGCTGAATGAAAAATGACATTCTTTTAGACTTTATTATTAAATCTAATGGAAAGTTTTCAATTTACTGTTCAGAGTCAGTATATTACTTCTTCACGTGTAATTATAATGATGTCTAATGTAAATAACTTCCAACTTTCAACAACCACCTGAATTCTTCCTA
>OY735212.1:29377164-29419664 GCA_963457665.1 Thysanoteuthis rhombus
AGAGGTAGATTTTTTAAAGAGGCATAATGTGTCATAAAAGGCTACTCTAGATAAGCATGTTAGGATGGAAGTGAACCAAGGAGATCATGCGTGGGGTCAGATGCTGGTGACCATGCCAGAACAACTTTCACTATGTAGATAGGACTGGTCAAAGATAACTGAGGGGTACTATGAATCATTCTAGACATATCAACCAGATTCAGGCCAGTCCAGCTATGAACTTGTCTCCTGCATATATAAGGATCGTGTTAGGGAGTGCAAGTGCAAAAGGCTACCTGCTCTCTGTTACTGTGAAGAGAAGTGCTGTATGAACTTCCCCGTGATAGACCCTAGCTTTGGGCAGTTATTTGTTATCACTTATTTTGAGTTTTAAATTGTGAGATAGACGGATGTTTCTGGGTGATTCTAAAGTTCCAATTTCAAATTCTGTATCACAACAAATGTATAATACCAAGATCATTCATATCAGACTAGTAGAAACAACTTTATTGCAATTACAATTTTCATACCAGTCCTGGCTGCCATCTTGAATTTTCGATGACTTGCATGTATAATCAAAATGGCAATTCTAAAAAATTATGTAAGATAAAAAACTCAACTAATTATGTCCTCAAAATCATATTATATCCATCACTGATCTGAAAACAGTTGTCACTGGCAGCCATTTCAAACATGGCTGCCATGGGCAATATTTTGAAAATTCATGATGGCTCAATATCCAAATTTTTTTTTCGAATGCCTTTGGCTATAAGTATACCAAATTATATGCTTCCAACACAAAATGCACAAATGGCTTGAAAATTTTTGGCTAAAAGGGCCCCACTATACAGATATTTTGCCATCTGCTTATTTCATATTAATAATTTTGTTATTTTTTTGTATCACAACAATTGTAATCAGTAGAGTGAAATCCAAGTTTTGCAGTATTGGTTTAATAGGTTAGCTGTTATATCATGATTTACATAAGGCATTAGTATGTGTGTTTGTCTATATATATATAGATACATTTGTTGTTGCATTTATTATATTACTTTAGAGGATGATTGCAATCCAAATATTCAAAATGCAATTTTTGGTACTGAAAAGACTATAAGACTGATTCTTAAAGAGTACAGAAAAAAAATTTGTATATTTGATACTTTTGATTGAGAAAATTTGGTTAAGGACACATCTATGTAAGATGAGAGCCAGGGATATGGGATGTGAGTTCATCGGAAGCTACTTTTTTTTCACTCCAACTTCACACTACCCTATCAGCTTGAGGGTATTTGAACTAAAACATTATGATGAAAAGGAAAAATAAGATGAAGAAATCTAGACAAAAATTAATAATGAAGATACCTAATCTTTGATTTCAAATAAGACTATTACTTTTTATCAAGTTTATATGTATGGATGGAATTGGAACAGTTGAAAGATTTTTGTTTTTTTATTTTAATCGAATGGATCAGTCAAATGATTCATTGTATTTGATGGCATATTAGACACACTTCTCTTCACGAAAATAGCTCAAAACATATTCCCCAGGGCTTATATAGAAAGTTGAGCTGTTTTTGTTTTCTCTTCTAAAATACAGCAGTATTATAGTGAAATTTTTCCTTCTTACTGTCACATTTTCATGTTTTGCTGTACAATAGCTATATATTTCAAACATATTATGCTTACCAGCAAATTCTCACCATATTTTTGATATTCGTTGTTGAAATGGTGTGTGTGTGTGAGGGATGTTACACATCAATGGGTCTGATATACTATCAAATATGGTACTTCATCCACCCTATTTGATTGCACACAGGATGCCCCCAACCTTCCCCTCCCAAAATGGCTGGAAGTGAACATAACCCTTGTTGTTCAGCCCTACATTGACCAGAAGTTGGGAGGGGGAGTACAAAAATAGAAGAAATTCGGGGGGATGTATTTTTAAAAAATATTCTATGCTGAAATAAGAAAGGAAAGGGTCATATGTTAACAAGTGTGGTGTTCATCCTAGGACTTTTAAAAGTTAATTTGGTAAATATTTTGTGCCTTTATTCCCTTTCCACTTGTCATTAATCCAACTGAAAATACAGACAGATCTTGTTTGCTCTTCTCCAATGCAAAATTCTTGCCAAGAGAACAAATAGTGTTCATAGATTCTCCAACATCCTGAATATGATTCCAAAGCTTCAATCAGGAAGAACAATTTCCCATAGAGAATAGTTGTAGGTCAGGAACAGTTATATGAGAAAGGTGTGCGTAGTAAAGAATGGAATTAAGATATCAAGCAAAAAGAGAAGGCAACTGAATAAATATGGAATTAGAAAAATAAAAATGAAAGTTGGGCATAATTTTGAAAATGGAAATATAATGAATCAGAAAAGAAAAAGTCAGGTATGAAATGGCGTGAGATGTATTTTCGAACTCTGTTAAAACAAAGCAAAATGAAAATGCATCAAAATATGTCATAAGCCATTCTCGTACCATTTTAAAGGAATGTAAGAAATAGTATTGAGTAAGGTTTAAAAAATACACAGGTTTGAAATCTGGAGTTTCAATAACATCACTGAAATTTTCAAAGATATCTTAAAGAGTAATAGGAGTCATGTAATAATTATACTTTTTGAAAATGATATTGAAATTATACCCCAAGAAATAAAATATCGAGAATAGAAGCTTAGAATTAAATCAAGAAAGAGTAGGAAATTAAAGGTTCCTAAATCTATATTTTACAGATCTTATAATTACTGAAGTAGACTCTATTTAGAAGGGGTCTGGCTGTGGCCAAGGGTATAAAAATTTGTGTACAAGTGTGACTTGACCCAAGGATGAACATAGGATAAGTGGTGATGACATCCGCTGACCTATAAAGGTCAATTTTAGCATTTTCAAATCTAATAGACACTTCCATCACAGTCAATAATTGAATAACCGCAGTGTCAAAATTTTAAGTTGTGAAAAATCATTCCATTGAAGAATAAATATGATCAAAATAATTTCTATTTATGACATCACCAGCATTTTCCTCTGGAAAACAATTAAAATAGAGCAATCTAGATCCTCTAGAATGTAGATGTTATTAATTAACCGTCAAAGTAAGGCCCCTAAATCAAAAAAAACATTTTTAGAAGGTGTGTAATGGAGTGCTGATACCAATTTTCAAGTTTATAGACAAAAAAGTATGACCAAAAGCAACGGACTAACATAAATAAACAGATATCAAAAAAAAGGATAGAACCCTTTGCTCCCTTTGGTGGCTGAAGTTGTTCAGCTGCACCCTGTGGGCTGTAAATCTATGAACAAGGATAATTTGACCCTTGGATGAAAATAGGATGAGTGACATTAACTTTTGGCAACCTTTAAAGGTCACTTCAAGGTCAGGACAATTTTAGCTTTTCCGAACCACCTGAAGGGTTGTAGTTGCTACTTTGAGAAACTAAGTGTTAGAATTCACTACATGACTTTTCAGTATTTATAACCTTCTTCCCCAGACAATGCAGGATACCCTAGGTAGTGTATATGCATATATATATATATATATATATATATATATATATATATATATATATATACACGTATATATATATACATATATATATGTACACACACACACACACACACATGATGTCCCTAAAATACTTATATGCGTTTTGTCAATCTATAAATCTACAGTGTATCATCTTCTGCACTCGAATATTAGCCTTACAAGAGATAATGATGCAAGTTTTCAATAAAGTGGTACAGTAAATGTGGAAAAGTAAATGAAATCCAGAGGCAAACTTTCATTTAAAATCAAAAAGTGTGTACACTTTTGGGATTCAGTGATAAAAGTTATTGGCAACCAAAATTTATTACATTATCTGTAATTTATTTATTGTGCTGTGTTTCTTTCCTTAAATATTGACAAATTCCATTCTAAATTGAAGGTGAGGGTCGACTTGTTTTTCTACCATAACAACAGTAGAAAAGCCTCACCAAATATCAGGGAGTAAATTCTTCTGTTTGTCTGTCCTATCATGTTAGACCAAACCAAACCAATATATAAAATCAACATTTCCCATCCATGATTTGGAATAATGACCAAGTGTTCAGTAGGTAGCTCTCTCACTGACTGAGCTAAACTGACAAATCTCATATATCTACAAAAATTGATGTTATAAGTAGACAAGAGCTTATTTCATTCTAAAAAATGAATATATTTATATTGAAAAACATTTTTTGATAATTTTTTCATCTATTATATTTACAATACTCAGTGATCATTTTCAGTCAGAATAGAAGTGAGAGTGGAGTCTGACCCTCCAGCAGCCAAGACTTTTAAAAATAATTTTGTAATCTATAGAAACTCTTCAATCAAAATGATTTACAAATGCAAATGTTTTAGACTTGAATGATGTGTCAATTGCCCAAATTTTTGTCAGAGACATTTTTGTACACGTATATGTGTGTGTGTGTATGTATAGACCTAACATGCATTAATATACTGAAATTTAACTAACATGCCAGGCTACAGCGTTATGTATTCACCATGTATTCAAAATTATGATGAAACAGTTATCTCAGACAATAAAGAAAGGGATTTGGTTTGTTAACTGGACAGGAAAATCTGAAAAAAATTCTAATTCATTGATAGATCCAGTTACTAAAACTCATCTGAATAATATAATCCTTGATTTTATAACAGATGAGAATTATTACGTATGAATAGTACTCAATTAGCAATGAGCAAGAGATTTAAGGTATTCATGATTATTTCTATTGAAGTTCACTAAGACTGGTAACAGAAGCCTCATGGAACAACTCATGGGAAACTAGAAAGCCCTCAAAGAATGCATATCTCTGCCAATATCATACATTAAAAACTAAATGAAAATCAATTAATATATATCTACAAAGTAACTGGAGGTAATTGCAAGTTTGAATTTTTCCATATTTTGTACTAATGTCTTCATATATGAAAAATATCTCTCAATTGAAAATAATTCTTGGTAGGACAAACAGACAAAATAAGTGAAAACATACCTCTTCCAACTTTGTAGGCAGAGATGAACAAATGATTGTTGGTAAGTTGATCCAGTAGCAAGTATGTTTTATGGGATAGAGTTGATGCCCTACACCAAGCCCTCCTCCTTTACCAGGGCTTGGGACCTACTTTGGCAACTGCCAAGCTGTAGGTTTTTTCTCTCAGAGTAAACCTTTCTTTGATCGATTGCCTTACAGGGCTAGGAGCTCCAACTGCCCTGCTACTTATCTACAGTTGGGGGGGGAGGAGTGGATTCATGCCTTTACCAAGGGCATTTGTGTTGAGTACATGTAAACAGCCTTAGCCAAAACTCAGAATCAGTCTACCAATTCAGTTTTCTGTGCCAGTAGCTGTTATACAACTAAGCATCTCAATGTTATAATAGATACTTAACAAAATATTAGTTAACAAAGAACCAAAGGTGCAAAGATTTTAAAAATTGAAACATTGTTAGCAAATGATTTTCTGATGAGGAATATAAGTTATGAAAAATCTTTTCATGGATGAATATTTAGTTTTTGTGGTTTTTTACTATCCTTATCTTGTTTGTTTTTTCTTTGTAATACTCCAGCCAGTTTATTTTTGAGCCTTCTTCAAGGGAAATTTTGTCTCGTACAGAATTTGTTGTTGGTCAGTTCTGCCTATCTATACACATAAATACATCAATAAGTCTGTAACACGATAATGAGAAAAGCTCTCATTTAACCTAATAAATATCTATTCTCCAACATATCTTCTACCTTGTCAATGCACTTTATTCTGAGGTAAATATCAATCAGATAGAATGAACATTATACAGAGAAAACTTTAGATCAGAATACAGCTATTAACTATGTGCCAAGCTACAGGCATTGATCTATCCTTGTAATATATATATATATATATATATATATATATATATATATATATATATATATCAGAGGTGGGCATTCTGAACATTAAGATCAGCCATTCATATATTTTGTAACACTGTAAATAGAATTATGCATAAGTTTTCATATCTTGATCATTACCACTTGAAAGTTACTTATTACAATAAAAATAATCATATGAGCAGTACAGTACAAGGGTAAGTCCAAAAGCATTGCTACAAGTGTCCCAGTTAATATATCGTTGAGTCTATTCCAAACAAAATGTTTAAAAATGTCTCTGTGATAAGAGAATGGCTGCAGATAGGTTATCTCATTATTACACCTATCTGTGTCTTGTTAGGATGCACCCGCAAAAAGCATACTTTCAGTACAAGAAACGATTCTGATGACAGGGCTAAATTTTAAACAAAAGTTGAAATTTCTACACATCATTGAAACTTTGCAACAGGTCTATAAGAATGCTGCTCCAAATAGAATAGCAGTTTTTACATGGATCAAGCATTTTGAGGAAAAAAGCCTCAAAGATGAGCCTAGAGAGAGGAGACTATCAACTTTGACAAATGAAGACCAGAAACTTGTGGAAGATGACTGTCGAAATATCATGGAAGAAATAGTTACTGAAATAGGGATCTCACATGGTTCAGCCTTTTCAATTTTAGGCAAAAATCTTCACCTCAGCAATTTTTCAGGTGGATGGGTGCCAAAAGCATTGCACAAAAATTAGCTAGCTTAATGAGCTGATCTTTCCATCAATCTTTTAAGCAAGTTTGAAGCAGATCAAGTCAATTTTATGAAACAAATCATAACTGAGGAAAAGTTTTAGCTCTACCAATATACCAATACAATCCAGAGAACAAAATCCAATTGAAACAGTGGCTTCCAAGGATATATGCTGGACCAATCAAGATCAAGACAGAGAGGTCAGCTCAGAAGATGATTACAACTGATGTTTTTTTTTATTCAAAAAGATAATAGATTCTCTTGAAGGAAACAGGACAATCATGGAGGCTTTTCATGAAGATGTTTTAAGGAAATTAAAAACTGCATTAGCAAGAAAATAGGCAGATAAATTGCATTAGGGAAGCTTGTTCCATCAAAACAATGCATCTGTTCATTGTTCAAGGGAAGGAGGGGCTGTTCTAGGAGAATTTTGTTGTGAAACAAACCTACAGCCCTAATTTGCACCTTCAGACTTCTTTTTATTCTTAAAATTGAAAAGAATATCTAAAAGAAACATAATTTGAATCACTTGATGATGCCAAAACTGACGTTTTGATGTGGTGTAATTTGAAGAGCACAGAATTCTTCAGGAGAAGGTTACAGAGTTAGGAATACTGCCTTCAGAAGTGTATTGACCTTGATGAAGGATATTTCAAAAAACAATACTGTCATATATCAATGTTTTTGTTTAAAAAAAGTTATGACTTTGTGGCAATACTTTTTGCTTGTTCAAATACCGAGAGGCAATACTTTTTATATATATGTTTGTTCATACAAACATGCAACTCATAAATATTTGAATGAGCATAAGATCTGTTTTTTATTGCCTAAGATTGCATGTGCCATTAAGGATTTTGAGCAGAGGGGTCCAAATCGACTTACTAGTCAGGCAACTCTTCCAAACTGCAAAGTAAGTTCATCTTTTCAATCTCCTTGGTTAATTCTGAACAAGATTTTAAAGGAATAGAAAAAATGCCAATTTTTTTCTTTATTTTTTTCATTTAACAAGTTCATTCTAATGAAAAAGACATTTCTCAGAGATTTAGCATTCACAAACACAAAACATGACTGAATGTATGCCTTGTTATGTGGATTGCAATGATATTTGGTTCTTCTTGACTAATATTCCTGTTTATAAATCTCAAGCCCAAGTGATTAGAATCAAAATGTCTGTTTGTTTAAATACTTATGACAAGTAAACTACACGCACACATATATATATATATATATATATATATATATATATATATATATATATATATATATATATATATATAATTTAGAGCATGATACAGTCCATCTGTGACATCCCAGGACGCAAGATAGAGAACAAAGGAAGACACAATTAAACAAAGCTTATAAAAAAAGGGACAGGAAAAAACACTGTCTCTAGAATGAGCACCTAGCTGCAGACACTAGTCATAAAAAGAGAAAAATCTTCAGCAAGGCATCTGCCAGAAAAAATACACCAAGACGACTTGGTGTCACCATAGACCAAATTATACAGGCTGAACTGACCAATAACAACCTCTGCTCAGGCAAGAATTTTACTTGCAGAAGGTAGTATGATAAACTGGACAAAATGTGAAGGTGGAATCAAAGATGAAGATAGAATTAAAAGAACAAAACAAACAGAAACTTGAGTATTAACAACTTATCTGAAAATTTCAGAAAGAGGCAGTGTGCAGATTTGGTGAAACAGAAACAATCACATACCATATTTGCCAGCCTACAAGACACATTTTTACAAGGGTATTTGAGGCACTACCGCTCAGTGCAACTCATACAAGCCTTATGGATATTTATTTTAAGCTTCGGCAGACATCCCTCTAGTCATGATACTAGCATTTAATAGTGTAATATTCGTATAGATTTGAAAAAAAAATCTAAATGTGCATTTTATATGCCGACAAATATGGTGATGAAAACACAATCATAATTCTTCATTACCTGCCGCAGTATGTCAAGGTAAAATGTCAGAGAGTTTTCAGTTTCAATTGTAGAACTGCTTACATGATTTTGTGGTTTTGAAGTATTGCTTACAAGAATTTGCTGTGAAAGGCAATTAGCGAATACAAGAATTGACAGGTGTTGAAACTGAATTTAAAGAAAAGAAAAGAAAAAAAAGGAAGGAAAAAAGAACAGAAAAACATGGGAGAGAATCAGTTTGTAATGTTAGATAATACTGTGAGTAAATATCTTATCCATAGAATCTTGAATGATGACCAGGAAGGAGGGGAAACTGGAATTAAAGAAGCCTCATTAGAAACTGATTCCAAAATATGATAGAAAAACATGTTGTCTGATACACACATACTAATACTTGGAAAAGTAATCAGACATATACATTTATAAATTACATAGGTATACAGTTGACCAATTATAATATGTAAGATTTCAACTGCATTATAAATGAATCTATTCAGTAACAAATTTCCTATGTACCTCGAAGTCCAGATACCTTACAACTTCTTCAAGACCAACCTTCGTAATTCATGCAGAAATGAAAAGAAAACCATGGGTGTTGGGGGCTAGATTTTAAAAGATAATGACACCTCACCAGAGGGGATGTCAAATTCAAGTTATTGTGGCTATCAGGCAGGTGGGTAGGATGTTGACAGTCATTGCTGGCTACATCTAAAGAAGATGAAAGAAAAAGGAGTTTTTTTTTCTTCTGTTACATTTTTCTTAGACTTGAAACTGAAGATACCGCAACATATAGCGTATATCGCCGTTCAACCTAAAAATACTAATATACTAAATAATATATGATGATTGAAATGTTTTTGTCTAATACATTTCTTTTAAAAAATTAGTGTTAATCTGATGAGTTGGGATCTTCCTATTTTTGTATTTTGCTATTATTCTGAAAACCAAATTTAATGTTTCGAAAATTGGGGTCCATGCTCAAACCACATTATAAGCAATTCCATGTTATATTAAGTCGCATCATAACAGGACTACAATGTACTATTTGATCCCCATGAAGAAATTCACATATATATTTGAATTTCCATGAAACTACTTGATGCATCCAAGTGAAAGATTCTGTGGTTTAAAATGGTGGGTAGGAAATGTTTTTATCTGCCAAATTTTTACCTCCAAGTGGAAGGGTCCATGATTACAAACAAAGAAACAAAAAAGTCACACTGTTCATCATACTGATAGATAAATACTAACTATCAATCAGATATATGATGTACATTGCTACACTAAGGCAAATTTGCAAAATGTTGCGGTTGCTTATGGTAATACTTACTGTAATTCATTGGCAGTGGAGCAAAATGAAGTCATTGATCATCATACATAGATTCATTATTGTCCATATATTGGTTGTTTCTATACTTGCAAAGTTCCAGCCATTGTACTTTCCAGCCGTCTTCAAGAGTTTGTTATATAAGGTAATGCTCTTGGGATCTCAATTCAAGCCCCCTATTCAATCTGAAGTCTTTTAAAAGAAGCACTGAAACAGCATGGTCTAATACAAGACACGCTTAGACATAGATGGTGAAATGAGAACAGTTCGCCTGTTGAATTGAATGGGGAACTTTACTCAAGATCCCAAGAACATTATCAAATGCAACAAACACCTGAAGAAGGTCAAAGGGTATAATGGCTGAAAAAATGTAAAAACTCTGAAGATGAAGACAATAGTCTGAATAAATCTAGAATTAATGATAATTACTCATCTCAAAAGTTCATGAAGAAATTAGTCTTTACTGAATATTTCATTTGTGGCATGATATGCAGGTCTTGGAATGTTAACCATCTCTTCTACAAGAGTTCAAAGGAAAGATATTTTCATACCTGTTTTTTCATACACTCTGATAATGTAATGGTTAGCTTGTCTACCTCATACACAGAGAGTCCCACGCTTGATTCCAGGTGTGAATGGAGAGTGTGGAAAACCCTTCATTAGGACAGCTAAATGAGTACATCCTGAGTTGTGTGATTAGGATGGACTTACATCCTGCCAAGAGGGTTGTCATAAAAATTTGTAAGAATAGAATCCTGGTCTCCACCAGACTTGAAATTTTCAAGGATCACTGAGCTGTTGCATGCAAAGGAAACGGCCGTTTATACTCAATAGAAGTTATTTCTCAAGAGGAGGATACTTTACCTCTGCCTAAAAGATGGCAGAAGATAGTGGAACAAAAATGTAATTCATTTTGACTTATAATCTGCACAAACCTTTTGGCCACCCAAGAAAATCAGAAAGATATACAATATGGTAAATAGATACACTGAATCAGAGACAGTTTACCAAAAATGATAGGAATGCACATATTTGAGGGAATATAAACAAGTTACTTGAAGAAATGTCATTACATCGTGTTCAAATTTAGTCGAGTCAAAACAGATTAAAAAGTCTGAAACTCTTCCAATGGAAGCATATAAATGAATGGAAAACATGTTGAAATTTATTGTAGCTTTTCTTTCAATAAATGTCTTTCTGAATTTTACTAAGAATGTTATAATATACATTTTTAGAAGAGGGTATATCAAGATGTTTCAGGAAAAAGGTCATTTACTGAGTATATCCATGTACAACGTGAGGAATTTTGTATCAGAATCAACAGCCAAAGAGAAAATTTACATCCTACATGAGAGTAACATTTTGACAATTTTGTTTATTTGTATCAATGGAGTTATTGCAATGTACAGTGGTCCCACTTTGAAACATTGTCTCCTATAAAAGGCCAACCTGCATATTCAGCTGTTTTGCTTGATTAAAACTTGCAATTTTAACTCTTATTGATGACTGCCCTCCAAAAATGGCTGGCAGATACATTTTTGAGGCAAAATCTTTATTTGATCTTTACCTGGTTTAACATATACATCAACTACAATGTGAAAAATTTTGTATCAGAACAAAAGTCAAAATAAGAAGTTCATATTATACTTCGATGTAATATTTTAGCAACTTTATTCACTTGTGGTGTAGTGCTAGAAAACGAGGTGAGGGGACATCAAGTCCCTCCAATTCAGAAAAAAATTTTGAAATTCCACAAAGTTCAGAGATGCTGTGAAGCCATTTGGGATGAGTATTTAAAAATATACTAATAATTACTCTAATGTATGTATTGTTCAAACAGAGAATTTTATAGTGAGGAAACGTTAGTCACTCTAAAAGGAAGGGGACACAATTCCAATATGTTCTTACAATATAACACCACCGATTATGTCAACGAAGTAATTGCTACCCAATGTATACACAGATGACAGTTATATCTAATGGCAGAAATTCTCATCCTTGAGTACTTCTGAGCAACCAAAGATATCCAAAATCTCGGCAATACATAAGAAAAACTAAAAACTGATCATTTTATATTTTCCACACAGAGTAGAGTGGAGATCACATCATACATGAACATAAAATATTTTTACACTGAATAAACATGTCTTTCACTTGAGAAGAGTCGTTAACGTTGAAATTTTATTCTGACAATCGAATTTCTTCTTTGAATTCTTGATGTTTACAACACAACATTTCTGACTATCCATTCAGTCCTAATCAGGTGTGTAATTTGAAAAAAGAGGCAAAAATTGTCTGCAAAAAAAGGTTTGTCTCTTTTTTTTAAATTATACACTTGACAAGGGCTGAAGAATGGATTGGTCAAAACAAAGATTTGACACAATCATGGATGCAAAGAGGAGATTCGATTGTCCAAATGAAATTTGGAAGGAAATAGTACAAAACACAAGTGTACATGAATAGATGTAGTGAATGTTCTTGTCTACTCAAAAACAGAATAGGGACACCATTTACAGAAGTGTGTAGGTATAGACAGAGTTTATGTACAAAAAGAATTGTTTTAATTCTGTTCCTTGGATGAAGGGCTGTCTTGTTTTTTGCCTTAACTTCTGCTATGCTCTCGTATATGGATAGAAAAAAGTATGCATAAATTTTCAACTGAACTATATTATGTACAGTTTGACTGACAAAGCAATAGACACACAAATAAAATCAACCTACAAAACCTTTAGACACACAGGGAGTGACACAAATGTGTACAGACAAATGATGCAGAGATATATTTATATACAAACACATACAAGAAAATAAGACATTAATGCAAATATAAATGTATCCTTATATATATATATATATATATATATATATATACACACACATACCTATATAAAATATAATTCCTTAAAGACAAATTATTTCATATATCAGATGCAAGAACTTGAGATCATTAAAGATATATGTTGGTTGCTTACTTTGTTAATTGGAGCTTCCACGAGCACTGACTGCATTTTGGATAAGGACTCTCTTCGGCGGTTAAATCCATGCACAGCACCTAAAAGGATGGAAAGGTAAAGGAAAACTTGAATGAGACAAGACTAAATGAAATCAGACAGGAGGAAATAATGAAGACTTTTGCCAGAAAAAAGATCAAAGTTCTTCGCTGTATTTGCTCAGGGTGAAAGAAAACAAAACAAAATAAAGGAAAATTTTATACATAAACCTTCAGTACAAATAACAATTGAAGTACATAAAAATCACATATGTGTATGAATAGATAGACATAATTATCAAAAACTTTCCCTAATTTTTGCAAAACGCACATATCTACCACAGCTACCAGGGTAAAAAGAGCTTCCAAATCTGTGAACCACTCATGATAATGAAGTGGAATCGGATGTACTGTTCTTTGAGTTATGACAACGGCTTTATGGATAAGATATTAGTTCGTGGTATGTTTAATGCAACACCTGTAATATAGAAACCTACATACGTAAATACACAAAATCAATTATATATATATGAGTGTGCATATGGATGATAAAAAAAGCACTTCATTCTACATAACAAATATTCATTTTTCAACATAATCTTCTCATTGTCATTGTAGTTAATTCAGTGATAAACATTAATCACATAAATTGAATATCTCTGTGAAAATTTCAGATCAAAATTCAGCTAATAAGAAAATGGCAGGCTATGAACTTATGGATCCTCCATCATATGTATATATACATGAGTGTATGGGTGTGCGTGTGTGTTTGTATATTCTTCGGTTTTTGAAAACATATTGTAATACAAGCTAGTACAAGCCTCTTCCATTATAATGCGGTTTGTTATTGCGCGTTTTGTAATAAAAGGGGTGGATAGATCTAGCCCCAAAATAGCTAGCTTGAGACACCAAATAGTTCAATTGACAACCCTGGTTATTGCAACTCAGTTTCATCACAGTCAGTTTTCCTGGAACCCAACACCCATGTTACAACAGGGGAAGCCTATTCAGAGTGTTTTAATCAAAGCATGTTGAAACTGGTTTTGAAGTTTCATGCAGAGAGGATGTCTTTAGTGTTGTCTTTTATTTGGCGAAAGAAATAGCTTAAATGAAAAGACTCAAAATGTACATACATCTGCGTATTTGTGCATGGGCGCACACACACACACACACACAATTTATGTATCCATGATATATTGCAGTGATTTTCAAACGGGAAGTACTTGGCTCCAAGAGAGATATTGGGGAGGAATTTCAATTAGAGGACGAACATATAATGGAAAAGATGATAGTGAAAAAATTACAAGACAACAATTCAAAATAGGGGAAGATTTGAAGAACCCTTGGATTTCAAGGGGAGAAATAGGACTTTGGACTTTGAGAACCACTGACATATGGACAAAAGCACATATTCTCTCATACCAGAACAAAGCCAAAGAATGAATTGGCTAAAAAGTTATAGTAACAACAAAAGCAACAAAATAAAAGAGATTAAAAATCCAAACACCTTTTGGAATGAACAAAGTAGAATTGAATTTCTTGGTCTAAATGCACTTTGTAAATGAAAGGGGTCTGCATTCTTTCAATAGTACTTTTAATTTTGTACTGTACATGGCTGTACATAAAAAACATTGAGACTAACTAATATGAGAAGAATTATTTGACCCCAAACTCAACAATAATTCTGCTGGCCAAAAACATTTCTAGATAAATCTTTAATTAGGTTGAAGTTGGAAAAAAACATCAGATTTACCGAAAGATGGTTTCTAAGTATAAAGGATTGTGTTAGTAAGTCCAGGACAGGTATTTATTAGATGTAGCTTAGTTTTACACAAAGCCACAAGTGAGTACACAATGATGGAACTCTCTACAGTGGTATAGGTCTGTGAGACAAACTAACTAACCACTTATTCCCTGCAAGATACCCAAGATACTTACTAAGTATAGCTTAGTCAGGTACAAGGCAGCAAATATAGGGTACCCAATGAGTTTAATGTGGAGCTAGCTTGCAAATGGCTCATCCATGTTGAACTGTGGGGCCAAATAAAGAATTCAAAGCTATTTGAATACTGATGCTCTATACAGAAAAAAAAATGCCAGAGTCATTCATAGCTAAAAAAATGATACTGCCAATGTTTTGCACATGTGTTGGGAAAATTAGCATATGTCTTGATTTACTCAGTATATGTAGCCAGATGTTTTTCAGACTGTCTAATGTATTAATTCTGTCTATAAAAATCATAGAAAATCAGGTTTATAAGAGAAAAAAAACAATTGAAATAATTTAACACCTTAAAGAGCAAAAGCACCCTGGCGCTTGGAACCACAAGGTACATTCTGCTAATAATAAAAAACGGAGAAAAGTGCATCCAAAGTTTCGCAACTTGATATTCGAAATGTTATAATTTTGAAACAATTGCACGTATTTGATTATTTTCTTTGTGTACTCTCAAACACAAAAACTTTGATCAGAAAATAACTGACATTTTTTAACACATTTACCAGCACAAATGGGAATTTTGACCACCTTGTGAATATCACTGAATCAATCTGACTTGTTCCACAGATAGAGCAGGCTCTGAATATGATATTGATATAGTTAACTCAATATCTTTTACACATGCCTGATTGTACCTTGTTGTTCTCAGCATCACAAAGAAAAAATCTTAAAGAAAAATGATAATGCTTAACCAATAGTAATCTTTTTTACTAGGATTTTGTTCATCTCAATTCTTCGATGCTTTTCATCAACTACTCAGACTGTTGGTCTACAGCAGTGAGTAAACAGCACAAATTCTAAGAGATTAGTAATGGTTTGCAACAATTCATCTGATAAAAAATGAATCAAGATAATACCACTTCTACTGATACAACTAGTGAACATAAAAACAATGAGAAATATGGCACTGAGTGTTCAGGAAAAATGAAGGATATGTTCAAGGATTAGATTTGATTTTCTGCCAACCATAGAAGCTCTGGTAACTCAATTAGTAAAGCTGTTGCCATACATAGAGAGGCATCTGATGGTAAAGGGATATGATTCAAAGTTTTGCCTAGAGCTTATCCTTCATTTCTGATCTGTACAGTTTATTCACTGCTTTGGACTGATACTCTGAGTAGTTGTGATGAAAAGCAACAAAAATTAAGATGAAAAAAATATGAGTCAAAAATTGATAACATTAGACTTTGCCTACTCACAGGGTTGGTTACCAAGAGCACCTATCCATATCTCATTTCAGATCTAATACATATTTATATAAAAAACATAGATATCAATTTAAAAAAAATCAATTTCATATTATGTATATTTACCAATTTTTAAAAGATTCTCAATTCTTAGTGTTTGATTAATGAAGAAACCTTGAGGTTGTGTATCTGTGATAGAATTTATCTTAGATTGCTTACAAGGAACTGAGTAAATAATATCCAATGTCGAACACCGCAGCTTATAAGTCAATGGACTAGAACAGATGTTGAAATCAAATTTTTATGGGATCTAGATTTAATGCATTTCATATCAGATTTAAATAATTACACTGGGTTTTCATGTTATCAGGCATTGATAAGCATGCAGACCCTGGGGAAGTGTCAGTCTTCAAAAATGTTCTGAGATTAATCAAAGCTATATCTTCACTATTATTGATTTTATATTGCCTGAGAATAAGCTATAATTTCATAAAGACTCTTCAGAAAGTGGCAGATTAAATTTCCCACTTGTTGTCCTTTTCCACTCCCATACAAGGATTTCAACTGAATGCAAACAGGAACATTGACATATCCACGGAGAATGAAAATTATTATGAAAACCATAATTGCACGTAAAAATATTTGATAAACAAATGTAACAGAATTTCTTCATGATTCATTTTTTTTCTTTTGCTTCCTATTAAGAATAAATCAATTTGTGAAAGTCTGCAACATTTTTAATAATCAAATACTGATTACTTTCATTCTGTTTCAAAAGTGTCATATTGTAGATATGAATATAACAATAAATCTATCTATATAATGCATAGTGTGACTTTTTCTGTTTGTTTCTGTCTGTAACAATGGACTCAGCAACTTGAAGGTAACAATTCTGCTGATAACAATATATATCATACTCACCATCTAAATTAGTGGATACTTCCACTGAAACAAGAACAGTAATATCTTTTCTAAAAAAATCATCTCACAGACATTCAAATACATCCATTAATCTTTTCACAGGGTTACAAAGTAATTTATAATAAAAAAAAGATGATACATAAAAAAAAATGAATAATATAAAAAAAATACACAGCGTTTTTTGCAAATGTCCACACCTCCAATAGAAAATTTGCAAACTTGTATTTTACTAGCAAATTTTTCTCAAATTTGTAAAATTTTGCTTCAAAAAACACATTTGCATCTAAAACTCTTATTAACAATAGCAAAAAACCCCTGTGTGCAACATCAAGTATATTTTTATAGAATACTTTTAACTCAAACCTGCCCTGGCAAATATTTACACACCTACTTTGATTTCAGGGTAAATTTAGACCTCATACTTGTTTACTACAGTGTTTGATCTGTCAGGGCACAAAATCATTTGTTTGCACCATAAGACTGAATTTGTATATATTTACCATATTTCTGAGTGTTGATGACACTCTGACCTTATTGACACATCCCAATTTTAGCTGGCTAAATTTTCAAAAAGAGAATAAAAACTGGATAAGCCAATGAAAAAAGTGATGTTTGGTTCTCAAAACACAAGGTGAATTGTTAAAACTTATTTTCGGAAAAAAAAATTGCATCTTTAATACTAGAAAATACAGTGCTTTTCCTAGTCAAGTTTAGCTGCAAACTGTTTCAAAGACAGTGCCAGGTCAGGCTTGCCTCATGGTAGATATTTCCCACAGGTGACAGAGGCTGGCTTTCAAGTTCAGGAAGCCAGGATTTCAAATACTGATTCATAAGGTTTATAAGACAGGCAGGCTCTCCCCATTTTGAATATTGGTATAGCGCAATCATTTGACTTCAACCCCTTCCCATTTGGCCTTATGTTGTACTAAACTATGCTTATAAATTTCATTTTTTTCATATCAGTTGGAAGGAAATTTAGTGTTCAATTTGTATTATCAGCCTTGTACAGAGGATGCCATTTATTATAATCATGGATAATCAACAAACAGTTATTGTAATCAAAATCAGTTTGTCCCCAAATCTTCTTTTACAAATCATATTAAGATATTTAGATCAATAACATTGATTTTTAAAAAAATGTAAAGTTGTTTTAACCATTGAAATTGATAACATAACAATGAATTTATAGCAATAAAGGTAAATTTATAAGAATGGTCTATATACTGTTTCAATTTTCATATCCTTTGTTTAATGTTATCAGCTGGTTATTTTCATCTACAAAACTCTGTCCCAAAATGATCGTAATAAGTGGTTTCAGTTGTATTTCGGTACCAAACACCAACTTACAGCAAGGCATAAGGTCATATATTCGAAATTATTAGTTTCTAGGACCCTGGAATATCATTTTAGGAAAGTGAAGGGATTAGGGTTCAAAAGGTTAGGCAGTTCCAAATTGGAGAAAATCCGAAATGGGAGTAAAAATCACTTACCATTGGCCAATTGACTACCATTAAGATCTGGGTCTCGCAAATGGTTCAATAAAAACCCCTGGTTATTTTTAACTGACACATAATACATCACTTTCCTGAAAAAGAGAGAAAAAAAAAAAGAAAAATGAATATTATTTGCTTATTCATAAACCAACCTAGTTATCGTGTTGTTAATATATATCAATATATCAATTAGAGGCAAAAGGTAATGATTTTTTGTTTCAAGTATATACACAAGTATGATCTCAATCCTCTTTGGGAACTGGTATTTGGTGCAGAATGAGATTGTAGTAAAGGAAATTTGCCCAGGTTTACTCTCATTCTTTTTTTATACCAATGTCCAATGAAATGGTATTAGTGAAAGAGTTATCTCTTAGATGACTGGCAGCGGGATGGGATACAAGAAATTAAACGTTCATGTCTTTTTTGAATAAATAATCACAAAAAAGAATTTGGTTTTGTTTTCTAATACACTCCCTATCAGATTATTTTTGCACCCTTTGTTGTGCAAGAGATGTGGGGGTGAGTTTTCAACCGGAGCTGATCATAATTCCAAATTAGAATGGAATGAACACTGATTGATATAACTGTGTATGACCAAATACTCAGATGATCAAATGGTTTAAAATTCCCAAATGTCAAAATCCCCCAAAATAATGGTAAGCAACTTGTGATACCAGATGGTACCTCCTTTCATACTATATTAAATTAAAAAAACAGATTTCCTAACATACTACCCCTACATAAGTTTTTTGCCTATCTTCTAAAATTAGTCTGATGAGGGTTTGGTGAATTCACATGAATATTTTTAAAGATGATCAAAGTATTAAAAAGATTTTCAAGAAATATTCTAAAAATCTTCTTTCATACTAAACTCATTTCTATTTAACAACTTTTTGATTTTACGTGTTTGTTAAAATATATTGTGTGTATTTATGATTCATGAGTATATTGTAGATTTAGTATCTACGATAGAATTAATTTCATATAAAACATTCTTTGATGGCATGTGAACATATTCATGTTGTTTTTATATAATAGATTAATTGTCATAAATACTAGATCTACAATAGATATATTTTTTGTCATAAATTGTAACAAATAGAACTAGCCTTGATGTAACTTGGCAACAAACGAGAAGAAACCTCACTACACATGCCTGAATAGGCACTAACCTCAGGGGTAACTCAGTCAGCTGAGAGTGAGTTTGTGTACTGTGTGACCGTCAACTTCACAATGTGAGTCATTCTTCATGTAGCACACAGTACTTATAGCAAATCATTGCAACATCCAGGCCTGTCAACCCATCTAAAGTACAGATTTGGTTTATATGATGACAGAATACCATCAATGATATGAATATATACTAGATATAATTGATGCTAAATCATATAAGCTACCTATGGAGAGAGAAAGTAAGATTTCTCATAATGTATGTGTTTTTTTGTATATAAATCAAGGACTTGATGATATTAATCTACAAAAAACTTTTAAAAATCAGGAAATTATACAGTCTTCCAAATGAACAGAGAATAGAAGAACAGACTACATCAGTAACAATCAGATCAAGACCAACGATACGTAACAAAATTTCAAATTATAAAGAAACAGTAGAAAGAATAACTGTGAATAATGTAGGTACAATAAATATTCCTGATTATGAATGCCAAGCATTGCATTTATGAAACTAAGACACAGGATTTATAGCAGACAATTTACAGATGTTAAAAACTGACAACTGAGATAACTTCTCACAAAAGGTCCAAATTATAAATAATCAAAATATGTTAATCATGATGAATCTGAGAAGGAAAATTTCAAATCACTAGATACGTTCATTCAATCTTTGTTAAATAAACATAAAATAGAAGAATTCACATTTACTCAATGGAAAGAAAAAGTAATTACTGTTGTCAAAGAAAAATACATCTTGGAAACTTTGAACACCCTGCCAAAATAAACCCAATTTATACTTAAACAGACATGAATATGAATTGATGTTGTCATTGATTCAAAATGATATTAAGAAGGCACACAATTTTCATGGTTGTGAACGCTACACGAGTTGCTTAAATGATAGACAGGAATTCAAAAATTTTTACAGACATATATACCCTTTACATCTCAAACTCAAACTGGATCACAGGCTATATTTTTTGATCTTGATATCAAGATCTAAAATGGAATATTTATGTATTAACTATTCAATAAACGGGATACATTCACATTTTCATTAAGTATGCACATCAGAAAAAAGTAGTGACATGCCACCATATATATCTAATTGAACTATATATATCAGAATATTTAAGATTAGTGTGAGCAACCCCAGAAATCAAGGATTTGGTAGAAAAAAGCACCAATACAGTGATCAGAATGGTTGAAGAAGACAGAAATATGCATAAAATATTTAGACAATTCACAAGAGCAATGACTAGATACCTAGAAACAAGCAAACAATACCAGATGGAACAGGAGGAATTAGCAATTTGATAAGTGATGGACGAACAAAAAATTATAGTCCATGTAAATTCAACTGTAGATCCATACAATTTAATCCATGATAACTGATACACAAAATAAACAACGCCTATTTAGAATTTCTATAATAATAATCTAAATAAAAGAAGATGGGAAAAATTGAATAAAAGAAATTCATGTATCATAAAATTATGATAGCTGGTCTATATATCCAACCTAATAGGTGAAATGAATTGTTGTTAAAAAGGAGATAAAAAGATAGATGCAAGGATAGAAATCAGATAGAGTTTGATTTAATTAGTTTTCAAAATAATTTTGTGAAAAAAAAAAAGGAAAATCCCCCTTTGATTTTGACCAGGAAAGGGAAAAATAAAACTTCCCCTGACATTGAAGAAAAATTTTCCCCCAGATTTTGATGTAAGTCTAGAAGTAACATATATATGGTGCGGTTGTGTCTGGGAATATCTTATTCATTTAATTAATTAATTCATCTATATTTTTTTCCCAATAAAACTTATATATATTTCTTTACACTTTCCTTCCTTCTTCAACTTTTCCACAGACACCCATGTGGGTCCCCTGATACAGCGAGCACCAATTCTTCGACAAGAATTACAAGAATCATCTAGAACCATAATTTCTACAAACAGTTGACATTCCAATCTGAGTATATTCCACAGTAGCCTTCGGATTTTGTAGTACTAAATCTTTCAACAAAGCTGTTTCTAAAGTTTTTAAATTAATATACAATCAAAAGTAAATTTCATAGTTATTTAAATCTCTTCTGGGTGGTAAATAATTCTATGTCCATTAAAGAAAAATTAGATATGATAGACTGATGGAAATCAGATAACATTTAACTCAAAAAAGAAAAGAAGAGAATTACTGAATGGAAAACAGAAGTAAATACATCAATTTAGATTATATTGTTGATATTATTGATAATTTCTTTTCTACTGTTCACTTTCATCTTAATTGTTATTGCTTTTTATTACAACTAAACTGAGGCTCTGTTCCCTTCAGCAGGGAGTAGATAAATCAACAGCGCAGGTAATTTATTTACACACTACTGAAAGGTTACCAACATGAGTTTAGTTGCGATAAAAATCAACAATTAAGATGAAAGTAAATAGTAGAAAAAAATTAATAATTATAACAATAAAATTTGGATTGATGTAGTTAATTCTGTTTTCCTGTTCAGTAATTCTTTAAAAAAAAAAAAATCAAATGCTATTTGATTTCCATCTATTTAATAAATTCATTTTTTTATATCAATTTACTCCGCCCATAAGGGTGGGTATTTAGTCTAGTTATGATAACACCCAGTATAAAAAAACAAACTACATGTATTGATACATCCCTAAAATTAATAAATTAGATAAATATATGTTAAGATCATAGCTTAAGGGGAGGTGGTTTTAGATCAACACTGCTGGGGAGCAGTTTTTGAATTCCTAAAATAGTTACCTGCTAAACAACTGGTAATCCCAACAAGAAATGTACCATCTACGACAGTGAAAAACATAAAACCCGCCAAAAAATATACATAAATTACAAGAACAGATATATGGAAATAATTGACTAGAATGATAAAGTTTTGGAAAATTAAAAAAAGATGTATATTAAGTGTTTAAAGCTGTAAAGCTTTCTATACACTCTCTCTTTTATGTAGTAGAGAAAATAATTTTTAAAATATCAAGAAGTAATTTATAACCAAGGAGTTAATCTGAAGTCGCAATGTTCCAAAATACTGAATACATTCTAATGAACTTGTACAATGCCAGGAAGTAAACCTTAGACTTTCCCCTCCAGTCCAGTACTCCATCTTACTTCACAATTCAGATATTATAACAGTGGATTGGGTGATCATCAGGTTGATAATTCAGTTCCCAATAATGGGATGTGAAATTTTCCAAAGACATCTACATGAAAGAAACCTCTAATTTGGAAAATCAGAGGTGTTTTAGCAATGGATAGGACTTTAGGCAATTATTAATCCTTATTTAAAAACTTCAGAAGTCTTTTGAATTGCTATGCATATGCAGTGAAGAATGGAAAAAAGGATAAACATACCCTAAAAGTTGATATAGTTGATACTTGGTGCAGTTGATAAACATTCAACACTACTGACAACTCATTGGAAGTACCTAACTAAGAACATTTTATAGAATACTGATTTCATCAAAAACTTTTTTTATGATGAAATCATATTGCCTGAAGGTAAATCATTTGAAATTGATCATCATAATATGTGTTTTGAAGATAACTAACATGGACTCATGATCAATAAAGAGAAAAGAAGGATACAGACAAATAACAGAAAAAAGCAAAATCATCCAAAAGGATGATTCAATCTCTTTATGCTACAACACGAATATCCTTAACTGTGTATACCTGAGCCTTACTGTGCCTGTTTTTGAGTTATAAAAAAAATCAGTAATTACATTCTTTTTATATTTGTAATAATACTGGCTTTTGAGACTTACCATGATAAGAGTAATTGTTCTTGGATTTCAGAGAATGTCTTAGATAAATTGACTACATTCTCTTTGTGAGACTTGAAGTCATTTTGCTTTAGGAAGCCTGGTTAAACGTACTTGCTGCTCTTAACAACTGGGCTATGAGTACCTTATGGTTGGCAGAAGTTTGAATCTAGCCATAAACCTAACCTTCATCCTCTCAAAATCTGTTTCTGTGTCATATTTGTTATTGTTCCTAGAGTAATAGAGGAGTAGCAATTTTTGCTTATTTTTTATTAGTTTTGTCAACCATTATTATCAATTTTTGACTAGCATTTTCTTTCATTTTGATTACAATAAAAAGCGACATTGCAATGTTGAGAAATTCTTGCAAAAGAAATTGTTCACGTGCCATTCCTATTTTGTCAAATAGGAAAAAATTATATCAATTTATCATTCCCAAACTTTCAATGTTAATATTGTTGCAAATTCAAGGTTCTTTTGGGTACTCTCACTGCTACAGTGACGTCACCACTTACCTCTTGTTATATAGCAAAGTGCCAAGTCTTGTTTGTGCAAGAACAAGTGGTCAAAGTCATATTGTAAACAAGAGTTGAAGAAGCAATTTGTCCATTGAGTGGCAGGCAGTGAACCAAATTCCTTTGTTATTTTGTGTGACCAGAAATGAAGACACAAGTACAGGGATTGTAACCCTAAGCCGGCAAGAAAAATAGCATACAAAAGGTTTTCAAAATAAAAAAATATTGTTCAGGCGAAAAAATCTCTTTTTGATAATTTTACAGAAAGTTGATTTAACGAGGAAAGACGTAAACATGAATTTTGTACAAGTTCAATTAAATTTAATGGTGATTATCTAAATTTATGATTAGACTCTCAAAGACTGTCACATCCTTAGCAGATGGTTGGACAGGTAGCTGCTTCCCCAATATGCCAAATTTTATGAAATAGAAGGCCAAAAGTATAACAAATTAACAGGAGAAGAGTACAGGGCAGAGTGGATTCATGCTTATCCAAAAGGCATTAGTTAAGGTGTAAAGACCCGAAGAAAGAAAGAAAGGAAAGAAAGAAGCTGAAGAAATATCCAATTCTTCTGATATGTTCAAGTGTGAGTGTCAGAAGTGATATAATCTAAATAGACATATTCTATGAAATATTATTCAGGAAGGTGATGGAAGCAATCAATCAAGTACTCTTGGCTCAAGTTCCTGGCCCATGCATGTTTAGACAACAAATTTGCCAGGTTCAAAACAGATTTCTTATATTAAATGAATCTGCTAATAAACTGGAAGTCAATGCGATCCTAACAGGTTGAACATTTTTGAGACTCCAGGGACATAGATATATAACAAGGTTTTTATGAGTGCCCATGTATGCATACAGTACTTGTCATAAATATAAACAGACATTTTGCCCCTGATCACTTGGTTTTGAGATTTACGTCAAATGACAAAAATTCCATCCAAAAATTTAATCACTTCTTCCTTTGCCCATGGCCTAACCTTTCACAAAATTTTTATTAAAATACATTGAGAACTTTTAGAGAAATTGTGAGGACAGACAGACACATGTGATAGATGTACCACTTCTGAAATGTTTATACCAAGATTTATCACTGACTCTCTGTTCCTAACCATAAAAGACAGTAAGAGGTTTACGTGAGGGTTCATCAATAAGTCTGCAGCAAGACAGTAAGTTATTAACAAAATTATGATGTTAAATTTTCACTATATCAAGTTCAATCCACATGCACAATATTAACCATCAAATTGAATGCATTTACAAGAAAGATGTTATGTTGCTAAATAGATATTTGTTGAGTAAACTAAATGCTTTTTCATTATTGAGTTGCAGACTGATTGATGTATGTACATTACCAATTGAAACTTCCCACTAAAAACCTACTTAGATACAGAATTAAAAAAACAGT
Source organism: Thysanoteuthis rhombus (assembly GCA_963457665.1). Lineage (NCBI taxonomy): Eukaryota > Metazoa > Mollusca > Cephalopoda > Oegopsida > Thysanoteuthidae > Thysanoteuthis > Thysanoteuthis major. The sequence continues at coordinate 29,402,486 of OY735212.1, forward strand.
TTAAAGAGAGAAAATTTGAATTTTCAGTCCTATAGCTACATTGATGTGGCCAGTATAAATCACATCTGTGCATACATAGCCAGCCAGACCAATTTTGAAACTGAGAGAAACCTATGGTGACAGTTTCGGTAGAGGGTTTCTAATATGATGAAAGAATCATGAAGTAAAAAGAATATATATTCATGCATAACTTACCCCATCCCCAAAATAATTGTCTCAGAGGATGAAACAAGTTTTCAAGTACATTCTTAAAACTGATAATCATATATGCATGCCTTCCTAATATATTGAAAGCTGCTTATTGTGATTACTTTAGAATAAGGTCTTTCAGATAATAATAACCTGCTGATAATATTAGGCAGATGATATAAAAATTGGAACGATTTACATTCATTGTTATAAGGTTGTAATGTTATTAAATTAATTGTTATAAACAACTTGACATTTTAAAATACAAATATCAATACACATAACTACTACCATTTTGCAAATCTTAGTCTATCTGTTTTATGATAAACAAAGAAAGACTGAATATAAATACTAATATAAAAGGTACAAAGGAGGACAGAAAGGGAAATTAATATGAAAGAAATGTGGAAAAAGAGGCAGCAGAAGGTGCTCATGTCAGAAATCATGAGCGGAGCTACATCATAGGCATTGTGAAGTGAGGTGAAGATAGAGAAGGAAAGAAAGAGATAGAAAAAAGGGAGAGAGAGAAAAGAGTGGAAATGAAGATAGAAGGGGGAAGATACATCAGGTGTTATCAGATAAGGAAAGAAAGAAAGAAAAAAGACAGTGAAGAGTGAAGACAGAGAAAGAAAGAAGGGAAGCAAGCAAGAAAAGAAAAAAAGGAGCAGACAAAACACCTGGAATTGTAGGATGTTTTAATTTTTATGAATCCATTATTTTCATTTGAGCTGAAAAAATGAATTTTATTTTACAAATGATTAAATTATAACTGAAATTTGTACAAGTTCATTGAAATATTTTCCTTGTACATTTATTTATTACGTTCATGTAATTTTAAAAAGTTTATTCATAAAATTTGATTTTGTAATTTTAAATTGAAGCTTGACCAGATTTTGGGAGTATTTATGCAATTTCTCTCTATATATATAATTAAATATCAGTCTGTTCAAGTTTGCAGACCACAATCTTGCAGATAGGAAGTTAAAATTTTGCATTGCTTAGCATCATTTCACAATAAAGGACATATGATGAAGGAATTTCTAAAGGTTGTACAGGGTAATTAAATTTTCAATGAAACTATAAATCTAAACTAGACTCCGACTTTTCCATTCCATTTTGAACGTCATTATGATTGTATTTTGATAGTTTCCTTCATGAATTTTAACTAATGAACTGATTTCAATTCACAAGAACAAAATCAACATAAATTCTATTTATTGGCAAAGTGGTCTTCAGCATGTCTCTATTCATACCAAATGATTTCCTGCTGATCATTATCCATTGTTTTATTTTGCTTTCATACTGAACTCATCATCATCAGCCTTTTAGCATTCATCATTGGACATAGACCTTCCACAAAATTCACCAGACCTCTCTATCATGGGTGTCACAGAGCCAATACTTTCTGAATTTGTCCAGTTGAAGAGGCTATTTTATAATTTGCCAGACAGAGTTTTGTATATGATATCTACGATCCACATTGTGAGTTGTGATATCCAGCAGTTGTCTGCCATTCTTACAACTTGACCAGTCCATTGCCATTTGAGTCTTTTAATGATTCCAATATCTCCAACTTTGATTTGGATTTGTGCTTGTGATTGATTCATGTAGCCCGGTGGTAAGAGTGGTTGAACATTAACCAAGTTATCTTCCAACATAGAGGGCTATGATTTCATTTCTCATTTGGGGCTTAATCTTTATTGTGATCTTTGCTGATAATTTATTCACTCAGTGCTGAAGAGAGACCAGCGTGAGTTCAATTGTAGTAAGAAGCAATAACAATTGAAATTGAGATAAATAGTAGCAAAAGAATATAGATAATGATTTACACTACTTCATCCTATGACATGTGTATTTTAATCTATTTTCCTGCAAGCTTAGTCTAATGACAGATTTTAAGCTATTTGATAAGATAGTAGATACTACCTCTTGTCCAATGGTGACCTGAATGACTAAGGGTTTTGTGGACTACTTTTGATCAAAATCAGCATAGATACATAACGTAAGATGAGAAATTCAAAGCAATGGAGACTGACAAAAAAAATGAAAAACATAAAACGTTCCACAAACATGGGTAGAGCAAGAGAACTAATATTGCTTGTTTAGCCTTTTTAAAATGGAGAAAAATCTTATACTAAAGTCAATGTCACTTTTATGAAAGTTTGTTGGGAAGAGTTATGGGGTGTTGAGGGAGAGGGTACTGCAAGCACACAGACACAATATGGGCTACTTCTAAGTATAAATGTTTGCTTGCTGGTAATGTCACAGCTACTACTACTGCTGCTGATGTCTCATTTTTACTTTTTATGAAATTTTTCTGCGAGGTATGCATGTTTTGGTTTGTAATAAATACATCTATATCAAAATATATATTTGTGTATTTTATACATGCACAAATAATCTTGTCTTTTTTGACAGGTAATATGCTTGTTATACAATATATCTTTCCACTTTATTCTTCAGTTGTGAATCTGTCTCATTGCTTTGATGGATAATAAGCAAACTGATCGAATAGAATTAACATTTTTAGGTTTTGGTACAGTCAGGAAATCTAACATGACAATTTCTATCTGATTTTCTGGCACAAATATTTATTGATTGGCTAGTCACTAAGGGACCTGGGTCAATTGTCTGCTGACACACCTTGGCAGGAAGCAGACAAAGGATGTTCTTCTAATCTTACCTTTCCAGTGAACAGAGATTTTCATGGCTTCTTCATATCTACTTACAGGAGGATATAAGGCTACTTCATTTTTATTTGTTATTGCTTGTTTTTTTTATTTAAAGTTTTACATTACACCACAAATCACAGATGGGGTGGAAACTAACACTATTTTCGTTGTCTCATTAAATAATTGCCTAAGAGATGATTATTTGATGCTTAAATAGATAGATACAAACAGACTAAGATAGAAATTTACTGAGATAGATAGATAGATATGAAATGAGATGGCTATATAGATAGATATGTACAGATTCAGAGAGCTTTTGATTGATATTAACAGACTGTAGTAGACTGATATGAATAAAATGAGATATAGATTTGTATAATCTGAGTCAGACAGATAGATATCATCAGAGATAGATAAATGGATATAAACGAGCAGATAAATAGGTAGAAAGGAATAGAGATAGACAGATATGATGAGGGAAATATGAACAAAAATGAAAGATATATACTGGTGTTCAATTAGAATTGCCTCATCATCATCAGTCTTTTATTATTCATTGTTGGACATAGACCTTTCCCAAGATTTACCAGACCTTTCTATCATGAGCGTTGCAAAACCAGTTTTGCTTCTCCATCTGGTATTCTGCCATCCTCGGTTTAGCATGCAATCTTTGGGGTTCCATGTTATGAGTTGTAATGTCAACTGGTTGTCTGTCATTCTTGACCAGCCCATTGCTATTCAAGTTTCCTGATGAATCCTACGGTGTCTCGGATTCCTGCTTTTCCCTAATATGCTGTGTTGTCTTGTGATCTCTTGATATGAGGTTGAGCATGATTCTTTCATATGCATGTTGTATGGTTCTCAGACAGTCTCTTGATTCCATGTTTCAGCCCCATTAGTGGCATGCATTGGTTGTATACTCTTCTTCTTAGGACCAATGAGATTCCCTTGTTCTTGAGATTTAAGCTTACTCTGCTAAAGGCTTGCCATCCTAGAAATTTGTTGTCTGAAGTAGATGCACTAGTCTACTTTCTTTAGTTTTACATTCTTGATATTGATTGGTGTGTATTTATTCTGGTGTTTGTTGCACATGACCTTTGTTCTATTGAAGTTCATGAGTAGGTCAATTTTCTTGCTTTTTTCATTCAGTTTGTCTAGCATCTGTTGGTTCAAAAATGGTTCAAGGTTCTCTGTAAAAGGGATGATGTCATCTGCAAATCTGAAGTTGCTTAGGTATTTGCTGTCTATTCCTTTATTTTCCTAGTCTAGGTTTTGGAAGTTCATCTTGAAGCAGACTGTGAAGAGTTTGGGTGAACTAGTATCACCTTGTGTTTTAGTGATTCTGTTGGTGATGACTTTGGTGAAAGATTTGTAGATGCAGTTGAGTAGACCTATTGGTCGGTAATTGTTGAGGTTTTCTTTTTTAACATAACAGCATTATGATTGCAATTTTCCAATCTTCTGGTACCTTACTTTGTTTTAGGCATAAGTTGAATAGAATAGCTAATTTCCAAGTGATAATCCTACCAGCTTTTTGATTAGGCCAATAGTGATATTATCTGGTCCTGGGGCCTTTTCAATCTTGGCTTGTTTGATGGCTTGTATCATTTCAAAATAACTTTTGGAAAATCCTCAAACTGATTGTTCACGTCTTGTACATCCTATTCATTGTTTTGTGGTCCTTGTTGGAGGAGTAGAGCTTTTGGTAGAATTCTTGGGCATGTTCAACAATTTGGTCTCTGTCTTAACAGAACCAGCAACATACTAATTAATATTGATATCTCATTGATATCAACCACCTTGTGGCCGAATTGAAAAACCACATCACTTTGCCAGAACCTGAGTTGGCACATAAGTTATGAAAAGTGCAAACATATGCAAGAATGAAAGACTAGTGAAAGCTATTGGAAGAATTGACCTTAAATTCAATGGCAAGGCAATAGAAAAGGTAATGAAAGATTTTAATTCTTCTTCTCCAAACAACATAATCAAAATTGAGAAGGACCCCAAGGCATCTTTTGCTTGCTGAGTCTTGATGTGAAAAGAGCAACAGTCTTAAGGACAGTGCTGTGGGTGGACAGGAATCCTGCTATAGTTATTGAAAATGATGTGATAATTATCGTAAAAATTGAAGAATTAGATGCTTCCAGGCCTGAGGTCCATTTATAAATAGAGGAGCAGAATTTTATAGAGGATCCAATCTTATACATTCAAACTGTCAAGATCCTGTCAGCATGCAGAAGCAAACATTAAATCAAAGTACACACATAAATCTGACAATGTATTAATAAGCCATAATAAGAATGGAAGCAGTAATACAGCATTGAGCTAAACCTTTAGAACAATGATCCTAGATTCAGGCTGTACCAAAGCAGTTAGAAGCCAAATGACAATAACAGAAGGAACAAATGAATTTTAATTTGGAAATGATTAGGAGTAACCATCAATAAAACATGTTAGTTTACCTTGTGTTATTGGCAAAAGAAAAGTGGATATAAATGCTGATGTAGTTAAAAGTGATACACCACTTTTGTTGAATGAAACAACCATGAAAAAGGCTGGGGTAAAGCTTTTCTTTTACTGATTCTGTGAAAATGTTTGATGTATTTTGTGATTTGATATGTATAGACACGTGAAACCATTATAAACTATATAACTAAACTTTTGCAAGATTGCCTCTCAACAGAGACCAACATTTTCCCCAGGATAGAAAATCTGTTGCTAAGACAAGTCCTGAATTGCAGAAATGAACCAAAGAAAGAAAAAAGTTGTTGGACTTGAGAACCGAAAAAAGATGAAGGTCATTGAATTTTTCAAAACTCGAAGGAAAAGATTTTTCAAAATCAAAAGAAAATAAAGGTTTTTCAAAATGGGAAGAAAAAATGATTCCTCAAAATTAAAATATCAAGTGTGTATTCTCTTAGTATCGAATTATCTCCCTTACAGTTCACAGAAGCTGTCATATTGTTTTATTGGATGAACGAACACACACAAGCTGGCCAATGTAATGAAAAGAATAAAGAATTATAAGTAATCTTCTGTTGTTTTAGATTCTGTTGAGTCTATCATTTGGTAATATCCATAGTTGAAAAACAAACCAATATGACATATATTTGATTATTTAGCCATTTTTACTGTTACTGAAACAGAAAAAAACAGTTGAAGTGAAGGTTGATATTTCCATAATTGAAGAAATGAAACCACCAAACTTTTTCTCGGATAATTATAGTAAATGGCATGAAGAAATGGCAATATATTTGATTACATCAAAAAAAACCCCCAAAAAACAAATGGCTTCCACTGCATTTTTCAGCTTGGCAGATAAAGGCAAACAGGCCGTTTAGATACGAACCCAGCAGAATTAAATCCAGTAAATGGCTTATCCAACTCAGACTTGAAGCAGGATGATATAATATTTTTATAAATTTGGTTGAAAACATGACAAAAATAATGAAAAGAACGCTGAAGTAACAGCGATACTTTAGAACCAAAATGGAAAGTTGGAACAAAGATGCAAAAAATTCAAAAACAAAAAAAGAACTCGTGATAAGAACAAATTGTTTACAGAGGATACAAATGGGAAATTACAGAGGAATATGAAGAAATAATTACCAGAGAAAAATCAGAGGATTTTATGCATGGGATACATAAAAAAATGAATATTCTGCAATCTTTCTTCAGAATAGAAGTTGACACTACAGATCCTAAAATTCTTTAAATGGATTAAGAAAACTTGCAACAGAAAACAAACTCTTTGAATGTGTGGTTGACAATGAAGAATTTCATCATGAAGTAGGAGACAGTGCTGAGAATTTGTCTCACAAGGTTATTATGGGAGAATTCTGTGAGAAGAATATGATGACACAGATTGTCTGTTAAATGAATAACTTGAAAGTTCTGAAAAAGTTATTGAAGAGAACAAAACAGACCAAAGGCAAGATGATTTCTTCAAAGACCAAATGCATATATAGTGACATTATTTAAAGAGTGGATGATTCTGAAGAACTGGTAAAGGTACCAATACCGAAACAGGAATTCAGAAGTTAGAATGGAAACGAAACTGACAACAAAAACATCAAGGTACCAATAGTAAAACAAGAATTCAGGAACTTGGCTGTAAATAAGATTGACAATGGAAATGACCAGGTACTGGTACTAAAACAAGAATTCAGAAGATTGTCTGGAAACAAAATGGAAAACCAAATCAATAAAACGTCTGTCAGAAAATGGAGGAACTTCAAACACCTGGTGAGATCTGGGATAAAAGCGGACAGAATATCTAATTTCCTCAAATAGAAAGATGTCTACCTGAACATAAGCAGGGACACAGGAGCAGAATTATGATGAATTTTTTGAAACCCACAGGATCTAATGATTCTAAACATCATTGCTGTTGATATGTCAACTTAGATCATATGATCTATGTGTACAAATGTCAGGAGATTAGAACCACAAGAATTAATTGGCAAGCAAACCACTCAAGTCGCTGCAACAAATGCTATAGTGTTGGCCATTCAGCCAGTGATTCCTACTTTGGACACGTCTGCTGCAACATGTGAGGAAAGGCTGGCCACGTGGCACATTACTGTTATGCAGTGATGAAATGCTGCTATATATGCAGCCTGCTAGGTCATATTGCTCATCAATGTGACAAAGATACAAGGAATAAAGGTCATTTTAATTGCAGAAGTATTGGACATATCCACTGAGATAGCCTCTCCATGGACTCCAGAACAAAATCCGGCCAGATTACAAAACAGTGTCCTGTACTATGAAAGTTCATCAATCCACCAGAAGTTATACCACTGTCTGTAGCACCAGGAATACTCTTTGGTTTCATGTAGGTTCAACTTTCATCAAAATTTATGAACTTGAATATCATCTTAAATGTAACCCAGAAGTCAGTGTACAAATCAACGAACAGACCTTTTGCCTAAATGAATGAACTTGAATGTCATCTTAAATGAACAAATCAACAGTCCAGCATAACTGAGGAAGCTGGATCAAGAGGTAATTATTTTCTGTACAAAGTATGTTAAGCAATCAATTTGAACTTCTACTAGAGTATCACAAGATATTGATTGTGCTTGCCTGTAGGTTGGAGGCATCATGTTACTGAAGGATGATCAGTCTGGGAAAAAAATTTTTTTTTGTGGGATACAGAAAACATTTTTGTTTTATCATTATAAAGACCATGCACATTTCTAGAGAAAGTATGTTAAGCAGGTATCCAAATTTTGTAGTATTAAATTAACTCCCTTCCACTGAAGAGTTTATTTCATCTATTTCCAGTAATGAAGCCTCAATATTGTTTAATGTGGTGAACTAATGCACATGTAAAGAGTTGTAAGTAATCTTCTGTTGATTTAAATTCTGTCAGTCATTTTGAAAACAAGAAGAAAATTTTTTTTTTCAAAATGTGAAGGTCTTTCAAATAAAAGAAAAGAAAAATGAGTATCACTAAAGAAAAAGCAAAACACGTCTGATGATTCTGTATTTTGAAGAGGGTAAAATAGTGTGAGTGTAAATAATTTGAATTTTGTACATAATTATTGCACTTGAAATAGAAGTTGCACAAGAGACGGTTATTGGCAATGTTTAAAAAATACCTAATAAGTGTTTCCTGTATGAAGAATAAAATGATGCCATAATTCAAAGAATTTAATATATTGTTTGATATCTTATGTGCATTGACACTGAACATGATTTCTTCAAACTGTTTGTTGTTATATTCTAGAAATGACAAGGAAGCTAACCGTGCACGAGGATGACTGAAAACTGCTACTGCATGATTTCAAATTTTATTTCTATACTGCAAGAAGAAGAAAAGTTGTTTACAACCAAACTGGTACTTTCTTTTCAGTAAACAAAGACTGGTATGATTATTTGCAACATGTTCCTAAGAAGAAGTTTCTGATTGTGATTGAGGAATAATTCCATTGTGAGTTCAAGATGGATTTATTAGAAAGAACTTGGAAATATTCCCATTACATGTAAAACTGATACTAATGGTTTGCGTGACTCTATCCACAAGTCAACTCAAATCTTGAGTAAAAGATTTTGATTTGAAATAGGTATTTTGTGAGAAATGCCGTCAACAAGGAAATATCAGACATTGGGCGGATTCCAACCAATGAACAGATTGCTGACAGAAAACTTTCAACGCTTCAAGAAATTTAAAGAGAAAAATAATAGCAAAAACAGAAAAGGGGGGAGTTGTTGTCTTTACACCTTGGATTGTTGTCAGTCGCCAGGCAGCATATCATCGGCAGGTGATAAGGAGAAGAAGGGAGTTCTTGTGGAGTATGAGAGGACAAAGAAACATGTGGTATACAAAGAATTAACAATGACAATAAAAATAATAATTATAATGATAAGAGAGCTAAAGCAGATCTAGGAAAGTATGAGCAAACAAACAGCGAAGACATCATAAAGAGTGCATGAAACTGCGCAATGAACAACGAAGCAGAAAACAATGGAACAGCACAGCTAACAAGGAAAGAAAAATGGGAAAAGAAAAAATTGTATGGAGAATTTAAAAGACAGATACAAGATGTGGCAGACGAAGATCATGGACATGGCTATGAAAAAGAAACCTGAAGAGAGAAACGGAATCGCTCATCATGGCAGCTCAAAAAAAATGCATCAGGACAAACTATATCGAAACAAAAATTGACTGAACACAGACAAACAGCAAGTGCTGCCTGTGCGGTGAAAGAGATGAGACCGTAAACCAAATAACTAGTGAATGTAGTCAACTCACCCAGAAGGAGTATAAACACAGACACGATAGAGTGACAACAGTGATGCACTAGGAACTGAGTAAACGAAGGGATTTAACCATATGGAAAAGTGGTACCAGTACAAATCAGAGACAGCCCTGGAGAATGGAAACCACAAATTACTCCAGAACTTTGACGTCCAAACCAACCACCACATCCAGGCAAGAAGACTGGACTTGGTATTCATAGAAAAGAAGAGGAAATCTTGCCAAGTAATAGACATGGCTATACCAGCAGACCGTAGAGTAAAGAGGAAGGAGTGTGAAAAACTGGAAAAAAAAAGAGATCTAGCAAGAGAACTGAAGAAAATGTAGAACATGACAGTCAGGGTAGTACCAGTAATAATAGGTGTTCTAGGAACTGTCCCCAAAGACACTGAGGACAAGACTGGTGGAACTCAGTATGAGAGGAAGGATTGAGACTGTACAAACCACAGCACTGCTAGGAACCACATGGATACTGAGGACATTGCTAGAAATATAAGGACTGCACCACTAAATCTTAGCAGTGGCCAAACAAAGGAAGGAAAATTAAAGCAGAGATGTTAACCACAGCATTGGCATGACAGGCGAGGGAGAGAAGAGATATTGGCTGAAGACCTGAGGAGACTTATTGTCACTCAGCCTTCAGCAATGACCACAGGGCAACCGGTATGAAATTGTAAACCACGGTATTACTGTGGTCTATGAGAATAAGGAGAGAAGGGCTGAAGACTTGCTGTCACTCAACCTCCAGTGGTAAACACCAGGCAACTGGTGTGAAGTTGCAAATAATGATAATAATTAAAATCTAAATAAAAAGCCCATTTAACATCATTAATCATAACTGATTTTAAATTTACTTCATTTAAAAATACTCTCACATTTCCATTCACTCCATAATAAAATACTGTACACACAAGGATGATATGGATCCAACAACAAACAATAAGAATATCAACCCATCATACACACCACATGGAACCAAACTAAGCACTAACCCGAGCAAAACATTTCTGACCAACACACATACACAGAACACAATGAAGGAAGGACCCCAAAAAATGAGAAAAAAATACCCCATGAGAGGAACAAACAAAATCCTAATTGTGAGTAAAGGCAAAATAAAAACAGAAAAAAACAGTCAGTTGATCACAATGGCATGAAACTGATCAGTAACAATAAAGCTGTATATCTCTATCTCTCTCTACATATACATAAACATGTATATATATATATATATATATATATATATATATATATATATATGAGCATCTGCTGGAGTAGGGGGGAGGATTAAAAATTGGATCCTTAAAGAGGCTGAAGATCAATGGGTCACTGCGAAGAGTGATACGGGTGAGTCGCAGCTTAGGCATTATCTAGTTCTTTACCTATCCTTTTACCCCACCCTGGAAAAGTGGTAACAGATGTATACATACATACATACATACACACACACACATATATATATATATATATATATATATATATATATATATATATATATATTATAAAAAAATAACAAAAATATATGTATATAAATAGTTATCATTTTCGAGGGTTGAGTTATTTATGAGTGGAAAGTGCTCAATATCAAGATTATAGCTTAGGTGATGTTATATATATATATATATATGTCAGTGTGTGCTGAAGGAATAGAAATTTGCGCATGTGCATTAAGAAGCCAGACAGAATTTTTGTTGATATCATTGCACTCTTGGTAAACAGCAGAGGCTTGAGAAATACCCTGAATATTTTGATTCCTGGCACTGAAACACCCGATTCATTCACTTACTTATAGATTGCACAAGATGAGTCTCATACCTGCCAAAAATAACATTAATGTATCTTGGGTTACTTATGAATCTTTATAATCTCATTCTTCAGTAAATATGTACGATTAAAAGTTCTACTGCTATGGATATACTTGAAGCAGATGATATATGCATTATTGAGTCCTGTTTTTCTGGCAGCTTAAATATAATTCTGCAGAAAATTAGAATAATGATTTTCTACAGCAAATCTCACAATAACATAGTTATGAAGACCCTCTACTGATAACTGCTGGGTTACCCACCAAGTCTGCACACAAATGATGCAGAAGGTTTTTTTCTCTAAAATTATTTTAAGCCACACATAAAAGTGACTAACGGAAGCAAACAATTTTTCAATACTAGATTTAGATATTTTAAGTGATTTAGCTACTTCTTGACACTCATATATAGATAAATATGCACATACACATACATATATATATATATATATATATATATATATATATATATATATATATAAACGTATACTCCTGAACACACATATATAGTCCCTTCATCTGGCTACATAAAGACTCTGAGCCCTTTCAACTAGAAAAATAAGTGAGACTAGGTGATAGTAGCTCACCAAAACCCTTCACAGCCTACCTTGAGTTGATCATCAAAACTTAGATAGGGAATACATCGCTTTGCTAACAACCTTCATGATCTTCCACTAAAGCTAGACAAATTTAATGAAGAAAGCCAGAAGTAGGCCTTCACATGAACTTCAGCCAAACGACGATCATGTACAACAAACATGTTGAGGAGGAGGAGAAGGACAAAACAATCAAAATCATAAATGCAGAGCTGGAGAAGAAGAAATCAAATGAAGAATCACACACAAATGGCAAGCTTTCTTTACAGCAAGCTCTACTTTTAAGAACAAGATATGCCCCAAGGACTAAGAAATGGTATTCAACCAATGCATCCTCCCAATAGTCATCTATGGAGCAGAGACATAGCACCTAACCAAAAGATTGACCCTCAAACTTTAGAGCCATGCAATGTGCACATAATAGAATCATGCTCAACCTCACATGGAGATCATGATAGCACAGTATATTAGAGGAAAAACAGGAGTAGGAGATATTGGAGGGACCATAATTCTTATGCTCGAATGGCAATGAGCAGGACATATTGGAAAAATGGCAGACAACTGGCAGACACAAAGTAGGATGGTGTAATGAGTTAAAAAATTCAGAAAGACCTGGCTCTATGATACTCATAATAGAGCAATTTGGTTGAATCTTGGAATGTATGTCCAATGACAGACATTAGGAGGCTGCAGCTGATGATGAGGCTGAATGACTGATTCTCTATATAACAACTGGAAGTCATTTTAAATAATATAAAACATTCATTAATACATACACACACATTTATATATCCTACTATATCTACTGTGTTACAGCAGGAACCTAACGAATACATATATATACATATATCTCCTACACTTACACACACATTTACACACGTGTATATGTATATACATATATATATATATATATATATATATATATATATATATACATGAACATATACACATATATATAAATATATATACATATACTCATACATTGATATATACATACACATACATATATACATATATGCATACACATATAAATATATACACACATATACAAATATACATATATATATATACACACACACACACAAATACAAATATACATATATATACACACACACATATACAAATATACATATATATACACACACACACATATACAAATATACATATATATACACACACATATACATATATATACACAAAGATATATATATATATATATATATAAATATATATATATATATATATATAGACACAAATATACACATATACTGCGCATACACAAAGATATATATACATATACGCATACACAAAGATATATATGCATATATGCATACACAAAGATATAATATAATCTTGTCAATCCACTCATCCATTAATCGCAGAAGTTAAACATTGTGCTGATAATCTTAGTTGGAAATTCAAATCATAGCTGTGTCAGGCTACAGACTTATCGATCCACGAAGCTTCTTCAATTTAGTGTTGTTCTTTCCATTGAGCTATGGGCCTCTGTATTACTGGTGACAGTTTCGCTCAATAGTGAGAGCAACTCTGTGTTGAAGGGGTTACTTATCAGTCGCAGGTTCAATTCCTGAAGTAGCCCCATTTTCTTTAATTGTTCATTCTATTCATGCTATCTAGACCAAAAGATATATTCACTGTCTCATAATGGGAGATCATTTCAAATAGAGTTTCAAAGTAATATAACTCATTTACAATTATTTCTGTCAGATTATACTTCCATTTCTCAATATATATAGATGAATACATATGCAAAGAAAAGTGATGTACTTAGAAGTGTCAGGCAATTCATTCAAGATTACACTTATTCTTTGTATGTGCATGTGTGTGTGTGTATGTGTATACATATATATAAATACACACAGAGACAAAAAGCACACACATAGTATGCATCATATCTAATGAATCATAACAAAGATGAAGGAATTTGCCTTTAAAATAAAAGGCATTAAAATTTGATAGATTTTTATTCATTGGAAGAAAAGAAACATTTCTAAATTGGAGCAAATTCATCCCAAATGAAATCTAAATATCATCATCAAAATGATAAATCTTCTCTCTGTAGACAACATGAGAATTGCTAACTCAACAGTGTCATATTTTTCCAGATGTTTAAACATGAGACAAGAGAGAAACACAATTTTTTTTTTTTTTGTGATTCCTTTAGAGTAAGATGGTTGATATCTGATAGTGTGACTTACCCTCCCGGACCCAAAACTGGAACAATCTGACAGTGGTGGGGGATGCTGCCCCCACTCTTCCTGCGCATGTAGTGCATACCTTCCCATAACTGAAATGAAATAGAGAAAAAAAAAGAAAATGTTATGGGCAGAATCTTCAAAATTTGGCAAAAATTTTCAAGAATGTCAAATTTATTTGTGGAATTGTATTTTGACAAAACAGAAACAATTGTATGGCTCAGATGAGAGAAAACAGAGATGAAAAAAATAATTCAACCCCAGCCCCTAAAGAAAACAAAACAGAGAAAACAAACATGAACTTTTGTTTTGTGGGTCAGGATTTCAAGGATTTCAGTCTTATTTTTGGTAAAAAAATAACCTTATTTGAAATTGCTGTATTTCAGCAAATGTTCATTCAGAGCCAGGCAATCTTTCAATAAAAATGAAAGGCTCCCAAATCTGCTCTACTTGAAATATAAGTTGACAGTGTGTGAAACAGTTATTGACTGTTACAACTATCTGAAAGACCTCAACAACTATAGGCCTATAAGCCTACTCAACTGTGTATATAAACTTTTCACAAAGATCATCACCAACCAAATCACAAAAACACTCGATGAAAACCAGCCACGTGAACAGGCTGGCTTTAGAAGAAGCTACTCGACCATGGACCACCTGCACTCGATAAATCAACTGAAAGAAAAAGCAGCAGAATATAAACTACCACTTGCCGTAGCATTTATTGACTTCAAAAAGGCGTTCGACTCAGTAGAAATCCCTAAGGTCATGGAGGCCATCAGTCGGCAAGGTGTAGATCCAGTATATGTTGAAGTGTTGAAACATATATACAATCACGGCAGCTCATTTATCAGGCTACATAAAGACTCAGACCCCTTCCAGCTCCAGAAAGGAGTAAGACAAGGTGATACCAGCTCACCTAAACTCTTCACAGCCTGCCTCGAGATGATCTTCAGAAGGCTAGACTGGGAGAGTAAAGGAATCAAAATAGACGGCGAGTATCTGAGCAACCTCAGATTCGCAGACAACATAGCCCTTTTCGCAGAGAACCTACACGACCTCCAACTAATGATAGATGAACTAAATGAAGAGAGCAAGAAAGTCGGCCTACACATGAACTTCAGCAAGACGAAGATCATGTGCAACAACCACATTGGAGATAAGAACACTAAGATCGAAATCGAGGACATAGAACTCGAGAAAGTAGACCACTACATCTACCTAGGGCAACGAATCTCCATGAGACCCTCAAAAGAAGAAGAAATCAAGCGAAGAATCACACTAGGATGGCAAGCCTTTGGCAGAGCTAGCTCAACCTTCAAAAATAATAAGATCCCATTAATCCTAAAGAGAAGGGTGTATAACCAATGCATCCTCCCAATAGTCACTTATGGAGCTGAAACATGGAACTTAACCAAGAAACAGACCCGTAAGCTGAGAACCATGCAACGTGCACATGAAAGAATAATGCTGGGCCTCACATGGAGAGACCACAAAACAGCACAACACATCCGGGAAAAGACAAGAGTTAGAGACATCATAGAATCCATAAAAAATCTCAAATGGCGGTGGGCTGGCCATGTTGCAAGAATGGCTGACAATCGATGGACATCACAACTCACAACATGGATTCCCCGAGACCATATGCGCAACCGAGGCCGGCAAAATGTTAGATGGAGAGATGAGCTAGACAAGTTCAGGAAGTACTGGCTCCGTGACGCCCATGATAGAGAAGTGTGGCAAATCCTGGGGAAGGTCTACGTCCAACGACGGACGCTAAAAGACTGATGATGATGATGATGATGATGACAGCTATCTGGATGGCAGTGGTCATTTCCCCCATGCTCTTCTCTGTCAACCATCATTACATGTCATATTTTGTCAAGATATCTGGCGATAAGATTGCAAGTAGAAGTAGACACCTGCCTTCCCTAAGACTATTAGAACTAGGTGAAGCAACCTCTACTAGAATTTGGAATTGTGTGTGTATGTATGTTTCTGTACATCTACATCTTTTTCTCTATATATATAAATATTTATATATAAACAAGCATATATATATATTCATGTATACATATATATAGATATAAACACACACGTATATATATATATATATATATATATATATATATATATATATATATATATATATATATATATATATTCATACACAAACTTATATATAAACAAACTTATATATAATATAAGCATACATATATATATATACATATATATTTATAAACATATGTAAACATATAAACATATATGTACAAACATATATATATATATATATATATATATATATATATATATATACATACATATATATATATATGTGTGTATTTTAAGAAATGGACTTTATTTAGTCCAACAGAATGAATTATCAATAGCTTTATATTATTTAAAAACTTATCTGAAATGATTTCCCATTGTCATACTGTTGATATATCATTCAATTTAGACAGCGTGAACAATGAATGATTAAAGAAAATGAGGCTGCCACAGTAATTAAACCTGCCACCAATAGGTAGCCGCTTCAATGTAGAGATACACTCACCTTTGTGCTAAACAGCAAGCCATTAAGGCAAAGGTTAAATAACTGCTATCAACCCTAATTCTGATCTCATCTTTTTTGGTCTTTTATCATCTTTTTCAGTGCGACAATATGTATTTTGAAAATGCATTTTATTTGGTCCGACAGAATGAACTATAAATTGCGTTATATTACATAGAAACTTATTTGAAGTGATTTCCTGTCCTTACACAGTTAATATATCACTCAATTCTAAATTGTATGTTTGTATGTTCAGAACTACGTTTCACAGAGCAAAAACAAATTTTATGTCCATCATCCGCAAGTCTCAAATTACCTACAGCATATATTGTCAGGTTGGATTAAAGAAAAAATGTTGATTCAAGTAGTATCTGCGTTT
>OY735212.1:29424664-29449664 GCA_963457665.1 Thysanoteuthis rhombus
TGCTACAAGTTTTCATTATAACAAGTCTTTTTATCCTTCCTTGCAGATGTGGGTTCGTATCTCTTCCTCCTCCTTATCTCAACCACTTGCATTTTGTTTATCCTAGAGTGTCAGGCTTCAATTGGATCGCTTTCAATCAACCACTGTTTCACTACATGGAAATAAAATTATACTTAATCTACACTTTCTCTCACACGTAAGCTTTTTTTTCTCCCGTAGACTTCTTGTGGTGGAAGAGCCACATTACAGTTTCAGTAACAGGGTGGAGTTGCTAGCTCCACACCTAAGATGGACTGCTTTACATAGCTAAAGGGCTCCAACTGCCATGCTATTTATCCATAGCTAGCAGGAGGTGTATTAATGCCTTCCCCAAGGGCATCAATATGGTTCACCAATTCTGTTTTCCATGCCTGTAACTGCTACGTCACTCAGCAGTTCCTACTTGAGTTATAATCAAGGCTTTATAAGTAGCTCAGCCTGATTTAAGAGGAACAAAATTCTGATGGTAGAGAGGAATGTTACTGATGTGATTGGCCTCAGTCTTTTGCAAAAAGCATTAAATCTTCCACAAACCATATTGATTACATGATAAAGTTTCAACATACAAACACTATATATATAATATGTGCGTCTAAGTGTGCGCACATTCCACAATAGGTATTTTTACTGTAGATTTGCAGAAATATTTGATGACCTTCAAAATGAAATAAAATGGAACTAAATGAAGTTTCAAAATTGAATTATGTACACTTGCTGGACCCATGAAAATTCCACAGGTATTGACAACTAAGATTATCTCGTGCCTCTTTTCTCACCCAATGCCTGCATCTTCTCATTCTCTCCCTTAGTCCTTCCAATCTGTATTGCCTGGCCATGATTTTATCTAAATGTTATACAAACAGGGATAAGTTTCATATATTAACATTTTTGTAGCCCCTTAGTGAACTACTTAACTTTTTTCTGCCCTCTCCTTCCCTATCCTTCTTTTCTGTCCTCTCACTATCTCTCTTATTTCACTACCTAACTTCAGTTTATAGTGATAGAATATTTTTAATAAGATAAGTAATATTTTTAGTTATTTGACTTATATTAAAAAAAATAATATTCTAATGGAAAATTACTCTGCTTTGTTAAAATAAATCTTAACCAAGATTATTATACACTTCAAGTTCTTAAATGTTACAAAGATGAAGAAACAAGCAAATTTCCTTTTTGCTTATATTTTAGTCTGCATCGTATGCTTGGAAAATTGTATTTTTTCTTGGAAAATGTTAAATACACCTCCGGCAAAATATTTTGCAAGTGTCCAAATACTTATTTACCTCCACTGTACATAATGACACAACAAATCTGTCGCTAGGTAAAAGAATCATACAATTACTATGGAAAGAGTTTGAACTGGGTTCAGTGATTCCATTTTCAATGCTGTTTACTGCAATGCCACCCACACTGCAATACCTTTTAGAGATGCATGAAATGTTTAAGCCTACGTAGACATGGCCAATATGTGAAAGTATCTGATAACAAGTTGAAAGGAAAGAAGAGAAGAAAAGGATCAGTTGTTCGAGAAGTGTATGAAAGAATACAATATGTTCTTGATTAGCAGGGGAACTTACAATGTAGGAGTTGTTAGATTAGCACACCCTTTGGGCCTAAAGCTTTTTCTTCATTGTGTCAGCCATCCAGGTAGAAGAAAGTCAGAACTGAAATTGTGGGCTTCAAATTAATGGTTGCATTCCAATTCACGTAGGAGGCTCTGTTGTTCAAATTAACATCATTAGTAATACCACCAATAGGCTGCAGAAGTTCTGCATTGAGCTTTTAAAAGTACGCAGACTTCAAAATAATTTTTAAAATAATAATTCAGAGCTTTATGAGATTAGCAGTCATATTTCTGAGCATGACAATTCTTTCAGGTTGGTGAGAAAGTTTTTGAACATTTTGTGCATTCAAAGAAAATTCATCATTCGGCAGAAAAGGAACATAGGAAAATTACTATACATTACTGTCATTATAACCAGCCTTTAAACATAATTGTTGGTGGAGGTTCTCTCTAAGATCTATTGTTATAAGTGTAAGTCATGAATGGCAATGAATCTTACACTGTCCATGACATTTTGGCAGAGGTGGAGTGATCCAACTCAGTCTTGCCCTTTTCAACAGTGAAGAATAATCAATACAATCCTAAACTTTTTCACTGCATGTTAGCTTTTAGATTAAATCCATGGAAAAACATTATTTTCACGGAGCTTTGAAAATTACATTGTTTTCTTCAATTGTCAGATGCAATCAACACCAAATAAATAATGGTAAAACCTTAATATTGTTGAAGCCAACTTTTTTCCAAAGTTCTGCAAAACCTGAGTTTCTACAATTCAAAGGAAATATTCATCATCAACCTTTTTGAGTTTGTTGTTGGACATAGACCTTCCTCAAGATTTGCCAGACTTCTCTATCACTGGTATTGTGGAGACAATACTTTCTGAAATTGTCCAGTTCATATTGCCATCATGTATTCTAGAGATGACGATTTTATGTGATCTCTGATGTTGTGGGTTGCGATGTCCAGTGGTTGCCTGCCATTCTTACAACATGACTGGCCAATTATCACTTTAGTTTTTTCAATGGCTACAATGCTATCCCAGATTCCTGTTTTTTCCCTGATATATTGTGATCTCTCCATGAGGGGATGAACATGATTCATGCAGATGTTGGATGGTTCTTAGTTTGCAGGCCAGTCTCTTGGCTAGATTCCATGTTTCAGTTTTGTAAGTGACTACCAGGAGGATGCATTGGTTGTATACCCTTCTTTTTAGAACTAATGAGATTTTCTTGTTCTTGAAGGTTGAACTTTCTCTACGGAAAACTTGCTATCCTAAATTGATTCTTTGCTCTATTTCTCCTTCTTTTGACAATTTCATGGAGATTGGTTGTATTAAGTAAATGCAGTGGTCTACTTAGCCAGCTCTGTGTTTTCAATTTTAAACATTTTGTGTTTGTCTTCAAAATGTCTGCTGTACATGACTTTTGTTTCAAGTTCATCTTAAGTTATTTTCTCAGTCTAAGTTTTGGAAGATCATCTTGTAGCAGGGTGTCCATAAGTTTGGGTGAGCTGGTCTTTCTCCTTTTTGGAGCCAAAAGGGCGCCAAGTCTTTGTATGGTCTGATAAAAGAGCTGCTGTGACAGTATATATGCGGCAATTCTCTGAAATATACTGGGTCTATGCCTTGTACAGTGATACTATTAATAACTTTGGTAGTTTCCACTGAGTCAAAGGCTTTCTTGAAATCAATAAATGCTACAGCAAGTGGCATTTTATATTCTGCTGCTTTCTCTTTTAGTTGATTTATTGAATGGGTATGGTAAAAAGTCAAGTAGCTTCTTCTAACGTCAGCTTGTTCCGGTAGTTGGTTTTCATCTAGCATTTTGGTGATTGGGTTGGTGATAACTTTGGTGAAAAGCTTGTAGATACAGTTAGCATATAGGTCTGTAGTTGTTGAGGTCTTTCAGGTTTTCTTATTGTATATAAAAGCATTATGATTGCAGTGTTCCAATCTTCTGGTACTTGATTTTGTTTAAATAGAATGGCTAGTTTTCAAGTAATGACTTCACCAGTTTTTTGAATAAGTCAATGGTGATGTTATCTGGTCCCTGGGTCCTTCCTTTTTTGCTTGTCTGATGGCTAGTTTCACTTCCCACAGCATAACTTCCGGGAAATCCTCAAACTGATTGATTGCGTCTTGCATATCCTAGTCATTTTTCTGTGTTTGCTTTTGTCCTGTATTGAGGGTTTTCTTGATAGCTTTGATACCCAATTTTGGGGAATTGTTCCTGTGATTGCTATCATGTATCCCCTTTTGTCCTTTCTTAATTTCTTTTGGATGATTTTGTTCAGTTTGGTTGCTTCAATCTTCTCTCTTATTATTGTTGGTGGCTTGAGATTATATTGGTATCTATGCCAAGACACTTTCAACAGACAGCACCTAACTAATCTTGAAAATGAAATCAAAAAGATCACATCATTGGTATTAATTACAACTATGGAAAAGAGAAAGTAAAACAAGATGGAGTTGGCTTTCTCATCAATAAGGATCTCAAAGATAACGTGGTAGGTTTCAAACGGTCTCAGACTGCATAGCCAATGTTACCCCACAACTCTCAAAGGAGTACAAACTGAAACATCATTTAAGTCCATGCTCCCACTTCACAGTCAACCAAGGAGGAAGTACACAACTTCTATGATGACTAAAACTCTATAGTCCAAGATACCAGAAAATACTTCAATATCATTATGGGAGACTTTGACGTACAGATAGGACAAGGAAATGAACTTTGCATCAGCAAGTTTGGATTCACCTTAAGTAAAAAAAATGAAGATCTTGTAAATTTCATAACTGCTAATAGGTTCAAAATCATGAGCACCCTCTTCAAGAAGAAATCCAATAGAAAATGGACCTGGAAAAACTCCAATCATGAAACCAAGAACAAAATAGACAATATCTAAGTGGACAAAAGCAACACAAAGATATTCAGGTCCTAAATCAAGTCAATGCAGGAAGCAACCACAGAATTGTAAGATGTAAAATCCAAATCAATACCAAGAAAGAATGTAGGAAATGTTCCACACCAAACTGCAATACTAAGCGTATTGAAAGAGCTCAATCCATCCATCAAGCTTGAACTGAAAAATAGATATGAACTTCTTACTGAACCAGAGGAGAATGATACCAACACCAACAAATTTAACAACAAAGTAACAGACTTTCTAACTAAAGAAAATATCAATAATTCTCAAATTTTAGCCTGAATTACTAAAAGAAAGTAGAAAGGAAGATGTTTTGTTTAATTTTTCCTGACATATCTGGTTCTTCACAGAGTCTTTTTCTGGTGTTCATAAACTGTCAAGATATGAATCTATGATGTTAAATTTACTCTAGAGGAGCACCTCAGATACAGGGTGTAAAACATTTTCTAAAGTGACTTTATTACTATAATTGATTTTTATTTAGTCAAGAAAAACATCTTTTCTGTTTTCAGTGCTTAAAACTTTTGTGTTAATAAAATCAAAATTTGTACATTTTAGTTTCTTTAGAGACTATCCTAAATTAAGCATGTTTTCAAATTGAGTTCATTGTATGAATTGCAGGCAATAGGCTGAGCTACGAATTTCAGGAAGAAGGACCCACTTGTCCCTTCAAAATTGTTTAACTGAAGAAGGCTGTATAATGAATCAGCCAAAATGTGGTAACAACAAAAACAATAAGATCAGTAGTCCAAATAACTCTTGGAATGGTAATGACTCTCAAAATTACAGAAGGTATCCATCCTTGTAAAAGTTATAAATGATACTTTTAAAATAAAAATTATCGTAATTTCCAGCTATTCTTGCTACACCTTTTTAGTTAAAATAATTATTTTGATAATTTGGTATTTCCAAAAACAATAATAACACTTTTTTCTCATTTCTATTCAATTCAATATATCATCAGTCTGTCTAATCACATGTGATAGAGTATTTTGAAGTATTTTTCTTTTCCTTTTTATTTTAAAATTCTACTATGTTTTCTCAGATTCTTCAAAACAACAAATTTTGAATATAACTTTACCAAATTTTTGGTTGAATTGGACTTTTTTCATAAATTATCTCCAATATAAAGAAAAGATTTTCCACTTTAAAATCAACTAATAAGAAGGAAAGGTCGCAGTTTCTTGTCCCATGCATCATACTATCCCTGTAGTCTGCCTAGTTTTGTCAATACATAAGCAAATCTATACATTCTCCCTGCCAAGGTAACTCTTTCTTTACCCTTGTATACCTATAAACTTACCACCCCCATGTCTTGACTTTCTAAGCATTCATCTCTTTATTCTTCTTCCTCGCCTTCTTGTCTGACAATCTTTCCATCTGTACATTTACATTTACACATATAAGATGGAAGTATAATCAACATACAGAGGAATTAACTAATGTAAACTGTGGTATCATTATGAATAATCCACAAATATAAAATGTATCCATATATTTATACATATTATATTTGAGAAACTCATTACAATGAATGCACAGATACTACACTGATTCCAGATAGAACAGTGGCTGAGCAACACTTGGAGTGAACAGATACTTTGATCTAGGTAGGGTGCACAGATACTCTGATCCTGGGCACACATATTCTTTAATCCGAGACAGAACTGCCAATCCATGTATAAATTATCCCATTATCTGTTCTACTTTGCAGGTAGTATACTAATTATAGATTCCATCATACTATTCAGCTATTAATGTTAGCAAAAATCCTGGACCACAGATAATCTCATTCTTCCTGATTTTCAATGCACATCATACACACCAAGTGTTAAGACTTGTTCAAACAATCCCACATAAAGCATTGAAAAATTCAGTTGTTAAATCATCAATTTCCACTTTTAAGCAGTAATGGCGATTCTCATTCATTCATAGCCCTGGGAATAACGTTCAACTTCTTGCACCAAACCCCAAACTTACCAAGAGTGGGCTATTGTAAATTATCCAGTTTGGGGGTTAAAGTGCACTTATTCTATCCTCTAGGCATACTTCTGAAGTTGATATTTTGCATTAGTTTTCTCATACAACAGAGATAAGTATTGAATCATCAACTTCTTAAATTCATATTCATAATATCACTTCACACACAAAATATACTATAGAAATATTGATATCTGCTTAATTTGTATATGCAATTAGTATTATTACTAGATATGTAATCATTACAGCGAACAGTAATTTTGTCATATTTGTTCAATAAATTCTACTAATCATATCATAGGTTGCATAAATAACCAGTATCACTATTCTCTAAACTGAATAAAGCACAAATTTGAAACTAAGTATCAAGCCATGATAAAAAATCAAATTGATACATGAGAAAATGATAGACAAACTATTTTGCTCGTTAATCATCCTCTGGTTAAGACTAGCATTTAAACTCCTGGTTTTAAAGAAATACTTTCAAGCTTAAGATATCAACCATCATTAATTTTTGACTGGTATTTCTTTAATGTAAATTTTATTTCCTGCTCATCGCAACTACTCAAACTGTCATTCTATGGCAGTGAATAAACAGTGCAGATCAAAAATAAAGAATAAGCTCTGGGCAATTGATGGTGTGTAAATGTGGATGGCATACAAAAACAAAAAATTTGACTGTTCTGATTCACTGCCTAAAAACACACAGTCAAACTGAGACTTACTTTGTCTTTTACAAGATGATTGTTGATAATATCCATATGTTCTGGCTTAACTTTTTCACTTCTGGGAAATTCTTTAGCATTTTTCCCAAGGATTTCATCGGTGGCATAGCCAGAAAGGCGCTCATATGCACGATTGATGTACTGAAATAGAAACAGGAAGACATCATGAAAAACATAGTGTTACAAGCAGTATATGAAGATGTTGGTCTTTCAAAAAAAAGAAGTAAGCGTGAGAATTAATAATTGCAATTAGTTATGAGAATAGAACAGGATTATTATTCATTCAAAAAGCTCTGGGGGTCACCATTCAACTTACTTTCCCATTAAGGTCAAGGCTGCCTTACACAAACTCTGCTCCAATGTATGATAAAGCTTTAATCCATTAAATCATTATGGATGATTAGATGTGTATTTATAGAGATTTATATTTATAAATATATACTTGTACATGAAGCCCTGAAACAATATATGTGTCCTAGCTGATGAGTGTTTACAACTTGTAGGGTGACTTTAGTCATCTGTATACATTAACCTATATGTGTGTGTGTGTGTGTGTGTGTGTGTGTGTGCGTAATAGCATGCTCATGTGATGATGTATGTATGCCTCCACACAAGCAAACATTGTATCAATCCTGACTTATTTTTTTTTTAGATGATGCATTGTCAACCATTATTAATTTTTGAATAATATTTTCTTTCATGTTCAATTTCAAGTTACTTTTTATCACAACTCACTCAGACACCAAATCTATGATAGTGAGTAAGCTACAAGTAGTTCACATAATGATAATAATAGCAAATATCGGATGAACGTCCTGAAAAGAAAGAAGGATTAGCTTAAGGTTTGTATTTAACCTTCTGCAATCTGTAAAACCTCTATTAGCTGAGCCTGTAGAGCAGTGCTATATATTGGAAGCTTCCCAAATCAGAAGAGACGCAAATTAGTTTCACCTAGAACTTAATATTTTTTTTTAGCTCTTATCTGCAATATTTAATCATTATCATAGACTGACATTCTATAAGTAAGTTGTGATAGAAAGGAATTATAAAAATTCAAGATAGAAATAAGATTATAGAAATTAAAAGTAAAAAATCAACTCTTAAATTCATCAACGACTTTTGATTAAAAGAAAGGAAAATCTTGTGTGAATTGAACTGAAAAAATCCACCAATCAGTCAGAGGGAGATAATCTTAATTTAATCAGAAGTTACATCTCCTGAAATTGACATCCTTATTTTATTTCTTTGAATTTAAGAGTTGGTAATAGTTGACAATTGATTGTATTTGTCAGCCTGTAAGAAGGATTAAAAAATGTATCCAAATTTTACACTTGGTTTAATGTATTGGTATTATGGATGGGTCTGCCTAACAAAGGATAAGGGGTTCAATTAAGGGATTAAGTTGAGTTGTGTTGAAATGTAATAGAAAAAATAATATCCTAATAAACGTTTTATAAGCAGGCAACGCACATACACACACATTTCCTGCTGTCACAATGTATATATACTAAACAATGTCACTTCCATGCTTAATTCATCAACTAACAAGTAGAAATTCATTTAAGGACAGAGAAAGTTAAGCATCCTGCTACAAATTGATGCCACTTGTTAACAAATCAAACCTAACACAAAACATTTTTAACATAATTTAAAGACATTACGAATCCTCACAGGCATGTTCATTGTAAAGGGTTTGAAACAAAATGTGAATTACCTGTATTTCATGGTCAGCATTTACAATTTCTACAGCATCTGAAGCATATTCAAGAGCTGTGAAAAGCGCCATTGATGCAGACAGTTTGTAACGTAATTGGACATCTGCATCCAGAGACAGTAATTCATTACAGCAGGAACCGACATTGTAATTTTCAAAAAAACGCTGAAAGAAAGAGGAATAAAAAAGAAATTGTACTTTAAAGCAACAACTAGAAAATCAAGTCAGATGAGAGAATTAGTTTAAAAAAAAAAAAGATTTTGAAAGATAGAGGTCAAAACATTCTTAGATAATTCATGTTGTTATTACTTACCACATTTTGTGGCAACGTATAGGGCACACCCTAATCTTAGTCATAGTTCCAAACATAGTTTGGTACAATTTTGAATTAATTGATAAATTCAGAATCAATGCTCTTAGGAAAGACATAACCACTGAGGTTGGGAGTGATCAACTAATAGCTGTCAAAATGGATGGTGATTTTTATGGTGTTTTCATTTCTTACAACTGATAATAGATATTGCAATCCAATAACTGCAGAGTTTCGAGTGATAGTGGAATGCCTAAGCACTTGATCATCAACCTTTTTATTCTGTGTACCATCTGATATACCAGTAAGAAGACCATGATCAAGATGATTCGGAACAAGACAGAGTGAAAGGGGAATCAGATTCATGTTTTTCTCACAAACACTAAGCAATTATGACTAGAATTTTTTTGTTGCATATATATATATATATATATATATATATATATATATATATATATATATATATATATATATATATATATATTTATACATAAATATATAGAAGATCAATTTGTAGATATGATATATCCAACAATATGAATTAGTTTGACAATAACAAAATAAAATCAAAGTTTATTCTACTTAGATGTTTAACCTCCAGCTTCAAAGTGGTGATTTCAAATGGAACAATATTCGAAATATTTGTTTATTTCAAGTAAAAACATCTCACAATGAGTGAGCAGTAAATGCCAAGTATTCAAAACTGTGAAGAAAGCACAATGCTCAAATGGACCTATGTATTCGAAAAATTAAAATTACAAGGCATAAACAAAGGTTATAGAAGATTTTTTACAGTTGTGTTTTTGCGTTATTAAATGGTCAGTTGTGTGAGAGTGAGTATGGTTATTTTTGACGGAAGGAATTAGAGGGTGTTTAGCCAACTGAATTTGTGACCACTTAACCAGATATTTTTCTTAAAGATGGCATTTTATCATTAGAGGATCATTGGCAAAAGGTTATAGTTTCAAACAGGTCATATTTTGATTAAATGCTTATGTTTTTTTGTTGTTTATATCATTCTACATCTTACTATAAAAATGACACTTATGTAACAACAAAATACTAAATTCAAAGTACAGATGATCGGGATAAGAGTTGGAATGTTTTACTTGGAGTAATTCCAAGTATACGACTTTTATCCTTGAATCTAAATAATTCATCTGGGTTTAGCTTAAACAACCCACTATTTTTTATTACATTCAAACACCACTTTACTTTTCCAAGATTCTGCTTTAATATATTACCATGTGCAAATTGAGAAAAAAAACCTTCTTGACATCAAATTTACTACAAATCTAGAATAACCTAAATAGAAATTGTAAGGCTTGGCAGATGATGTGTTGATAAAAGCCAGTGATATTCAGCATTTGTTCAGTTCTTTTACGGCAGAAATGTTTGCATGGAGTGAGATCAGCAGATAAATATATCAGTTTAGAAAAAGTATAAATTTTTGCTCACTGGTTATAAGATAAGCAAGTCAATGGCTGCATTTTAATTGCTTCTGCATTTTCTAATATTCTCAACAGCAGATATTTCTCTTAATTGATATGCCAGTTAATGTGAATGAAAGAAATCTCACAGCACAACATAGTTATAACTGAGTATTCAATTGGAAGTATATGCATATTTATATGTAGGTTGCAATGCGTAGTATCTCCCAAAAGACTGTTTGAGACAAAAATTAAAGCCTCGTTTGTACCCTCTCGTGAATTTGATATCATTATCATGGCTTGACTTTGCAGACAAAGATTTAGGAGGGATTTCCACATCTGCAGAGGATGTGTCAACCACTGGGAGGTCCAGTTTTATGGTGTTGCCTAATGGAAACATAGATAGCCTTCAGGCCTTCTAATTGAGTTTTTTTTCAAAAGGTAGGGTATTAAGCCAAATTATATGGTATTGTTTTTAGGGATTGATTTTTTTTGTTACATCTCACCATAACTTAAATTGATCAAATCTATAGATTTTATAAGTACATAAATGAATCAACCTCAGTGAATGTGGTGCATCAAGCACTTACTAAGGTCACTCAAAGTCTTGAACTTGAGACTACAATGTTTATATCAAGAAGAGCAATTAAATAATTGGATGGGCCATCACACAAATACTATTGAAGAGAATCAGATGGCTTGGCTTGGAGTTTTCAAAAATAAATTTTGGCAATATGGCAGACAACTTAAGAGATTAAATGAATTGTTTCTATTGATTAAATATTCATAAGAAGCATCCTTACCCCCACTCTCTATTCCTCTATATAGATACTCATCTTACTATTTAAAAAAAATTTAACATCCACATAACATTTACACTTTCAAGTAGTGGCATATCCACTTACAGATTAATATATGCTAGGTGAAAAAGCATATTTACAAATAATTTGCAAAGAATTCAACAAAGTCAATATTCTGTGCAAAAAAAAAAAAATCCCTCCACTTCTATTTTCCCATTCTTCTCTACACAAATATTACTTCACCTCCTGTGTGTTGTTAAGCTCTTGCTTTTGAAAAGCAACATGAAGTTATTGTTTCTTAAATATTGCTTGTTGCAAATATATTCTGACCTTGTAAAACATTTAGCTTTAGGGCTTTTTGCTATTGGAAAGCACAAATGATTTCCTCATGAGTAAATTCATTAAGTCATCAATAGGCAAGGTAACAGTAAAGTCAACGTGCCTAGAGGGGAGTACATGAATCATTACACATAACATAGATATAGAGGCAATATGAACCATGTATGGCTCATATCATCATTTCCAGGGATGTTATGCAGACAATTTTAAAGCAAATATCCCATCTTATAAGTCTGTAACTAAGCTGGGTGGATATGTTCTTGCTTATGTATCAAAGAGAGTCAAAACACAACAGGAAACTTGTTTATTCAGACTCATGAGCAAACAAGAACTAATATTCAAATCGTTTCCTTTTTCTTTGGCCATCTGGTACTATCACAATTTTGACACCCAAAGAACAACATGTGTGGCAGGGCACCAGAAAAATTCTCAGAGCTGAAGTGACAGACTTTGCAATGATCAAATATTTACACATATAAAACACAATGAGTATATATATATATATATATATATATATATATATATATATATATATACATACATATATATATATATATATATATATATATATATATATATATATATATATATATCATTGTGTCATCCATAGACAAGTGTTTTGTTGAATTACAACTCTTACCCATCCAGTACCATCAGGTAAGATTGAAACCTTCACTTCAGACCCGGAGGCCAATATCCTACCTCTGCTCCACGGAACTGAATGGTCAGTAAGGTTGAATTTAAGCGATATATTTATTTAGGTTATATTCCCCATCCACCAGAGTGCTCCATTGAGTGTGTAACACCTGTCAATGAATACACAGATACTAGATTGATCCTAAGCAGAAGTGTGGGGAAACAACACTTTGATCTTGGGCAGAGCACATGGCTACCACACTGATCCTATGCACAATGCTGGGGAGCAACACTGTGATCCTAAGCAGAGCAGAGCAAATACAGGTACTCTGACACAATACAGAAGTTTTGACAGATACTACGCTAGTATATAGTAATATACTAATCAAATAAAGATCAAGTATGTAAAATCTTTCACTCACCTTAAGTGACTATTCTAAGAAGGACCATCTCTTATCACAAATGAAATCAATCACTCATTCACTACACCACAGGTACTTAACCACCCAAGATTATTAAATAAAAAGTTAAATCTAGTCTTTGATTTTCAAAATCAAAACCTTGTGAAGCTAAACACAACGTTGCATCAATAATTTATAACGGATCAAATGTAGCATTCGAAAGTCCAAAGATTTTTTCTTGTTTCTAATTTTTACCAACATTCAGTGTTTTTACCATTATCTGCACCGGAATTCTTCTTTCATAAGATCTCATTTCTTTTTAGTTATGCATAATTTTCAATATCGAGTCTGTATGGCTGTTAGAGTGAGAATCTACAAAATATTACAAACAAATATTCAGAATGTCTGGCACAAGGGCATATTTTGAGAAAAGAAAAAGTAAACCTATTCCCAAAATTAGTATTTGATGCCTGGCTTGTGCATAAACTTCAGTAATATAGTCATCAAAGCAGCTGATAGATTATCTGAATCAAGTAAAGTCTGACATGAGGCTATTTTTATGGAGCAACTATGATGACTGCACCCTACCAAGGTGTTACAGTGTTTAGTTACGACTACTTAGACAAATAAGGTAGTTACAGAAGAGTGATTATCCTAGGTAGCATTCAGCCACTCTCTTTTCTGTCAGCCATTGTGGTATGCCAGTGACAAAACATTGTGTCAAAAAGTCTGCCGACAAAACAGTGTGTGAAATACACATAAATAGCATCAGTAGGAATATGTAATTTGTAGGGATCAAAATCACTGTTAATGGTCTGCAAGACAAGGAATCTTTCCACTAAATGATGAGTAGGTCTTCCTGGGTTTTAGTATTTCCAATTAAGCCAACTGAAAGAGGATAAAAACTAGAAAATACTGGAGATCAAATTCACCCATCTCCATTGTCTGCAGCTGTAATTATTACTTCAGCTTTCATTTAAAACACTGGCATATAAGACAGGCATTTAATTCAAAAAACAAAAAACTATGCAACCATCACACCATCTAATGCACAGGATTTTTATGACTAGAGAA
The DNA here is from genome assembly GCA_963457665.1 of Thysanoteuthis rhombus. NCBI lineage: Eukaryota > Metazoa > Mollusca > Cephalopoda > Oegopsida > Thysanoteuthidae > Thysanoteuthis > Thysanoteuthis major. The sequence goes on from OY735212.1 coordinate 29,438,599, forward strand.
CCAGAGAACGATCTACTGAAACTCAATATGAACAGTTATAAGGCTTGGATACGTTGCATTAAGCGGTAGTCCTCAAAATACTCTTGTAAACTATTTGTCTTTTAGTTGAGCATATAGAATATAATCTTAGAAAAAATTGTCCTTTATTCATTTTTTTCTCATTAAACCAAATCTTTTGTAGAAATATTCCTTGCTTCTCTGACATGTTTTTCTTGTAAATTGCACAATATATTCGTTAGATTATAGCAATGGATTACCTTTTTTAATTTTTTTGAAAATTTTTATTCTCTAATTTTTTTTCTCCAGAGATCAAAATTTTCTATTATATTAGCTCAATTTTTTTTTTCCTTTTTGTGACTAGAACATTTAGTCATTGATATTCTGGGATAATCTAAAATATTCTTCAAGTAAACACAGAATGACTAGCAATCTAGGTTTGGACTGGTCGATATTCTATTTTCAGATTACTTTCCACAAAATTCTTTCAGTTTTATAAATAGGAGAATTTTCAAAAATTTCTTTACGCTTGGTTATCTGATTGCAAAAAATGTTCCTTTTAAAATTGAATTGGCTTTTTTTCAACTATAATACAGATTATCACAAAGAATGCTTTATGTTTTCGAATATGATTGTTGTTTACGTTTATTTCTGTAGATTCCTTATGGAACATAGGGCTGCAACCACTGTAAAGCAGTTTTAGGAGCAAGTAAATTTTGACGGATTGAGGTGTTAGAAATTTCAGAACAAAATTCAATTAATAATTATGTGTCAGCCAACTGACCAATTGATGCACCCTAATATGAAAATTTATAGAAGTATGTTTGTCGATACTACGTTTGTCAGCATATAAGATACATTTTCTTTTTCTTGAAATACAAAATTTATTTTATATGTGAGGGTTACATGCTTCAATATATCAAAAACAAATCTTCTTAGATTTAGATATTCAGTCTTTAAATTTGGTTTTGGTGTATATATCTATACATCCTAATGCTATAAAATGTGGTAAGGGTATGTCCATGCACATATATATATATATATATATATATATATATATATATATATACATTATACATATGTATAAAAAAAAAGACACATGCCGATTGAATACATATATAACTTCACAAACACACATTTTATAAATACATCTTTGCACATACATGCGTATAATAAGAATTGCTACCAACAAAATAACCTGTTTTACATATAAATAATTGAGAAGTGAAACTTGAAACTTGTGTAAATAATAGCACAATTACTAATTTTTAAGCCTAGGGCTTCCCTTCTCCGAAGTGCAGACAGGTCCATGCCACACAGATTTGGCTTGACAGCAACTTCCAAGCCTCCAGAAGATAGACAGACCATCCTCACCTCATCCTTGCGAGCAAGGGATAAGCCAATAACTATACCAACAACTAATTTCCAATTATCTTACAAGCATGGGGTTTGTAATGTAATTATAAAGTAAGTGGAAAGTGAGCACCACAACTGTATCACTGTGTGAAATTAGGACATTCATGGGAACAAGGCTGAATGTTGAATGCTAAAAGGACAGAAATACATGCCCCCCCCCCCACCGACCACACTATCTGAAAGTCGAGTGTTCCTATAGAAACCTTTTGTAAACACAGAAGCAATTGCCATCAAATTATAAGGGGGGGGATTTCTGAGCATTTCTAAACCTGAAAAATGGTGATGATGATATGTTAGGCTGAGTTGTCAGAGGTTGAGGTTAGGTGGTGAGAGATACAGAAAATTGGGATGTAGGAGAGAGGAAAAAGTTGTACATTGCCTCCTTAATGGATCCCTGCAAAGCAAACCCTAAATACTACTTTTACTTCTCATCTTTTTCGTAAAAGCAAAAAAGTTGCGTAAAGCAAATTTAAAAAACAAGTGGGGGATACTAGTAATTGCAAAAAAATAGCCAATTCCAATATAGGAATAAACGAATGTAGAGATTTTCCGAACAAACAAATCAGTATTGAAATTAAACAGTTCTTCATATTTGTATTGGTTACAAGCATAAATGAGCAATCTTTTATTTGCATGGAAAAATAGAAACAAAATCTACTGCAATACTTGTTATACTCATCATAGTAAAACATTGTTGGTCCTTTGCAATGTTGACAGGAGGAACAATTTTTCTACAGTTATTACTGCTTGGGCAGAAGTTATAGGAAAGTGGTTTGCCCAAACCTTCACCCACTTCTTTTTTAATGATCATAGCATGTTCGAGACAGGACAAGATAGTTTTGTCAAGAGATCCAGCAATAGGGCAAAGTGCAGCTGTGAAGACTCATAGTCTTCCAAAGGTCATTTGTGAAAAGTGAACATTAGTAGCATCAGCAGAAATTTGAACTTGGTTTGCCGATTCCATTTTTTTTGTGCCAATAGCAGTTACAGTACCTCAACTACTCTATGATTTAACATTATCTTATTTCAAATTCACTTGTTAGATTAATCTTTTTGTGCTTGTCCCAATGAATAAGTTGTGTGCTACTTTGAAATATTTCATCACCGATCTAAGAAATCCGCAGTAAGATCTAATGATGTAGAACAGCAAAAAAAAAAAAAGAGACTGTGTCAATGGCAAAGCTACATTATTAGATTCAATGTACAGTAAACACAACTTTCCAAGTCTCACCTCCATAATAACTACTAAAATCATTGCTTAAGTAAAGATGAAAAAAAAAAAAATGTAAATTAATTTTAGACGGGCAACTGACTTGCATTTGACTTCCTAGCATCCTTGGATGATACATGGGGGAGGGCCAGTTAGGATCTGAACATTACAGTTATAATCCTTTCAGTAAATATATTCAGAAAACTAACATTAATCATGTAATTGTTATTTCCTCGTGGGCATGAACAAGACTTCATGGCATATTTCAAACGCTCTTTCCCATGGATTATGAGATTAAAAACTACTCCCCAATTCAAATATTCCTGCTTTCATCAATCCACACTTAATTAGTACAGATTTTTAAAAAATAGAATAAATAAATAAAGTAACGAAAAAATGAACACATAAAATAAATAATCAAACTGTTTTGACAAAGGGCCAGGGAGTAGTATGAGAGGTCTGTTAGGAAAGTATTGAGCCATTTTGAATACCTCAAAAGCCAGTTTGCAGCATTGAAATAACTTGGCAATCAATCAGAGGGACCCTTACTGCACATGCATGAACAGAAACTCTCTTGTGTGGTTAGTCAGTCAGCAATGAAAATGCCAATGGGTTTACTCAGCAGTAAGATGTCAATGACATCTTGTGCACTCTGTGACCATCACATTCTCAATGACCCAGCGAGGAGATTCATTATATCTTGTGTAGTATTTTCAAGTTAATCACATCACCCAAGTCTGTCAGCCTTTTCACAGTCTAGATTTAGCTCCCAGTGACTTCTGACGTCCAAGTAGTTTGAAAAGTAAGCACTGTCGATTTATTTCGATTGAAGAAAAGCTAAACTGATGAAACATTGTACGAAGCATAAAAAGAACTATTTTGTGTACATCGAAAATCAATATTGCTAGCTGCTGATTAAGTATTGAAGTTTTTTAGACTAATTTTTGCAGATGATAAATTTGATAATGAATTCAGTCTTCATCCAAACATAATTTAAAGTCTTCCATGAAAAGAAATTCAAATTTAAGCACTCTCAAATCTTCTACTATGGACAGTCTTTATAAATTGAGATTCAAACCTATTCATGCTTTTAGAGGTGTTTTAAGTACAACCAAGAATGGGGACAGATTAGTCTTTGCTGTCTTAAGAATATTTGAGGGTAAAGCAATGCATTGAGACCATGACCCCAAACTCCTCTCACCCCCAAACCTTAAAATCATGTTTTTCAACTTGGGAAATTTGTGGGATTTCATTGTAGAAAAAGTTTTGTAGAAGGCTCTATGTTTGTGGGGCCCCCAGCAACTGCCTGTTGTGCCCATGCAATAAGACTGAACTGCTTCCTATTCCATACTATAAACTAATCCGAATACTGCTTATCCATCAGCAAGTTCTTCAAAGTGGTATTTCTCCATCGTTCACATTGATAAGACAAAATTGTATATAGTGATAACATCAAATTTAGGAAACTATCAGCCTTTGAATACAAGTCTGCAAAGAAAGACAAACATCTGGACACAGCAAGTTTCACAGTATGGAAGCAACATGGTAACCAATATTCTGAAGCAGATAATGAAACTTAATTTATTCAATTTGACCTCTGATTCTCCTGTATATTATTCTGGTATCTGTATGTACAACTGTTACACTTTTCTACATAGGGTCAAAGAGTAGTATCACTCTGATCCCTAGCCCTCCCCAGCTGGAATAGGTCTTTTTGACTGAGAGGTCTATATGATAATATCAAGTAAGTAGAAAAGCAAGGGAGAGCAGGAGAGAGGAAAAGATGGCATTAGCAAAGAAAGGTAAGAGGTAAGAGAGCTACAAACAAAATGAAAAAGAAACCAGGTGATAGGAAAAATGAATATATATACATGTATAGAGAGGGGGAAGAGATGGAGATTAAAAAAAGACATAGCAAGACACACTTGCAGGCTAGATATCAAAAGATGATGAATAAGAGATAGAAAGGAAAATATGGATAAAAAGGCTTGAAAATTGTGATACATCGAAATTCTTTATGGAGAGAGAGAGAGAGAGAGAGCAAAAGGAAGATATTAGGGAGGATGCATTAGGAACCACAAAACACCTAGAGAGCTCATACCTCTGAACAATGCCTTGCACAATAAAAAACTGGAAAAAATTGAAGGAAAAAAATCAAGTGGGAGAACTCTAAATTTAAAATTATTGAGTTACTGCTCTCATAGCTTAAATCTTTATTTACTCTATTCCTGCAGAATGATAAAGATCTTACATTGAAAAAAAACCCCGGATCCATCCCAAAGTTTGATTGAATCTTCTTGTAGTTCACAGTCCACCCTTGCACGAAATTTCATTGAAATTGTGTGGACAAATATTAGAATGACGGACACAATTGGATACATATACCTTTATCTACTTAGTTGACAGAGGTTCCCATTTTCAAACATGGAACCTAACCAAGAGACAGACCCGTAAATTGAGAACCATGCAACGTGCACATGAAAGAATAATGCTGGGCCTCACATGGAGAGACCACAAAACAGCACAGTACATCCGAGAAAAGACAAGAGTTAGGGACATCATAGAATCCATTAAAAATCTCAAATGGCGGTGGGCTGGCTATGTTGCAAGAACGGCAGACAATCGATGGACATTGCGACTCACAACATGGATCCCCCGAGACCACATGCGCAACCAAGGCCGGCAAAATGTTAGATGGAGAGACGAGCTAGACAAGTTCAGGAAGTACTGGCTCTGTGACGCCCATGATAGGGAAGTGTGGCAAATCCTGCGGAAGGTCTATGTCCAATGACGGACGTTAAAAGACTGATGATGATGATGATGATGATGATTCCCATTTTCTGCATATGAACCCATCTTTGTATAACATCAAAATAAAAACATGGATAGGCAAAAAAGATTGGAAGGGAAAAGACGGAGAATTAGAAGATAAGTGAAGAGGGAGTGAGAGAGATGCAGAAGCATGGAATAATGGATTACCTTAGTAGTCAACTTCAGTGGAATTTCCATTGATCCAGCAAGCACTTAAATTATTACAAGTTAATGAAAAGTGCCTATCTAGCAATAAGAAAGGTTAGTCACACTATAAAGCAAGCACAGCAAACTTCTTATAACATCCAATAAAATAAGATCTGCAACACTGTAAAGTAAAACCCTACATGACTAATGTACTGGTTTACAGTTTAATGCCTATAGCTGTTGGTGAGGCAAATCAATCATAATTCATAGAGGAAAATTTGTAGAAGAGGCAAAGAATTAGCACCCCTATGTGATTAGTTTTAGGAATTAGAAATATGATGAACAGTGTGACATTTCTGTCCCTTTTTCTGTCTGTAAAAATGGTCTCTACCAGTTAATGGTAACTATGTTGCTGATAGAAATATTTCCTACCCAACATTTGAAACAATGGATGCTTTCATTTGAATGAGTTGTCACTTTTTTATAAGACCTCAGATGAAACTGGTGAGAAATGACATTTTTTTAAATACCTCTAACAGTTTTGAAGAGGAGAAATACCAAGTTTTGAAGTAATGTGATGAAATCACTTGAACCCCAGAGAAGTGTGTTCTTCTGGAGTTTGAGCAGTTCCTTTACATTCTCTTGATTCAAGACTTATTAGTTCACTTTTCAAAGCTGTTAATATGTCAATATTTTTTTTATTCAGAAAAATCAATAGAAAACCGAATATATCTGTGGATCTTTTCACAGATAACTACTGAATAAAATAAAGCAGAGAATGATATTTTTTACTTAAGCCATCTCTTGTTTTGGAGGTTATCTGATATGTTCATCCTCACTAAAGAGTGGTATAATGTAGCTGTTTTATTGCTATCAAGATATAACGTTCATCCACTTTATTTTGAATGAAAAATAAAATCTTTCAGTTATAAACATTTTTTTGATGTAAGCATCCAAGAATTGTTTTAGACCAATACCATATGTTTTCAGACATAAATTTTTGATTAGCACTCTCTGATTATGTCGGGATGACAATATGATTGAGTCAATGGGTTGAAAAAGAATTTTGCCTCCATTATTACTGGTGGATTTTGAGAGACCAAAAGTATTGGATTTGATATTAGATTTCATCACTGACCACAACTTGTTACTAAGTATAACTAAAAATTCTGTATGATTCTCAGGGTACTGCCAGTATCACTAAGACTGATAAGATGCCATGAATGAACCACTGAGAGAAAATTATCTTTCTTTGTTCCTTTTCTTTCTACCTTCCTTTCTCTTTCTTTTCTTTCTTTCATTCAATTGCCTTGACCCTGACTAAATTCCTTAGAACTGGCATTTTTACTCTTATCCTGTTGTCAGATTCCAGCAAACCTCTGACAATCAAAAATCTCTCAATGGCTATTCATTGGATCTGACATTTCTGTTTTTCTCGCTAAACATAATGTTCCAGGAAAAAACAAACACATTCAATCCCCTTGTAACACAAAGCAGTAATAGAAATCTGGCCGTCTGAATCAACAGAGTAAGGGACGACTGCTTCAATGCTATAAAACGGAAATATAAAGACTTTTTTCGCTGCAAGAATGTTTTTTTGTTATATAATGGATGATTACCGCATTAATTGACTGAAATGAATAGAATACAAAATAATTGCAAGCGAAGTGAGATATCTAATCATGGTTACTGGGCAATTACATAACTAAAGCAAAAGTAGTTGTTGGTGCAAAAAATAAAGCTCATCTTAGGTCAGTATAAATAGTATTGGTTTTAACATTTTAACAAGCATCTCAAAATAAATTACTCTCTGTGTCAATAAACTCATGTAGCAGCAGCAAGAGAGAGTGAGAGTGTTTGTAGGGTATACAGCATTACCAGTGAAAGTCTGCAGAATTATGATAGTCAAACAACTACCTGTGCTTTTACAAAGTTGAATGGGAATGCAAGGAAGAAACCCTTCTTACATACCTAGCTCATTCAATAAATGTGCAAAATCATAATGTTATGAAAGATATATACAGCTTATAAATGTTACAGATTTTACAATAAATATAGTCACTACTAAGGTTTGAATATTGTTTTGCACTAAGCTCCCAAGTGGGGAAGGTCAGCTTACCTTGAAAATAAGGCATTCACAGTACTTGCTCTTCATCATCATCAGTCTCTTGATGTCCATCATTGGACATAAACCTTCTCTATCATGTATGTTGTGGAGCCTGTACTTTCTGAATTTGTCTAGCTTGTCACTTCATCTAGTACTCAGCTGACCTCAGTAGGGCATAGGATCTCTGCGGATCCATGTCATGAGTATTTAGAGATATAAGCAAGCTTTGATACAAGGTCAGTACAATTGAGCATCCAGTGAAACTAAAACTCACTAACAATTGCGAGAAAGATTTGACATGGCTATCCATACCAGTTATTCCCAAAATGTTATGAATGAATATAGTTAGGCCAGAAAGAAAGCTTCATGTACTAATAAAACTATTGTATCAAAATAAGTCCCATGCTACGCAGATAGTTCACAAAAAAAAACTCTACTAGAAATGAACATTTCCAAGATTTGTGTGTACAATATTCCATGAGAAAACAGAGGCAGAGGAAACAAGGGTAATACCAGTTGATCTGAAAAATATGACTTTAGGGACACTGAAAAGATGTGGAGATACTTTGAAATCATGACTGGTGTGAGACAGGAGAATACCAATTTTTATGGGAGGGAGCCAAAAAATATATAAAGAGGGTATGTGGTAAAAAAATTGCGATAAAACAAAACGACGAAGATGAGGAAGTCAGTCCAAATGAATTTTCATGCATTAATAAAACTCCTCATGAATCCGAAGCCAACAAATGAAATCAAATGAAAAATTGCTTAGTCACATAATGTAAGCAGATCAAATAAAAAAAATTAACAACTATCATGGGTACCTCAGGAGCAGTCTATGACTCAAGATGACACTGGATTATTTTATAGGCTATGGAGCAATATATAAGATTCATCATCTACTATCAGATAAAACCCATTTCTCTGTTCATCTTCCTGAGGCAATTTAATTTGTCATCATCATTTTAGGCTTAATTTGAGGCAGTTTTTCTTTCATGTAAAGAAATCTTTTTATCAAAGTATTTTGATTTCTCTTAAACAACATATTTTGGAAGCTTTCTCAATGTATTGAAAGATAAGTCTAGCTTGAAGGAGAAACACAGACATGTCATTAATATACAAACAAGAGTAAAAGATTTTGATTGTTTTACATTGACAGCAGCATACACCTTAACTAGTCATAAAAAAACCATCAAACATAGGGTTTGTTTCCTTTGAATTTACTTACCTTATTAAAACCAGCTTTGAGAAGTGGAATAATACAGGGTTCCTCTTTATCAGCAGGACTGAAAGTAGAGATGGAAAAAGAATGGATAAGTGGGTGTAGGAAAATATTCAAAATGATAGATTAGCATTTGAAACACACAAGACACGAGATTCAAGATGACAGGTTTTCAATTGAAACCCACGATAAAAGCAGAGATTCCAGATGATAGATTTGTACTAAGAACTAACAAAAATTAAAGATCCTAGATTTGAATTTGCAACTTGAAACTTATAAAAAAAAGGGGTTTCAGATTTGCATTTTAAACTAATAGAAAACAAAGATCCTAGCAGATAGATCTGCAAATAGAACTCATAAAAAACAGATACCAGATGACAGATTTGCATTTGAACCCTCTCCACAAAAAAAATCCTAGATGACAGACTTGCATTTGAAATTCATAAAAAAATAAAGATTCTAGGAGGAAAATTTATATTCAAATTTCATTTGGATGTATTTTTCTGACGGCAATCAAATACAATAAGCTATTCACAAGAGAAATTTTATAAAAATTCTAGATTTAAAAAAAAAAAAGTCATAATAGAATGTATCACTTGATAGCATTCTGATTATTTGGGACCAGATTTTATTCTATTTTTATTGTCTTTTTCCAAATTTCTTGTCTACTGTATTGATAGAACAGCAGCAGCAGCAGAAACATTAAAAGGCATCATAGATGGAAGAACGGGTTCAAAATAATCAATGTATGATAGTGAGAATATCTTATTCAGGAAATTCAGACAAAATTTGCCATCAATTGAAAAAAAAAAAAATCAGGCCTGAGAAATTTAGCATTGTAGTCTGATTAATCAGTTGAAAAAGTATTCCAACTGGAGGCATGGAGTTGAAAGCACTCCTTATAACTTGTCACAACCCTGAAAAGAAGTACACTTTCTGACATCCAAACTGAAAGCAATTAACCATAAAAGGATAAGTAAACTTTGTAAGCTGTCCGTGATAACATGGAGATCTGTTCTAGGTAGATGTAGTGGTCTACTTTCTCTAGTTCTGCATCTTTGATTCTGATCGTTGTGATTTTATTTCCGACGTGATTGTTACACATGATCTTTGTCTCGCTAAAGTTCATGTATAGGCTGACTTTCTTGCTTTCTCTGTTTGGCTCATCTAGCATTAGTTAGAGGTTGTGTAGGTTCTCTATGAAAAGGGCAATGTCGTCAACAAATCTGAGGTTGCTCAGATATACATGTATATAAATGAATTATTATTTATTTGTTATTCATTCAAAAAAAAAGTATCCTAGCATTAGGACAGTTTGCTTTATACCACTTTGATTTTAGAAAAGACCTCTATCCATCACATCTTTGAACTGTATCTGTGAGCTTCTGTGCTTCATCGGGATTGATTTTGTGTAAGTGAGAATCTCTGGCATATCTCATTGGCGATCCTCTCTATCTTATCTCTCCATCTTACATCTGGTCTTCCCATACAACATTTGCTATTCTTTTAGCACCTATCTCTTGAGCATTTGCACTATATGTTATGCCTTTTTCAGGCTATGTGTCCTGCCCATTTCCATTGCCTAAATATCCTTTATAATTTACTTTGATCTATTCTTGGATCGATGTTGATCCTTTCTTATCAGAATTATTCCTAACATTACTCTTTGTGTGAATCTAAACTTGTTTTCAAGTGACTTTGTTAGTTTTCATCTTTCACTTCTATACATTATAGCTGGATTGTACTGTATATATTATAATATAGCTTATATATATATACATACATATATATATATATATATATATATATATATATATATATATATATATATATATAGACACATAAATAGATATGTATAGATATGTATATATATATATAGACACACACATATATATATAGAGAGAGAGACACACATATAGAGAGAGACACATATATGTATAGAGAGAGACACACATACATATATATGTATATATGTATATATATTTATATACATATTGACATATATATACATATACACACATATATATTGACATATATATAAACACATATATATATAGACACACACACACACATATATAGACACATATATAGACACACACATATATATATATACACACACACACACACATATATATATATATATATACACACACATA
>OY735212.1:29452164-29577164 GCA_963457665.1 Thysanoteuthis rhombus
GTTGTTAGGCATTGTTCCTATTTCCTTTGCAATTTCCAGTGTCTTGAGACATACGTCAGTTGTGTTGGCTCCCATGACAACCATTCTGTGTTCCTTCAACCAGTTGATCAGCCCATCTCCCAACTTTAGAAATGCAGATTTCCTCTTGTCTGCCTTCTTTGACTTCTGCATAGATTGAAGTTTTTGCTCTCAGAATGTCTTAAGTGACAATCAGCTACTCAGTTCCAATTTTTCTCAGCAGATAAGACTCTTTTATTTTTTTCTGCATTTGTGTGAGATGTTCACTTAGATACCATGTTCAAGAGAGTGGACAGAGTCACATGAGTATAGGGAGTTTATTTTACGACAAACAGTGCCTGGCTGAGATTACTGAAGGGAAAGCTATCGCTGAAATGGTGCCATGGGTGACTGACAAGGGGTTGAATTGAATTTCTGCTTCTTTGTAAGCCATTTACAGATGAAGTAGTAGTAGTAGTAGTAGTAGTAGTAGTAGTAGTAGTAGTAAACTCTTCTAGTTTATGCGGTTTCACAAAAATAGCCACTAGCCACTGGAATGTGTGCTTATGTATAATTTTTTGTCGCTATTAGTGTGAGTTCATTTTTGCAAATAGTTTGTTTTTGTGAGATGTCTGTGTGTTTGTTCTAAATACAACATAAAATTTGTTTCAAAACATACTGTAAATTACAAAATCTTATTTTTAGTTGATACGAACCAGGTTAAAAGTTGAACAGAGGTTAAATTTAGCCACTACAAATTCTGAAAAGTTAGTGCGTAATATACATGAAAAATGTTTTTTCCCAGGATTTCCATGATAAGGAGAGTGTATTAAACATTGATAATTGTGGTAATAAATAAGGGTAGGCAATTGTGTGATAATCCTCATATTCTTACACATTTTACTGCAGGCATGAAGATCAATGGTTCTACACTACAGTTCTAAAACTGCCATTTGGGCTTTAATAGAACAACTCTGGCCACCAAAAGTGTTGAAAGGTTCTATCCTTTTTTTTATATGCATATGTTTACGTATTTGTTTGTGTGCTTGTGGCCATACCATTTTGTATACATAGTTGAAAATTGGCATCAAAACTCCAATAGACCCCTACTAAGAATAGATATTTTGATTGCAAAGAAAAACAGCTTTCTTTTTACCTCTTTGGGGCCTTATTCTTACGGGTTTATTGAAAACATCTAGATTCTGGAAGATCCATTTAGATGTTTTCCAGGTAAAAATAGCAGAGATGTCATGAATGAAATTTACTCTGACCATATTATTCTTTGGACTTTTTTTTACATGACTTCAAATTTTGATGCTACAGTTGTTCAATTATTCAATGTGATGGCGAGTTAATTTATTATTTATAGTGTCATTGAAGAAAGGAGTTTAATGCAGTCAATGCAAGTACCAGTAATGTTAGAACTTATTCAAATGTTATTTTTGTATGCATGCTGAGAACACTGTCCCACAGCCCTTGTATAAGGGAGGATCAATCCTCCTCAAAACTTCAATTCTAATTTTCAGTTCTTTTTTAACACAATTTGATTTAGGCCGTCACTCTATAGCAGTGACAAAACAATAAAGATTGGAAATAAAAAATAAGCTCCCAGCAAGACTTCAACTCACATTTCTCTTGGTAAAATTCATAAGCTGCTTTAATCATCATTATCAGTCTTTCATCGTCTATTGTTGGATATAGATCTCACCCAGGATTTGCTACACTTCTCTATTGTGGGCTTGTTTTGCCGCCAGCATTTTCTGAATTTGTCTAGCTTGTCTCTCCATCTAGTACTCTGCCGGCCTTGGTTGCGTATGTGATCTATGGGGATCCATGCTGTAAGTCATGTTGTCCATTTGTTGTCAGCTATTCTCGCAACATGACCGGCCCATTGCCATTTGAGTTTTTAATGAATTCTATGATGTCTTGGATGCCTGTCTTCTCCCGGATATATTGTTCTGTCTTGTGGTCTTTCTATGTGAGGTTGAGCATAATTCTTTCATGTGCACGTAGCATGGTTCTCAGTTTGCTGGTATGTCTCTTGGTTAGGTTCCATGTTTCCACTCCACATATGACTATCAGAAGAATGCATTGATTGTATACCCATCCTTTTAGGATTAAGGGGATCTTCCTGTTTTCAAAGGTTGAGCTTACTCTGTCAAAGACTTACCATCCTAGAGTATTCTTCACTTGATTTCTTTTTTTGTGGGTTTCATAAAGATTTGTTATCCACGGTAGATGTAGTGGTCTATTTTTTCCAGTTTTACATCTTTGATTTTGATAATTGTGTTCTTATTTCTGACATACTTGTTGCACATGACCTTCATTTTGCTGAAGTTCATGTGTAGGTAGACTTTTTTGCTTCCGCTGTTTGGTTCATCTAGCATTAGTTGGAGGTTGTGTAGGTTTTCTGCAAAAAGGGCGATGTCGTGTGCAGATCTGAGATTGCACAGATATTTGCCATCTATTTTTATTCCTCTATTCTCCCGATGATTTGCATACTGAAAATTATAAGCTGCTTTACCATCTAATAAAATGATAATTAATAGCTTTAAAGATACCTTCATTTTGTGTTTGACACTAGCTGTGTGAGTTTAATCGGAAAAAGGATCCACAAATTGTTTCAGGCTGACAATGTGACATATTATTCTAAAATTTAGCTCTGATTTAAAATAACTTTTAAATAAATCTTCTTAGCAGCATTCAGTTTGTTGTACATTCATATTCATTATGTCTACAGTAATTCTAAGTCCTTTATTATTGGAGGGAGCAGTGCATTTATACGTTCAGTAATTCAGCAGTAGAAACTGATATGAAGAAAGAAAAACATGGTAACATATCAAACTATCCAAAATGTTTATGACAAATGGTGTCTGCCCTTTTTTTCTGACTGAATTTATTTATATATAATACAGTTGCAATCATACCCTCTTTACCTGCTACTTCTTGCAGTAAAAATTCCTCAACTATTTATCAGTCTTTTATTTAGTGATTCCTCCGTGGCCGCGTAACTGTAAGCACTGTATAGTGTGTTTGGATATCATTTTATTTATTATTCTGCTTATTTGTATGTACCGACTGTTTATCGTTTCTGATTATTATTCATTTCTTCTCTAGTGTCTTCTTACACCAATAAAACTTATTGATTTATTTGTTTTTAACATGTTCTTGAGTTTTATTACTCCTTTCCCTTTTTGATATTTCACCACTTTCAAAGCTTAAGTTGATAAAAAAAGCGGACAGTAGAAAACCTGATCAAGTAGAAATAAAAAGAGCATATTATTAGTATTTTATGAGCATTTATAATAAATGAGTATTTTGGCCCAAAACCTGATAAGAGAACATAGTTGAAGAGTCCCAACTGAACTGTGGCTACTACTATTCCTCTGAGTTGAAAAACATTTTGTTATTAAAGAAAATACAGCAAAAAAAAAAATAACCCATGGCCAATTGTTAAAAGTGTAAAATACTGGCTTACAGTAGCATTAAAAAGATTTGAAAAAATTAATCATGTTCCTCTGTAGGTTCTTCCTTAGTTGACACAACAATCAAAATCAAGTAAGTTTATTGTTTTATGACAGACTTGAGCTAATAAAAAGAGATGCCAGCTTTTGATCATTTAAAAATATACTGTACGTTACTGCTCCCAAATAACCATAATATTTCTGTTTTTAGTTTGGGTGGATTTAAATGCATTTTCTTTCCACTGTTAAAGAAAGATTTAAACTTTACTGAGATATCATTATTTGGGTGTAGAATGTACCTTAATTCTCAATAGTCTCAAGTAAAAAGCCCACAATACACAACTATTTGAAGTAAATATAATTTCTTTTAAAAATTGTACAAATGAACATCTTATGAAACATCTGTTCTTAATGCCTGAACACAAATCACTTAATTTTTTTGATCCACAAAAGAAATATTTTGCTTTTGATATGAAAGATATATTTTCAAATTAACAAAAATTATAGTTTTTGCATCTATCAATTTGATAGTGTACAAGAACAGGAAAGGGAGCTAGGATTTTCCAAAGTCAGTCATAAGTTGGTTTTCAGGGGCCAATAATTAACTGGAATCTTTAGCCATGATTATTAAAAAGACAATGATCCCAAGATTGTTAGAAACACATGGATATTCCCTTCTCACTAGAATACTAATCAATGTAGTAAAGAGCTGAGCAAATACTGTATATACTGGGCAATAAGATGAATGGTTTAGAAGGGTATTTATACTTATCACTCACTGCAACTCATTCAACTCCCATAACTGTTCATATTGAGCTTCAGGAGACTATGCTATATACCGGTCAGTGTATTCTTCAACCTTCCTCAAATGCACTATTTATCCAGTATGATGTTTTTTTTTCATGGTTGATTGACCATAGGAGGTGCCTGAAAGCTCTTCTTTCTTTTTGCTACTATCCTTTAGGATAAGGGTGAGCATGACTCCTATCCCTAGTTAGATAACCACTAACTCTCTACCCGTCTTTTTTTCAGAGAGGCACTGACAAATATTTTTGAAGTCTTCGGTGTAACTTGACAAAGGATTGATTCCTGGCTGCTTACAGTGCCTGGTATTTCCAGACGGTTACCCATCTAGTTAATGACCAGGCTCACCAAGGCTTAACATTAGTATTTTACGAGAACCGGTGTGCTCAACACGATTAGAATATACATATAACAAATGTTCCCAATACAATCTGACTATACTTTTCTCTTGTGGAGGATTCTATATTTTGGCATCAAAAATTCCTGAAAACTCCGAGTGCATATAAATTGCCACTGAGTGTATATATAGTGGAGGAAAATGCAAACTTCTCCAAGGGGCATCTAGCATATCAGTGAGGGCGGAAGAAAGTAAAGGAGATACATATAATTGGAATACATCAGGATGACAAGTTTTGGCCCCAATGAGACAGATTAGCAAGAAAGTTGGTAATTATTACAAATGTTTAATTCTGTTCCAGCACAACTGGCTATTATTTGTAATCAATGTTCCGTTAAACCAGAATTCAATGTACATAAATATTAATGTAAAATTCTTTCAGAATACATAAGTGTATGCATATTGTGGAAGCTCCTAATATCTAATCATGTAGATGCCTGACATATTCAAAAAAGCCAAACATGCCCCATGATAAACTGGTATTGGCTTTACTTGATCATGAGCTGACAGCTGCATAAACACACATACATATATGTATATCGCTTTCTTGTCATGTCAACTGACAAACACAGAATGTGTAACAGATTTAGTGTCTGAATAAGGTTTGCTAAAAGTTAGGGCTGCATTGAAACATGTCAGCTCCACTTTGGATTTAATGAAAGGAGAATGATGAAAAGGGAGTCAGAAGAAGATTGGGGCCATTATTGATTTTATCTGTTTTCAATGGCAACCACTGGTGATACCAATAGGCCTAAAGATGCTGTCACCATGGTAACACATTCAATGACCTTTTTCCCTGCTTTTTGTCCAAGTCCAAACATTGTTTAAATGCATATTAACAAGTGTTTTTCCCCATAAGCCCTCAGTCTATAATGATTAAAGAATAAACATGAAGCCAGAAACATTTTTCCAAGGAATTGTTTTCCAATTTGATTCACTTTTCACCAAAAATGGACCATCATGATTGAATAAAATGAAGTAAATGAAACGAATGAAAATTATTCCAAAGAATTAGAAAAACAAAATTAAATTAAATAACAAACGATGAATGACAGATAATAATACAAAAAATGTGTACATGAACAACAATGAGAAGTAAACAATAAAAAAGAGAAAGATTAAAATGCAAAGAAGCACAATGTTTGATCCATTTAACTGGATTTATGATGTATAGCATCGGAAGTGAACACTACCACTTGGAACAAAAATCACTTTTGTAAAATAGGTAGGATCAAAATTGCAAAAAGTCTTTGAAGACAAAGAAAAGATGAAATATCCTGACCAATCAAGCAATATTTTTCAACTGATGAAAATGAGGAAACCAGACTCCGAACACAATTCCTACGGCCGATCCATAAATAGAACTTAGGAAACTTGGTTAGTCAGTAGGCTTTCAAACATCAACATGACTCCATACTACTCACTACAATATCCAGTAGGCTTTCAAATGTCTACATGGCACTATGCTACTCACCACAACACACCATCTTTTATCACACTCAGATCAACATTTTATGCTTGAACATTTTAGTCCAGATGTATCCAGTAAGATTATCAACCTTTTTTTAATTTCACATTTTGAATAAACATTTCCTATTTACATAGAAGCATATGTACAACAACTTTGACAATTTTTTTATCACAATAACTTAAACGACAAAACACTATATATGTACATGCACACATTTTTTTTCAAAAGTATCAACTTCTGTATAAAAATTTCATTTATTCTTTACAACCACAAAAAACCTTGTTCTTTTTCTTAGAAAAGATTGAAGCAACCAAACTAAATAAAACCATCTAACCAAGAAACAAAGAGAAGATAAAAGATGGTGCACAACAGCAGTCATCAATAAAGGCTAGGGGTTTCAAAGTTATTAACAAAACTCTTAATGCAGGAGCAAAACAAGTAATGAGAGCGCTTGAAGATGATTCTACAAAAACTTCTATTCCCCCAAATAAGGAATGCAGAAAAATTAACAAAATATACTAATCACAAGCAACCAGTTCAAAGATTTCTCAGAAGTTACTCCATGGGAGGTGGAACAAGCCATCAAATAAAGAAAGAAAGGGAAGGCCCTCTGGACTATATGATATTACCATTGACCTACTCAAAAAAGCTGGTAAAGTCAATACTAGGACCTAACCACCCTATTCAACTCATGCCTCAAACAAAGTAAAGCAAAACTTCATTCATTATGGTTTTATATAAAAAAAGGGAAAGATCTCAACTATAGGTCAATAAGTCTACTGAACTGCATCTACAAACTTTTTACCAAAGTGATCACCAACTGAATCACCTAAGCACTAAACAAACAAAAAAACATGGGAACAAACTGGCTTCAGAAGAAGCTACTCAACCACTGACCACCTCCATTTGGTAAATCAACTAAAAGAGAAAACAGCAGAATATAAAATGCCATTCACTATAGCATTTGTTGGCTCCAAGAAGGCCTTCTACTCAACTTTGAGAGGACATCCTAAAGGTTATTGATGCTATCATTCATAAAGGCATAGATCTGTATGTCAGAGTATTGCAATCTATTAAAGACTTGGACCCCTTCCAACTCGCAAAAGTGGCAAGACAAGCCTGCCTTGAAATGATTTTCCAGAACCTAGACTGGGAAAATGAAGAAAGAATAGACAGTGAATACCTGAGCAACCTCAGATTAGCAGACGACATAGTCCTTTTTGCTGAGAATCATCATGACCTCCATATGATGCTGGGCAGACTGAATGAATCAGGCAAGAGAGTTGGTCTCAAAATGAACTTCAGTGAAATAAATGTCATGTACAATGAATATGAATCACAATGTGGATCCAAGTGATCAAATGCAAAACACAGCAATCAAAATCGAAGATGCAGAAGTGGAAGAAGTAGACCACTACATCTACTGAGGACAACGAATCTCCATGAAATCCTTACAAGACAAAGAAATCAAGAAAAGAATCACTTTAGGTTGGCATGCTTTTGGCTGGGCAAGCTCAACCTTCAAGAAAAAAAGAACCCCATTCATGCTAAAAAGAAGTTATACAACCAATGCATCCTCCTGATGGTCACCTATGGAGTTGAAACATAGAACCTAACCAAGAGATAGACCCTCAAACTGAGAACCATGCTGCATGCACATGAGAGAATCATACTCAACATAACATGGAGAGATCACAAGATAGCAATCTGAGATATCGAATCCATAAGAAAAATTAAATGGCAATGGGCTGGGCTGGTCATGTTGTGAGAATCGTAGACAACCATTTGACATCATGAATCAGAATGTGGATCCAAGAAATCACATGCAAAACTAAGCTGACAAAATATAAGATGGTGCAATGAAGGAGATAAGTTCAGAGAGTACTGGCTCCATGACACATGATAGATAGGTCTGGCAAATCTTGGGGAAGACCTAAATCCAATGACGGATGCTAAAAAGCTGCAGCTGATGATGAATAAAAATACTTGAAGACAAATATTTTCTTACCACTCTTCTTTGGTAGTTGCTGCTATGAGGACAGGGAAACTAAAAAAGCAAAGCCAGGACCTTCTCTCACAAAAACTCGGCTAAAGTAAGGTATAGTAGAGCCATGCCACTGCTGTTGGAGCTTCATAGAGCTTTGAACTCATTTCACCCTTATTAACAGTGAATTTCAAAATATTAAATTGTAGTCTACTTAGTAAGTTCTCAGAGACAGATGTTTTACCGATTTGAATCTTGGCAGAGACCACTGCAGATGCATCTCGTGTATGCTTTCATGATTTAGCCTTAGCATAATCCTATTTTGTAACACTTGGATATATGAAAGTTCTGTGCCAACTTCTGCTTGGATCAGAATCATCATATAAAGGATGAAAATTTACACCAAAAATGTTCTTGTACAAAATATTTGATAAACAGAAAAGGAAAAATGGTCAATTTTGTTAATAATTCATATACTGCTCAACTTTAAAGCCTATAACTCTCGGTGCTATTTATGTATAACTCAACTTTGCATATAAGACTCAGGAGTATATTTTTTGAAAGAGAAAAAGTGGGTCTTACATGTCATCAAATATGGTTCTTGGGCGTCATATATTTCGGCAGATAAGACAATCTTCAGATAAGACAAGATCCCATTTTTAGTCTGAATTGGTTTAGACTATTGTTTCTGTATCTGGCCATTTTGGGGGGTGTTTATGAATGCTTCAAACGTTGTCCCATCTGCAGTAATGTATAGTACCTATAATTACAAATGCATGCTAGTAATTACTCATGATGAGGTATCTCTGGGAAATGTAACTGACTTTTCAAGTTCAATGAAGTCTTTTTCCCCTCCTATAGTCAACTGAGTTTTCAGGCAACAATGTTTTGTCTGTGCCAACTTCTTAAGCTTGTTTCTTTTCAAACTTGAACTACCAATTAATAAGCTTTGCCAAATGGCATGGGGGACTGGATTATAAACCTCAAAATCCCCAGTCCAATGCTCTGACACCAGGAATAGAAATCTCTCTCAATATTGGAAAAATATGAACTAAGAACGAGTGAAGAAAACAGTAACAGAGAGATACCTTTGGCTTCATGTCTTATACTGAAGTATAAAAGGAATTTTGTTACATTTATTTTTAAGATTTAAGAGTAATTTACAATAAATTCTGTGTTCTCCATTACAGACTGCTATGAACCCCATTGAGTCTAGAGTCCTATATTTCATTCATTTGACAGACTATCAGTGACATTTTTGCCACTACACTGATAAAAGACAGACAACATCAGAGAACACATACACACTCACATATATACATAGAGAAGTACAGTATTTTCCTTCAAATATTTACATAATTTAGATACAATTAATATTTGTATATATCTCTCTATATATGTGTGTGTATATATATATATATATATATATATATATATATATATATATAAATAATCAGAAAAAAACACTGACATATACACACTTAGCATAATATATATAGCATACGCATTCTATACATGTATAGAGTAGTAAAGACTCACAATTCAAACTAAAATTATGTGCATATATGTGGGTAATGTGAGTATATTATACATGTATGTATAGAGAGGAGGAGATAGATAACATTCATATACATATTATATACAAATATTCACACATCCAGAGGCACGTACACATAAAACCTCATGGTTGGCCTGTTTTGAATATATACACATTGCCGCTCAGGATTATAGGCACCCTTGAATTTTTTGTATAATCAGTGCAATACCTTAAAAAATAAATGGAAATTTACCAAATTCTTACCATCAAAATATTTTGATATGAGGTAGTCGTCATTGTTGCTAAAACAGGTATGCAACCAAATATAAGGGAAGGGTGCCAATATTACTGTCCAGGTCATATTTTCGATTTCCTCTTGGAAATTACTACTAATAGTGATTTTTTTGTTAAATTACGTTGGACATCCAATTGAAATATTCTGATGATAAAAATTTGTTAGATTATCATTTATTTCTGAAGATATTGTGCAACTTATACAAAAAATTCAAGGATACCAATAATCCTGTGTGGTGCAGTAAACCTCCGTAGTGAAAAAACGTCCAAGCCTGCATTTTCCTCCAAGAAACTAAGATAAAATAAAAATAATAATGAATAAATCAAAATATGTATTTGAACTCAAAAGAAGATTCCAAAAATAACAGAAACCCTATCCACTCCGTATTTTGATACCAATGACGTATTTCAACATCTCACAGTTTTCATGGTTTGAAATTTCATCAACCAAAATTAGCTGAATGTTGCAAGACCTATCAAGTATAAAATGCAGTTATTTCAACAAAAAAAATACCCACCAATAATTTTATCCTTCAAACAGCCGATTCAGTTTATACACTTGCGTATATATATACTTGCACATCTATGTGTATGTGCACGAGAAAGTTTGCATTTGAGTGTGTGTATGAGAGAGAAAGGAAAAAGAAAAAGCCTATGGATGAGTGCCATACCAATTAAAAAGAAATGACCGGCAAAATTGTTTCTTTAAAAAGTTTTTGATGTTTTAAAAGTATTAAAAGAGGGAAAAAAGCGATAGAGATAGAAAGAGAAAAAAACGAAGAGAAAAAGAGATTCAGAGACAAAACAGAAAGGAAGAGAAGAAAGTGAGGCAAAGGTTGATAAAATGGTGAGGATAAAAATTATATAAAAAAGAGAAAAAGGTAAAAATGATTAAAAATGGTTTGCAAAAATTAAGTAAACTCATTCTGAAATCTTGATAGTGAAGTGATGATCATTAGTGTTAAGAAAAAAAAGTAAAACCTGGGAAAGCAACCAAAAAAACAAAAATCTGTAACTCTTTGAGGCACGTTTCTTATTCATCAACTTTGAATTACTCTGCCATCTGTTGATGAGCCTGGGTATTAAACCAAATGGTGGGACAGAATATAAACCTTTGTGCTCCTTAGATATATAAGGATAAAAGGGTGGTTTTAAAAATGACCAACCATCCAGATATCAGCACTTCAAAAGTGGGTTGAAATTTAAGCCACAATAACTCAAAGAGTTAAATGAAAATAAACAAAATGATTAAATTCATTTGCTTCAGGTCAATGGTTAAATATTTTTTTACACATATACATACAGACATACGGTAAAACTCCCTCTCTCTCTCATATATGTAAGCACATGTACTTACAATTTTACTGTTATCATTAATGAGCAAGCATAACTAATGAAACAGAGTCAAAAGAAGAAAACATAGCAAATGAAAACTTTTGCAGTTGCATGATTTCTATATCATCCATCAACCAAAAAGGTTTTCAAAGGCCATTTCATGGATGGCCTGAACAAGTTGACTCCCCCCCCCCCAAAAACAAATTGATTGAAATGAACAGAAAAAAATTGTTTTATAATGCAGTATTCTTTAATCTAAATAATTGCTGTTCTATAAAAACATCTTTATTGCTCAGTTGATTGATAGAAAATTCATGAAATTTTTTAAGTAGATACGGATTCATTTCTGTACCTCTATTGTTTTCAAATTCTGTACATTGAAAGGGAAAAGTCATTTTGTTTTGATTAAAGAAAGAAGCACCTCATGACCCATTAAAACATTAAAAACAAAATTTTTCATCAAAATTCTAGACTCTGCCTAAAGTTGTAAAGGCACCTGAATAATAACCATAACATTTATGAAGATGACTGTTGTGCTAATTGTTACTGGAATGCTTTGAACAATCCTAAAGAGTCTAGCAAAAAGATTGGAAGAAATGGATACCCGGGGAAGAATAAATACAATCCAAACAACAGTTGAAATACTGATAGTGCTGAAATATTGAGGAGACTGGATCCCTAGTATAAGCCATGAGTTACTAGTGGTGTGAAAAAACACCCCAAAACAAGAACAAAAATATTATCATCATAATAACAATAACAATAACTATAATAGAAAAAGTCTGGTTAGTCACTCAATAGAAACTGTCAGGCAACCCAACTTGTTTTGACAGCACGCAGGGGAAATCAATTACAAAAAATTTGTAAAAGTGAGTGATCACTGAATAAGTTCTCTCACCTTTTGTAGGGCAGTGATCACTAAACAAAGTCTGAATTTTGAGAAAAAACAAATAGACATGAATAAAGGCATCAATTTAGCATAAACTTGCATTGCAAACTGAACCTAAAAAATAATTGAGATGAAATTTTGAAAAATGTTTTAAAAAAAGAAAAGAATGTTTTTCCAGACTTAACAAGAGCAAATTTTCAAATTTTCAATTTTGTAGCTCCATAGGTACAGCCTGTATGTGTGATACATACATAACTAGCCAGCCAGCCAGCCAAACCAAACAAAACCAAACAAAACCAAACCAACCGTAAAACCAGAAGAAACCAACTGTGACAATTCTGGTTGAAGATTTCCAGTAATAAAATTCCATTCCAGAGTTTGACAGTGTATCACCTTTTATCAACTAACATTTTGTGTTTTTCTCCTCGTGCTCACTCTCCAACACTCTCCACTGTCAAATATTGTGGCATGCCAGTGGAAAAACATTTTGGAAAGATATCTGGTGATAGGGGAGAGTGTAGGAAGAAGGGTATTCAAGCCTTTCCCAGGAGTTTTAGTGCAAGTAAACATCAACAACATTAGCCAGAAGATTTGCCGATTCCATTCTCGGTGCCAATAACCATCACTCTATTCCACACTTCCTGATATGCATAAATGTCTTTGAAGAAAAACTTCAAAGTTCTCCTTATTCATATTTATATCTGAATATGCATCATTAAGGAAAATCCAATTTAATTTTGATTGAAAGCAGAAAACTGATTATGCATCTGCTTGAAAAATGGTCACAATATGAATCTTGACATAACACAGGCACACAGAAACACCTCAGGTAACTGTGGTGCACCAATAGCTCTCTGAGGGTTGAAGTAACAACTTAAACTACCAATGCATCATTTATTCATAGTACCAATTATTACATATTAGAATTTGCTTGTTATATTATTTATGAAGAGCCTTTGCCATAGTGGCCTTGTGTACCAAGTGTATATCAGAAGCACCTACCATAGGGCAGCGGTTAGTGTGCTTGATAAACAACCATTGATAATTTATTTCTTACTAGGTGCTCCATTGATAAGGCTTTGTACAAAAATTGGCTCTGTCAAACAAATTATCTTAAGCCCTGAAACCATGCTTGATCTCAAGTTCATCTGATGAAGGTTTAGTTAGTGGCACTGCTGTTGTTTTTACAGCAGGACTTATATAAATATATTTGTTGTATATCCATTATTATTATCACTGTTCTCGTCATATATCAGTGGTTCGAAATTTTAAAAAAAATATTTGTAATTATTTGAATTCACTTTTAATTTGTAATTATTCGGAATCACTTACCATGTAAAAAAAAATATTAATGCATTAAATTCATTTAAAAGACTAGAAACTGAATTTAATATTGTCTTTGAATTTTTATTACATTTTAACAAGACAGCTGTTACTTGAAAATTTAAAATCAATCACAGCTTTGATGATGTTTTCAACTAATAATCAATGTTATAATTGCAATATAAATTTCATAGAAGAAAAATAAAGAATATGATGCAATAACATTGCAAACAATGAATGGGATATTACATCAATAGGAAAAAAAGTTCAACCTGGCTGTGGGTAAGGAAGCTATTTTCTCAACTGTTTACACCACGATTTTTGAACAAACTACTTTGTTCTGTTTCATTGAGACATAACATAAATGTTCATTGGCTATGAGGAAAATCAAATTAGATTGTATGCACACTATCATTGTTCCTCAGTTCAAGTTATTTCTCTGGTCATTTGTCCCAAGCAACATGGGAACTTCTGTTAGTACTGCAATGCTGTGTAGGTGGCACTGATTATCATTATCATGATCATAATAAATGCAGCAGGAGTGATAAATCAATTTCATTTTATTGAGTATCAGGAAAAGAAAATGTATTGATTTTGTAAAATGAGATAAAAATTATTATCTAGAGATTCCCGCTGTGAGAATGGTCCCAAGGAAAGTGTAAATGATTGATAAATTTGCTTGAAAAAGTTGACAAAATCTATCTGATGACAATGCTGTCATTTTTATACAATAAGTAAGATGTCTGGAGAATTAGAAGGACTAGTAGAAAGTTAAAGACAAAAATCAAAAGAAAAAAGCCTTTGGACTTTTTTGTATTGGGAGAGTTATTGCAGTTCTTAGCGCAATTCAGATTTTAGTTAGAGGTCTTGAAGTCAGTGCTCATGCAGGAATGTCAGCATCTCCAGGAAAGTTATCTGTAGTGATAGTTGTGGAAGGTTCATGATTATCTGTGCCATTTCAGGTCCACCAACATCAGCTTTTCCCTTTGCAGTCAGCATCTTTTAATTTTTAAAGGCCAACAAAAGACTGATCCAATTTCAGCAGCAATTAATTTTATTTTCTAGCGTAATATGCTCAAAGGTCAAACCATTCATACTTTTGATCCTTTGTTTCAGTAGTGTTAATGATGATTGTGAATGATAGCAGTAAAAATGAAAGTGTTCTTCCACTTAGGAACCTTGTGAGTTTAAAATCATGATGAGCTTAGTATACTATATTTTGCTGGGTAGATATATAGCTACCTGATTTTCTCTACATATTTATATTTCAAAAATCACAATAATGATATCAGATACTGACAATACTTTTTCCTACATTTTCAAAGCACAACAAACTGGGTATTAAAATTTAGTAAATTTTAGGTAAAAAAATTGAAAAATTCGCATTTTAATCACAAAAGTTTTTCTGCTCTCACTAAAATTATTTAGGGCAGAAAATGATCAAAGCTAGGTATGGGAGTGGTTGAGTAGCAGTAATGACAGTGGACAGCGATAAGAAAAGCCCAAGTGCAGGTATCCAAGGTTCAAATATAGTCAATGACAAAACCATAATTATTGCTGTATTTTCCTCTTTATCAGGAGAGTTTGCTGAGTCATTCTATATGTAACCATTAGAGTGAATGAAAGTTTTAATGTATTTGTTTTATTAATTCTACCAGTGATATTATGGATTACATAAACAGCGAAGCTATAGAATGATACATTCTTCAAACAGAATTTAAAAAATGACTACCCAAATGACTATGTTCATCATATGATAGCTTATGAGTGAGTTCTGCATTGATACTGATGATAGCAAGACCACTTTAATGTCCATGTACCATATATGAATGTAGTTATGTTTTGACAGATTTAAATTTTGAAAAAACTTTGTATAGCAGAGGCAACAGTAATTGGGAGAGTTATTGCAGTTCTTAGCGCAATTCAGATTTTAGTTAGAGGTCTTGAAGTCAGTGCTCATGCAGGAATGTCAGCATCTCCAGGAAAGTTATCTGTAGTGATAGTTGTGGAAGGTTCATGATTATCTGTGCCATTTCAGGTCCACCAACATCAGCTTTTCCCTTTGCAGTCAGCATCTTCTGCACTTCAATGCAATGTTTTGACAAGACATCCTTGGACATCCCATCAACTTTGCTGAACACAATTAAGAATCAAGCAATTCTAATACATCTGAAAATTTTTAGAACTAATCAGTTAAATCTTAACACGATTCAGTTCTCAGAATGATTTTCGCTTTTCTCACTTAGATTCCAAATTGTACCTGACCAATATTCAAATTGCCCTACAGTGGGAATCACTGTTCTAAATCATCATAATGAATACTAAACCTGATTTTGTTAATCATTTTGTCTAAAAATATTTGAAATTACAGAATAGATAAAAGTTTCTATTTCTTAAAAATACTCAGGAATATTATAATCATTTTTTTTTAATTCTTATATTTTCATATTAAGAAACAGTGGAAATTGCAGAATTAATGAAATATTTTTTTAGATATTCAGCGATACAGATTTTGTTAAAATAATCAAGGAGAACCGTCAAATTTTTAAAAAAGTAAACAAAGAAAAGAATAGAAGCAAAAAAGAAGTAATATTTTTTTGAAATTTCACAAAGATGTTGGTAATTTTTTACAAGTTGATTTTCAGCAGAAGTGAAACTGTAAGAAAAGTTTTACAAGACTTTTTTTTTTACATTTGTGTCTCTGGACTTGAATTGAATTCAAAAGCTACTTTTCAAAACTTTTGAGAATTAACATCAACATACCTGAAAGCTATGCACAAGCATCATCACACTGATTCTTCTACTTTCTCTTATCTAATTCTGACTCTTGTTGTATTTTTTTTTTTTTTCCTGCACTTTCTACAGCCCATGTTACGAACATGTCATCAGACAATAAAGCAGATAGGCTGAGCTTGGTAGCTTGCATAGACCAAGGGCAAAGCAAAGGGCATTAGTTATGTGATGAGAGGGGCTGGGATACCAAAATCAATTTTCATTACATTGAGAATTGAGGATTCATATCTTTTATTACCTTGCTTGCTTACCTATTGTAATTATGAATCATGATTTTTTAAAAATTGCTAAGCTGCTTTGGTGCCTCTTCCAGCATGTGGTGCCCTGTGCACAGCATATTGTGCACATGTGGCTAGCTGCAGCCCAGATGTTAAAGCCTAAATGCAGTGAGAACAAAGCCAGTGGTATACATCAGTTGTGGCAGTGAGATACTTGAATAAATCATGAATGGTAATCAACGCCTTTCTACCCAAGGCTTAGAAGATCAAATCTACTTGGTGTGGATCAATCTTTGACAGCATAGATTTCAAATAAGAGAAAGAAGGAGAGAGATTTCAGTGAAATGATGAAAAAGATAAATTAGAAAGAGAAAAAGAAAAGGAGAAGGTAGAGGTGGGATGGAAGAGAGGAAATAGGGAAGAAAGAAACATGGTAGAGGAGGGATGGAAGTTGGAAGACAAAAGAGAGGGAGAGAGAAAAAAATGAAAATAAAAAATACATATGACAGCAAGAAAGAAAGAAAGAAGGTAATGGAAATATGGAAAAGGAAGGAGTTACAAAGGAGAGGGAGAGATGGAAGAAGATATAGGCAGCACCGAGGAATTAAGTAAGAAAGAATGCAAAAGAAGAAGAAATATAGAACAATTAAGGAGAATATGGAAAAGAGAAACTCAGAGAGAAAGAAAGAAAGAAAGGGGGAAGGGAGAGAGAGAAAAGAAACAGGAAATAAAGAAAGAAAGAAAGAAAGAGAAATAAAGGGGAGAGAGAGAGAGAGAGAGAGACAGACAGACAGACAGACAGACAGAGAAAGAGGCAGGTTGAAATATACAGAGAGGAACAGAGGAAAGGAAGAGAAAGAGAATGGGAGAAAGGAAAGTCTTTGTAAGCTGTTTAAGAATATAGAGAGAGATATGAGAAAAGCAAAACAACTCAAATGAAACCCTTTACTGTATATACCACCTTATAAGACAATAAGACAAGGGTATTCGGAGGACTACAGCTCATTGCAACAAGCTTCATCTGTTGGCTCCCTAGTCACAATATCAGCATATGTCCATCTTATATATTGGCATAATTGGTATGTATCAATATTAGAAAAACATTGAAATAACTGCCATTTATTCAGCTTGATATCTTCTTCTTTCTCTCAATCTTATGCTTACAATGAGAAGAAATTCTGTTTTGATTCTATGCTAAACAATGTAGAGACATCAATAAGTTTGTAGCTTATCATTGAAAGAAAAAAGTATTTATTTTAGTCAACAAATTTTTATTTTTCAGCATAATTTCAATTATCAATGCTCTCAACCTAACACTTCTCCATTAATCACATAGATAAAAATTATACAGCAAAAATTCCTTATAATAATAAAGCTTGATAGGTTATGGACTTACTGATCCATCCTCAGAAATACCTGTTGTAGAAATACATCAAGGAATACTGTAGTAAAACTAAAAAAAAAAGCCAAGCATCAATCATAAGATTTGTTTATTTCAGGTTTTGGCCAGCTTAGTATGACGATAGACAAAATAGAGCCGTATTGATTTATTTTTCAGTGGAAACAACTCATTGCAAAGCAAAGAAAAAGTACACTTCTTTTATATCATATGTAGAAGCTCATGCCATGCTTACTAATAAGATATAATGTATTTACATATAATACCCAACCTCTTGATCATGAGCATAATAGTGGGACAATCTGTAGTGTCTACAAAAATCATTGTACAATGTGAATTTGAAAGTGAAGTACATGAGTACTCAAGCCAGCATTTTAAGCAAAAGGTGGAAATGGCAGACACACATAATCTTCTTACCAACAAAATTAGTCACATATTAATGATGAAGCATAAGAAGAAAAAGGTATCAGTGTCTTTTATTGTTGGATTACAATTCAAGTTAGCCACCTCCATAATGATTTTGTGACATTGGTGAGTTTCCAAACGTTGGTTGTTTTTGTATGAATGCTTAAATAATTTGCTGAATTTTCAGCAGCAGTTCACTTGGGTAGTAGATGTATTTTCACTAGTGCGACACAAGATTTGTTATTTAATGAGGGTTTTAGTCCATATTCCTACTCAATATAGAACATGGCACCAGGTTACTTCTTCAACATGAAATAAGTGACTTGGTAAAACTGTAGACATTAGAAAATGCCTGAAAATTCCCTTTAAATGCAATAACTAAGTACTTCTGGATCAATTGATTCCCAGTACCTAAGTAAATTGGCCATTCTTATACAAGAATGAAAGCCAAAATCCTGAAGCATTAGCACTCAGAACATCTTGTCTGGCTCAAATTGCCCCATCAGACAAAGAAAAATCCCATAATGATAATTCACTTTCATTTTAATCTGAACAGGAAATTATGAGCATCAGCTCATCATATGTCACAAGAAGATGGTCAGAGAATAGACCAATTCAAATTTTAACAAAAGAAAAATCTCGACATAAGAAAGAAAGAAGCAATTGATTAGATATTGATATCTTTAAAGTTTAAAATGAATATATGCTTATAATTTTGCATGAAAAACTGGCATCAGTGATAATTATATATCAGCTGCAAGACAGAAGCACTTCAAATGCAACCATTCACACAATTACCATAGTTTTCTTTGTACTAAGGTTTCACACAGAAAACCCATGTGCCATTTAACTTGTGAGAAAAGATTAATCATCAGAATCTGTGGACAATGTGCAAAAAGGTTTTGGCATTTTTCAGAACTGGCACTGATTAAGTTTCCTCATTCCAACAAAAAGAAAAGATGGCAACCCAGGGTGTCTCTGAGACGAGAAGTCAAAACGAATGAAGATGAAAATGCACACAAAATCATAGTCTATTTTCTTAAAATTCTTCTCCAAGACCAATTCTAGCATTTGTCTACTTTGTTTTTTGGCTTATTCTTTATTTCTGATCTACACTGCATACTAGCAATCATGTAATGACCATCTGGGAGTTGCAATAAAAAGTAACTGAAATTACAAAACATGCTGGTATATAAAATGGTCAAAAACAAAAAAAAAAAACCCAAAAACTATGCAATGTAACACTGCATTGAATGAACTGATATCATAACTAGGGAGTTGTCCATTAAAGCTCAATAAGAACAGTTATGGGACTTGGGGGAGTTGCAGTTAGTAGTAGTCCTCCAAGTACACTTGTAGGACATTCATTTTATACATGGGCATACTGAAAAAAATACTAGTAAAAAGTTAATGATAATTGACGCATCTTCATCTGAGAAATCTATAAAATATTACTGAACTCAATTCTTTCATTTTTTTGTTTCATGTTTAAATACTCCTCTGCAAAGACCAGAATTCACAAGGAGCCATATCTGAACTGTACGGAGTGATGTAATGGTTTACCTCAAAACCCAGCCCAATGTTAGAAATAGACAATCTTGGTCATTATGAATGCAATGGTCACATGATTTCACACAATGGTGCTTTATTGCTGGTTGATTACCCCCATTGTTTGTTCACGTTATATTGTTGTCACATAACATTAAGGCTATGCAACTGGGTCTCAAGATATTTTTTCACGGTGGAGTTGGTAGCCCCACACCAAAGATAGATTGACAAACAGATCTAAAGAGCCAAGGAAATTAGCGCAAGTGAATGCAAGCTGGAACTTAAAATGATAGAACATACAATTTAACCCAAAAGGTAATTTAAGGTCGATGAAAGTTAGGGAAATACTTTGATGACTGAAGAATGATGGTATGAATTATATAAATCAAAGATTTTGTCAAAAAATGCTAGGAAATGTAGCATAAATGATCAGATTTAGGTTTTAAATATTGCGAATATTTGCTGAAACTTGGAATTGTCACATCAGTAAAATCATAAAATATGTACATATTTTATTTCAGTTTCTCTTTTAGTAAGAAACAAAAGGAAATCATATACTGTATTTTGTTAATTTTTTCAAATTTTTGATTCAAATCAAATTTCCATTTATAATGCCAATAGAATGCATGGATTTATGAGATGACCCTCATAGCCAACTTAGGAATATTCATAAAGGAAAAAAGTTGAAATATTTATACTTTTATTGCTTTTAAAATGTATAGGTTTGAACTTTGCGCAGAACATTAGAGGCCACATTTTAGATGCCTTAAGTTGTCATATTTAGTAATTGGCATTTAAACATCACCACACTGTCAACACCAGCAAGACATCATAAAATTTACAGAGAAGGTTGACTGACAGAAACACAGTGCATTTTTGGTGAGGTTGTGAAATGAAAAATCTCAAAAACACAGTCTGAATATCCTGCTGTTCATTCCATTTTTATCTTTCCTCTTTGTAGAGAGAAATAGAGATGGCAGAAGTGAAAAACGTCATGCACAGCCAACTAAAAATGAAAGGAATCCATATAAGAGCACTCAGCCGGTCGACCAATTCAATGTTTTCTTTGGAGATTCTCATTTCCTTGATACGTGTTTCTCAATCTTGGTAAGACCATCACTGTCTACAAAGATTGATTAGAGAGAATATATCTGACATTTCTGCATAGAAGAAAGTAAGAAGCACTTGCAGACGCCAAGTTAGACAAGTTTCTGCTGTTAAGGAATTTGTAAATGCCAAATTTCATTGTTAGAAATAAAGGAGGATAGTCTGCATGCATTCGTCATAAAGGAAAGAGATGATTAATATCATTTTTGTTGTTAACAAAGGTTTTGGCAGACAATGCTCAATGAAATCATATAATTACCTCCCTTTGATTACTCTCCAGAAATCAGAAAAAGGCAGGTACAAAGGAAGCTGTTCACTGTGATCACTTTGGAACAGATACATTTAGATAACAATAACCGGCTGATGATGTTAAGAAAAAGATATCAAAACAGGAATAATTTATATTCATTGTTATAAATTTACATTTATTGTTATAGATTCATGGTTTTGATATGGAAGCAATTGTTATAAACCTTTACATTATGAAAATACTTGACTACTGGAAGTGGATAATTTTTAATTCCTTTTTGACTGATTTTGAAATTTGAATTATTTAATCCAACATATGGTGTATGAAACAACACAGTTGCTGTTTACTTCAGCCAATAAAGTTAGAAAAGTTATATGCATTCACTTATGTCTGTATGTCTATCTGTTTGTCCACACAATATCTCAAAAAGTTTCCATTGAATTTTGGTAACATTTTGAGGAGGGTAATATGGGTTAAGGAAGAATTGATTGGGGTTGATTAAGGGATTTTATACAATTCATATGTATGAAGTGATTTGTATTTGTTTTTTTAGTGACAATGGCATTGACAGGGGTATGTGCTCTAAGAGTACTTTCTCCTTCTTCATTGTATGTTTCTTTAAAATCACAGCATTGAATTTATCCTCCATGAAGTTATCCGGGGTAAAACACAGCATATTTTTCCATGCACAGCAATGTTAGCCAATATCTTGAATCTGTTTTGCATGGAGTTCAACAAGGGAAAACAATATGAAGATTTTCTTATCAGAAGAGCTCATTTACTTGGGAGGATATCTCATAGAGAATATTTGTTCTGTGTACATACCAAGAATCTTAAAGTTTCCTGGAAGAAATAAAATAAACATAACCTAAAGAAGTACTGGAAGATTTATTTTGACCAATGACGGAGATCCATTTGACAAAAAAAGAGACAGAAAAATAAAATCAATGTATTCAACTCTGTCATGCATTATATCAGTTCTTTGGCTGAAGTTTACCTGGAATCTAAAATGTTGGTTGCCATAAAAGAGAAAGCAATCTATCTATCTTTCTGGCTTGCTACATTTTGGCCTAGTGTGCATGCATAAGGTCTATGCTGATTTAAGATACATGCCATTGTATACAAACATTAATAAGGAAAATATAGTTTCCAACCCAGCTAGCCATAGAGAGAAAAAGTGAGAGGAGAAGAGATTATCATATTATCTCATTGTAGTCTGAAGCATTCTGATTTAGCAAAAAACAGGAAAGAAATCATGTTATCAAAACATCTCTAGCAGATGTTTTATGTACCAGAGGGTACTGAAAACAGATCAGATTAGTAGCAATAGAATCAGAGGCCCTCTGACCCAACAGAGCTGTCTACTCACCATTTCTTGGTAACAGCCAGGAAAACTGAGTTCTCACTCGCTTTTGTTTGATGCATGTGTCTGTGAAAAGAGATAAAGATAAGAGACATTATAAGTTCTAAAAGAAATGCAGGAAGCTTTTTACTTTTATCATCTACTGAAAAAATTCTATCAGACCAAAATATGTATCATTCATTATTCCCCTTTGAGATTGCAAACATAGTAGAGAAGGTCTTTACATTGGGCAGACTCTTGGAATGAAATAAATTCCTCCATTGCTTGGTTCAATGCATCCTGGATCAGATTTTTCAAGTAAATAATAGAAATGATGAATAGACCAAGTATCAAAAATTAAATTTTTCTAAAAAAATCCAATAAAATTTCCAACAAATTAATGAAATTAGCTATGAGAGCAATGTTTTATAGAACTTGGTAATCAACCGATTGATATCTCAAATCAAAATAGTTCATGTTAATCTTTTTTCAAAACATTTGTTCAGGTAACTATGTGTATAAATTATGATCAGGCCAAATACATTCATTATTTATTTAAAAAATCAGAGCAATGAAATTGAAATTATTGACACTGAATTGGAAATTTTCTCCTGAGTTTAGAGTTTTATAACACCTTGTATACACACACATGCATGGGAAACTCTCCATAGGAGGATAGCAAATTAGTCTTGTTAGATTAATGGGTGCCTCATGACTGTCACCCTGTGACAGACTAAATTTAGTGGAAATATACACACACACACACACAGAGGCACATACATATTATATAACAATCACACTGATGATGAAGGCTGTTGCTAAAGTAATGAATCTGTTCATTGCTGAATGTTGGTTTTGGTTTGACTTTACAAATAAAATCGATTGGTGGTAATCCTTGCTTCGATCAGTATCTAACTTTACCCAATTAAAGACGCCTAATTGAATGTATTTGTAAAGATAGGATTGTCATGCCTTGATATCTTTTCTCATCATTTGGGCAAAGTGAAGTTAACCAGAGGGAATCAAGTAACGCAGGAGGAGAGAGTGAAAGAAGAGTATGTAGCTAGTAATTGAGATGACCTGAAATGAAACCTTTCCTTTTCCTCAAGGCCAAACAAGAAATGGACAATATGGAGACAAACATACAAAGATACCAATATGCATCTAAGTATACAAACCGGTTTCAAATGCAGTTAGAAAGGTATAAATGGCTATTTAAAACATAATCGTGCGCACAGTATTTTACATGTGTATATATCACTCCCTATCTCTATGAACTCTAATCACACACCTTACACATCTCCAATTACAGATTTAAGTACACCTGCACTCACTCACTTGGGTCATTTCAGTGTCTTATGACCTTCAACACCAACATGTTAATGGGATTGCCCTAGAGACAATAGTATCGCTGGAAAGCAGGTATTAGTTACAGCAGTGAGCGGAGGACAAAATAAAGACTAGCCTTGAATTTCAAACAGGGGATGTTACATGATTAAAGTTGTTTGGGGCTTAACAAGTAAAGTAGTTAAAACCTTAATAAATGTCCTTTAGTGCTGAATATGTTAGTACAGTGGCTTTGGAACCTTGCAAACTCAAGGATTCCTTCTATAAGGGAAATATTCTAGTAGAACCCTATTTTTAACATTAAAGTTTTAGATTGTAATCAATTAGCTACTGCCATCAACAATATTTCAACTTAGAAAATCATACTTATTCTAAATGGATTACCTTTATTTAATCCTAATATACGATACAGATTTAAGTACCAAGATTTTGTTTTTTGATTAATGTGGGATGGATGGTGCTATTCCTCTGCCACAAGATTCTGAATGTCATGTTTAGAGGGAACATGGCTGTGGACTTCTGAGCATTATTTGTTAGTTCTATATGGGTCCATGGACCCCAGTTTCAGAACCACTGTGTCAATAGATTCACAAAAAGACCAAATTCAAAGAATCAGCAGAAAGATTGAAAGAGGTTTTTAAAAATTGAAAGAAGAATCACTTAATGGGTTAAAATGTACTTTAATTATGGATATTCATCATCAAGATGGATGATATTGAGATGAATTTCAGTGATGATTATTCATTGTCAAGATGGATGACATTATTAAGACGAACTCAAATGACGGACATTCATTATTTGGACAATGTAGGAAGAATCAACAAGCAGGGAACAAATAAGGGGAAAATGTTTGTATGAATAATAATATTTTTCAAATTGATAGGGTCTTTAATCAAAAATGAAAGTTTAAAAAAAGATGTGAATACAGTATATGCTAGACTATACAATGAATGGTTTACAAGAATATTTGGAGGACTACTAATCACTGCAACTCATAACTGTCGATACCAAGCTTTAGTAGATGGACCCTAGTTATAATACCAGGGTGTTGGATGCAGTGTGATGTTTCCACAATTCTTTCAAATTTTTTGTTGAAGGTTCGTCTTCTACCAGTATACATGGTGAAATACTTAGCTGAGATCTGCAAGTGAATAAATGTACTGAGCATCAACTGAATCAGAAGTAAAGAATGGAAATAAAAAAAAAACAAGTTGAATGGTTGTAAGCAAATTGATGTACAAATATTTTTGTGTATATATATATATATAAAAAAAAGGGTGTTTTACTTTTTGAAACACTAAGATCACCTGAAATGAACACCTATTTCATTTTAAGGTATTTGAGTTAGCTAATACAGATGTTGGCATTATCTAGCTCAATAAATACAAATATCAGTTCAGGGGCAAATGTTACTAATTATCAGTCTGTGGATGACTACAGGGGAGGAGGAGGAGGATGATGATGATGATGATCATCATCATCATCATAAGCAGCAGCAGCAGCCTTTTAGCATCCATTGTTGTACACAGACCTTCCCTAAGATTCACCAGACTTTTTTTATTATGGGCATTGCAAAGCCAATACTTTCTGCGACATGCCATCTAATTTTTGCTGGCCACAGTTACGCATATGATCTCTGAGGATCAGTTGTACATCGATTGTCTGACCTTTTAGTAACATGGCCAGCCCACTGCCATACTAAGGAAACATTGCTAAAATGCTATACTAATATGAACTAAAAGATCTGAATTTTTTTTTCTTCAGTGCTAATGCTGTTAGAAGTTTTGATATTTTATAGTCCTGGTGCTGTAATAGAGCCCCATAGGACTTTTGGAGTTGACTAATGTAACCAATTAGACATGCTAGAGGGACCTTAAATGAGTAAGAATATCTTGGATAGACATTCTAGATCAGTGACAAAAGAATCTTAGCAAAATTTTTTCGTATAAGATTTCTGTTGTAGTACCCTAGTCATAAAAAAAACAACTCTCCATCAAATATGGGTATACTGTATGCCACTGAAAAGGAGATTTCACGTTGAGTAAAGCTTAAGGATAACAACATGCCCCAGAGCAAGTCCTTTTGTCTTATTTACAATCAAAGGTCCTGATCCCTTGTTTTAAAATGAAAGGCCATTGTGGACTGATAGCTATAACAAGAGAGGTAATTGTTGATGAATCTGCTTCCAAAATTATTAACTTCTTTCATTGTTCACCCTTTCACAAAATTCAAGTGAAATTCACCTTGAGCTCTTGGAGATATTGTGGATAGACAGAGAACCTTTGCAGCTATTGTGTGGAGGGGAAGTAATTGTGCATGGATCCATTCATGAATTTCATGAGTCTTTTTGTAGACTATTGCTCATCTTTGACAAAATTTCATGATAATTCATTGAGAACTTCTGGTGATATCATTGTTGGAGACTGAGAAATTCTGAAGCTAGGACATAGGGGAGTTTTGTCAATGGATGCATCCCAAAATTTCTAGACTACTTTAGTAGCCTGTTGCCTGCCTTTCCACAAAATTTCATTTACATTCATAGAGAATTTTTAGAAATATTGTGTGGACTAACAGAGCAATTTTGAAGATATTTTGTGGCAAAGAAAGATAGTTACAATGTAGGGGAAGTAATGTGTATGGATATATTCCAACATTCAACCACTCTTTTTGTGATCTATTGTCCATTTCATTAGAATTCATTGAGAGTTGTTAGAGATATTGTGTGGAAAAACAGAGAACTTCTAGTGATATTTTGTGGTTACTGACAGTTAGCTAGGGCATGGGGGAGATAATTATGTATAGATCAAATGAAATTTAATCACTTATTCCTTGGCTTACTGCCCTCCTTCCCAAAAAATTTCATTGAAACTCATTGAGAATTGTTTTGCATTTTACTTTGTCCTAGTTATGTAATAGTGTTCTGTAAAAATTTTTGAGTTGCCTAATGAAACCAATTGGACATGCTAGAGGTACCTCCTGTGAGTAAAAATAACTGGAGTAGACATTTCAGATCATTTGCATAAAAAATTTTAGCACCATTTTTCATACTGGAGGAATTTTACAGTGGTGTTCTGGTCATAAAAAATTCCTTATCAAATGAGCAAATGGTTGGGAAGGAAATTTTATTTCAGTAAAGTCTACAAAAAAAACTATATGCCCCAGAGTAAGTCAATTCAAGCTACGTAAAATCAGATGTCATGAACCCTTATTTAAAATGAAACACTTGTTTTAACTGATAGCTATGATAATAAAATAGGTGAAATGATTGCGCATGGATCTGCTAAAAAATCTAATCACTTCTATAAGATTTCAAGAAATTCATTCAAGACGAGTAGCAAAATTTTTTTAGGGCTATTTTTTATAATGATGGATTTTCACAGTGGTGTCCTGGTCAGAAAATTTTTTTTCTTTTTCAAACATTGTCATGTATACTGTTGTAAAGGACATTTGAAACTGATTCCAACTTGCATATGAATCATATGTCTCAGACAAACTGTTTTTAATTTATTGGCAATTAAAAATCCTTTTAGTGTTATTGTCACTGTCATTTTAACATGAGCCTGATATCAAGTTAAACTTGTCTTATTCTTATATCAATCATTTAGATTCATCATGATCATCATCCTTTCAGTGTACATTATTGGATCTTCTCGAAGATTTTCCAGACCTCTCCATCATAAGTGTCATGAAGCTAATACTTTCAATTGTGTCCAGTGCAACATGCCATCATTTTTTTTTGCTAGCCACTTTTGAATATGATCTTTGAGGATCTATGTAATTAATCATGATGTATAGATACTTTCTTCAATATATTTTATGACTCTCAGTTTGAAGGCCA
Source organism: Thysanoteuthis rhombus (assembly GCA_963457665.1). Classification (NCBI taxonomy): domain Eukaryota; kingdom Metazoa; phylum Mollusca; class Cephalopoda; order Oegopsida; family Thysanoteuthidae; genus Thysanoteuthis; species Thysanoteuthis major. Next base: position 29,479,907 of record OY735212.1, read on the forward strand.
ACGGTTAGATTCCATGTTCTAGGCTTCATAGGAGAATGTATTGGTTGTATACCCTTCTTTTTAGGTATAATAAGGTTTTCCTGTTCTTTTCCTTGCTCTTCCAAAAGCTTGCTAACCTAGAGTGAATCTTTGCCTTACTTCTTCTTGATTTGAGGATTACATAGGAATTCATCGTCTTAGGTAGATGTAGTGATGTACTTTTTTTAGTTCAGTGTTTTCAATTTTTATTGCTGTGTCTTTGTCCACAACAAGTTTGTTGTACATGATATTTGTTTTACTGAGCTTCATGTGATGACCGACTTTTTAGCTTTTTTCATTTACTTTGTATGGCATTATTTGGAGATCATAAAAGTTTCATGTCAGCATGGAAAACATTTTTAAAAAAAGTGGTCATTTTGGATTTTTAAAAAAGTTTAACAATTTTTATATCTGTTTCTCATCTTGACTCCTATATTTCCTAGGTCCATGATCCTCATGGCCAAAACAACAAGGATTCCACTGGTGCTAATTAAAAGCAGGAACAGAGGGTCAAAAATATAATAATTGTTTTTGAATTTTATGAGAAAAAACCATATTTCAGAATTCAACAGTCATGTCTGAAGGTCTGTAGTACAAGAATGCAAACAACTAGTATGTTCAAACAAAATGGAGACACATAAGGGACAAACAAATTGTCAAATGTATCTAAGAATTCTATAAAAACCTCCATTCCTTCAAACAAAGGACACAGACCATTTAACAAAATACAAAAGTCACAAGTAACCAGTTCAAAGAGTCCCCAGAAGTTAGTGTGGGAGGTGATGCAAGCCATCAAACAATCATTGTCTCACTGCAAAAAAGCTGATAAAGTCATAACTGGGAAATTAACCCATCCATTCAAATTATGCCTTAAACTGAGTAAAGTTCCTGAAGATTTGAACACTACAATCATAATGCTGTCATATAAAAAAAAGGAACCCGAAACATTTAAACAACTACGGTTTTTTATTCAGCTGCATTTACAAACTTTTTACCAAAGGGATCATCAACACACCAGATGAAAACCAACCATAGGAACAGGCTGGCTTCAGAAGAAGCTACTTGACCAGTAAAGAAGAAGCTACTTGACCAGTGATTCGGTAAATCAACTAAAAAATAAAAGCAGCAGAATATAAAATGCAATTCACTATAGTATTTGTTGGTTTCAAGAGAGCCTTTGACTGAGTGGAAATCCCTAGGGTCATTGATGCTATCATACAACAAGGTGCAGACTGCATATATATCACAATCTTGCAACATACTGAGAGAGCGGTTTCTCCATCAGACCTTATAAAGACATTGTGATTACCAACAATTAATTGTTTCACTTTTCTGATAAGTGATAGATTCTGTGGGGGTTTGAAATAACGGGAGTTTACAAAATGACAGACTCAACATAATTTAAAACAAAAGAAGATTACTTTTTTTTTCTTTCATTATATCAGCCGGCACGTGTGTTTCAAGTGAATAAAATGAACTTTTCAGTATAAGGGAGATAATTTGATACTAAAAGTGGGAATATGTACTCAACAGCAATTCCCCTCTTTTCTTTTCTTTGGAGGTGAGCATGGTCTTTCTAATAATAAAACAAATATGTTTCTGTCCTGCAAAAAAAAAATCACTTTTCTAATGATTGTCTTTGACATTTTCTCATTCAGAAGATTAGTAATGATTTAAGACCATAGCGTAGATCCATAGGCAGTTTCCTCGGTTTCTCTAGCTACATCAGATCCATCATCTGATGTCTTTAGAATAGTACCTGGCTACTTCAACATTATTGATCTCAATGGTCACCATGGGGTAAGAAATCCTACAGGAAATGAATGACTACTCCTTAGTATTTGTGGGTTTCTGCTGCAACTGTATACCTGAATCACTCTGGTCATGCCTGCTCTACCATATGATACTGCATTAGTTTCAATCTCTTTTGTCCCAGCTCCCCAACTCGATGAAGGTTCTTCCAGGAGCTTTCTTCCTCCCATATTCTGCATATTATTTTTGCGGTGTATTTGATGCTCTATCTTTGTTATGGTGAAGGTACAATTCCCCAATGTACATGATCTGTCTAAAGCAATTTAAAAAAATTGATTCTATTAGTATACTGAAGTATGTGAAAAATATGTTTGGCATTTATATTTTACCCAGTTATCTTAGTATCTATTCAAATTCGGCTCCAGTATTCCAAAGGCTGAGCATTTTCATAACAGCAAACATATTGATATTATACATCATTGGAAAAGTATTGATAAGCAGGTCATCTTTTAAATAAATAGGAGTCTCAAGTCAACAGAAATCCAGTTATAATGATTGAATTCATCAATTCGTGAAAATAATTTTAAAATAGTTGATGATCCATGAAATGTGGATTCAATTATCATTGGAGATATATAGATATATTTATTCTTAAAGAGAGAATTTTATCTACTTGGCAACAGTGTATTAGGTGAATTTCTGCTGTATATGAAAATTTACAGCCGAAAAACATTAGGCTAGGTATTTAGCATTTTTTAAAGGAATTTCCACTATACTTCACAGTCCAAAGTCTACGAATTGTTGACTCAATTCTCCATAGAGATACATACATCATTAGAGGGAGAATTCCAGTGTATGATGTCAACTTGTATCAGTTGGGAATGAAAAGTGCAGCCAAAACTTGAAATTAAGTATTCAACATTTTTTGTGGAAATTTCAAGTATATGTGTACCTCATAGTCAATAATCTATGGATATATGATTTAATCCATTATGCATGAATATGCATGCATAGATTATTAGAAAAACAATTTCAGCAAGCTTCCAATGATATATCATGTCAGTTTGTATGTGTTGGGCTTGGAAAGATACAACCAAAAGCATGAACCAAAGTATTCAGCATTTTTCGTGGAAATTTCAAGTACATGTTTACCTCATATTCAACAATCTATAGATTGCTGATTCAATTCATGATGGATGCATATAAATACATATACATTGTTACAAAGAAAATTCCATCAGCCTTCTAACAGTTTATCCTGTAAATTTGTATCTATAGGGCATGAGAGGTTACAGGCAAAAATGTGAAATTAACTATTCAGCATTTTATGGAGAAATTCAAATATATGTGTACTTTATGGTCCTATACATATGTACTACTGGAGATTTTTTTTTATCAGCTTTGTGGAATTGTATCATGTCAATTTGTATCTGCTTGGCATGAAAGGTTACAGTCAAAAATGTAAACCGAGGTATTCAGCATTTTTTAAGGAAATTTCAAGTATATGTATGTCATAGCTGACAATCTATAGATTGTGGATTTACTTAATGATGGATATATATGCATACATATATCGTTAGAAAGGCGTTCTTATCAGCTTAGCTGCAGTGTGTCTTGTAAATTTGTATTGATTGAGAATAAAGAAAAATTACAGCCAAAAATGTGAACCTAATTATTTGGCATTTTTTAAGGAAATTTCAAGTTAGCGTAAACTCAAAGTTCAAAGTCTACGTACTGTTAATTTAAATCTCGGAAATATATCCATATCATTTGGAAGGGAATTTTGTCAGCTTCCCAACAGGATATCTTGACAATTCATATCTGTTGAGGATGGAAACTCGAAGCTTAGTATTTTTGCATCCTTCAAGTTTTCCTTTTTTTTTTTGTTGACATTTTTACCAATTTTTGCCCCAACATGATCTCAAAAATTTGCAAAAAAAGATATATTTTAAAACTTCTACTATGTGCTCAGTTAACACAATCATTAGTTATAGCATTGTGCGACAATTTTGAGTCAAAAGGAACATTCCCTAATAATCAGTTTTTTCAATTCTAAAATTTTTGAGACCACATTACCCCCTAAAATACCTCCCAAAATTTCATCCCAATAAAGTACAGACATATACCCATGAGAAAAACTATATAATAGAGAATACTAGGAGTTGCATGCTAGGTCCCTCTGGCTCTCCACATAGTTAATTTATCATGATTTTGAATGAGAATGATAAATACATTAATACATATAAATGCATGTAACTCAATATCTTTGGACTTTGAACCTTTGGTTCTTATGTAAAAAATGATCAGCTCTTCAATACCTTTTCAATGACATGACAATGGAGTTTTCATTAAAATCCAATGCATGTTCTGGAACTTCTGATGCACTCTTGGGCCACTGACAGTGATACAACCTCCAGTGTATCAACAGACTTCTATGGTTTATGGTTAAAGGCACCCTTTCATAGTCTGAAATTGCTGTTACTTTTCAGCATTTCTTTACTTATTTTTGTTGGTGTTTTCTACTAAATTCACACACACAAAAAAATTAGTCCAATTACTAGTATCAGTTGGAAAAGCCATTTTCAGAATTTGATTCCGCTGGTTTAATTTATGAAATAGCCTCGTTGACAGTGGGAGCCTTTTCAGAATTTTCTATTTTTGATGCTATCAAATGTACAGCCATTTCTTCAACTACATATCTTCTACCAGTGTGAGTTTACAAAATGACAGATATAACTTAAAACAACAGAAGATAACTCACAACTCTTTCATCTCTTTTATCACATCAGCTGGCATGTTAGCGTTTGTTCACCCCCCCCTCAAAAAACAATGCGGCAGCTTCCTCACCGGAAGTAAATGAAACAAACTCCCCTGTGTAAGGGAGATAATTGACCAAAAATAAGATTTCACATCATCAGTCTTTTAACGTCGGTTATTGAAGATAAACCTTTCCCAAGATTCACCACAACATTATCATGGGTGCTGTGAAGCCAATACTTTCTGAATTTGTTTACTTTGTCTCTTCATCTTGTATTCTGCTGGCCTCGGTTGTACAGGTGATCTCTGGGATCCATGTTGTGATTTGTGATGTCTATTGGTTGTCTGCCATTCTTGCAACATGACAAGCCCATTTGAGTTTTCTAATGAATGTTATGATTTCTAGGACTTCTGTTTTCCCCCAATACATTGTGCTGTCATGATCTTTCCGCATGATATTGAGCATAATTCTCTCATGTGCATGTTGCATGTTTCTCAGTTTGCAGGTCTATCTCTTGGTTAAGTTCCATCTTTCAGTTCCACAAGAGAGTATCGGAAGGATGCATCGATTGTATGCCCTTCTTTTTAGGACTAATGGGATCTTCTTGCTTTTGAAGATTGAGCTTGCTCATCCAAAGGCTTGCTATTCTAGACTGATTCCTTGCTTGATTTTTTTCTTTTGAGGATTTCATGGAGAGCATTTCACATAATTTCCATTAAATTTCTTTTTTGGTTAAAATTTCTGATTACAGAATTTTTACTTGCTAATAACTCAAAATGGTTTGTCATCTGGTGTGAATTGGAATCAACTTCAAATTTTCTTCCCAACTGTATACATCACAATGTTTGAAGAAAAAATTGAATTATTGTGATCCTCACACAATTATCTCCCCTATGTCATAATTATCAGTCTATAAATATGTTTCATTTTAAGCCTATGGCTCATGACATCTGATTGTTAATCACTTGATATGACTCTCTCAGGGCATATTTTTTTTTTTATAAACTTTACTTAGCATGAAATTCCCTCTCCAACAATATATCATTTGCTAATATTTTATGGAAGATTTTTTTTCCTGATCAGGGTACCATTACAAAATTTTACCATGAGAAATGGGTCATAAATTTTTTTGAAACTGATCTGAAACATCTAACCAAGTTATTTTTACTTACTGAATGTCGTGTCAACTCAAAAATTCTTAGAGAACACTATTACAGAACCAGGACTAAGTAAAATGTTCCAAGTAGAAATTTTTAAATTGTTTTCTCCATCTGTTTGTTCACACAATCTCCAACGGTTCTCAATGGATTTCAATTAAATTTTGTGAAAGAGTGGGCAATAGATTTTAAAAGGAGTTGTGAAAATTTTGAGGGGATCCATGCATAATTACACCCCCTGTATTGTATTGTAGCTATTTATCCACACTTACTAATATCTTCAAAATTTTTCATCTTGAGAAGTTTTCAATGAATTTTCATGGAATTTTGTAAAGGATGGGCAGTAGGCTGACAAAGGATTCATGAATCAATGCACAATTACCTCCCCACATGCTAGCTAATTGATTGTACCACACAATAGTTCCAAAGGTTCTCTGTTTACCATCATGAAACCTCTGAAAGCTTTCAATGAATTTCAATTATACTTTGTGGAAGGGTGGATAATAGCCTATGAAAGGAGTGATTAAATTTGGGAGCGGATTCATTAACAATTATCAACAATTACCTCCCTTATGTTATAACTATCAGTCCATACCGGTGTTTCATTTTTAAACAAGGGTTCATAACCTTTGGTTGTAAATAACTGGAAAGGACTTGCTCTCAGGCATCCTGTAGATTTTACTCAGCATGGAATTCCCTTTCCAACAACACACAGTATACTCATATTTGATGGAAAGTTCTTTGTTATGACTAGGGTAATGCAGCAAAAGTTTACTCTTCTTTTTGCCACTGATCTCCAAGATATTCTTTTCCCCTCGAGCATGTCCAATCAGATTCTACAGGGGTCTATAACATCACCAGGACTAATGGCTTTTCTCTCAATGTGGCATCAATCAAATGTTGATTTGTCTTTTTGAACTAAAATTGCTGCTTGATGATGAATGGAGACATTCCTCATTTATACACATATTTTTTTTTTTTTAAATTATGTTTTTGAATAAAAGAGATGTCACCTCTTTTTTCCATCTGGAATTTGAATTTTGTTTAAAAACAAAAATACGTACTTTTTCTTTCAACCAGAATTTAAATGTTTTTAAAATTAAAAAGCATGTCCTTTTTCTACCAAAATTTAAATATATTCATAGATAAATGTCTTCTAAAATCAAAAAAAAAAAAAAAAAAATCAAACTAGGACAGTGCCCATTCCAAAGGTGCATGTTTAGAAGGGGCTTGACTTGATGGTGCGTGGAGCAGCTTGCCATAATTGTGATGTGAAATAATTTTCCATCTATTATACAAAACTATGGCTTCGAAGTATTTCTGGTTATTTCTTTTCAGTGTTACTAACTAGATATTCTACATCTAAATTTAGACAATTCAAAAGAGTGAATATCGAGGGAAATAATTGTAGAAACTATAAGGAAAAATCTATAATCAAGTTTTATTCATTTCAATTAGGTTTCTTGGGAACTGCCAATCCAAAAAACGTAACACTGTAATGCCTTGTGTGCTAATATAACAGATAAATGTTAATTTTATACAATAGCCTGTTGTCAAGTAATTTTGGTCCACTAGATTTATTGAGAACTGGTGATACAAACAACTTCAAACTTGATATTACAATGCCTTTTGTGCTGACTAATACATCTGGTGAAAGTCGACTACATACAATCACCAGTTGTTGAGAAATTGTGCAAAATACATGCACACACACCCACACAGATTTCTTCAACTGTAATTAGATTTTAGATTAGAAGCCGCATAATAGCAAATATTATGAGATACTCGGGCTTTTATCTCAAGGCAAATAAATACATTAATTATATAAAATAACAATTGCAAAAATGACTGTAAAAACATTCTCGCTTGTTCAAAGTTTGGAGTATTAGAAATATTTTATACTTTACATCAACATAAACAAATTCATAAGGTGGTCCAGTTTTGAATTGTGGTTGAAGTTCTTTTGAAGTTCTCAAGGGTTCTTTACATGGCTTGTCATAGTTATCAGCTTGGCCATTCCTGGTCGTTGTATGCATTAGGCCCTGTTGACTACCTGGTCTTTCATAGATATCAAGTGGATGGGTCTTATTTTACATGCCAAAAAGGTAAAGCACTGCAGCTGATAACATCAAAAAGATGACAGTCATTACGGGAGCTACTCACAATCTTTTCCATGATGGCTCTAGCTAGCTTATAAGCCATGTAAAGAAGCCTCTTTCACAGTATCTGTAAAACATGACCCAGCTGCTCAAGTCATCTTTTGGTGACAACTATGCTAAATAGAGGAGAAGTCTGCAACTGAACTTGTTTGGCATCTTGTTCATCCATTTGGTCTGCTTAATTAATCCATTGCATACACTGGTGATCAATGCATCAAAATTATTTTCATCTGCTTGATACAACAGCCATGTGTCACATACATAGGACTAAGTGGAACTGACCACTGTGAAGAAAGCTTTTCTCTTGGGGTCAATGATAATTTCTTTTCTCTTTTATAGACTGTTTAGGATATTGTAAGCTACATTAGTCTTTACTATTCTAATGTACCTTTCTATAACCTAGACTGTCCATGGAAGAGGAGAGACATTACCATTGGTACCAAGAGAAGAGTCTATCGTGCAGAACTGATGAAAAAAAAAATTCTACGTTTGTATGATCACTGATTCAGAGCTATTACAGATAGATGCTGGTCCAGACGTTGTGATGGAATCAGAGAATGACAGGCAGCAGTAGAACTTGTCACAAAACCATTGGTTCATAGGTTGAAGTGATCCAAATGAGTGGATTCAATTAACATTTTTTGTCTTGGCAAGAAAGTTGAGTGGAACAGATGACCTAATAGTTAATGGCACAGAAAATGGAATAGGCAAATAGAGTTCAGACTTCAGTTGCAACTATTTGTGATTGCATTCACTTTGCTCTAATGCTCCTGGAATAGCATGAATCCAATTCTCACATCAGCTATAGGTAAATAGCAACACAGTTGAAGCCTTTTAGCCCCATTAGGCAGTCCATCTTAGTCTTCAACCCAGGGTCCTGTAAAACTCACAATATCAACAGAAACTATGATTGGGTCTACATGGATCGTTTGAGGAATGGAGTCAAAATTCACCCCTTATGTGTTTTGGAACACAGGAAGCAATTTTGCTTTTTGCAATAATGTTGATGATTTTTTAAATCAATTAATGATTGGTTATTTCTCCATTTCTATTTAGATGCCTATTGTAATCAGCATTCACTTTGGGTACAGGACATTGTAAGAAGTGGGAAAAATCAATTTGTCTCTTTTCTAAGATGTCATTTTGATGTCTATTTGATGTCATAAATTTAAAAAAAAACAACTAGTAGCATCTCTACCAACCATTCCACTGCATATCTTTAGAAAACAGCTTAGTAGCTAAATTTTGTAGCATCCTTATATATTCAATGTTAATTTTTCACCTCTCAGTACCATTGTTTTTTTTTCTTTCTTAAACTCATTTATGTTATAGAAGGAAATGTGTAACACATACTTCATCAAATATGATTAAAAAATATAAAATGCAATGTGTACCCATATATATTTTTTACGTGTGTAACACTTTTCTACATCACCAGAAGTGTCCACTCTGCACTAATAGGCAAATTGCTCACCTCTATGTTGTGTGACATGATAGAAATAGGATTTTATGGTATAGTTTTAAAACCTGATAAATAAAACTCTTTAATAATTCAATGGTGAATAATCAAATTTAGGTAATTGCAAAATTACTTAGATACTACCATTATCTTTTGATGAGAGATAAACTTGTCTGGTTTAAAAAATGTAGTATTTTGAGATATGGGGAAATTTCAACTAGAAATTTTGCAGATATTTCAAATGAGAAAACAAACTAACTGCTGTTTGCCTGTTTTGGGCTCAAAGAATCTCAAATATGTACACAAAATTAACCACAGGCCATAGGGAGAAGATGAGGATGGGACAGTCTCAATTTCTATTTAAAAAAAGTAGATTTTCTCCAAGTATTTTCCTGTTGTGATCAAAATCTGATCAAGAAGGAAAAGAAAAGCAAACCTGTTTTGCAATTTGTTCATTTCAAAAGTAAATTTTCATCATTTGAGTAACCACAAGAATTTCCACAAGAAAAAAGAAAAGAAATAAATTTCATCTTGAAAGAATGTACCCAAAGAAGTGGATGGTATTAAGTGAGGTGTACCTGCTGTTGATCATCCCAGAAACAGGCTATTACACGTAAGTCATAAAGGCTGAGGGTTACATAGAGATTTGCTCAGAGCATATTTGTATTCGACCAGTTTTAAAGTAACAGAAGATTTGGGCTGATTTTTTCATTTTTATTCAAAATATCTTCAGGGAATTTAAGAAGAGATCAAAATTCAAATAAGAATGATTACTGACGTAACGTGATTGCGCTAATCTCTGCAATGTATTCCTGGGAAACCTTTCTATCTCAACTCTCCATCTTATGCTTGATCTTTATCTACTATGTTTACTGTGCACTGGGCATCAATATGTTAACATTTTGCTCCATCTGGTATCCTTTCTTCTTGTTGAATGTCTAGCCAATCTATATTTTTGTCACTTTATCATTTCATAGCTACCTGTGTGATTCTGAGTCCATTTTATTAGTTTCCATGTTTAGCATCTATATGTTACAGCTGGTATTATGCATTCAGTGTATAGTTTGGGTTTTAAACATATTCGCAAAGTGCTGCACTAAGCCAAGTTTAGCAAATGAGTATCTATTTCATACCATTTCAATAAAAAGAAGAGAAGTCTTTTCATTAATAATTTGGTGGATCTAAAACTTTGCAGCTCATTTGAATAATCCAAAATTCGATCTGTTTTCAACAATTACAAACATTTGTCTCTTTCAGTTAGGAAACACCAAAAATCCTGGTTAGGTAAACAGGACATCATGCACAAATGAGAGGAGCCTTTGCAGATCCATTGTTTCATTATGACAACATCCATTTCATTTTTTTCTGATGGATTTGATCTCATAGGAGAAGTGCAATAGGTCTGTGCAACTGGTGAAACAGGTTTAAAATTGGCAGGTGATCAAATGAGAAGTTCAAAGCTTTAAGCTTTATGCATTATTCATAATGACATCTTAGCAATGCCTGGTTTGTTGTGTTACCTCTCTTCTCCTGTTTCTTGTTGCATTTCTTGTTCTTTGATAGCCAGTGAAGCTTTTGTGCACTTTACTAGCTTTATACTTCTTGGTGTAAGAGGAAGAAATGCCAGACATTTAAACTGGTTACTGGTAATAACTTAGAAGGGAAGAGTGCTGGGTCGACAATAGTAAGAGCTATAAGTTTATCATGAATATTTTCTTTAAATAAGGTTTATTTAGAAAGACATGACTGAATGAGAAAAAACATTGATTTCAAAATTTGGAAGAGTTTACCAGGGATGCCTCCAAGCAAGAAGCATATAATCCAAGAATAATATGCACTAGAAAGGTTTAGAGAGGAGAAAAAGCAAGATTTGTCTCATGTTGAACACCTAAATCTATTAGAGAGACATACATTGATACCAGATTTATCTATAAGATAATATATACCTGTGATTTGCATTAACCTCATTGATATCTTTAACACACTTATTCCTAGAGCATCATTATTCTTTTCCACACTTAGAAGTAGCTCATAATCTCACTCAATTTTTTTAGTTGAAGGAAGGGTTATACCTTTCCAAAATACTTGGACAACAAGGAAAGAGAAAAAATATATTTACAATTTTTTAAATGATTTTTATGTATTCTACAGACTAGACCAAAATACTGTCATAAATCCCTATGCCCAAATATGGTTGAAAACAAACACATAAGCTACAAAGCTAAAAACGTGCAACCAAGTCTATTTTTTGCTCCCCAAAAACAGTGAAAAAGTAAAGTGATGCCATAGATAAATATGCCTAAATATGGTAAAAACTAACATATCAACTGAAAAAGCTGAAAATTTACAATAGAACGCTTTTATGGTTTTGAACATCATTCTTAAAAAATGGATGTCATAAATTACTTATGTCATTAGGGTCAACTATTTATAATGACATTATCTCCAATACCAAAATATGGTCAAAAATATTAGAACATGCAACAAAGTTGAAGATGGTCACAAAAACAAAGGCATATGCGAGAAATCTAAAAAGTTGCGATCAAGTACTATTTGTGATCCCCTAAACAGCGCACGGCTAAGGAATATGCAATACTGATATTTGTTCTAATCCAGGGAAATTGTAAACGACATAATCAACATGAATTCATGTAGAATTTTTTTCTTTCTACCATTGCATCACAAAGTCTCACATACTGCTTAAGACAAACACATCCCAGCTTCAAAAAGAGCCCCAAGAAAGGGACCAACTATTGCTGGCCCTAGGACAAGATGTAACCAGTCTCAAATGAAAGGTATAGGTGTCTATGAACAGAATATTGAATTTGTACATATCTGAAAGATGTACTTTTTTCATGCATTTTAATCCCTTTTCAAACAATGAGTCATGGATTTCTTCAAAATCATACATTGCCATGTTTTCCTGTCCTACCATACAATAATATTTAGATTTCACAGTTGCGCCTGAATTTCTATCATAAAACCCAAACCAGACACTACGAGGGCTAAGTTACTATATAAATGCTTTTATGACAGCATTTCAAACCTTTAAATACCATTTTTTGAGGATTTTCTGTTATTTTTTCACAGAAATGCTCTATTTTTCTCTAGAGTATAATAACTTACATCATTTTTCTTCTTTTTCTGAGGATGTATAAATGTTGTGTCTCAGAGCAGAGGCATAGCTAAATATGGGGGGGAGGTGGGAGCGATATAAAATCACCCTCATCTGGAAAGCTTTCAATTTCACCAAGGTTTATAAAAGTTGATCGGATGATGACATAGCCATCTTCCAATGAGACACTTTTGAATGTTCATTGAATTCGCCAGTTTGATCGCATCCCAACTAAAGCTTGACATGTTTCAGAACCCAACATTTCACGTCTGCCCAATATCAATGTCACATTTGTTATCAGCATGACCTGTTCTAAATACTGTTCTGGCACATAACAGAGAATAATTTTGGAGTAATAGTAGAAAGACATTTGGAATCATTGAAATTTGTACTATGAGATTCAAAGACACGATCAAGTTTCTTGGCATTTTCTGTAATTCTTTCAATTTTTTTGCCATTCAACTCATGGTGATAATCTCTTTTTGTATTAACCTTTTCAGGGTGGGGAGGGCTATATGGCCTATAACAATAGAATATATTGGAAAAAATGTATCTGACACAGCATACCCTGAATGGCTGTAAGGGTCATATGGCTCTCAGTTTTGATCCAAAATTGAAATTTTTATCAAATAATGACAAGATCTAAATTCTCTATGTATGTTCACCTGCAAAATATAGAAATTTTTTTAATTTTTTTATTTATACCATCTGTATATTCAGCCCTGAAGTGTTGATGTCTACTATGTTGAAATGTAAACAGAAATCCTCAATGATGTTATTCATTACAGGAGCTACGAAATAAGTACTTATCCAGGACTAATTCATCATTTGCAATTCCCTCAATAACCTCCATGGACCTATTTTTGTGCTTTAGGGTATGGTCAGCACCAACTGGGGAGGAGGGAATAATGGTCTTGTTGACAGAGAAGTTACCATTTTTTAAGAAGTTCAAGGTGGCTCTGTCTTTATCTTTCAAACTATATATTTGGGATAAATATACTGGTATCAGTCAAATATAGTTCAGACAAACTACATTTGTTAGTTCTTCCTGTCTGGGGATTTTTGTTGAAGCTCAGTCTGCAATTAAGGCATCCATACTTTTTAGATATATCAAGAATTCACTGCAAGTTCCATGTAAGTAGCTCCTTTTCAAGAACACCTGCTATGTGGAATAATCTCCCTTCTGAGAAGTACAATCTTGACATTTACAAATCCAGAGTGAATATGCACTTTACTCAATGTTGGTTTTTAATTTTTTTAAATTCTGTGGCATAAATAACTCACTTATTACTAACCCTTTGATGTTAAAAGAGGCCAAAAGTATTTTCTTAGTGTGACTAAAAGTATAAAAAAAAAGTTGTATTCAAAAGAGTACATGCAGAGTTGAAATGTACAATTCCCATAGTAGCAATGTGTAGCAATGATAAGAAGAAGTACTAGTTTGAACAACCTCATGTAATTCTGAAGAAACTTAGCTTGGTTTTCAGGAGAATCTGTGAATGATGGCTGAATACTTGAGGAATCTATTGAATCCAAATAAGAAACTACATTTTGATCCCTTAATTATGCCTTATTTTGTGAATGATAATTCTTTAATGATACAGTTGTATGGAAAACACTTCCACAAAGTTCTCTTTATGCCAAACGGTTTTTCTCTATAAGTACAACCAGTGCAATGATATAAAGAATACTTTAAAAGGACAATACAGGTATTTGCCACTTTTGACCTGCTCAACTATGGCAGTATCATATATACCTGCTTGAACGAAGCTAGGATCTAGACCACTTCTGGCAATAACTTTACCAATAGTTTTTAATGCACAGAAAATAACACGCAGTTCACCCATTCTGAAGACCTCTTTCAGCATATCACTCACTTGCAATCGTACGCAATTAGAGAAAAGCTGTATGTCTAAAGAAACTATTGTCTTTCCATGATGTGAAATATTTGCATTCAACTTATGGGAAAATTCAATAACTGAGTAGAGATTTATCATTCAAAGTGAAAGGAACAATGAATCTGAGAAGCAATAAACAGTTACTACAGTTTAACATACAAATAGTTTTTGTCATAGAATAAGATCAAGATCTCAAAACAAATTTGATGCCGAAGATATACAGAATTGGTCATTTTAGGAGGAATAAACAGTATATATACATTCAAAAAGTTACGTCTTACTATTTAGGTAGGGATGTGGGGGGGGGAGCATGAAAACAAAGCCACATGCAAGCAACATTTATCACATATGAAAAAGATAATTTTTCAGATATACAATAGTGCTAGTTAGGGAATGTTTTTCTCCAAGTTTTGACTCATACTTTGATAATAATAGATTGTTTTCAATTAGACGATTTCAAACAAAATTAACTCCTCCCCAAACTGTCAGCTCAACTTACATGTCAAATTCTAACTAGGGAATTTTACGTATTTTTGTTAATATATCTTTTCTTTTTCTTTATGGTCTAAGCTTTCCAAAAAGCTATAGCATGCATGCTCCCCTACTATAAAATTTGAGCAGGCGCCCTTCTTGTTATACTTTATATCGATAGAAAACCACTTCTCAGTATTTCTTTCTCTTTTCTATTTCTTTTTTTTTGTGTTGTTAGTGATCTCTGCAGAGAAGAAATAGCAAACCAAAACCATTTTATAAACAGCTCTAATGTATAAAACTAACCCTTGGCAATAGAAAAATATATGATTGGAACTAATCAATATGCGTTGTAAATGCTGTGAAGCACCAAAATTCTGTGAACCCTCCAGCGAATCCTAATTTAAAATTACAGCAGTCCCCACTTATCTGAGGTTTCACGCGGTTCCAGTTACCTACAGTCAATTCCAGAAATAAACAATTCATATGTTTTACTTAATGATAGTCCAAAAGTGCAAGAGAAGTGATGCTGACAATTCAGATATTCTAAAGAGAAGCAGTAAAGTGCATCCTCCAAGCAAAAAGGTGAAAGTTCCCTAATTAATAAGGAAAAAAAAAAAATGTACATCTAGATGGCTAAGATTTCCGATTAGAACGAATCTTCTATCTGTCACATTATTTTTATTACAGTGTATTGTTAAAATTTTTCTATTTTATCAGTTATTGTTGTTAATCTTTCATTGTGGTTAATTTATGAATTAAACTTTATTGTATGTATGTTTGTATGTATGAATGTATGTATGTATAGGAAGAAAACATGGTATATACAGAGTACAGTACTATCTGCAGTTTTAAGGATTGGCTATAGGTTTTATCCCCTGTGGATAAGGGGAGACTGTTGTAATAAGGAGATTTATAATCCTATTTACTTGGTATTTATTTTGAATACAATCCCATAATGGGCATTTTTTTTGGAAAGATTAATAGTTCTTCATGTGGGTCAGAATTTTCAACTCTCTCTGAATATATAGTATAGAATGTTGATTAGCAGATGATGAATAATAAAAAAAAAGAATTAGGACAAGGACAATGGTTGAGATCTAGGAAATGAACCTTTGTAGTTAAATTTTGAGAAATTGGTTGAAAGATTTAGATTATCATCAACTTCAATGCTGTGCCCCTTCCTCCCACCAATGTCCAACCAGCTCATAAAAGGCCATGGGAGATAACACAGAAAAACTTGATGTTCTTTCTTTGAGATATTTGTTTTCTGCTTGGGTACAGGTAAGCCCATGGACCCATATCTGGCCCTGCCCACAGGTGGACTGAATCATGTTCATAAATGTTATCAGTAGTTATGAGCAGGCTGAATCAAGTTAGCAGGTGGTTACGGGCGGATTGAATCATGTTTAGAAAAGAAATTATGAATCTATTACCTCTGTGGCCAGACTCTGTTCTGCAAGGTTAAAATGTAGAGACCGGATCAGTGTTGGTATTTGAGATCATCAAATAAAGAAGATGGTTGGAATGATATAAATCTTGATTTCTGCAAGTCAGTTCTTGGTGTTTTTTAATGAGTGTATTGCCTGAAATCCTACAAAAGCAGAATGGTTGTTCCATGTTGTCTTACTGATGCTTTGTGATGCATTATATGCAGTTTCTGTTTATATCGTCTAAAGTATTTATATGCACACACACGTACATACATACATATATATATATATATATACATACACACACACACACGAATGAAAGTATCTTAAGTAACAGTGTAAAAGACCTAGTAAGTGACTGATTTATACGTTTCTAGTAGACTCAATTAAACATACTGTCATTAAGATGAACGCTTTCAAAAGTTTAGTAACAATTCTTGTCAAATAAACACATTTACCAATTATAAAAAAATTCACATCATTTCGTTGTTTTTTTTAAGTGTCTGCTGTTTTTTTCTATGCCCTCATTTCCGACACATACCTTTTCCATCAATCCTCAAACACCAAGAAAATATAGCATTCTTTCTACAATATCTTTCAGCTTGATGTAACAATTATACTTGCAGACATTTAACAGAAACTCTTCTTATTTCATTAAATCGGATTATTAATTATTTCTTTCTTATCAAATAGTCACATGTCTACTGTGCCTACTAGTGAAAGAATGAGTAAATTAAACTTTTTTGTCTCACATATTCTGTTAGTATTATCAGCAGCCCAATGGTACCCTAAAGAGATGACCTCTCATGGACATTAGTGATCACAACTATCATTACTATTATCTGTCGCACAAAAGTTAATATCTAATTTAATTGTAGCAGAATAATTGGGTTTTGTTTATTATTGGAGCCAGATTCTATTTACTTAATTAATCTAAATAAATTGCTACAATCTTAAACTTGGACACACAAGTAGGTTTAGGTTCCAAGACAAAATAAATCATGGGCTGCGGATATGGATGAGCCGAAAAGCATAAAAAATTTATGTTACTGGCAGGCACAAAGATATCAAGAAACATTTGGGCACGGATAGGTAATATAAAAGACTAACAGATAGGGGTGGGAACAGGCTACAAAATATCGGCCTGTGCAGGTCTCTACCCACAGGCAAACCAGCGACTTAAGATTGGATAAAAAGAGCCTGAGAAGTTAACATCTGAAACATTGTACGGATTTTCAAAGAGAATAACATTGTCTTTCTTTTACTTACTACACCTGGAATCCTCAAAACCATACCCATTTATATTTATCAGGTAGAATATTACTTCTTTGTTCAAGAAAAAAACAAGAATCAATACTTCACTTTGGTCAAACATTTGTCAATTCGATGATTTTTACTATGATAATTCTTATCAAACATTTTTCTATTGTGACTTCATCTTTTGTATACAAATCTATGTAATTTTTTCCTCCAACAAGTATGCAACCATAAAAATTGACTATGATAGGTCTCTTACTCAAGAACAATGACAATATAAAATCAACGTACATAGAACAATATGTCAATCATCTGAGCTATTTACTTCCAACTGAGAACAAGAACCATTATTCCATGTATTATACTTAATTATGCAATTGGCCCAATGGTCAATGACACAAAGGATGGATTGGTGAAAAAAATTCACACTCTATCAAGGACAGTTTACATTCACATCACACTTAATACCAGTGATAAATAAAAAAAAACAAGAGTTAGTTGGAGTTCTTTAGCCCTGTGAGATTGTCCATCTTGGGTGTTGTAAAAAAAACTCACAATTGATACCAAGAATAATTGGGTCTCCATAAATTATTTGAGAAATGAGGACAAAATCAATGCCTAATGAGTTCTATGAAATGAAAAGGAACTTTTATATATTATACTGGTAGAGACTTTGATAGAGTCATTTTTGGAAGGATTCTTTAATGCATTGTCAGACATTACTGATCTTGAAATTATCTGTCCAGTGTTCTAATATGAATTCACAAATCAATTACAACTTTTTGCTCTCTTCTGGAGATAGCTTTATTTTTAATGAATCTCACCTACATTGCATTTACATCTCCAATGCAAATGAATAAAAAAAAAAGTCATTTAAACAAATCTTTACATTATTTATTATATATTATAATTGTATTGTATGATTACATTATCTTCATATAATCATCATATTAATATGAATATTATATATCATTATATTACATATCATAGGCTATATTATATTATCATAAATGCATTATAAAATCACATTATAATCATATTATATTATGAATATTACATATTATTATATAAAATTTTATTCATTGAAAATTTGAATGTATTTTATGGGAGATTCATAAAAACATTCTCTTTTTTTCTGCAAAGTGATTTTTGGATACACTAGAATAGGAATTTCATAATTTAATAAGTTTAATAACCATGGGGGGGAAAATCTTGACCTCTTGTCTCATGCTCAAACAACAATGCTATTTCCTTGGTCAGTATTCATTCAATAATAGGTAGGAGTGACTAAATGATAATACATTATCATAATTTACCAATTTTGATTTGGTATTAGAGCCATAGAAGCAGTAATAGATGCTGGGAAAGTGTGATTTGCAAATTGAACAGCAAAAACGAAGATTTCTAAATCTAGGAAGAGAGGAAGACAGAGATAAAAAGGGGGTAGTGGGAGGAGAAGAAATATCAGATATTGATTGATGTTCGATCAGTGACAGCAAGTGGAATTGGGATTTATAGATAAATGGCTCAGAAATGGAGAAAGTGTCATGGTTCAGTCATGTCTAATGAAATGCCTTCTAGTCTTCAGGCTAATCTCAAGGGGATGAGAAACACAAAAAGAATGAGGGTGGTAAGAGATCACAGAGAGCATGAAACATTGAGTTTGGAATTGAATAAGAAAGAGAGGTAGAAGGAATTCAAAAAGAAGTGTCTATCAATTGTGTACCATAAACAGGTGTATAAATTATGATTGGATTCACAGGAAATGACAAACTACACAACGAATGGGATGAACAGTGAAGAAAGAAAGAATTATAATCAATTCCCAAAATGTCTCAGATATCTTTTCCATTGAAAATTATGAGGCCTATTATGCGTATTTGTTTCTTCTGTCATGAGTTCAGAAGTGAAAAGTCAAAATTTAAAAAAAAAAATCTTGAAAATATGAAAGATTGTAAATCAATGGATTACTTAGATGAACAGACTTATCTTCTCCCTTTTTATTACAGTATTCTAACTAGTGCTTGGGTGTTATGATTTGTACCTGGGGTTTTGATTGGAACACTGGAATTGATAATATACACTTGTAAATCAAAATTGGTTGGTCTTATACAAATCTTCAGATACAACGAGAGAGAAAGAGAGAGAGAGCACATAGGTTAGGATCTTATAAGTTAAACAAAGAGAAGAAATCTAATCAAAATTTAGATTTTGGATGGCAATTAATCTAATTTTCAAAATTTTATGTCTTGTTATCATCCAAATATCAGATTCTGACTTATTTTCAACACATGGAAAATTACAAAGTTCATCAAAAATTGAGGTATTTTGAATAGTTCCTTAGGGTATGGAGCTGTTTTAAAGAAACTGCATAAAAATACAATTAGAAAAAAATCTTTTTAAATGCTGGTGTTAATGATTAGATCCTGAGGGTGCAGGGGAAAATCAGCAACAGCCCAAGTCTTTCCCTTTTTCTCCCACATCCCTCTAGTATTTTCCTACCACCTGGTGGCTGGACTCTTAGAAGAAATCATGTTCTGCAACACACGTAAAATATATCAGATTGATAATAACTGACATTGCTCTGTCTTACTACAAGTAAAACATCATATTTAAGTGAGGATTGCAAATAAAAAATAAGCCTCAAAGAAAAAAAAGTGATAGAAATAAGTTGGAAGAAATACTTGTCAATATCAGTAAAAAGTTCAAGGCAAATGACTTGGAAAATCAGAGACAATAGAAAGGAGGTCAACCGCAGAAGCAACAACAAAAAGGCAGTAACTAAGTGATTACTTATTTTTGCAGGGCACAAAGTCATTGGAACATTGACTGTTATGAAGGACAAAAGCCAGAAAAAAGCTGGTCAGCCCTATATCTGACTGACCAACTGCCTCTTGTGTAGGAAGCACTTGAGCAGTAAGAAACAGCTATATATAGAGGTCATCTAAGTGCCACTCTTAAAAATCTGAGTCAGTCAATCTGCTTTCTTTTTCTTCAACCTTTTCTTTAACTCATTGTTTAGCCTCTCTATCATAATTTCAATCTTGAGTGCACTTTTATCACTCTGTTGCTACTGACAACTGATTCGCACTTTTAAACTATGCTTAAACTAAGATTTTGTCAGATTTTTTTTCACACAGCAACTTTGCATCTCCAAAAATGAAAGCCAATATAAGTTCATTTGTATACATAAATCAAGAACCACAAAATGATTTATACAAGAAACATGTAAGTAATTGGGTTCCTGGAAAAGTGTACCTGGATCTTTCTTCAACCTAGCATTTTCAAGAACCTGGGTTTGAGTCTAGATGACAATTCTTTCTGTCATAGCTATAATGCATATGGTGAAATTAATCAATCAATCATTCTCTCTCTCTCAATATATATATATATATATATATATATATATATATATATGAGAGATAAAGAGAGGTATATACAAATATATCTGTATACATATGTATATGAAAGTACAGTAATAGATCTGTAGCCCAATGATATATATTTGACACAACTATTCAATTTTCAACAATATTCAGCAAAGAATTGTATCAGGCTATCAACAAATTCATATACTATGGTATATATATATATATATTATGGTGAAATTTTTCATATACAGTGAAGAAAACACAGATTGAGTAAGTAGGTATTTATTCATGGACATTTTGTAGGGAACATCTTCAGTGAGATGAACAACATGTCAGATAATACAAGCAGCACTCATTACAATGAACAACACTGAAAAAGTGCTCCGACTTCTTCAACATATCAAGATACATCGCAAGAATAATATCATTGCATATTTGTCTAATCATGAACAATTCCACTCATGAACAATTCCACTCACACACACTTGCTGATAGATGCAGGTTAACTATATTGTAATACACATATGAGTACTTATATGCATGTAGGATAATGTTGGACACAGCTTATATATATATATATATATGTATACACACACACACACAAACATATATATATATATATATATATATATATATATATATATATATATATATATATATATATATATATATATGTATATATATATATGTATATATATGTATATATATATATGTATATATATATATATGTATATATATATATGTATATATATATACGTAAATATTTTGTATGTGTGTATATCATTACAAATGAAGAGAGCAAATAGTTTTAGGATTTCAAGATGCAACCAGACTAACCTCACTAAAAAATATTTCAGCTTCAAAGTAGCAGAAAGCACATGCATTAATAGATGAGAGACAGATACTAAGTAAATGTTGTCAGCAGAGAAAACGAAGAAAATGTTCAACAAGATAAATTAGTGCAAACTATTGATCACTTAATTGATAAATAAATGTTGAAGATTTTCCTTTAAAAATCAGGTGAAAAAATAAACAGGTGATACACTTTTATCTATCTAGCAAAAAAGTGAAGAAATATTTTTTTTACCCTTTCATTTATTTCTCACATGAAGACCGGGTTAGGAAATATATGAGTTCAGTTGGAGTTATTTACTTGGGCATAAAGAGTCAATAAAGGATATAAAGTTTTTCTAGTCACAACAGGGAATGGGTGGAAGAAGAAAAGAAAAAAAAAACAGAGGTAGAGAAAGGGTGATGAGAGAATTTTAAACCATGATAATCCTGAATTTCAAAAAAATCCCCTAAATACAATGAGACATTATGTAAAAAAAGAAAAAAAAATTCAGGCAACAGAATTTTCTATTTGATTTCCTACAGGTTGGAATTAAAATAAATGATATGTTATAAAAAAAGAGAATAGTACTTTTATAATAATATGGAAGAGAAAAGCTAAATAGTAAATAATTAGAGGGAGGAAGGAAATAGAATAAATATGGCCCTAAGAAAAGTGATGTAGAAGTAAGGAATGAGATGGAAAAGGTGAAAAGCACGGATTCTTTGGCACCATGGGAAGTCAAATTAAAATATTTGATTTTTTTATAAACTACTTGAAGGTTTATATCACAGGTTACAATACAGTCATTAAATATGGAGCAGAATTGCTATCACCTGACTTTTTTCATTTCAAAATATTTACAAACAATTAAAATCTTTTACAAAATTGCTATCTATTTTGATTTTTTGGGGTTTCAATTGCAAACAATAAAAGATAGAAAAACTCAGCATTACCTCCCTTCGTAGTTAGAGTTATCTCCATTGTTGACTACTAAGGGTTGCAGAAGTAAACAAGCACCTCAGGATTGTTGGAGTTTATAAAGCCTATTGAAACTCTTCGGACATATATATCCCCAGGTTTCTATGTTCCTATGTCTGGTGGGTTATAAGCGTGCCATAAATATTTTCTGGAAGTCTACTGAGACATTTTAATTCAAGCATTTAGCACCTTGACTTGTTAATCTTGAAATATATATAATAGACTTTGGATTTCTTAGATGATGATAGAATTTCCGTGGGGTTAACTGCAATTTTGGAGCATCTTGATTCAAATGGATGGAAAAAACATTATGCAGACAACTTATTGAAATTTCAAATATGAACAATTTTTAATAAAAAAAAAGAAAAGAAGGAAAAGAAAAAAGGTTTCTGTTGTAAAAATTGTTGTACTTTCCCAGAGACTTAGCTGGTTGAAGCAGTTCGAAGTAATTTGTGGTGTATTTTCTATAGAGATTGGAGAAATGGACTAGTTGTTGCTCTTCAGAAAGTCCTGAAGAGTCACAGGTGGATGAAATTCTGTCTTGAAAAGTTTATAATGTTACCAAACCCATCAGTTTTGTGCGGGAGAGATTTGTTTTATATTACTGCTTTTGTTTTTAATGCTCATGTTAACAAGGGTGGGCGGGACTTTCCCCCCTGCTCATTTTTTCATTGGCTGGAAAAACAAGCTGAGTTTGAATTTGGTGTAAGCTGCCGCTGATAGGTCACATGACCTTTCTCTTAAGGGCTTCTAATAGGCCAAATTTTGTCCAAAGATGAAAATTTCATAATTTTGATCCCTGAACATTTTGAATAACAAATTTCACAAACAAATTCCAATATTGAGGCATTGCCATTAATTATCAATTTCTGTCTATCATTTCTTTCATCTTATTTCTGCTGCTTATGATCGCATTTCTCAAGCTGTTATGATACCATTAAGCATGGATTGTAAAGAAAGAAAAGGCTTTTTGCAAGATTTGAACTCATACCCTTAATACTTGTAGGCAAGTTTAAATCTTGCTGGGAGCTTGTTCTTCACCTCCAATCTATGTTGCTTGCGCCAATTAAGGCCTGAGAATACTGATAGAAAGCAACAGAAATAAGATCAATCAAATACTTGTGAAATCAGAAATGTTGTCATTGTAGCAATTTCTTCGGGCAGATTTGGCTTGAAGATTAGAACAAATTGTGAAGAGACTGTGATCAAGTGCAAAATTGGTATGTCTCATCGTTACGAAATAAATTGAATAAGAAGAATATTCCTTCTCACAAAGTTTAGTACATTAAAATGATAAAATGCACATCAATAAAATCGTAAAATAGTTCATCAACTGAATGCATTAGGCCATGGTTACAGAAGAGATGGATAAATGCATCCAAGGAATTTATCTAAATAGGTCCAAGTTTGATAAATTGATCAATTACATTTCAACTAATTATTTATCATCCTAATTTATCTATACTTTCAGGTGCTTTTAATATCATACAGGTTAGAACATTAGATTAGTAAACTTGAAAATCATGAGGGCATTCTGGATAAGTTCCTCTATAAAATTGCCTCTTATTTATGGCTTTGTGCCAAAAATAAGATGAGCTTAGTGAATAACTTAATGCAGATATCATACAACTACAATTTTTACTGTGCATCATATAGAAAACTCATGAATCAGTACATTTGATACACATCGCTGATGTCAAAATATTCTCTCTATGTTTTCTTTGAAAAACATCCAAACTCCCAAAGACCTCTTTTCCTGACAGAAGGTACAGAAATCAGTGCAAGGCATAACAAAAAAAAAAGCTCTTATCTTCGAAGCTTGAGAAAGGGAAGAAATTCAGGAGAGAGAAAGAGAGGACAAAATCTTAGTTTTAACTCAAGAATCTTAAGAAGTAATAAACAAAAGTTTCTAGTAAGCCAATTGTCCAGAGGAACAAACAGCAGAAATTTCCATTAAAGCAGTGAGAGTTGATCAGAAACAATTATCTAAAACTCAGAAATAATCAAGTTTCGCCATTAACAATTTTCAAGTGAGCAAGCTTTAGTTGTTCTAAAAAATGAAATAAAAGATTAATTTCCCAGATACCAAGAGAGGCAAACTATTTACAAAGAGGCTGAAGCAATGAAATCAAAGAAAGACCAGGTTTATGTGCTGTTATGAAGCAAATGATACGAGAGATACAAAACGTTTTAGAAAATCAAAAAGAAGAAAAAATAAAACTGCCTTATTTCCCATCTTTTTTTTTCATTGTTTTGGTCAAGCTTGGAGGAGAAAAAGTGACCTAAGTTAAGCAGCCTAATTCTTTCTATTTAGGAAGTTGTGTATAAATTTATTTTGGGAAGAACATTATGCATGTATGAACATGTTTGGGATATTTATATACCTAGGTAAAAGTGCAAATGCTGTAAAGTGAAGAAGCAACTACCAATAATTCAAGAAGGAAAAAGTCTTTAAGCAATCCAAGATTTAAAAATAACCTTGCATTAGGTTTTTGCTACAATTGACAGGGTTCCATTGATTGCAAGTATGAATTTTAATTTTGAAAGGACACATTAGTCTAGGGCAGGTTTGAAAGATGTTTTATGTGCCTACAATGATCTGTATGATAGAAAAATTTGTGAGACTAAGCAGTCAGGCATATTGGGGTATTTCAATCTATCTATCTATCTATCTATCTATCTATATATATATATATATACATATGTATGTACACGTATTAATATTTTTCTTTTTTCATAATTTTTAAATTTTTTATTACATTTTGACAAAATGTTTCATTGTTCTTTCAACTTTTCAAGTGATTAATCAATTTTTTTATTACTCATTTTGAAATGATGTTTTCTTTTCTGCATGTCTCTATCATGTTCCATTTTAACTGGTATTATATTGATTATTATGTTGAATAGGTTCTGGTATTTTACTTAATAAGTAAATTAATAATATATCTTATATTGCATTTGTTTTAAGGGCAAACAATTATAACTATTTCCTATTTTATAATTTTTTTTGCCTTCTCCCTTTAATTACCATATTTATTTTGATAGTGTTGTTGATTGCTTATAATTTTTATAGTTAAATATAATTTTATGATAATTATACCTAGTTTTCCATGTTTTTTCGGTTACTTCTAGATATACTTTATCATTGTCTTTATTATCTTTGCAAATATATGATAAGAATGTATAAACAAATACAGGAAAAATATTCCTGAGACTAATATATACACATTTTCCAAGAACAAATAAACAGCATACCATATTTAACAAAAGTAAGATAGAAATTAGCAATTCATGTACAGACAATATAAAAAAATAATTTTAAAAAAACATTACTAGAAAATAATGTATACAAAATGACCAAATCATACTATATAATAGTAGAGATGAAGACATATATCAATCAGCAAAATTGCCTTACAAACAATGTCATGTGTAGAGCAATTGTAACTACCGAAGATAATAATGATAAAGTATATATAAGAGTAAAAAAAAAAAAAACATAGAAAAACAGATAAATTAGGCACCAAGGTATATCTTTCCATGGTTATATACAAGTCGACCTATGAGGTCATTTGAGATCACCAGGGATCATTTCCAGCCAATTTTCAGAATAGTGGGCTATAATTTCGCTCCAAGTACACTGAAATTTAGCATATGAATACACCTCATGGCAAAGACTGCAATCCATGTGACAGTGGATTCTAAGATCAATCCAGGTCACCAGAGGTTCTTTCTGGTCATTTTAAAACAATTTTCAAAATTTTAGGCCAAAATTTTGCACTTTTTGAATCTGAAATTGGGCCTAGAGGTATATCTTTCTACGGCAAAAGTCATATGCAATGCAGAGTTGAGCTATGAGGTCATTTGAGGTTACAAGAGTTGATTTCTAGCCAATTTTCAGAGTTGTCAGCCATAATTTTGCACCAAGGAGGCTAAAATTAAGCATATGGTTACATCTTCTCATATCGAAGGTAACAGGCTGCTGAGATTGACCTTGGGGATCATTCAAGGTCATAAAAGGTCATTTCAGTTTGTTTTTTTTTTCAAATTTTCATGCACAGCTCTATATTGGGTGTTCTAGAACTTGATCCCTCATCAACCTTTTCATACTGGCACCCAATGGGAGAAACACTTATGTAGTCTATCCAGAAGCCCTGTCAAACTGAGCAA
Organism: Thysanoteuthis rhombus; assembly: GCA_963457665.1. Taxonomy (NCBI): domain Eukaryota; kingdom Metazoa; phylum Mollusca; class Cephalopoda; order Oegopsida; family Thysanoteuthidae; genus Thysanoteuthis; species Thysanoteuthis major. The sequence continues at coordinate 29,506,738 of OY735212.1, forward strand.
TAATATTAGATCAGAATATTTTTTAGCGACTTTTTCAAGTGTACATAGTATAAATAATGTCATTTTTATTTTCTGTGTTAAGAGAAAATAATATATATAAGAACATTTCTCGTGTTTGCTTATAGTAAAAGTTATTTTTCCACCAACAATGCCAGGTATCCCTGCAAGTATATACATATCAAGATGGAATAATCAAGCAAAAAAAATTTGATCAAGAAAATCAGAGATAGAGATCCAATAAGAAAGTAATAAATTTTTGGGATAAAATAATGAAAATAAGTTAGGTTTTTGTTACCACATCACAAGTACAAACCCCATAATTCAGGGGAAAAAAAGTAGAACTTGTGTGAACTTCGGAAAAGTGAGGTGGGATAGAAGTTATTTACTAAGCTGAGCTCAGTTTCTGGCACAAGGTCATAAGCATGAGTATTAACCTCACTACTAAGTATCTTGTGAAATCAGCTTGCTAACCATCACACCATAACGGGTGCCCGAGGTGAGTGGATAGAAGGTGACCAGAGGCCAGTGTAGCCAGTGGAGAGGGTCACAGCAAGCAAGCAATTGGTATGCAAATATCAAGTGCAAATGCCAATGACGTAACAGACACTGACTGAGGCAGCATAAAAGTCTACCAAATGAACAAAGCCAATGATTGAAACCCAGAGCTGGCAAAGCGACGAGGTAGGCAGAAAAACTGCTGGGCCACAACAAAATGCAGATTCCTTAGCGCCAAGAAGATATTGGGAAGGAACAAAAGCTGGGTAGAAAGTGTCCAGGCCAGATGCCAGGGAAAATGTGTGAAGCTTGTTCGGAAAAAAACGGATAGACAGGCGCACATAATAACAGCAGTTGAGAATGCATTGCATATTGGCATTGTCCTCAAATGCAAATTGCCAGATAGAGAACAATGATGAAAATAAAATGTAGATCCACTCATTTCCATTTTTCAATAAACTAATAAAAGCCACAAAATGCCGTTTCACTGTCTGAACCAACTCCTGCAGGCACCTCAGAGCCAAGCGCAGCTGGACTTCTATTTTAAGAGACACGAGTGGACAATGATGCTCGCTCTCTCATCATCTTTTTTTCTCTAGTTTCTTTTAACATGCTCCTTCACTCTACCATCCATTATCTTTCTTTTTCTTCTGCTTCTTATTAGATATCTTCCTTTTTTGTACCTTGTGGTGCCCTTACGAGGTCTATCTATAAAGTATCTAGCCATTTTGAATATCTTGATAATTAGTTGTACTGCATTGATGTAACTTGGCAATCAGAAGGGACCTTATTGAGCATGCATAAGCAAAAACTCCCGTGGGGTTACAAAGCTGGTAGTGAGATGTCCTTCATAATGACCAAGCTAATCATTCTTTACATCTTGCATTGGGGTTTTGACAAAACATTGCATCATATAAGTCTGTAAGCCCGTCTACAGTCCAGATTTGGCTCCCTGCAACTTCTGGCTTTTCACAAAGAGATTTCAGACTGTTGACAAGAATATGATGAAGCAGCTGATGGTGATCCCAAAATATGACTTTGAACACCGTTTTGAAAAGAACTAAGGGGCTATTGCCTTATTTCTTGATGATATTGAATGGCTGGGTAACTTTTCTTCTCTGCTTTTGCTCCATCTTACTATAACCCTAGCCTTCTTCCAAACTTCCTACTTCTTTTTTTTTCTTTTCTTTTTCTCAATAGTTTCCACTCACTTTGTAATTTTTTTTTGTCATTTTTACTACTCTCTTTTGATCTGCTTTACACTCTAACTTCTGTTTCTTTTGTGACTACTTCCTCCTTTTTATTTGGTCAATGTTTTTCTCTTTCATTCATATCTCTATTGCTCTTCTACTGCTCTCTCAATGTTCTTTTTCGGTTTCTTAACCTTCTTACTCCTCCTTTCTATCTTTGGCTTTATTCTCCAGCTTTCTTAATCACTATCCTTATACATGCATTTTCTTCCCTCCCTTCTTTATTCTAAGACATGAATTCTTTAATTTACCCGTTCCTTTGAAGATGGTCCAAAGGTACTGAAATTACTCTTGCATATTAATACAGTCATGGTCTCAACAGTGGCAATATCAATTTGAAGACAAAAGCAGGAAAATGTCAGAACCAACAGAAAAGTTTACAACATTTCTGACTCATGCGAAAATTTTTATGGAAGAGATATTTAGACAGCAACTGACATTCTCATATAAGGCTTGGCTGCTTTCAGGTAAGAGGGAGGAAAGCATTGAAGACATGCTACATAACAAACACAATTATCCATCCATATAAAAGCCAGAAAAGCAAATGTATGTTTGATAGTATAACTGATTGTATGGTTGTATCTGTTTTGTCCTATACCTGTAATAACCTGAGATTTATAATGGATGGGTCCATGTGAAATAGAATAACACAGCTTATAAAAATAATCAAAGGGTGGTTTTAGAATTAGATTGGCTGTTATGATATAACATTGAAGATTAAATCACAAAATTGCTGGAAGTTTGAAACTAAAATGAAAGAAAAAAAGAGTAAGTATGTAAATGCTTTTTAAAAATGCCAATTTCATTGAATTAATAAGAAATAAATGAAATTCAACATTTTTTTATAATGAAATTAGTCATATTTTCATCAAAATAAGTTTCTTCTAATGACTTTTTATACTGCAGTATATTAGAGATATTTTTTCTTACATAACATTTTGTCTTAAGACTTTAAGACATATCACTCTTTAATTCAGCTGAGACTTGAAGAAACTTTAGATTTAAATACTTGAACTATTGAAAACTAGCACTCAAAAAGGAAAAAGAAGGAAATCCTTCACCCCAATTTTGAACCCTAAAAAGTAATGTAACATTCCCGTGACATTTTTATCCCTAAAAGTTAAAATGACATTTCACCCAGAATTTTGACCTGAAAAAGAAAAAAAAGTTCTTCTATCCTTAAAGATGGGAAGATTTTTTAATGAATGCCATGAATCATTAGCTCCAGCTACAATGAACCATTTCAGTGGAGAAGACAAACATATTTGCAAACATTTCAGAAATATAAGTATAGAATCTTATAAATTACCTGATAAATTTGCTTTATACTAAATGGTGCTGATCCATAAATAAATAACCGTCATTTTTTATGGGTATATGCTAGAATAACAATGGTTATCAGAGCAGATTATAGAATTGTTATCAGTGTGGACAATGGAATCAGAGGACAGAGTTCAAACTCTAGCCAAAATTGTTTACATTTATTTCATACCAATACCGTCATAATAGAATTTCAAAAGCATGAATCCACCTCTTCTAACCCTAAAATCTAAAAGAAATAAAAGCACAATAACTCTATGATACCTTACCTTGCACTCTAAGATCACAGATATTGTCAGACAATGTAAGGGGGCATATTATTGGTCAGTCTGAAGGAGGAACATAACAGCAGCAAATAGCATCAAAATTGGAAATTCTATAATAACTTTAAAGTTTGTCAATATGCATTTCACTAATGAGGAAAAGAGAGCTACTGCATCTTGTTCAGGTCAATCCGAGCAATCAGCAAGGCGTATGTATGCATCATCAGTCTCTGCTTATAACCTAATCAAGGATTTTGCAGGGTACACATGTGTAACTGTTATCAAGAACCTGGCCAGTCAAAGATTCTTTCTGCTTACAATATCTGGTATTACCCAAAGGTCACCCATCTAGGTGCTGACCAGTTGAGAGGTATTAAGTACCAGTTTTCAAGTCTTTGGTATGACTCAGCAATGGATTGAACAATGGTGAACTGAAACAGAGCCAAGCACTCTACTACTGGTGATTGGTGAATGTGAGAGGCGATCTGATAAAATGGAGAACTGAAAAAAAATCTTTGTTATAGAGCGGGTCAAAATCAATATAACAGTAGTGGAAAGAAGCAGTGTGCAATTGAAATGGTTGATAGACCCATGGAATAAGAAATTTTTTCAAATGAATTTACTCAGTTGGTACAGTTTTCAACCAGCAGATAAGTATGGGTCTGAATATCTCTAAGCTAAAAATTTTCTTTGAATCGCCTGCAGTCAACCTCTATAAAATTACCATTTTGATGATGATTGATGGCAACTCAATCTCATCAGTGAGTCAGTGCTTTTGTCTTGCAATTGATTATCTTGCAGTGAACACGGGCTTCTACCTATTCATCTGGCAGGATTTCTCAGATAATCACTGAACAGCATTCCTTTTCATGGACAATGCTAATATAGTGGAAAAAAGAGATTTAAGAATGACAGCTCCTAAAAGGTATTAAGCAAATCTTAGCAAAGTTAGATTCCTTACATGAATCTCAAGGAAATCAACTCTTAATTTCATAAAAGAAAAATCAAGATGTTAAGAACAGGGGAATAACTACTGATCAAAGTTACTTCTTTTATAACTTGGGTAAATTTATTTTTATTTTATCTGACATAATCCAATTAACAGATTTTGTTTTCTTCACAGAAGAGCTCCAATGTCAATTCAGAGCAGTATCAAACGGTTTATGACATTAAGAGTTAAACATGCTGTATTGTCTCACAGACACACATAAAAAGTTAAAAAGAAGAAAGATACTTGTAAGGTGAACCTCAGACTAATCTTAGAAAGGAAAGGGTATTTATCTGCAAGTGGCATTTCATATGGAATATAATTTCTTATATCAAAGATAAAAAAATTTCTTTAAAAAAAAAATGTTCAAGACTGACCTGCAAACTTGTTCAGAGTCTAACACCTTGTTCTGACGGTGATCGATGATGACAATGTCGTGATGGGTCTCTAGGTAAGACTGTATCGCTGCCTCTCCAGATCTGGCCACATATATTTTATATTTAAGCCGAGTAGCTGCAAGGTGAAAGGCATCGCACTGTGAGTCCTCTTTAGGAAATACCAATAATACCTGCAAAATAAAGAAACAAAAGTTGATTTATAACTTTTCAAGGAAAATGAAATCCACTTTTTAGAACAATTATCAGCCAGTAATGAAGAAACAAACTTCTGATAATGAATTCATGTTCTTTATGAACTATAAAGTGTTTAAAATGCTTTCAATGTTTTTATTTCATATCACTTATTCAACATATTTGAAACTTCAATTTTTATTACACATGGATTAACTCAGACTAATGCCCTCATCTGGGTTCTTAGATTCACACAGTTTCAGCTATTGTACCTCCTTGCCTTTTTCAGGTACCTGTTGTAGAAGGTAACCTTCTGGGGATTTCAAATTGAACTCTTTATTCAATCATAGGGAAATTTTTCTATTCTAAAGCTTCACATCCATTCTTTTTTGATTAAAGACTCCCATATGGTGTTCACTTTGATGCCAGGCCTTCATATATAGTAAATCTGTGTATGATATCTGAGTAAATCTGTGTTTAATAATGATAATTCCTTATCTCAGAAATTCAGACATCAATTCAAGTTTATACTTACATATTTCTTTGTGTTTAACATGATTCTTGTATAATACAAGTACAAGATTTTGGGGTAACAAATAGATATAAAATTGTAGCCTCATGTACAGTATGGATACTTGTTTTGGCACTACAGTTTGATAGTCTTACATTTTTTTTGCTTGGATATTTCACATTTGTGTTCTGCAATACAGCAGTTGTATAATAAGTGTCAACTATTTTTATGTCATGTACTGCTACAACTGTAATTATCCTAATATCATCAAATAAAATAACATAAGGAAAAATAAGAACAAAGGTACCTACCTTTGCACACTGAGTGAACTCAATTTCAAACCATTGTTTTTCAATTTGCATAATTAGTTTAATTCATTTCAGTTAATTCTAAAGTATTTGTGTTGCACAAGTTTCACAGGAAAGAATTAGATATTCTGGTAATAAAAAATTATGTTGACCTTTTGAACCTTCAGACCCCAGCACCTCCAGATATTTGTACCTGAGCTCAAGAGGGGAAAAGCTCAAATTAGCTACTGAAGTGCTTTTGTCGAATCAATTTCATTTTTATAGTCGTTTTTGCTTAAAGTAAATACAGTCCCTAATGGGTGGTATATTTGTGAGGGGTGAAGGATGTGTAAGCTCTGTCAACAAATGGGTTTATAATTTAGAAATTTATACAAAAGTGTTCCGAGTACATTTGAGTATAGCATACCCGCCCTCCGTTCTTCACTCTAAGAAATGATAGATATTCATGATGTAATGACAACTTTTTTTTTAATCACAGCGACCCACAACAGACAAATTTTAAAAAACTGCTGCTGAGTTTAGGTTATTTATGTATTCTGACATTTATAGATATGTATCTATGTATCTGCCCAGCCCGAACTGCTAAAATACTCTTCAATGAACTGGGAATCTTTTTTCGGCAAAAAAAATAGGAAAAAAGAAAAGAAAAAGAAAATCAAAAAAAAAAAAAATGAAAAAAAAATTTAATAATAAATGAATTAAAACCTGCTTTTTTACTCATATCTCATCTGTTATGCAAGTAATTCTCATTACTGTAGCTATTATTTTTAATAGAGTTGTACAATATATCTACTTATAATTTCATTGTTATTTACTGGTCAATCTCACTCATAGATTGATGCCAGATCTGCTGATCATCGCTCTCCACAGATCAGTTTACAACATAATTGGATAGTACGTATGTCATTCTTCCCAAGCCAAAACAAATTTTTTACATTCACAATCACTGAAAGTGTCATAAACCCAACAGATTGAGTGGGTAGCAGTGATTCAGGTTTTCCCTTGGAATTTTTGCTTTTTGATTTCTTTGGGAATGAAAACTTCTATGTCTTTAATCGGATATTTTTCTTACATTTCAATTAAAATTTTGTAATATCCTGGCGGATCTCGGAAATGTTGAGTAGTATTACATCTCATTCGTGCAACCCTGAATACTTCAAGGCTTGAAAATTTGTTTTTTAAGGAACTTGAATGGCAAGATTTGTTAAAAAGCTATCAATACAATTCAACGATACCGTTTGTCAGGGGTGTGGAAATCTTTTTGTTAATACCCCTAAAAACTACTGTAATATTTCATGGCATATAAGATACATCATCATTTCATTACAGCTGTGAGGAGAAGAAATGGATTCATGCTTTTCCTAAGGTCATTAGTTCAAAATGAATGCCAACTGTTTCAGCTAAACCGTGAACTTGATTCATCGATTCCATTTTCTGTGTTGCCACCTATATATCAAGATCTAGAACCTATTGTTGTTTGAACCATAATTTGGAAAAAGTTCTTAGAATAATAGCCAGTGAGTTAAGTACATTACTGTTTAACTTTATACCTCCATTTCCTACTCAATATATTATTGCCAAATGGATCATAAGTGTAAGAAAGAAAAGAAAACTATCCTAATCATTGTATTTCAGACGGATTTGCAATGAACTGTAATAAGAAAGATGACGGCCTTGCCACTCTTCATTTTGCAGACAAAGTACTGAAACTGATTCAAGTAGCTGAAGTAGAAAGCTGATATTCTGTCTTTGAGAAAAGTGATAACAAGCCTGGATGCTGCAGGGTCAAACTACACTCCTATGTCTATTCAGACTGAAGATGATTACTGCAACTTTACTGTTGCATACATAATTAATAAAAAATCATAGAAATTTAATTTTTTAGTATAAATGTATTTATTTATTAGAATGAAAAATGCCCTTGTGTATTTGTGAGAAGAGTTTTTTGTAGATAAGTAGGACTTATCAGTTTGGCTCAGTTGGTAAGAGAGCTGGCAACCAATGACCTGGTCATGATTTCAAATCACAATAGGGGATTGTTAATTTTATAGATGTAATCATTTATCATAATGAAATAAGCCTGTATAGTATGGGAATGTTAGTTTTACAAATTAAACAAAATCAACTCTAGATTAGGACTTGAGTATGACAATAAAAGATTTTAATAACACTTGGAGATTATATAGAAACAAGTGCTTTTAAAAAAAATTTCTTGAATGTTTAATATGAGAACATTAGTGTGTGTGTGTGTGTGTGTCTGTCTGTCTGTCTGTCTATCTCTCTCTCTCATTAAAAGGACTGATGATTGCACTGGCTTTCTCAGGACAGCCTGGGCCCAAATCGTCAAAGCCATGTGGCAAAAGACCTAGCTGCAGTGGCAAGGATGGAGGATCATTGGCTGCAAAAGATCCCCCTTTTTAGAGGAACAAGTCTCACAGAAGAGATACAGGGACTTTCTGAAAGAGACCCTCATCTCCGATGGCAGCCCTAGACGGGAATGCATGGCAAGACAAGGTCTACCAAGCAACCTCCTGCGAAATAGCAGAAACAGATGAAAGCAGGTCGCACCACAAGGCTGGAGCTGCCTCAAGCACTGAACTTTCCATTTCATGGGGTGACCTAATGATTAACAGCACAAAGAACATAATGCAAATCAAGTAGTAAGTTTGTCTGAGACATTTTTTACCTTTACACTAATACCTTTGGGAAGGGTATGGATCCATCTCTTCTCTCCTTTGCTATGGGTAAAAAGCAGGGAAGGCATTGTTGGCAACCAGTCTAGAATATGGAAAATTCTGATTCCGTATCAAGGAGTGGGGCTCCTTAAGACAGCTGGATGCCAACTCTGACTTCCTTCTGTAAGTTCCTGTACCCAAGCCGATACAAAATATATTGTTCTCCTTTTCTGTATACCATTGGAGCCAAGAGGGGGATTCTGTCTACTGGGCACCCCAGGATCTTTATACACTTTATCCAAGCTCTAGCTCTGAAGAGGTCACCAGTGTTGTTCCAAGGGACAGAAGGAGGCCTCTAACAAGATATCTCATAGGACAGCCTTCTGGTTCTTTCGATGTCATTCGATCAAAGTACAGGAAATAAAACCTCAGTAAATAGCAGATTTTTTGCAGAATGTGGGAGACATAAATATCACTTACAGTTTCCTTTATACCTAGAAATTTTATACAGTCTTCATTTCTTTGCTGGAACTATTTTAGCAAGCTGCTCAATCATGACACAAGTATAGAGTGGGTGAATAATCTTGGCATAAACATGGCTATTTGCTAATCATAAATAAACAAGATTCTGTAAAAACAGATAGTGAGAGTCAGAAGATAAATACAAACAAGTCAAGTGGTGTATAATTGCCTCTGTCAAGTCACTGAAATTTACAAGTATTCAGTAATACAACTGCACCCCCCTTGCTTTCCAAAAGTAGAGCATTCCTATGAAAACCTTTTGTAAGCTGAAATAGCATAAAATGAAGAAGCTATTACCACTAATTTACGTGGAAATTTTTTTTGAGAAGTCAGTATTACATTAGGCGTATCACCTTCTTTTAGGCTTTTCTGATACTTTAGGACACATCTTGCAAAAGGATGCATTGAATGAATCAAGATAAAGCGCAGATGCTTGGATACACAGTTCAAAGCTATAGTGGATTGAGGTGTTTCATAGAAGTAGTATAATGAGAATTTTTGTACACTGATTAAAAAGAAAGAAAAAAAAGAAGAATCTTTTATTTTTAATCAGTTTCAAAAATCTTTTTTTTTCTATTCACTTCTTTAGTGCATTTTTTTATCTTGGGACCATGGTATACTCACATTAACTGTCTCCAAATGATGAAAGGCACTATATTTTCAACATTCTATCATCTCACGCCACTTAATACAAATAAAATAAAACTTGATCAAGCCTGGATAAACTAACTCTTTGCATTTTTTCTCACAAGATTAGCAAATCATTCGCATTAAAAGAGTACAGTTAATAGAAATATCAGAGTTGAATTGTACATAAAATGGATAGATCAAATCTGAAAATCAAGTTTTACTTGAGTCTTATAGTTATATACATGGTTCAGATCATCCATCAACTTTTAATCAACGTTTGATATACTCTTGATCATAAGCAGAGATCAAATTCTGAATGAATTTCCAATGAACTCTTGATGAATAACCTAGATTAAAGTTCAGATCAATCGTGGTTCAATTCTTGAGTCAACATCAAACTGAGCTGAAAATATAGTCTCTGATTTGTTGAAGCTAATCATCAGAACTTGTATTTCTTTCACCGGATAAGTTTTATCTATAGAGAGAAACAATAAAAGAACTCAAAAACCTAGAGCAGCCAATGACAATGAATACAAAGTCTCTGTAGAAAGTATCCACCCATTTAATCTTAAATAATAGCCTACCTAAGGCAGTGGTACCTTCATCTTCTTTCAAGTACCTCCACCCCCACCTTGGGACCTCACACACTTATCAGAGCATCCTTTCTACTTTTTAAAATGGTCTGCAAAGGTCTGATTGCCATCAACTGCTTCATTGCATTCTCCTTAATCCCACCAATGCTATGCCACAGTGAGCAAATTCTGGACTGTATAGAAACTGACAGGCCTGAGTTATGCAGTGTTTTGTCAAAAACACTTACATAACATGTGGAGAATAGGCCAACTGTGGAGATGTGGGGAATCTGATACTCATTCAGTATACAAGCTGACTCAATAATGTCTCACTGCCTACTGAGTAACCCCATGAGAGATTGTTTGTACTTAAGCAGTAAGGTCCCTCTTATTGGCTACCAAGTTGCATCAAGGTTGCCCAACTGGTTATCATGATATTCAAAATAGTATTTCAAGAAAAATAACAAGGTAAAAGAGGAAAACTTATGGAGCTTTCAAAATCAAGGATGACAGGTCTGGTTGGTCACTTAAGAGAAACCGCCATATCACCAAAGTTTTTTGGCAACATACCATTGTGAGAGGGGGGGGGGGAGTGATCATTTAAAAAATTTCAAAAAACAAATGTGAATGCTACTGAACACAAACTAAGAAACCAATTTAGCATAAAATCACATAAAGTGGGTGGGGGGTTGGATTTTGGAATGAAGAAAACGTTCTTTCAAGACATAATTAGGAATAGATGTTCAAATTTTCAGCCGTCTATCTCCAGCTACACATATATAGATAAATAGCCAGCTGGTCAGCCAGAACCACTAAAAAACTGAAGAAACCTAAGTTCACTGTTTTGGCTGATGGTTTCTAACACTGTTCTATCAGAATTATTAGTACGTATATGGATGAACCCCTATTAAAAACTGTAATCAATACAATATTTTTCATTTTTTGTGAAAATAATTTGTGTTCTATCCCTTATTTGTAGAAATGCACCAGGAAAATTTTCATAGCTCTTATAAGTAATTTTTACTGGACATAAAACTGAGACATCTTGTCTACTCTGCTCGCAATTGGGAGGAACAATAAAAATGATAGATTCACGAATATCAATGCCTTACATATATCAAACCAAGTTGCCACAAAAGAAACAGCAGATGATGTGGAGGATGAACAAGATATGAAAAGAATTGAAAAATGTTTACACTTTTTTTATTCAAGACTAGTGAAAAGTTATAGAATAACAGTAACATTTGTACTTATTTATCTTGGATTTGTACACTATGGCTGCATTTTTTTTAGGAGTCCGTGCCTCTCTATAAGAAGCTCTGTGCGTCTGCTGGTCAGTTGGTAGGTCAGTCCCAATAATGTTTCTCAGCTGTTTCAAGTCACATTTACTTAAAACTCAGTAGAAAGGTGTCCCTTGATAAAATGCTTTTTATCTAGAAAAAATCTTCTAATCAGGATCACATGATCTGGCAATAATGGTGTTTAAGCTTTAAAATTAATTTTCTCAGGTGTTTCAAGTTAGATTTACTAGAAACTTGATAGAAAGGTGTTCTTGATAAGATGCTTCTTATCTGAAATTATCATCATCTCAGGATCACATAATCTGGCAATAATGGTGTTTAAACTTTATAGAGGATGCCTCATTGAACTTTGGGTTCTTGTTTTGAAATTTACCTGTCTTATGTTTTACATTGTGGTGTTGGTCTTTTCCTTTGTATTTAAAAGAATTATGTGGATCAGAAGGAAATGAAAACAAAGAAATAGATTGAAAGAAACAAATTGGAGCCATGAATTGTACGAACAACAATCAATTGCATTTTCAAAGTCTTCCACTTTTTGTAATGTGATAATCTCAAAAACGGGTCAAGAAAGGAAAAACTGGAAGCAAATGCTGAGAGTAGAAACATAAATAATAATTATTTTTGATTGGTTTCCTAATCGGATAAAAACATTAAATAATGACATCTTGTTTCCAAAGTATAGATAGAAATAGTCTGATCAGAAAGAACTATTATGAAGAGAATAAACTTGATTTGTAATTAAATTGATAATGAATATTTTTATATAATCAGTCTCGTTTCTTTCAAGACAGATCTCATAGATTTGAGATGTGTATAAAAACTTTATATACCCTATATAAGATGGACATCTTATAGTAATAACATTTACAATTTTTTTCTACATAAATTTATTACTGATATAAATCATGTTTAAACTAAATCATACATCACGTTTGGTCTTCCTTTCAATTTAGAAACTTAATTTCAAATGAGCTCCTATCTTTTCAGGGGGTAAACATCTTTAGTGGTACGGCAAACGACTTAAGTATGTTTCTCATATTTTTTATGTCTGTCAACAAAGTTCAAAAGAGGTATATGTTTTTGGTTGTGTCTATTCCTCATTTATTTATCTCTTGGTTTGTCTGTCCACATGCTATTTCTAAAAGAACTGAATGAATTTCAATGAAATTTTTTTGGAGGCGTAGGCAATTGGGTAAGAAACAGGTGGAGAGACATTTTTGCGTTTTTTTTCCTATTACATTTGTATGTATATTCATGACTGTCTACAGGATATTTCCAAAAATTATCAAAGAATTTCTATAACGTTTAGATGAATGGTGGGTGATAGGCTATAAAAGAACTAATCAAATTTTGGAGTGAATTCTCACACAATCACCTTCCCTACATTGCAGTTATATTTCAAAACCACACAAGATTGCCGAATCTTCTTCTTGTACACAAGATATCTCATCCACAAAAGTCATCAATGAATTTCAATCAAGAGCAGACAACAATCTACGGAAGAATTGATTGAATTTTGGAGCTGATCTATACACAATTATCTCCCCTACATTGTGATCATATGTCCAAACCACATAATACCGGAGAGAAAATTTTACATGGTACCCCAAATTATCCCATTTCCACCGATATATGATCGGAATAGGCTTGTTAACATTCAGATTCAGATTCTATGTAAAATCACCTTTCTTTTGAAATGTAATATGTGGTTATCAATTTGGTACTCAATCTTTGATTTCTATCTCTAATATAATAGAATATTAAACAATGCATATACTTAAAACCTTTTTGAAACACATTGTAACATATACTAATCTAGGTATTTCAAAACGTTGTAGTTAAAATGTCAAGTTTTAAGATAGTTCATCCAAATCTCCTAATTTCTTTTGAAAAATTATTTAGTTGACAAAAAAAGGAACCTTGATTCAACCCTACAATTTTTGAATAAAATGAAAACTTAATAATACATTAACTTTCTTTTTCAACAAGACTGTATCCAGCTATGGCAGCCTGCTGGTGAAGTGATCACAAAATCTATTCATACAATGTCAAAAGCAATTTAGGAAAAGAAAAAAAAGATACAAAAGTGATATTGAAATACTATTCTAGCAAAGTACATGAAATGAATTGACAGGATCAATTTCAATTTCAATTAAACAAATTGAAGTGGCTCAGTCCCAGATGTGATCCACTGTGCTGCTAATCATTGTGTCCCACACACACCATTGAGGAAGATAACAGATCTCTAAAAAAGGGCAAGCACACTGACTGCGGTGTGGACAAAAAAACACCATCTTAAATCCACTTAATATAGCACAATTAGAAAATTCTGAATGATGTGGCTCTATGATAAAAGTGAGAGTATCTCTTGATATTAAGTCCCTTAACTTGCAGGCAAGTTTTTCTCAAAACAAGATAGCAGATGTGTTCACTTGAGAAAAGGAAGTAGTAGCCATCCTGTCGTGTATTTACATTTGTAAAAAAAATCATAACGATTCACTTTGCCTCATGATCCACTGTATCCTGGTTTCTGCTAAAAGTATTCCCAGCTTTCCAAAATTCAGCATTTGTTTAACAATGGCCAATTATAGAGGTAGCACATCCCCTATTCCTCTCTCTCCAACACTCAGTCTCCTGTAACTCCCATCACCACAACTTTCAAACCAAGCTTGTAAAACCATTATTACCATTTGGGGGCTCTGGGGTGCTCAAAACTTGGTCTCTCATAAATTAATGATGAATACTTCTCTGAATGTCATTTTGGCTAGTGAAAAGTTTTTTTGTTTTTTTTTCAAGGCAGAGTTTTACAAACATAAGGAGAGGATGAGGAAGCATCTATTGAGTGCAGGGTTGGAATAAAAAGGATTCACACATGGAAATTGAAAAGAGTCAAAAAAATGAAACCTGTTGTTCAACAAATCAAAAAAGTAAAAAAAGAAATATCGAATCTATTTTGTTTCAGGCTGCACAAATTTCTTACTTTTACATAAACTAATCTACACACATGGACATTATACATACGTATATAATTTTTTTAGCCATGATTTTAATCATAATTACAGTCAAAAACTGAAAGAGGAAGTAGAACAAAATAGATGTACAGCTACAGTAAAAAGAAATAAAGTAGTTAAGAGTTGGAAAAAGTGAGTGTGCACTGTGTGGTCAGGGTGGTCAATGATGACAGATCCTCATGGAATGATGAACATTCTCAAGTGTTATTCCTAGCTCGCAAGGTTCTGGAGAGGATTTCTGTGCTGTTATATTAAAATGGATATGATAATGGTGACTTTCAAGCTGTAAGTTTTTTGATTTGAGTAGCTTTCTCTTAGATGGACTGCCTTACTGGGCTGAAGGGTTCCATCTGCTCTGGCATTTTGCCTTCAAATTGGATTCATGCCTTTCCCTAGTGCATAAGTGATCACAACCTACCCAAACCAAAATTTGAACTTGGTTCACTGATTACATTTTCTGTACCTTTAGGTCATCTCTGTACCTTCAGAAATATTATCTAAAATAATTGACACAGTCCTCCATTGAAAAAACAAAAATAATTCAAATGGATTGTAAGTGCAGAAAGAATGACTATTCTGAAATTATTCCATATAATAATATAAAATCTTTTTATTATGTTCTTCATGATGGTGCATACATAACTTACAAATATATAGGGGAGACCAGGGCTAGTAGGCCGCCCTCAGCACTCAAAGCAGAGTAGATAATACTTTAATAGAGTTAGAGGTCAATATCTTGTCTGAATTTGTGGTATCAATAAATGGCAAAACTGATGTAATTTAACTAAGTTTGGCTCATAGCTGATCTAGTAACACAAGGACAAACTAGCTTCAAGTTGAGGTAAAAAAAATCCAGAAAATAAGAAACATTCTATTGAGATATTAATAGCACCAAAATCTTTGAACAGGATATAATAATTCTAGGCACCCCTCCAGTAAGCACAGTAAAAAAAAATTTAAAAAATTGAAATGAAAGGATTTCACAAGAACAGATTTGAATAATTCTCTTGTGACCAGGATACATGATCAAACAAACACAATTTTAAGAAATAACATTAGTTAGACATTGTATGACTAGAAAAATCATTAAAAAAGGAAACAGAATCCCTAATTACAGTTCATTAGGATACTTCAATTAATTACCAGCGAAAGAAATAAAAGATGGGTACATATTTGGCACTACAGGACGAGAAAGAGCAGAGACCAACTCGCCCCAACACGGACATATTTCATTTTGGAGAAGAAATTCACCAGTGCCACCAGATAGAGCAAAAGCGTCACTTCCCAATGACACCTTTGATGTACAGGTCTGCTCACAGTTATGCATGTCTGGCTGATACCATTCACTAACTTCAAAAAATCTCCAACAATTTTACTTTTAATAATCAAAATCATTTTTTTAGCTCTCACCTCACCAGTCTGCAACACATGCACCAGATTTCAGATTTAACCTAGGGTACAACTAGCCCTGATGTATCAAATATACACACACACACACACACACACATATATATATATATATATATATATATATATAGAGAGAGAGAGAGAGAGAGAGAGAGAGAGAGATTTATAAGTTTGAACTGTTTCGCACCATTGTGTTTAATAGACAATAGTTTTTCATTTTTCTCGCTTTCTCATACACAGCAAGGGTGTTTTAAACCATTTTTTCCCCTTTTTATTGTCTTACATGTCACATTTCCAAATATTCCTGTATCGTTATAAGGGGTTGGGATTGTATGGGGAGGTATGTTGTTCAGTGTTGGGAGACTGCAAGGATGGGTTATTAGTTGGTTGAGGTGGGTTTTGGTGCATGTTCACTTTCTTAAGTAAGTATTTTTTGAGAAAATGGGTTCGTAAAAATATCATGAGAAAAGTCATCTCCCTTGCAAAAATCAATCAGAAAAGAAATAAATGTAAATAAACAAGATAAAATTTGATTGTTATGCTTTAACAATGGCTATGTCATGGAGATTTGAGAAAAAAGACAATAAATGGATGAAAAGTGGATTTTTTCCTTCAACATCTTGAATGAAGAATTTATAGATTTGAGGAGAAAGGAAGGAAAGAAAATAAATGACTTAAGAGAAATGAGGTGAACCTATAGCAAGGGATGAGAAGGTGATTGATAGAGACAAAAAAAAGAGAAAGAAAGAGGAACAAATATACAGAGAAACCAGGGGGCAAGATAGGAAAAAAACACAAAGAAAATGGATAGAGAAAACAAGGAAAAGAACGAATAAGGGAATAGGAAGCAGAGTGGGATTCATTAAAGATTAAAATTTATGGGACATGATGAAAACAGTTAAACTTTTTTATATTTCTCTCTTGATTTTGTAAAAACTCGACTTATGCAGTAAACAAATTAAAGTGGTTAATCAAACGGAAGCAAGTTGGGATACAGAAAATATGTATGTATGTATGTATGTATGTATGTATGTATACACACACACACACACACAAATACATGTATATGTATATATGTGTAAGCTCAACCTTCAAAAAAAGGAAGATCCCATAAATCCTAAAAAGAAAGGTGTATAACCAATGCATCCTACCAATATTCACTTATGGAGCTGAAACATGGAACCTAACCAAGAGACAGATCTGCAAATTGAGAACCATGCATGTGTGCACATGAAAGAATTATGGTGGGCATTACATGGAGAGACCACAAGGCAGCAGAGTACATCCGAGAAAAGACAAGAGTCAGTGACATCATAGAATCGATTTAAAATCTCAAATGGCAATGGGCTGGCCATATTGCAAGAATGGCAGACAACTGATGGATGTCGCGACTCACGACATGGATCCCTGAGATCACATGCACAACCGAGGCCGGCAGAATATTAGAGACAAGCTAGACAAATTCAGAAAGTATTGGCTCTGCGACGCCCATGATAGAGAAGTGTGGCATATTCAGGGGAAGGTCTATGTCCAACAATGAATGTTGAAAGACTGATGATGATGATATATATATATATATACATACACAGATATACATATACAAATGAAAATGGATACATGATACAAAGAATGATTAGAAATATCATATCATACTGAAATTCTATATCAAATGATCTGTTAATACACAATGAATTTATCATTAGCAAAAGGGGCCACTGCAGGAATTGGACCTTATAGTAGCTGTTATAACATAGCATTGCTCTTACCATTTAGCTAAACAGTAGCCGGTCATGCAAAGGCCTAGATAACTGTCTCAATTCTGAATTCCCATCTTGTTCATTTGTGGTCTATATGTGTTCCATTCTTTTGTTGAAATGCAACAATTAATTTATTTGGAAAATAAGATTGCTGTAATAAATAAACTCTACCCTATTGGTCGCAGGTCAAATGTTTATATATATATATATATATATATATATATATATATATATATATATATACACACACACACAGATACATATATATATATATATATATATTTATATATACACATACATTTGTATATACGTACATATATATATAAATGATGGAATGAGGATTCACTTGGGCTTCTTCAGGCAAATAATTTGGTTTATTTTAGATTCCTATTCGGGACATTTTGGAGCAGGATGTCTATTATTCTAGGTGGTAAGGTCTTTCTTTTATTTTATTTGATTTAGTTTGGTGGTTGGTTATTGTTCGCTATATTTTCCATTTCATTTAATCGGGATGCGTGTTTGTTGGTGGTTATAAATTACAGACCAGGGGGTATGGTGTCAGTGTTTTTGTCATTAGTCAGTGTTTTTTCTATCAGTTCATGATGTTCTTATGAAATAAACCTATCATACATCGGATACTGTATCATATTATACATATATATATATATATATATATATATATATACACACACTCGTATGTACACACATATATATATATATGTATATATATATATATATATACCTATATATACATAAAAATGTTATATACATGTACATACATATATGTATATATATGTATTCATAAATATGTATATGAGTATATATATATATACACATACATATGTATGCATATATATATATATATATATATATATATATATATGTATATACACAAGGTCATGCCAGGAAGAATACTATGCTGCATCACTCTTTCAAGTGGGCAGGGCCTACCAGCCTTTACACGGGTTCAAAGCCTGAGCAGTAGTACCAGCAGGAAATATACAGCAACGAAATTCATTGGGCAGACCTCAAATACATCTTATAAACACATATTGATGCTCTGTATGTGTGTGTATATTCCTGTGGATAGATGTATGTGTATTTGCGCATGCATATGAATTTGCTTGAGTATCTTGAATATATCCATTGATTTCACATGTCATTGGATATTCTTCGAGGTTAGCCAACAGAAAGTAGTGATCGATCAGATTGTGTTATTGATCTTGTTGTTCAATACACATTTGGCGTCTGTAACTGACATCATCAATCAAAGTTTGAGTCGATATTTTCAATATATTCCGAGTGTGGGGTCACTACTAAACGAACTTAGAACTATATTGCACCAATATTATCTTTATTTATATTTGTTGAAGCACTGTCAAACATTATTATCATATTTTTATTATACATACTGCTTCTTCAGTCAGTAAGCCAACAGACCAGGCTTATCAAAAAGCTGTAAATAGTATTTCTCTGTTCAACTGTCCAACTGTTTAATATGGTACGAAAATCTTTTAGGTATTGAGCTCAATGCTCTGATTACAACTCGCACGATTTTCACTTTTGGTTCTGGGTATTCTCACCTTCTTGAAATTTCCAAGAAGGCATAATTTTCTATCTTCTCTACTTCTTTGTGCACAATGTTTTTTTTTCAAATATGAGGAACTCTCTTTTTTGTATCATGTACAATGATGTCTCTGTTTACAGTGCCCAATTACCCTATCTACCCGCATATCAAAGTTTCACAGAATTATTGGTGTGCCAGTTTCTCTGGTATAAGACTGTAACACTCATCTGAAGTGTTCAAGTCATATTTCTTACAGAGTGCCCAGTGCAGATTGAGACAGACCTTATCATGTCTTAGCTTGTATTCTTTTTGAGTTAACAATTTACATTCTGCCACAATGTGATCAATATTTTCCACTCACTCCTTGCTCAAGCAGCATTTATTTATTGAAGCTGTATGGTATAATTCCTTCTTTTCTATGTTAGTATTTAGTGCTTGGTCTTCAGGAGCAACCAATAAACTCTGTTTCTCTTCTCAAATCTTCACATTGGAGCAACTACCACAATTATCCACGCAACTGAATTTCTTCCAGTGATTCCTTTCTTCCATGAGCTAATCTATTTAGGTATACATTCTTCTCTTTAAGGTCCACACCAGTAATGTCCAATTTTACAACTATAATTATTATCATTATTGTTAATTTTTCATTAGAATTTTCTTTCATCTTGATTTTTTAAGTTCTTTTTTATTCAGGCTGTCAATTAAGGTAGTAAGATAACAGTATAGATTAGAAAAACAGGGCAAGCTCAAGGTGAGTTGCGAACTTATGCTCCTTTTACCCCCCCAGGGAATCTCATTAAAGCATACCATACTACTCTAACCAAATGTGCAATAAGAGCACTAAGGTATCAGAAGATCAAAGATAACCCTTGAATCCATCCTTCAGCCACCCACCAATCTTTTGCAGCATCAAATTGTTATTGTATTTGCACTAGCAGTATTATTAGCAGCAATATTGTCTTTATTCTACTCAAGTTAGACGAAGCATTGCCAACCTTTATCATTATTACTTTTTGACAAGCATTTTCTTTCATCTTCATTTTTTGTTAACAGTGCAGATTAAGAAGGAAGAATAATAATTAAGAATAAAGAATGTGTCCCTTTTACTTTGGGGACTGTACGGCACTCCTCTACAGACTGAGCTACTAGAGCTTTTATGGCATGCAGAACATTAAATTGAACCCATAAACGTATTTATCATTTGATGCAGTATTCATAACTATATTTACATACATTTGTAGTAATATTATCTTAATCTATTTTTCATAAGATGATGCATTGTCAACTATTATTAATTTTTGACCAGTAATTTCTTTCATCTTAAATTTTTAGTTATTGTGAGATGGAAGAAAATACCTGATAAAAATCAATAATTGTTGACAATCTTTCATCTTAAATAAATCAGGACAAGTTAGAAAAATCAGTAATAAGAAAAAGCGTGGATCGTAAATTGAAAAAATCAAAGCAAAACAGAGTTGTTTGGAAACTTGTTAACAAAATAGAACATGAGTCAAGAACTTCTAACATTTGAGCTCTTGCAATATTCAACAATAGCTTATATATTTGTAATTTCAAGCAAAGTAGCCTCATTTGAATTTTATGTATTAACAACATGAAAGAAAGATGAAACGACACACAAGGAAGTGTATGGCAGGAGATCACTGGTTAAATGTACAGGAGGATGACAAGGAGAAAACTTCACCTCATGACTATTTATTATCAGTGATATTTCATCGAAAAAGAAAATATCAATTTATATAACTCAGATGTCATTAGGTAAATATTTGATCTTAGAAAAGCTGGTGGATTTTTATCAAGAATTCACACTCATGGGAAATAGCAATTGTTAGTAAAAGGCAGATTTCCTATTAATGATTTAATATATTTATTCATGTACTCTATGATCTCATGTACAATATGGCTTCTTATTCTTATAGGTAAAAAGCATGAATATATCTTATTTCATTGTATGATGTTATCTCTACTTCTCTGCAAGGAAGGTGTGAAATGATGCATCGTTTTATCATTAACATGATTTTAGAAGCCAGCATAAACTGTGGACAAATTTCTCAGATACAATTGATGACAAATATCCTAAACAGTTAGGAGATCAGTGATTTTGCCTGAAAGAGATTACTACATTCATGCAAAAGGAAAGATTGTAAACTTTGACTGTTTTCAAATTCTGATCGGAAACATGTTTCTTCAGACAATATAAATAGATATGTCAAGCAGATACTTCAGCAGATTTCCTCTCCATAAAACTTACTTGGTAGTTCTAGTCTTCATTTTTAAAAGCACATAAAATCTCAAATCAATTACAGGGAATTTTTTTCTCCCCAACACACTTTTCTGACAACATGAGATGGCAGGAAACAACAACATTTAAGCCAAATTAGAAAAAAAAAAAAAGACCAAAAAACAATTTTCTTCAATACCTCGACCACATTCAAGTAATATTTTTACCACATTGTTTTTTATCAATTGCCAACTCATGCCTCCAGTTATGTATACTGAACTGTCAGTGTAGGACTCTTGAATTAGAGGGAAAAAAAATCCAAAAATAACCGCTCATTCACACACCTAAATTTGCAATACTGGACTCGCAAATTAAAAAAAAAACCCATCCAAACTGGCAACACTGTAGAGTATATGAGCCTAAAACAGAAACCGAATTTCTGATTATGATGCAAATTTTCCATGTATTATGTGTCACATAAATACAAGTAGGAAAAACCAATAAGTAGTGGAATGAGGTCCATCCCATGGAAAACATTTCATCATTTGAGCTATGTGATCTAAATTTACATGATGAAACAAAATTTAATAATATTTATGTCAAGATTACACACACATATGTATAATAGAACAATATACAGTACTTATTGGATTCATTGTTCCAACAATCTTCACCACAGACCAAAATCTGTGAACATGGGGTTTTCAGGGACTAAATCTGCATAATATGAAGTGAAAGTGTCAAATTGTTCACAGAAGAGACAAACCATCTAAAACATGCACAAAATTCAATAACCCAAAGATTGTTGTGGCACGGAATGAACTAAAAACAATAAGTGCTTGTATATATGCATGTATCTCATGCAAGTTATACTTATTTATGATAAATTTATATATATAAGAGATCATGAATATTATGTATAAGCACACACATACATATAAATATATTTTTGTGTAATATGATCTCTTTGGGGAAGCGTTTGGAAATCAGATTAAAAATTTTTTTTATCAATGTTTATTTCAACATTTAAATTAAATGGTGGATTAAACCAGATAATTTTTGTAATGCCATTTTTTTTTGGTATTATTCTAGGGATGATATTCCAATTCTGAATTTAATTTATTTTGTTCTAAGGCATTTTTACATGGTCCTATAATTTCATCAAATATTTGTTTATTTTTGAAATTATTCAAAAGTTTTTATGCTATGGAAGTTGGTATTTTTTTGATATTTGGTGGGTGACAAGAACCTGAATGAATGTAAATAGTTTGGTTATTTTTTTTTCTTAAATGATTTATAAGTTTTATTGTGGAGGTTTAGGTTCATGTCTATACACCCATACAGTATGAATACATACAGTACATACCAACACATCAAGGAATCAAGCTAACTTTGGATTTAGCATAAGTAGTCATCAGATTACTCAGTTTGGGAGGATTAAACTGTAAAACCTTACAACTTGATAGGCCATATATGCTTTATAAAAAGCTCACTATCAGCAACAGATGGGCCAGGAACATTTACAAAGCAAAACATATACAAATATATATGCCACACATGTGCTGATCTCTTTGATATGTTCACTGGTTGTGATGTCACTTTACCAATACATTGAACTGTTAATGTGAGAAGGCAATTTTTCAAGGAAAGTCAACTCCAGTAATTAGGTACCTACCATTCATTGGATTCTTGAGCTGGTAGGTATTTTTCAACTATCTCTTTTTGATCACTATATACATGATCATCTCTCTATATGATCTACCTATGAATGATACAGCCCATGACTTGACTTAAGAGACAAGATTTACTAGGGTATTCCATGTCAGTTGCAAGTCCGTCTTTGTCTGATGGGGCCCTAAGGGAAGAAGCAAGTTTTACTTGGTAGTTGCAGAAGGTCTATATCTCAACCAGAGAGGGGCCCAGTTTCACAGTGTTGCCTCCTCTCTGTTGATTAAAAATGCAGAAAGCCCTTAGGCCTGTGTATTTGCAATATTTATTGAAGTAGGTTATCCAGGACCTAGACTTGGTGCTAAATGTCCACTTCTATGTGCATCAAGTGGTGATGGTAACCGAGAGGTGTAATACCAGAAACAGTACCCAAAACACTGTGATTACAGCTTCTTGCTGCAAAGAAGTTTCCAGATCAACATTAAATTTCTTAATTGTAGTATAAGAATTTTATGATGGCAGTCATCAATGATTCAGTTGCCAATAACAAACTTTGATAATGCTTTCCAAAACATGAGGATCCATCCTTCTCACGTGACACAATTAATTTTTACTTTTTTTTTTCTTTTCAAATACTGTATACATCACCTTAAGACCTACTTCCACCATTTAAAAATAATAAAATCACAAACTTTTAGAGATATGTACAAACCTGTAAGCATTAGATTTCAGAATGATTGAAGAGACGCTAGCTTCATTTCAGTCTCAGGACCCAAACATTGAAAGATTTATAAATGGTCATGGCAACAATTCACAAAGCTATCGCCTGCTACAGAAAAAAAATATGAAGAAAAGAAAATCTTTTTAACACAGCAGACCTATCTCTTGATAGGTTTTTCAAGGGAGTTGAGATGGGACACAAGAGGCAAGACCAACAAGAACAAATAGCAGCTATATCTACAGGAGGTTATATAACCTTTAAAGCTATTACCAATCCCTGTTCCTCAGACCCTGATGACATTCCATCTTTACTCACACAGTCATTCTCCATCCAACTCTGACATCCCTGTGAACAACATCAGAACCAGCAAGCATGATGATGATCATATTCATTTTGTTTTTATTATTATTATAACTGTTTATCTTTATACAGGCAAAATATAATCTTAAGTATTGTTGGGGTATAGCTATACTGTAAAAACCTTTTCTTACAATGCTGTGTACAGTATTCAGTATTTACAAGAGTAATGGACTTTCAAACATTTGGACCCTATTTTGTTAGTGAGAAGGCAAGCTCATATCTTAGTTTATGAATAAATATGTGTGTGCATATATATATATATATATATATATATATATATATATATATATATTATTGTGTCATCCGCTGACAGCTGTTTTGTTGTATTACAACTCTTCAGGGTGGCTACAGACTATTAAGAAATGGATATATGTGAACCAACAGAATGATTATAAATAGTATTATATTATATAGAAACTTACTTGAAATGATCTCCTGTCATTACACAGTTAATGTATCACTTGCGCTAAACAATGTAAATAGAATGAAGAATTAAAGAAAATGGTGTAGCAGCCCAATTTTCTTAAATTGTTTATTTTATTTACGTT
The DNA here is from genome assembly GCA_963457665.1 of Thysanoteuthis rhombus. Taxonomy (NCBI): domain Eukaryota; kingdom Metazoa; phylum Mollusca; class Cephalopoda; order Oegopsida; family Thysanoteuthidae; genus Thysanoteuthis; species Thysanoteuthis major. The sequence continues at coordinate 29,531,420 of OY735212.1, forward strand.
GTCAAGGGTGAGTGATACATTAATCGTGTAATGACTGGAGATTATTTCAAATAAGTTTCTAAATAACGTAAGACAATTTATAATCATATATATATATATATATATATATATATATATATATATATATTATGTTACGTGCATAGGCAATTAAGTAAATGTTGCTTATCCCTGTTAATTTCAGACTTTCAATTGTTACCTTACTTCTTATGTTACTACTTGATCCAGGGATTGAACCTAAATTCCTCAAGGAAATGAGACTAACTTATGATTGTTCTGTGCTTTTATTGGTTGTCTTGAGCCATCATGCATATACAGAGGGAATTAACAAGTGTTGTTGATCTTCAAATTGAGGAGAGCATTTCTGCTGTCTCCATGAAGCGTTGTCTGGTCAGTGGATAAACTTATGATACGCCACAATCTCATTGTGCTCTGTAATGTCTGTGTTACCCAGAGGAAGCCTTTTTCACTGAAAGGAAAATGAGAGACTACATGAGCAGGCTACAGAGTGCTACTTTCAGTCAGTCTCCTTTCAGTATTTAGCTACTTGGTGGTGAGCGCCCAACTATGTGACTCAGGTACCAGGATAATATATATATATATATATATATATATATATATATATATATATATATATATATATATATATATATTCACAAGTATCAAATCATAAATTGTAGTGATTAAATAATTTAAGAACACAGCAAAGCATAATGAAAATGCTACATTAAATAAGTATACAGCCATAAATAGAATGATTTGCTAGTCTAAAGTGTTGATTAATTAAGATAATGAATTAGCAATATTGGTTGGCTCACTAAACTGACATGTTTAACAATTATAACAGAAGAGGCAAACCATACCATGGAAGTGGTTATAGAACAATGATATCAGGTGTATTTTTGGAGAACACATTTGAGTTCTTTCTTCAGAATGGCAGATGACACCATTGTACTGAAGAACCAATTAAATGTCTGCATTTTCAAGAGAAGTCTTTTATTAAACCTCCAACAGAAATCTCCTGAATAATATTTGTATGATTGAAATTAGTCTGAAATGAAGGAGCATACGTTAACTACCTGTTTATCTATCTGTAGATAATAAATAAGTACACATTAATATCCATGTATCATATGACAATGTATATCAATATGTTTAATGGTTGATATCATCATCAGCCATTGTAATGCCACTACAGGGAAAGGACTTCCCAATCTCCTTCCATGACAAGCATGATTATGCAGATCTTAGCCATTTTCTATCTTATCTCTCCATCATGTTCCTGGTCTTTTTCTACTGCATTCACAGCCCTATGAGCACCAATAAGTTAGCTTATTGTTCCAAGTGTTGTCATTTCTCTTTGCTATGTACCCCACCCATCTCCATTTTTGTTGCTTAATTGTACGACACTCTGATTATCTCTCAGATCCATATTGATCTTTTAGTATTGCTAACAATTATTCCTAACATTGCTATCTCCGTTGTCCTCTGAGTGGTTCTCAATTTTCAAGTGGCTTTGTAAGTTCCAGGTTTTTGCACCTGTACATCATAGCTGGTATTACGCATTGATTGAATGCTTTACATTATAAACATATTGCAAATGCTAGGTAGTCAAGTAATATTTTGGTAACTGTCAAGGTTTTCACTGTCTCCTCACTTGTGTAGTATGATCAATATTTCTAGATAGATGTCGCTTGTAACTTTAACTACATTTTTTACTCTTTTCCACCATACTACTTTCCTTTTTCTAGAAGGCTTCAAATCTGTTCTCTATTGCAACCCGGAAATAAGTAATTCTCTCTATTTTACTGAGGCATGTTTCCTCCTTAAGGACTATTTTGTTCCTATCTTTTTTGAAGTCAAATTTGATATTACTTTTTACCATTCTATAGTTACTTCCTATGATTATTTTATCAATAACAGTAACATCTTTGATGTTATGAATTTTATTAGCTACTATGAAGTCTATTTCATTTTGGTGTTTCATTTGGATTTGTCCAAGTCCATTTACAAGCTTAGGAAAAAAATGTTTGTTATCTTCATTTAGTATCTCTCTGAGAAATTTACAAGCAAATCTCCTCTCTCATTTTGCTGTCCTACCCCAAATTCTCCTACACTTAATTCCCAATCTTTCCTTCTCCCTACTTTAGTAATGAAGTCTCTCATGAAGATAGTGCAATTTGTCCTCTCCCAGTATATTATCTCACGGATATCGTCATAAAACTCTTCAATTTCTTGGTGAGAACTTCTTGACATTGACATGTAAATGGATTATTTTTAGTGTGTATCTTTTGCTTTATCTAACTATTATCAAAGCTACTCTGTTTGATATGCTGTCAACAACGTGGTCCGCAATGTTATTATTGACTAAGAATTCTACACCACTGAATTTGTTATCCTCCCTCTTTATAATAGAATATATTATCTACCCTTCAACTGTAAAAGATCATCTTTTCTGTGTGTTTCACTAATACTTATGATGTACCAGGTCATGTTGTCCAATTTCATTATCAGTTCATCTAGTATATATATATTTATATACCTATATATAGTTTGTTTTCTTCGTAAAAAAAAAAAAATCTACATCCATGATTTTTTCATGGGTAAAAATTAGTATATAAACGTTTTAGGATTCTTGGTTGCTTGCCAAGAATCTGTAAGACTATTCAGGTATTGAATTGTCATTTTTTCCTTTAAGAAGGCAAAGTGTTAGTGGTGTTGGCATGAATAGATATAAAAGAGAAGTGTATCAATTTCCTCTGCAAAGGTAGTAAATTTGGTATGTTTCAAAAATCTTTTCAATTGCTTGTTTGTATTATTGTATGCACAAACACATTCAAACATAAATACAAAACATTTATTTATATATAAAAAAGTATTTGTTCTATGAATTGCTTAATATATTCTAGACCAGTCTATGTGCATGGATATATATATATATATATACACACACATAAATAAATCAATAAGTCTGCAGCATAACGATGGAAAAATGCATAAGAAATATTGTTTTTTCAACATAATTTCCTCGTCAATTCACTTCCTTTTGTAGTAAATATCAATCAAATAGATAGAGCATACATCATCATCAGCCTTTTAGTGTCTGTGCTTGGATATAGACACTCAATCCCCATTCGCCACACCTCTCCACCATAGGTGTTATAGAGTCTGTACTTTTATACCTTGTCACACTGTTTCATTTTCAGCTGGCCAAAGTTTCACATATCATGTCTGGGGATCCATGTTGTGAGTTGTGATGTCTATCGGTAGTCTGCCATTTTTGCAACATGACTAACCCATTGCCATTTGAGTTTTCTAATTGATTTAATGATGTCTTAGATGACTGTTTTTTCTCTAAAAGACTTTGCTGTCTTGTGATCTCACCAAATGATCTTGAGCATGATTATTCCATGTGCACATAGCATGGCTCTCAGTTTGAATGCCAATCTCTTGGTTAGATTTCAGCTCCATAGCTGACTATCAGAAGGATGCGTTGTTTGTATACTCTTCTTTTTAGGAGAATTTTTTTAGAATTTTCTTATTTTTGAAGGTTGAGCTTGCTCTACCAAAAGCTTGCAAACCAAAAGTGATTTTCACCTGTTTCTTTTTTCTTCTTTTGGGAATTTCATGGAGATTCCTTCTGAACTGTGAGAACTGAGTTTCAGTTTACAAACCTAGCAGCATATAAAATGCTCGATACATTACATATCCAGTTTATATTGAAAGTTGAAAGTGGCAAGAAATGTTTTAGATAGAGATGAAGGGAAGGGAAAGAAAGATAAAAAGGACAGATTACAAAAATGTGGTATGAAATGAACTTTTGAAATGTTGGGATAATTTTATCTTTTTATGGTGAACATGGCTTACTTTATTCTTCTAAGGTTTGGAAAGAAAATTCAGAAAATTCTATGTATTTCAATAATGTTGGGCAATTGAACCTTCATCTCCCATGGAGTAGTTGTAGCGAGCTGAGAAGTAACAATATTGGTTCATGAGATTTAAGATGTTGGCAGCAGGAAAAATATTTGGAAATTGAACATTAATGAAAGATTTGTTGGAATTTCCTTCTCTCTCCCCAGCCAGCTGTAGATGTCTGCCACTCCTTTGCGGGAGTTTTCTGACAGTATAGCTGACCCGGGTAATACATTAGTTATAAACACTAGTAAAATACCTGTTGCTTTGCATGTGGTATATTTAGGTGTAAAAAATATAAAGCATTGCAGTATCTCAGAAAGCTCATGGGAGTGTAAGGGACAACAAAGCCATTTTTAATAGGATAAAACTATCTCATATTCACAGTTTGTTTCATAAATCTAGAGTATTGTTTTCATTTGGGTATCTCTCCCTCCACTTTTAAAACAAAATTGACACATCAATAGCAACAGCAATAGTAGTAAACATAAGCAGCTAGCAAACAAACACAGAGCCAATTTTGAGTTTGTGTGTTAACATAATCCTCTTCTTCTCACTTTCTATTTGTTGTTTGACAGACAACCCAAAATCTATAATAAAGATATACAGACTGAAAAAAATTTCACTTCTACTGACATAATTATCATTCCTGGAGAATTGTTGGGCCTTGCAGACAGATGTTAAAGCAAGAATCATATAATGATTTTCAAGATTTAGATCCCCTTTGTAAGATGATGCCAACCACACCCAGGGGCCATGAAATACTTTTACATGGCAAGGGAAGAAAAGTGAATAAAATAGTGGATGGTTTAAGCAGGTAAAAACAATCTAAAATTTTGTTACCCAAGTAATCAATAGAAATGTATCTCATGCTCTGGCAGTGACAAAATTCTGAAGGGAAGCAGCTTCTTATACTTAATCATTTCACTGCATTTATAGATTTGCAGTAAAGAAGTAGAAAGCACTCAGAGAGCGCATACTTCTGCCAATGACATCTATAAACTCAATTGAAAACAATTCCTGGATCCCACCAAATTCAATCAGTTCTTCCTTAGCCTAGGGCTTACTCTTCCATAAAATTTAATTGAAATTAAGTGAGAACATTTGGAGATATTGTGTGGAAAGACAGACGGAGAGGAAGACATGGGATAACACATAACTCTCCAACTTTGCTGGTAGAGGTAAAAAAGAAAATACCTTCCTTCAAATTTTGAGCAGCATCATGGAAATATTAGAAAACTTCTTTATTTCTTATTTTCCATGTTTTGACCCCCTTCACTATTTACCTATGTTCCAAACATTCTTTTCATGCTTTTATTGTTTCTTCCTCAAGACTTACATTTTCTTCTTCATTTTCAACCATTTTCTCTTTCCTTCCTCTGCTTATCATACCTAACTCCAAGTTTTTTTCCATCATCTATCAGGCTACATAAAGACTCAAACCCCTTTCAGCTCCAGAAAGGAGTAAGACAAGGTTATACCAGCTCACCCAAACTTTTCACAGCCTGCTTTGGGATGATTTTCAGAAGACTAGACTGGGAGAGTACAGGAATCAGAATAGATGGTGAGTATCTGAGTAATTTCAGATATGCAGATGATATTGCCCTTTTCACAGGGAACCTACACAACCTCCAACTAATGATAGATGACCTAAATGAAGAGAGCAAGAAAGTCAGCCTACACATGAACTTCAGCAAGACGAAGATAATGTGCAACAACCACATCGGAGATAAAAACACTAAGATCAAAATAAAGGACACAGAACTGGAGAAAGTAGATCACTACATCTACCTAGGACAACGAATCTCCATGAGACCTTCAAAAGAAGAAGAAATCAAACAAAGAATCACCCGAGGATGGCAAGCCTTTGGCTGAACAAGCTCAACCTTCAAAAATAAGAAGATCCCATTAATCCTAAAAAGAAAAGTGTATAACCAATGCATCCTCCCAATAGTCACTGATGGAGCTGGAACATGGAACCAAACCAAGAGACAGATCCGCAAATTGAGAACTATGCAATATGCACGAAAGAATTATGCTAGGCCTCACATGGAGAGACCAGAAGACGGCATAGTACATCTGGAAAAAGACAGGAGTCAGGGACATCATAGAATCCATTAAAAATCTCAAATGGCATTGGGCTGGCCATGTTGCAAGAATGGCGGACAACCTATGGACATTGCGACTCAAGATATGGATCACCCCAGATCACACGCGCAACCAAAGCCAGCAGAATATTAGATGAAGAGACGATCTAGACAAATTCAAAAAGTAATGGCTCCGTGATGCCCATGATAGAGAAGTGTGGCGAATCCTGGGGAAGGTCTATGTCCAACGACGGACGTTTAAAGATTGATGTACCTCCTTTAAATCAATCATCACTCTTTTACTCAATCCTGAAAAGTTTTCTTGGGTGACAGAAAATATTTTATTTTTGTTCCATCAACTATATTTTCAAACTTTCTCCTGGTAACTTTCTATCATCACTTCAAATTTCATTTCTCATCACATTTCAATTTTTTCATTTTTAGTAATAATATTCTAAATGCTGACTAAATGATAACAGCCAAATAGAAAACATATTTATCAATTTTCTCGTGGTCATAACTTTTCAAAATATAAATCATAATTGCTACTTAATCTATGATCATTTGATTTAGTGGTGTATAAGATGTAGGAGATTATACATGAAAAGCACCCAATCTTTACCAGGTAGAGATGTCAAAATGCACAGTTTTTGAATGTTAGGGTCAGGCCACATGATGAAACTCCGCCCTTAGCTAAACAGTCACACTTTCATCTACCACCATCTCAAGTTATTATCTAATTAGTTCCAATGGTTTTTCATTTTATATTCTATCAGATAATCCTTTTGATAAAACAATCATACCTAATGAAATCATGAGACAATAAGGCAATGATCAAAAGCAGTTTTCTGAGATTCTGGACAGGTGCACTTAACACATGTAAATGTAATGTAAAATTCCTCTGGTTTGCTAGGCTGAAACTTAACCCAATTTCTTACAAACTTGTAATTCCATAATGTAACAAACAAACAAAGATAATCCATTTCTGTCATCTGCTTTGTTTGTTACAAAATTCAAAGCTTTTACATGCTCAGTGTCAATGACACCAATATAATGCAACAGAATATTTCTCCAAAAATCAACACTATTTCATACCTACAAATGAGCCTTCAATAATCAATCATAATAATGATTACTACTATTCCAAGGTAAATTACAAATTTTCGACTACCCATCTATGCTGTTTAGGGGATATCTAATTGAAATTTGGATCAAAGGGTGATCAATGAATGCGTTACTTCTCTCAGCTTTTTTTTATCAAAATTCTTAGAAAACAAACAGGCACAAACTAGTAACTAACTTAATGAAAATTTACAATGCATCTTGAACCTGCCACCAAGAATCTATTTCGGATGGGAATTTTCAAAAATATAAAAAACATTTCCTTACTCATTGAGAGGCACGAGTGCAAATTTTCAAGTTTCCATAATGACTAGTAACGGGTAAGTGAAGAAAAGATAGATACATAGATAGATAGATATATATGCATAAATGTCAGAACATATGAATAACTTAAACCTATAAAGAGTGATTAAACTGGTCTGTTGTGGGTAGTTGTGATTAATTATGATAACAACAACAACACTTTTTTTCTTTCTTACATTGATACAACTCATTGATCTTTATTGCTATGTAATTTGAAGATTAGATAAATTTGATGAATTTGAATTTGATGAGTGTGCATTTAATGATTCTTTAAATTGAACAACACAATACATTTCTTCTGTATCACATCAATTCATAGATGCAGATGCCTAGTATACAAAGAGAGATAATTACCCTCTCAAAATATCTTCTATTAGGAATATAAACTCAACAACATTTCTTTAATGATATATACCAAGATACCAAAATATATAAGAATGCATTGCTATAGAGTTATGGTTTGTAAACTAGTGAAGCAGGCCATGGCTTCTATTCTCACTTGGGGCCATATTCCAAACTAGGTGTCCCCTGTTACATAAAAATTGGCTTTACACCATTTAGACTTGAGGACATCATAGCTTTGAACTGTACCTATAAACATCTGTGCTCCAAATATATTCATTTTGTGCTTCTATCACAAACATAATCATCATCAGTTTTTTATCACTCATTGTTGGACATAGACCTTCCCCTGGATTTGCCAGACCTCTATATCATGGGTGTCGCATTGCCAATACTTTCTGAAACTTGTCTAGGTCATCCCCCCCATCACATTTTCTGCCGGTCTCAGTTCTGCATTTGATTTTTAGGATCCATGTTTTGAGTCATGATGTCCAGAAGTTGTCTACCATTCTTGCAACATGACCATTCTATTGCCATTTGAGTTTTCTAATGGATTCTATGATGTCTTTGATGGCTATTTTTTCCCTAATATATTGTGCTACCTTGCGATATTTATATTTGAGGATAAGCAGGATTCTTTCAAGTGCACGTTGCATGGTTCTCAGTTTGTAGGTCAGTCTGTAGGTTAGGTTCCAAGTTTCAGCTCTATAGGTAACTATTGGGGGGAAGCATTTGTTGTATACTCTTCTTTTTAGGACAAATGAAATTTTCTTGTTCTTGAAGGTTGAACTTGCTCAGCCAAAGGCTTGTCATCCTAGAGTGATTCTTTGCTGATTTCTCCTTCTTTTGAGGATTTCATGGAGATTTGTTGTCCTAGGGAGATGTCGTGGTCTACTTTCTGCAGTTTTGCATTTTTGATTTTGGTTGTAGTGTGTTTATTTTCAAAAAGTGTTTGTTGTGCATGAAGTTGCCAATATGTTCGAGCACTTTAGTAAACAGTATGGATCTTGAATGCAGAATAAGCTCTAGGTGAGAGACTGTGCTGCTTATCAATGGCCATGGAATGACTGTCTGAGTAGTTGCAATGGAAAACAACTGAAATTGAAATGAGAGAAATACTAAACACTCAAAAATTAGTAATGGTTGATTATGCTCAATCTAATAAAAGTTATATTTTACTAATGACTCCCTTATTAAAATGTTTTTTATAGATTTCATCTTATTGTGTTAGACAATCTATAAAAATTTCTTCTTTTTGATATATTCCTGAGTACTTAATGAAAGGTAAAAGCAGATGACTAAAAATGATTTGATAGCATGATGGAACTAGAGAGTGTTCACCTCAGTCAACATCACCGTCAGGGGAAGTAATTGCATGGAACTCTCAAATAATTTACCACTTCTTCTGTAGTTTTTTGCTCACCCATCAACAAAATTGAAATTCATGGAGAACTTTTGGTGATATTATGTGGACAGTCATGAGCATAGACATACAGATACACCTTGACTTTCTGAATTTAAAAAAAATGCATTGCTTGAGGCTTTATTATAATTTGATGTGTTTTTTTACCAACTTATATTTAGTTACATTAATTCATACCACAATACCTGAACTGTGATACATCAGAACTTGGATTATTCAAGGTATTAGTGTATATCTAAGAAAAATGGAAAAATATCTCTCAATCAAGAAAACATTCCTGGATTAGCCTCCAAATTTAACCTATCTCCCCATAACCAATGCCCATTCTTCCATTCTTCATTGAGTATTTTTAGAAATTTCGTGTACACAGACAGACTCAAAGACGGACTTGTCTGAATACATATACCTCTCCAACCTCACCAAACCAGAAGAGAATGCCAATGAGCTCGGCAACAATTTAGCAACCTCCCTAATTCAACCATCAACCATCAACCATCTCCATTCTGTAAACAAACTAAAAAAGATGGCTACAGAATATAGAATGCCACTAGCTGTGGCATTTGTTGACTTTTAAAGGCCTTTGATTCAGTGGAAATCCCCAGTCATTGACGCAATAATAATACAATGTGTTGATCCCATATATGTCAGAGTACTGCAACATATCTACCCACTCAGCAGTTCCTTCATCAGACTCTGAGTCCTTTCAATTAGGAAAAGGAGTGAGACAAGGTGATACCAGCTTACCCAAACTGTTAACACCCTGCTTGAGATGATCTTCCAAAACTTATAATTGGAACACAAAGGAATCAAGATAGACGGAGAATACCTAAGTAATAGCAGATTTGCTGACGACATCATCCCCTTTGCTAAGAACCTCCACAAGCTAATAATAAAATAATGTTAGACAAACTGAATCGAGAAAGCAAGGAAGTTGGCCTCTGGCCATGTAGCAAGAATGAAAGACAACCGATGGACATCACAACTCACAACATGGATCCCCAGAGATCATATGAGAAATCGAGGCCAATAGAATACAAGATGGAGAGATGAACTAGACAAATTCAGGATATACTGGCTCCACGATGCCCATAATAGAGAATTGTGGCGAATCCTGGAGAAGGTCTACCTCCAACAACAGATGTTAAAAGACTGATGATGATGATGAAGACAACCAATGTATTCTACTGATGGTTACATGTAGAGCTTAAACATGGATCCTAAACAAAGGATTAACCCTCAAACCGAGAACCATGTAGCATACACACGAGAGAATCAGGCTCAACCTCTTATGGAGAGATCGCAAGCACAGTATACAAGAGAAAAGACAGGAGTCCAGGACATCATAGAAACTGTTAGAAAATTCAAATGGCAATGGGCTGGACATGTTGCAAGAATGGCAGATAACCATTGGACATCATGACTCACAATATGAATCCCCAGAAATCAGGTGCAAAGCTGTGGCTATGGCGTGACAAGCTAGATAAATTTAGAAAGTATTGGATCTACAATGTCCATGATAGAGAGGCCTTACAAGTCTTGGGGAAGTTCTATGTCCAATGACAGATGCTAACAGACTGATGATGATGATGTCAAATACGACTATCATTAATGATAGAAATATTAAACTACAACAGTTGGTCACTCAACAGAAACTGTCACATCACTAATGTCTTGTTGGGAGTCATCAATTAAAAAATCGGAAAAAGGGGTGATCAATAAACAAGTTACCTCTCTTATTTTTTGTTGGGCAGGAATCACCAAAATCAGAATTTTTCAAAAAACTACGAAACAAATAAACTTATATTGTAAATTTAAACCTCCACTAAAAACTGATTTGGGGGTGAATTTTCAAGACCCCCCCCCAATCCAGTTTTTTTAAAGATATAATACAAAGTAAATGTTTTAATTTTCAGCCCTCTAGCTCCAGCTTGTATGTCTGATAGATAGCCAGCCAGGTAGAATAACTTAAAAACTGAAGAATTCCATGTTAAATACATCAACAGTTCTGGTTCATGGTTTCTAATGGTATGTTGTTTGCAGGGACCATGGAGTTCAATGAAGGAAGGCTATGTTGATGAAGATGGAATGTCATCATGGTCTGAGGAATAGGGACTGGGAATGGTTAAAGGTTGTATCATCTCCAGTAAATGTAGATGCCATTTGTTCTTGCTGGTCTTGCCTCTTGTGTCCCAACTCAACTCCCTTGAAAAACCTATCAAGAGATAAGTCAGCTAAGTTAATTTTTTTCTTTTCTTCATAAATGTTTTTGCAGCAAGCTAGAGCTTTGTGAACAGCTGCAATAACCTTTTGTAAATCTTTTAATGTTCGTGTCTTGAAACTCAAAAGAAGCTGGCGCTTTCTCAATCATTCAGAAATCTAATGCTTATAGGTTTGTAAATATCTCTGAAAGATTGTAACTTGAATGTTTGTGAGTAGGGAAGCATCTGTTCTGTATTTAATTATTTGTTCCTGGGATAAAGTTTTGGGGAAATGCAGATTGGAAAAAAATCCCAAACAACCTTAAACAGAGTGAAACAGATTGAAAAGGAAAAATAAAGGTTACCTTCATGTTTTTTACCCTAGGTTCCTGTAGGAAAAAGTCTAAATTGTATTTGCCAACAAAGAAAAAAAAAGAGATGTTTTATGTGATTCTATTTACTTATACTTTTGTAGATTTGAAGTAAGTCCAGAAGCAAATAAACAAGAACACCTGTAAAACAAGCTTTTGCTTTGAAGGTTGCACATCCTGTTTCCTGTTTGTTCATTTGCTGCCATTTCTTATCATGCTCTCCAAAATTAACGGAGGAAAGAATGTTCCTTGATGATCCTATCAAGAAAGCAAAGAAAGACTATTCCTTGATGATCCTATCAAGGAACATTCTTGTGTAAAAACTGTGGCATGTTTTGTTGCAAAAATGCTGAGAAAAACCAACTAATAGGATTTAAGAATCAGACTTCTGGTACATCTGATTGGTTCTATGTTGGATAAAGAAGGGCAGCTATACTGTCAGAATACTCCACAGAAGGGCTGGCAGATTTTAACAGCCAACTCTGACATCTGTCTAAGAGAAGAAATTTCAACAAAAATCCTCTGTCCTTGAGATCTTGTTCTCATCATCCCATGTGCAGCAGCTCATCAAAAACTGCACAGCACTGGTTAGACCTAACAGACACCTGCAAGATGTGGAAAAAAATCTCCTAAATCTTTGTATGTGGATCAAAGCATTATACCTATAAGAAAAATAAATAAACACATACTCTATATATCTGTTATTAAGAAGAGGATAAATGATCTGACAATGATTATGAATTGTTTTCTATCATATTGAAAATTTATTCAATATGATTTTCCATTATTACATGGTGAATTTATCATTTGGCCAAGACAACGTAAGTAGAATACACATTTTCCTGCAGCAGCCCCACTTTCTTTAATAATTTATTCTTTTTATGTTGTTTAGGCAGAATGATAAATTCACTGTGTAATAATAGAGATCAGTTTGTATATAGTTTCAATACAAAGATATGCAGTTAATAATCATATCTATATATACTTACACACTTATATATATATATATATATATATATATACACACACACACACACACAGGTATATTATGTGTAAGTTACAGTAAGATTTCGAAACTAGTGATTTTGTGAAATCCCTATATAAATTTTGTACAATATTTTAGTGTTTCAGTAATTTGATGAAATCAATAATTCCACTAGTTCAGTAATGGTTAACAAGCTTGTGATGCTGACCATAACTTCAATAATAAGTTTGATAGTCACTGGGTCCGCCACTTGTGTCAAAATAAGCTGCATATACACTGCAAATACAGGAGTAGAATATACCTAGTATTTATCAAGTAAAGCCACAGAACTAGGGTACCCAGGGAGGATTGAAGTCATCACAATAATAATGGTCAGCATCACCGTCTTGTTAACTATTACTGCACTACCCATGAAACTAAGGATTTCACAAGATTATTAGAACATTCAGGGATTTCACAAAATTCGCAAATTTCACCAGAAATAATATAAAACACTGTTTGATTATTTTCAGCAAACTTTATAGCAAACAAACATCACAGTATATATATATATATATATATATATATATATATATATATATATATATATATATATATATATATTGTCTTGGGTGTGACTAAGAAGGGGTAAACCTTGTGATCTTTTTTTTTTTCATCAAAACAGAGCCAAAGCATGTCATCTTTCCCTATCTTACCCATGCTGTGATAAAAAAAAAAAAAACATTCCAAGGTTGACCCCTTCTTACTCAAACCCAGGACAACTCCTCCCTCTTTCCTTTCCTCCAAACAACCAACACCAAAATTTGTTATATACCCCTTTTTTCCAGTTCTGTACGACACCCAAATATGTAAGCCACTACAATTTTTTTGTTACAGTTTTCTGCACTGCCAAGTGTTTTTGAAAATGCTGACAAAAGTACGGCAAAATGCATCTAGCTAAACTTTATGATTAACATTTTTGGGATGTAAACACACTAATTCGCAAAATTTTCTCTTCCAGATTGTCAAATAATCATCATCTTATATATATATATATATATATATATATATATATATATATAGTCCATGATATATTTCAATTTGTAAAAATACAAAAAGAAAGGAATGGAAAACTGATTTTATCCATTGTAGATGTTCAATCAAATTGCTCAATACTTAACACAGTAAATAGAGCTATGGATAGCTCAATAATAAGAATTACAAGAATCTATTAAAAAAAAGCCCATTTACATAAATGGGTTCTTTGTTCTCATAATTATAGGAAAAAAATGGTTGCTGATGAGTGGGGTGGGTACAAAATTTTAACACTCATCGGGTATATATCCTTGAAATTTTCATTTCATACATTTATATAAATTGATTTTCATAAATATGCTTAACACAGAGCTATAATTCCTACAAAGTGAGTAGTATATTGTATCCAAGAGAGAACAGAGGCTGTGCAAAAGAAAAGATGTTCAACTACTAGTAGAAGTCTATGTGCCTAGTAGTATTTTTTTTATATCTTTATATAATACCAGGTCACAGACTGAATAACTGAAGCACCTTGCTACAGTGACAGAAGGGATTTCTTTTAAAAACTTATGACTTCAACAGATTTGAACTTTTTAAGCTCCTTGGATCAGTCAACTAATTTTAATATCACTTGGGAACCAATTGTCTCATAAATATTTTATTGTCATAATTCATCAATAATTTATATTGAGAAATTCTATCACTACCTAGTTACCATATGGTGCAAGACAGACAAAAGATTTATACAGAGAAATTCTATCACAATACATTTTCACCAAAATAACTAACAAGCCTCACCTATCTGGCACCAGGTATTGAGTTGAAGATCTGATAATCTTCAGTTAAATCTCTCACCACTTAACCAACACATGGTGCAAGACAGACTAAAGATTTTGCAAATAAGACAAAATTGCAGAATTATCCGTGAAACGAAGAGGATTAAAAGACAGGAATTTATTGATTTGTATAAAGGTTTTACTCAAAGGTAATCATTATTGGAACGTCAAGAGCGAGGTGGAGAAGTGAGTGGAAGGAGGGAATGGTGGTCAGTCCTTTCTTCCAACAACCCTCAGGTAATGCCCAAGGCATATTTTCAAAACAGCAGTGACAGGAGCCCAGGCCTGCCAATAATTATTGATTCTTGGTACAACTGGCACTGTTTGAGAAATCCTACAACACACTCCAATCATGCCCCACTCCGGCCTGCCATCAATACCACTTGTTCATAGCCATATTTTCTCATACACAACTGTTGCTGATGACAGCCAATATTATATTCCTTGCTGATATAACATCTGTGCAGAGCTGGAGAGATTGCCCTTATAATAAGAAGTCTGCAATGATTTTTCTTTCTTTTTCTGATAACTCCTGAATGGATTTGCTTTTTCCCTCAGCACGTAGGGGGCAAACAATTTACATATATGTAGATATATAAGCCACTGGGATGTTATAGATTTCCAAAAGAACAAATAGACTGAGGATGAGGAATTAAATTCATCATTTAAATGACACCCTTTCCAGACTCCTTGGACATATATATGCAGATGTTTCTATGACTGCTGGTATATATATGTCCCATAGTGAGTGTTGTAACAAGCATCATTGTTCTTTCAGTCAAATGTTAATGGCTAATGATTGGCCGAACATATATTGTCAAGTGCAGCAAATAACTTGATCAAACATTCTCAATGGACAATCATAATGGAAAAAATGTCTGAAAGATTAACACTTGAGAATGCTTAGTTATTTAAAAAGAAGAAAAGAGATGCACAAAAAACATGCTTGTAGGTAATCAATTAATAAACGAGATGCAGGGTGTTTTTTGTTGATATTTCAATATTAATTACATCACTGACTAGTGTAAACTGTAGCATGTAGGTTAGCTACACGAATTTGAACTAAAAATTCAGATTTAGGTTTTGGTTTATACTTGCTATATGTTGATCTTCTATTGCCACAGTTGTAAAGAATAATACCAAATAGTCCAGCTAACACTGATTGTGTACCATTTACTATAATCAAATTTATATTTGATAAATCATTTGATACAGAGTTTATAATTAAACAGTGAAAAATCCAATACAATCAAATGAACACTTCATCCAACACTATTTCTTTCATGATCAGTTATCTTAGTATTAACCAAAACAAGGCCTCTGGTTGTAATGAGACATAGGAAAACACAGCCTTATGCAAATTGTTTATTCGATGCTGCCATTGTGTGGAAGCAAGATTAAGACATGCACACTGTGTCATTATTTAATGAAAACAGTGAAAAATAAAATATCATTCAATTTTGGCCAGACAACTTTCTTCAAAGCAATAGAAAAAGATGAAAATTACCACGGAACAAGTTGAATGATGGACAAAAAAATATAAAATATAGCAATAGTAAAAAATATAAGTAAATGAAAATATAAGGTATCACTGAAATTATACTTTTACAATAAAAAATTTGAAAATTTTGAGACTGAGTAAAAATTTTGTTAATCTTATAAGAAAGCAGTGAGCTCTATTATTTTTTAAATTGTAACCAGTTGTAACCACATTAAAGTCACTCAGTTGAAGTCATGCAGAAATGTTGAGAAATGTGTAGTTTTGATTGAAGTGAAACTGCAAATAAATTTATATATATAACAATTTCAAGTATTGCAGATAATCTTTTCTTTGCCAAATGAAGACATTGCAAGCATGATTTCAAAATATGACTCTGTGAACATAACCACTGTTATGAAATTGGCAAAATTTTATTGCAAATTTTAATAAATCTATCGCAGTTTCTCCAATTGAAAGAACCTTACCACAAAATTGGGTTGTTCTTATGAAAAATGTGCACATAATTCCTTCAGCAAACACATTTATCATTTTGAATGGAAAAAATAACTCCTGTTTGCAGAGTGTTGTTTTGAAAGAGTCAATTCTCTTCCTTTCAGTGACTCATGAAAAAAATTCTCTCCTTCTATTCCATTTCAATATCAGTATAGACATGATTCACGTATTTACATCAAATATATGTTCATTCAAGTACAGGTTTTTATTGTAAACAGGGCATCCCCCACAAATCAAGTAAGAAGGGCTTGAATTGAAAAACACTCAAGATAATACAGGAGACTGTGGACAAGTAGGAGATGAAAAACATGTTAGGTCGATAGCCATTACTTATTTTGCTAAAAGGGGGAATGACACATGAGCTTATTTGCATATAGTCATCTTAGTATTGGTAGATAATCACTTACCCTATTTATTTCAGGAGGGAATATTAATAAAAAGCACATCTCCCTGATTTCCTCTCAGTTTTTCAATTCTTCCTCTGGTTCAGGCTGATATGGGGCTGGACAATGAATGTTAAGTTTACCTTTTGAGCTATTGTTTTGGAGAAAAAAAGTGGGTTCTTTTATGCCATCAAATATGATAAATTACCTGCGTTTCCCAAATTTAACATATCCAATAAATTATTACCACCACCACCACCACCACCACCACCAACATCATCATCAAAGAACAGTATCTTAACCTGGTGGTGAAGCGGTGCATTAAGTTTTAAAATGGTTGTTTCACTTGCTTGTCAATTTCTAATGTAGGTTCACATTTGGTAACTGGTGTATAGGTAGATCTCAACTTTTTGAAAGTATTTCATTAAACTTAAAATGTCAGTTGGTACACTGCAATTCATGGAAAAAGTATTTAATGGGTCATCTGTGTTATAACATTTGTTTTTATTCAATACTTTCAAGATCAACCAATTAAGGTGTTTCATGGTGGAATTAAGGAAAAACCAAAAATATGATTATTTTCATTTAATGGTTAATGAAACATATCATTTTACTGAATCAAGATTTCTCCATACTCTGAAGAACCAAAAATTATGATGTGATATAATCGTCCCATTAAATATTAATCTCAGGACAGATTAAAAAACACAGGATTAGCAGATAACCTAGCCAACTTGTCTTTTCTGTTCAGTTATGTAAGGCAAACTAATTTCTGCATGGGTTTCATATGATGATGACATCATTCTCTGTCCTTATAAAAGCCAGGAAACTCTTATTTACTTTATTTCTCATGACATATATTTACCGTAGATTTTTAGATGAGATCAACAAGATATATACATATACATCCCAGAAATCATACAAACTTTGGGATATTCATGTCGAAGGAGTCTGGAAAGGGTTACACTTGGATGATGAACAAGATTATTGGCAAGAATTTTTCAAAAAATCCCATTTATTGGCTCTTTGCTATCATTTTTCGTCATTTCTAGCCAATTTTCCAGGTTGTTAACCATAATTTTGTATATTTGAGATTGAAATTTTGCATAGATATAGATTTTTTCATGGTCAAATTATTTAGAAATGTGATTTTGACATCATGGTCTCTCAAGATCACCATATCATTTCTGGTGAATTTCTGGAGTTGTTAGCCATAATTCTGCACCAAGAATGCAGAAATTTTGCATACAGGTACATCTTAACATAGCAAAAGTTACAGGTAATGTGAGGTTGATGCTGGAGATCACTAAAGGTTACCTGAGGTGATTCCAGGAAATTGTAACAAGGCACGAGGACAATCTCTCAAGATTGATGACCTTTAAATGACTTTTTATACTTTTCTATATTGGTTGTTTTGGGGTTGGATCTCCAATCAACCATTTTATACTTGTGCCCAATGGGAGAAACACTCATGTAGTGTATCCAGAGACCATGTCAAACTGAGCAACAATATCATTTGTACTTTTCAAACTAAGCAACAATATCATTTGTTCTTTTGTGCATCAGAATATTTCTTCAATTACAGCTACTTTTTCATATGTATATACTGTAAATAATTTTAATTTGCTGTGTTGTGTAAGAAGAAATATATCGGAGAACATATTTCTCCTGTTTGCATACATATCAATTTATTTTCCTCGAGGCAATGCCAAGTATCCCTCCTAGTATATATATATATATATATATATATATATATATATAAAGTTTCATACCTAATTATGGCCTAATATATACCTATGCATACTTATATTTTAATTGAGTAAAGTGTTGGTAGGCTGTGAAAGTCAAATATATTTTTTAGTCTTCCATCATACACTAAAGTTTTAGAACCTCAGGGGTATGTACTTATTGATGTACCAATATTTTGCTTAAAGATTCGCATGAGTTAACCAACTTCTTTGAGAATCACTAAATATGCGAAAGCATTGACTAATACTTTATTAGGTTTCAATTCCAATTTCAAGTGGATTCACTGTTCAGCGTGATTTTAATTAGCTAGCGGGACACCTGTGGCCTCAACCATTGGAAATTAGTCAGTCAATTCTTCATTTTCCTGAACACAACAGATGCATTGTGGGTATAATAATCTTTGATGACATAAACTTTCAAAGATGGTAAAAAGTTTTTGAATGAGATACAAGGTATGTCAAGAAAGTATCCAGCAATTAAATATTGATGAAAAAATTGTCCACTTGCAGGAGATTACCTGATGTTGATCCCAAAAGTAAACTTTGCTAGCTGTTTTGAAAAGTAGAAGGGATACTGATATGAGTGTGTATGTTCTCAAGGAGAAAGGGACTCAGTGGTCATTGCTATAGGTAGTCTATTTTTTTGGTTAACATTAAATGGCTGGATACTGTCCTGATAGACCTTATTTAAGATAAAAATAAATCTGAAAAACAAACTTGGAGATTATCAGTATATAATTAATAGACTAGATGTGCAATCAATTTCATTATGATTTCAATGTTCTTTTAAATCACCATCTGAACATTAAGACAGGAAAAAATGCATATTGTCAATTTATCAGTATACAGACAGGCAAGAGATTACGAATTGGAAAGAAGAATTGGTACATCGGATTCAGTTCCTGTTCTGGCTGTTTCCATTACTTCAGCATTAAAGCTGAGAAGAAAAATATGTATCCAGCTCTCTTTGATCACTCTCCTATTATAGCTGTACTTGACTGGGGCCGTTTTAAATGTAAACCAAGAAAACAGTGAGTGAATAAGTTTATAGACAAACCTCTCTCTTAGAAATACCTGTTGATGCTGAAGCAGCCAAATGGTAGTTATATCTATTGTCAGTCATGGCAGATGGCATCATTACATACAAAGCAATAAAAACAAAATACAGAATAGAAAATACTATATTTTCTTCCAGATAATCTGCATAGTATGTTTCATTCTGGGATCATCTAGAGGGGATTGTGGCAACTATGTTGCCTTATCCAAACAATGACCTTCATGATATTTTCTTCTTTTTTTTCTTACTCTACAAGTTTCAGTTACTTGCAAGGGCATTATTAAAATCCAATGACTTTAATGGTTAGGGTCAAAAACTGTTTTCTTTCAAAAAATTTCCATTTCATTTTTCCAGAAAACCTAGTATGATATATCAACTTTTTTGGAGCTCATTGCTTTTAATTTGAATTCACCAAAGATTTAGTTTGCATGTAACAAAATGACAATATAAGTTGATTTCAAAATTTGCATGTCATGATTATGTTACACATGAGGTGACACATAAGGAGGGTTATTCTTTTGGCAGAATGTGTCAATCAGTTGTAAGACATATTCGAAATTCCAATACTTTGATTGAAGATGTCATTCAGCTTGTTTTTGATAACTTGAGTCTAATTCTTTAGTTGCTTCTGATTTTAGAATGACTTTGCACTAATATAAATAGAAGTATAACAGCCATCAGCATGCATAACTGGGTTTGAATTTTTGTGGCATTAAAATTGGGACTGACCAAAAAGAGATTTTTTTAAGAAAATTACGTTTTGAATAGAGATTCCCAAAGTTATCTTCAACTGGGAACCTTGCAACCTGCAATGTCTCCTCTATTAGTGTCACACACAGCAAATAAGAGTTAACTATTTCACAAATCAAATCAAGTACCATAATTTCCAGACGGTGAACCACATCTCAAACTCTAATGATACAGTATTAGTTACTACAGCAATGATTAATGGCTATTCTAAAAGTTTTAATGACAAGAGTGAGGTGAAGATGAATGTTTTGTTTAGATCTTGAAGTTCTGGGTAATTTATTCAATGGAGGTTGTTATTGCATGTACTGTGCTTTATATATATATATATATATAAAGTTGTTTGAAATGATGTAGCTATCTTGTAAGATGCAAGCTAAATCTTTGCTGAATTCAAATGAAAAGCAATGAGCACCAGGAAAGTTAATATATCATACTGGGTATTCTGAAAAAATATGAACAATGAAAATTTTGAATAAATCTTAATTGCATTGAACTGAAATTTTAACTGTAGAAACTACAGGTGCACTTAAACTCTTCCACAATACGTGTGACCACACAAATGATTTGAAACTGAAATTCAATTCTTCCCGCTTGTCAATGTACTTTTTAAAGAGAGTAACCCTTCTGCCTTTGGATTCAACATTGCAAACAGAGTTGTTTGATTTTTCCTCGTGGTGATTGGATGAGATAAATATAAGTTGAATCAGCTAGCACAGGTTGGTGCCTGCTCAGTAAACTGCTCTGGCTCCTTCCCAGCATTGTTTGTGTGGTCACACTATTGAAGCATAATAATTTTGTGGAAAAATTTTAGAGCATCTGTAGTTTGTCCAGTTGGAATTTCAACTAAAAACTTAGTTATTATAAATTTTCATACGCAAATACCTTTGCAAAAATACACTGAATACAGACCCTGATCAAATCCATAAAGCTTTGGAATGAAAATACAACTATATATACACCTCCATGGCCAAATGGATTCTGGTTTTGAGTCCTATCAAAGGTATAATGTTAAATTTTTAGACCACTAAAAAGTATGGATTGTTAAGAACCAAAAAAAAAACAGAGAGAGTTTGCTAAGAAACTTTACATGGAGCAAAAAGAGAGAACAGTGAAGCAGACTATTAGTCCCCAAACAAAGAATGGGAAGGTAATATAAAGGAAGGAGAAGAAAAAGATGGAGACCATATGGGTGAGTTGATGATGACAAGGATTGAATCCGGAACTGATATCATTAAATGAAGGCTACAAACTTTGGAAGTCTGACGAGAAAATCAATTATATATATATATATATATATATTTAAATATATGTATGTATGCATGATATTTGTCTGAGCAAACATACATAGAGTCTTATCGCTAAATATTTTTCAAATTTATTAAAGTACATAGTATGAGCTGCAGACCATGGATGAGATTAATGAAAATGTGTTAAAGACAGCTGTTGGCAATCCTGAAAGAGGCTTTTCAGGATGTTTTAAAAAGTTGAAAAGATGCTGGAATAAGTGTGTAGTTACAAGAGGAGTATTTTGAAAAGGACTAGGGCGCTACTGCTGCAGGGAGGCTTTTTTTTTGCTAATATCAAATTGATTGATACTTCCCAGACAGACCTAGTATAATATATGGTAGAAACATTTGTCCAGAGGAGGTCAATGAAAACAGAAATATGTTAGCTGTACATACTTTATGTTGTTGATTGAAAAGTAAAATCATTGAGTATTTAGAGTCAGCAAATATTAAACAAAATGGTTATTCAGTTAAAAGTAATTTCATTCAATGGATGAATAGACATAATCTGATTCTTCATACACTTAATAACAATTCAATGAAATTATGAAAACAAACTTTTATTATTTGTTTACATTATACTTTTAATCTGCTAATTTGTAAATGATACTGTCTGAATTAAAAATAGGACGTACTTCTCGTAAATACATTAATTTTCTCATCATTGATACAGCTATTTTCTGAATTAGACTTCTTGACTGGGCAAATATTCAAAGCTTTATGTAACTGTGGACAATTACATAATCATAAACTTAACCATGGTAAATATCATGAATGTACTTTTTTCAAAGCCTAGAAAAAAATGAAAAATAACCTCAGCTAGTTTCTAGACTGATAATTCCAGAATGTATGATAAAGTTGCAAGTGTTTATACAACTAAAAGTAAACATTTGATTTAGGAAAAGTTGTCAAATCACATTAAATGCCTGGTGGCCCTCACTTATGGAGAAAGCAGAAAGAGGCGTACGGGACATTAACCTCTCTTCTGATGGAAGACACTTGCTTCCTACGGACTTTTTAAGTGATACATGATTTCAATTAAATAGACTTACCTCAACCTATTACCCAGTTGTATGTCTGTGGTTTACATGTAAACTACATTTTCGCCTACAAAACATGCATCAACAATAACAAGTTGGCAAATGTTCAGTACAATTCTATGTACCAGACAGAATAAAGTGTTGTGGAAATTTTATTTCAGTTTCAATATAATATAAAATGGTTTAGTGTTCTATTGTAAGTATTCTTCAGGTCATCATATATAACTTATGTTTAATGAAGGCAACCTGTCCTATCACTCCCTAACAATTAGCTAAGACACTCACGTGATGTTTTATGCAAGTGATATATACTATTGCTACCTGTCCATTAATATGTACAAACACTCATTTAGGAGCCTTTCAAAATTACAACAGTGACAGTTTAGGACAATCACGGTTTGAGCTCTCCCCAGTCCCTTAACTGATAACCGACGCTGGGATACATCTTTTTGTTCCCCACCTTGAAATAGTGACAGCAGACACACATACTTGGCTCTAATCTTGCATTTTGTTAAACTGTATGCATGCTCTTTCCTGCTATGTATAAATCTTTTATCCATAGCTGAAGAAGGAATTGAAAGCACCAGGCTATCAACATGTCATGTTTAGATATCTCATAAGTTAAAGTTGATTATCAAACCTGTCTGTTGTGAAATATATTTGTTAATGCTGTAACTCCTGTGCAAAATTTTTGTCATAAAAAAATGATAGAAATAGAAAGTCCCTATATTATGCTTAAAACATTTTCATTTTCATACAAATCAACAAATATGTGCGGCAGAATACCTAATAAATTACAAGTTGAGACTAGTTATCTCATCCATGGCAGTGAAGAGGTTAAGTAAAGTTCCACCAGGCAAATTTTTCAAGAGAGTTCTTCAAGAAATAATTGAAATTAATGTTCCAGGTAGGTGCTTGTAGGCTGGGATCCACAGAGCTAGATTAATATATAGTCAGAAGTTGAAAGATGAAATCCATCACAAACAAGTAAAATACTTTGAGTGCATTAAATTTTTGAGTGTTCTTATGTCAGTGCGTGTGCGTGAGAGTGCATACCTATCCATAGATTTTAAAACAGAGAATGTAGATTCAAAACTGGTAGGTATTTCCATATTTATGCAAACTAGATAGTATGATAAACTTTCATCATTAATTAAATCTCATCTTATATCACCTTAAGATGTACGTGTATGTCCAAATAGATTTAGACCATGTGATCAGCGAATAAGTACCTTCTCTTGTCTTTTGTTGGGTACTAAGACGTCTGAATATTCTAAAAACATAAATTAAGGGACCAAGTTAGCATAAACTTACATTGAAAATTGACTCCCCACTACCACACTCACACTAAAACTATATTTTGGAGTAGCATTTACACAACAGAACAAAAAAACAAAAACAAAAACAATTTCCCTTATTCATTCAGGGGAGTATATGTACGAAATTTCAAATTTCTACTATGAACAGTTACGGCTGGGCAAAGTCTGCAGAACACATGAATAACTTGAACCCAAATAGATGTATAGATAGATATAAATGTCAGAACAAATGGATAACCTAAACCTAACAACAGTACCTGAACCAGTGTAGTGGGTAGCGGTGATCAATTACTTCTCCTAACACTTAAACCTCAACTATTCCTTTCTATGTAGTTCCTCTAGGAGTAGGGGTAGTGGAAAAAGTTCTTGGTACATTTGGTTCACACACACTGTTCATATTCCTTAAACTTTTGAGAAGCATATTTTAGTAAATGTACACACACACAACTTATGCATAAATGTACAGAGTGCACATATATGGGATAATGATCCCTACCTTGCCATGCTGGATCATGATGTTCTAGCAGGGGGGGTTGGATACATGCTTTTCTCAAGGGCATTAGTGTCAAGTGAGCACACACTTTCAGCTGAAATTTGAACTTGGCTCACTGATCTCATTCTTTGTGTCATTGACCGTGCTGCCACTAGCAAATCCTATTTTCTAAGTATCAACACACCAAAACGCCAGTGTTTATTTCATGTAGGAATACAAAAAGGAGATCATTTCACGTAATCATATTTGCTGACAGTGACTGACATTTCAAATTCTTACCGAAAATCCTCAAGTTAGGCAAGGCATTTTCAACAGAACCCCCAAGATATTTGTATCTTCGTTTATTAGATTTCTACTCTCACAGTCATCATCCCAAAATGATACTCTATCTATTTTGGTTGAGCTCAAAGAATCTGCTTGCAAATGCTTACCTTTCTTCTTATTCTTGGATCCAGGTCATGATTATTTATTTTTCTTCAGTCAGGGGATTTCATTTGCAATGCTAGAGAATATTTCAGGTTTACTGGGCTGATAGCAAACAGAGGAGAGAAAAGCTGGCAAGCGAGAAAGGTAAAAAAAAAAAGGAAAGGAGAGGGAAAAAAACAGATTTTAAGAAAAGATAGCAAGTGTATGTGTGTGAAGGAGAATAAGAGAAAAAAGTAGAAATAGAAAAGGAGAGTGGGGGCAGAAAATAGCTATTTTAAATAGCACAAGTTGTGAGTGAGAAAGCGAGAGAAAAAGAAAGTGGAAGAGAAAGTGATAATAAGCAAAATGAAAAGAAAAACAGAGAGAGAGACAGAGACAGAGATGGGCATAGAGGGCAAAAAGCAAAAAGGTGGATGAGTGAATGAAAAAGTAAACATAAAGTGAAACTAGCATTCTCAGGGAAATTATGAATCATAGCCACCTATATATGCTTCATCTTACCTCATAAATTGAGCAGTGGAGGTGGCAAAATTAAGTTACCTTGATGAAAATACCACCAGTATAGCTTGAATCCTTAATTTATGATTAAAAAACAAAATGAAACGTATTTCTCATAAGCCTTGTTAAATTGAACCAACAAATCAAAACTTATATAGGGGGATGGGGGATTTTAAAAAAAAATTCTTTCTCCTACTTATTGAGGGGAGATGTGTGTGAAAATTTTAGTTTGTATAATGAATGCTTAGGGCAGGATAAAGTCCGGATAGAAAGATACATATAAATGTCATTGAGGGAATTTAGGAAGACAAATGAAGTGACTGATAAGTGAGAGATAGAAAATAGGATGATCAGATGAAACCCAGTACCAAGAGACAAATCTAATTATTTAATAGCTCATATTTCATCATCAGTACTCTATCTTCCCATGTTAGACATAGACCTTCTCCAGGAATTGCCTGATCTCTCTATCATGGGCTTAGCAGAGCCAATATTTTTTTATCTATCCAGTTCGCCTCGCCATCTCATATTCTACCAGCCTTGGTTCCACATTTGATCTCTGTTGTGAGTTGTGATGACCAGCAGTTGTCAGCCATTCCTGCAATATGACCAGCCCCTTGCCATTTGAGTTTCCTAATGGTTTCTTTGATGTTTCTCCTTTTTTTCCTGTTATACACTGCACTGTCTTGTGGTCTCTCCATGTGATGCTGAGCATGATCCTCTCATGTGCATATTGTATACTTTTCAGTTTGCGAGTCAATCTCTTGGTTAAGTTCCATTTTTCAGCTCCATAGGTGACAATTGGGAGGATGCATTGGTTATATACTCTTCCTTTTTCAGGCTAATGGGATTTTCTTGGAAGCTCCACTTGATTTTTTTTTTTTTAGGATTCCATGGAGCTTTGTTGACTCAGCTAGATGTATTGGTCTACTTTGTCCAGCTTCACATTTTTGATTTTGATTATTGTGTTCATTTCTAACATGTTTGATGTACATGATCTTTGTTTGGGCTTAATCTAAAAGTGATAATTCAAGTAATAAAATGTTTCTCTTTTCCAACTCCTTTCTGCTTCACTTCTTTCTCCAAAGAACTTGCTGCAAAATGTAGCAGGGTAAACAATCAATTCTATGCAAATTACTACCAGGATTCCAAGATGTGTCTGGGCCTAAAAGGACACATTACCTGTTCAAAGATTCAAACATTTTCAACATTTTTCTGCTTGCTCCTAGCAGTGTTTGATTGTTACATTATCAGTAATAACACAAGAAAAGGGTTAGATAGTATAATTAGAGGGTTGGGAGAGAGGGCAGTAAAGGAAGTTTGTTAATTTAATGAGGATAGGAAGATAGAGGGGGAAAAGAAAGGTAGGTATCTGTGAATGTAGTAAGATTTTTTGCAGTTGAAACTAATCCATATCTGTGTAATATTTACATATAAACATGGATTGAAAATGGAGATAAGATAATGTTTAAATAAAAACACGGATGAGTAACAAAGATTGAAAGGGATAAAGGAGAGAGAGAGAGAGAGAGAGAGAGAGAGAGAGAGAGAGAGAGAGAGAGAGAGAGAGAGAGAGAGAGAGAGAGAGAGAAGATACAGGCAAAGGGTGAGAGAATGGATAATTTTAGTTGTCAGTACTTGTGGAACTTCCAAGGGTTCAATTAGTCAGTATCAAGAGCCTTGCAACTTGCATGAAACAGTACAAATTAAGACATGTATACCAATGCTTAAAACATTCACTGCTACCTTGGATAACAAATATAGGGAACTAAATAAGCAAGTTCTCAGCTCAGTACCACAAAGTGGGGTATGCAGGCATATAGAAACGCCCCTGCTTTACACAGTTCCAGTTAACTCTTGGGTGAGTTAGGGCTTGTATTTCTATGCATGTAAAGACTGTATTCCAGTGGACTCTGAGGAAAAAACTTTCATGATTCAATAGAGAGGAAGGCACTGTGGAGTGCAGAGAGCAAGATAAAGTACGTAGGGTATACACTGTATCCTTCTCCATTTCAAGTTGACTTGATCTGATCAAGGCACTGGATGTAAGTGGTCTAGGACAAGAGGTCAAAAGTGCGCAACTTTTCTTATCTTTGAATAAAGTCATCTCACAAGTCATGTCATCTTTCATCCTGATTCAATCATCCCCAAGTCCTGTGGCAACAGGCACGTGACAAAGAGACAGGTGTGGGTACAGTGGCAGTCTAATTGGCAGACTTGCACTCAGGCAGTTCAGATCAATAGGTTGTTTTCCACTGAAAGGAGCATTGATAGAGTGTGGCAGCTAGCTGAGCAACTGAAAAACTCTATCTAGGGTTGCCCTGCTCACCACCTTGGCAGGAGGAAAGGTCTAAAAAAGTTGCCCTAAACATTGCCTCCTCTGTATCACCCCAGCTAGTTTACTGCAGCTGGCAGGGGTCCTACAAAGGTATTCAAAACAAGCAATCAAAGAGGTGAACAAGCCAGAATGTCCATATGATTGTTGACATAAACAACTCTGACAGAACCCAGAGATGAATAGCATTTATTGCAAGTGGGCTCACCAGGTATAACATAGTCATCGCAGCTTCAAATAAGACTGGACTGACATAAAAGGGCGAGTTTTGATTGAGAAGCATAGGTTACACCATTTTTTTTGAGTGGATGATTGCCTGAAGTGAGACGCAAAGCTGGATTTGGTTTTGCGGTGAAGTTACCACTTGTCAGCAAGCTGGCCAACCCACCTCAAGTATTTAATGATCACCTTATGACAATGACTCCTCCTTTTTGGAGAGCAAAAGTTCATCTCCAATGTCAGTTCTTCCCACTATGACTAACCTGGACAAATTTAATGAAGAATTAAAAGCTGTCATCACTGTTGCTCCTAATGCAGACAAACTTGTCATCTTTGGTAATTTCAACAAGAGACTCGGCTGGGAATGTGTCTTCAAGGAGGGAGTAATTAGGGAAACATTGGATTGGCAGCTGCAAGAGTAACAGTCTGCCTCTCCTCCATTATCACAATGACTTTCTCTGCCTCCCTACTTGTAGGAGGATATGGATACACCCTCATTTCAAGCATTGGCATCTCATTGATTATGTCATTGTCCGGGTGAGGAACAGGTGGGATGTGCAGATCTCAATGGCTATGTATGGGGCTGGACTGACCATTGTCTCCAAGCTCAATCTCTGCATCCTGCCTGTCTACAGGGTAAAGAAGCACAAAAACATCTGAAGGTCAACAAGTTATAGAACTATGCAGAACTTGGAAAGACAGTGCACATTGTTGGATACCTGGGATATGGAAGAAGCATGGGTCACACTTTGTGAGGCAGTGTATAACACAACCATAAAGTGTCTGGAGCCCTATACCAGACAGAACAAGGACTAAATTGATGAGAACTGCACAGAGATAAATTAGCAGCTGAAAGACAATGCTCACTTTGATGATCCAAATTCTACAGTAAAATAAAACACACTGAAGAACATACACAGCACTATCCAACTAAAACAGTACCAGATGTAGGATTCTTGGTTGAGTGAAAAAGCTGACGAGATTCAGTGCTTTGCAGATAAGGATATGAAATAATTTTACAAACACCTGAAAGAAACTTATAACCCTATCACCTCCCTAATCCTAACCCTAACCCTAACCTTCATTACCCCTCCTCAGTGTAGACATTGATCACCCACCAAGAGAAAATTTTCACAAGATGGGCTGAGCACTTTGACAGCATGCTGAATTGCCCATCTGCTATCAATGATGACACCACTGATTAGCTATCACGTTCTGAATGGTGAGAAACTGGGTACTGACCAACTTGGGAGGAGATACAGAAAGCAAATCATCCGATATCCAATGGCAGAGCATTTAGCTCAGACACCATATCAGCTAAAGTTTAAATAGAGGGTGGTACAGCTCTGGCAGAGGAACTTTTTCAACTATTTCAGCATATAGCAGTATGAGAGTTCTGCAGGATTTCAAGAATACCTCCATCATCACACCTCAACAGGTGCTAAGGAAATCATCAGGTCTATGACAAACATCATGGAATTTCCCAGCTGTTCATTGCATGTAAGATTCTGGCTAGAGTTTTACTCAATCATTTCTCTGTACACCTTAAACATGGTCTCCTACTGGAGATCCAGAGTTGCTTCCAGAAAAAAGCAAGAAAGTATTGAGGTTTTTTGCTGATAGATAGCATTAAGATAAGTGTCAGGAACAGATTGCCGATCTGTATCCTACCTATGTCGATCAGACCAAGGCTTTTGATACTGTTAGCAGATATGGCTCTTAAAAAATTAAGTTGAAGAATTGATGTCCTAGAGAATTTGTCATTGTACAACTGCAACATGATGACATGCTGAGTCCTATACAATGGAGAAACATCTTAGCCATTTCTCATAAATGGTGTATTTACTCCCAACCTGTTCATTCTCATATTTTCTAACGGATGCATTTGGGGATGCAAACATAGGGGTTGGCACCTGATACTACATTGGTGGTTCACTCTTTAACATCAGGAAGCTTCAAACAAAAAACAAGGTTGTGACAGACACCATTAGTGACTTCCTGATTGCTGTTGACTATGCCCTCAATGCCTCCTCCAGGGTTGACATGCATCTAGGTGTTGATAGGTTTTCTGTGGCTTGTGACAACTTCAGTCTTACGATCAATGGAGAAAGACTGTGATATACCAGCTGGCTCCAGGAGAGCCATATATCAAACCCAAGATCACCACCAACTGGAAGCAATAGAATGCAGAGGACAGATTCACCTACTTTGACCACACACTTTCCAGAAATGTTCTGGACATGAATGTCAGGCCAAAGTGAGTGCAGACTCCAAAAGAACAGGAAAGGAATTGCCCTGGAGACAAAAATGAAGGTGTACCAAGTCATACTCCCCACTACTCTACTCTATAGTTGTGAAACGTGGATGGTATACCAACATCATACAATAAAGCTGAACCACTTCCATACCATAGAAAGTGGCAGGACAGAATCCCAGACAATGAGGTCCTTACTTGGGCTAATTTACCCACCATCTACACCATCTTGATGCAGTCACTGCATGTATTTGTATGCCAGGACACTAGCCCCCACCCCAATTACAATATAGTGAGTTACAAAAAGAAAAGCACTTGCAAGATAGCCTGAAGAAGTACTCCAAAGATATGCTAAAAACTTTGTTGAAGGCCTCCAACATTAGCCTTGACATAGGAGCAGAAAAAAGTAGGTGACCCACTGTTTGTAGGGGTGCAGAAACCTGCAAAGCCAATAGGACTGCTACAGCTGAGCCATGCAGACAGGCCAGACTCAGCTATAGCACACTGCTAGAGAACCTTCCAGGCATAGATTGGCCACAAAAATCATCTGTGTACCCACAGAAACCAATCCCAACCTTGACCCCAGGATGACTAAATAGTCTTCGTCATTTTAATGGACACACAACTCCACAAGCATAAACTACCCCCAAACTTAAAGAATTTGAGCCAATTGATTGATCTGTTCATCTGTCAAATTTCCCAGTGAATCCTGTCACACCAAACATTTAATACACAGCTCAAACTCATTCTATCAATTTTTCCTTTATTTGATCAAGTTCCCAGAACTTGGGGGTAGCATTTTGTACTTTCTAATACCAATCTAAAGGTATACTAACAGTGTGCTAAACATCATATTTTACTTCAAAACATACTAACTCTACAGCAAATAGTTACCTTTCCACCCATAGATTCATTAATTATTCAAACACATCTAAAGAGTGAATAATGCTTCAAGTATTCCAATTGAAGAACTTTCTCTATAGAAATATTAACATATACGGGTCTCAGCACAGTCCTTTGAAACTCATTAATTCTACTGTAATGTTAACTATCCATGAATCTGTTGATTTTTAGGGTCTTGGAAAATTTTTTTGCTGTTCCAGTCACCATAAATCAAGTCCAAGGCCAAACTTGTGACAAGTAATTTTCACTCTACAAAAATTTTACGGAAAACTTTATCCTTTTTTTTTCCCTCGGCCAGTATACTGCAAATGTCAATTTTAAAGCTAGCAGGGAAAAATTTTGAAGCAAAATAGAAATATTTTCCAGAGAATATTTTCAAGTTATTCAAAATTCAGGATAATGCTGCTCTCCTTCCTCCATTGGTTTAAAATTGCAAATAATATGAATTAATTTTTTCTGTATCATTGCAATAGAATACATATTTTATGCTCTATTCCTATTTGAACATGCATGAAATTAGCTTGGGTATTTCTTGCAAAACCAAACTGGATTCTGCCAACCACAACCATAACCAATCAATCCTAAAAATATATATCAAGTTAGCTTTAAATTGGTACAATATCTTATGAATTGAATTTGTCTACAGCAAATACATAAGTGCCTCCTGAGTGTGTGGGTGGCCAAACAGTTAACAGCATGGAGAGTGGAATTGGCTAACAGAGTTCAAATGCTGACTGAAACAGTTTATGTCCACTATGCACTAATGAACTTGAGAAAGGAATGACTCCAACTCTTCCCTCCCCGGCCAGTAATGGGTAAATTGCATGGCAGTTGAAACCCTTTAGCCCTGTAAGGTGGCTCATGATGTGCATCATGCTAACATCCCTACCATGTAAAAACATGAAATTGCTAAAAACAATGATTAGGTCTCCATGAATCGTTCAATAAATGTTGATCAAAATCATTTGCTCTTGTGTCATGTTACATAGGAAGGAACTCCACTTTGCTATTTAAATAAATAAGTAAAATGTGATAGGAAGGGACTCATCTGTGCTGACAAATTGACAAACAAAACTATCATTTTACTTTTCATGAATGATAAAAAAAAAAGGAGAGCAACCGTCTCATTATTCCCATAAGAGAATACAAATAAATATGTTAATTCTCATATCTCTTCTCTCAATTACTAAACCATACTTGTGTCAGTGTCCTTTTTATTTATACACAGGTAGTGGCACTCTCTGACATGAGGATAGAAACTTTATCATTATATTATTCATAAGGTATCTTTTCACCAAATTTTCATTTGTTGACCATCAAAACCCAAAGATGGACAGATTTACATTCACAATAAATTCACCACTAGATGTACAGATTAAACATTGTATATAGTTACTGTCTTGTAGCCAAGAGCACCTGCCATGGTTAGCTTGTAATCCCTTGACAGTGAGCAAGTTTCTCACTACACTCCATACATAAGGACTTAGGCCAAAAATTGCAAAGTTCATTCAAACAATCTTTCAAAGACAACAGAGATATCAGAAAGACCAAACCCAGTAATGGAACAAAAGAGAACTTCTAAGACAAGCAAGAACAAAAAAAAACAAGACACTTTCCCAATTCTTGTTTGATTTTAATACACCAAGTTTTGAACTGTTGAAAAGTCTGACAAGTAAACTGAAGGCAAACATAGCCTAAGCGTAACCTAAAACCATACAAACAAAGTTGATAAACACAGCATGGTGTTATGGCTTGAATAACAATGA
Organism: Thysanoteuthis rhombus; assembly: GCA_963457665.1. NCBI lineage: Eukaryota > Metazoa > Mollusca > Cephalopoda > Oegopsida > Thysanoteuthidae > Thysanoteuthis > Thysanoteuthis major. The sequence continues at coordinate 29,564,480 of OY735212.1, forward strand.
ATTTCTTGCATTGGAAAAAATTCATTGAATCCAGCTCAAGACTTACCTGTAAAAAAAAGTAAACATAGTTAATATATTGCTCATACTAAGTCACAAACCTTCTCAATTGAAGACTTCATAAGCCTTTTTGCTTTCAATCAGGATCATTTTAATTTCTAAAAGAATCCAGATACATCTGAAAGGACACAGCTCTCAGATTTGTATTCTGAAGTTTTTTTTAGGTTTGAATGCACTTGAAGTCTAACACAGATATCAGGACTGAACCTGAGAATGAAATTAAAAATAACTTTAAAAAAAGCCCAAATTTAAAAGCCAAAACAATCTTCCAATTCTTGTCAAATACCAAGTAGCTTTTTGATGAAGCAAACCAGAATAAATTCCCTGCCAATAACACTAAGCAATGTTTCAACAACCTACGGGTCTGGTGAGTATCTCAATAGAAACTGTCATGTGAAACATGTCTTTTGGTAGCATGTTGTGTAGGAAAAGAACCTACAAAAGAAGAAACCAAGCAAAGAATCACTTTAGGATGGCAAGTCTTTGCAACATGACCAGCCAATTGCTATTTGTGTTTTCTAGTAATTTCCATGATCTCGGACTCCTATTTTCTTCCTGATAGACTGTGCTGTCTTGTGATCTCTGCATGTGAGGTTGAGCATGATTCTATCATGTGTGTTGCATGCTTCTCAGTTTGTAAGTCTGTCTCTGTACAAAACTGCAACTGTTTTAAATGATTTTTGTCACACCCCAATGAATGTGAACTGCAACCAAGGGTTTCTTTTAAATCATTTCAATTTTTTTCTCCAAATACTTGGTAATTGAAACATCTATTAAATCCACCATTAGAAAGTCAACTTTATACCATACTTGCTTAAAGCCTGTCTCCACTGTCTATTACGCTCAATGTCAAGTTACTTTCTTTGTATTGAATTAATATTGTAATTATTTGAAAGTGAATACATAAGGGAAACTTCTTTATAATTGATATTTTATCAAAAAGGGAAAAAAACGCTTTTACCCAATTTTGACCCCTAGAAAAACCCAAATCATCTTTGAAAAAGTATGAATACACATCTTTGCTCTCTCCTATCACCTGGTATGTTGTCAAAAGACGTCTTGTCTGTGGGATGCTATGATGGTTGACAGAAAAGAGAATGGCAGAGTGAGAACTCAAGTAAACCATTCTCCCATAACTACTGCCCAGTCAGTACTAACTGTAAAACATTGTTAAACTGATCGCCAACATGTTTATACTGTCTTGAGGAAAATGTGGCTATAAAATCAATGAAGTACACTACTCTTTTTTCCGGAGCTGGCTTATTGATTAAGTACACAGTTGACCTCTTATAATGCTGCTCAATATAACACAGAATAGCTTATAACCTGGTTTTAGCATGGACCCCAATTTTCCAAATATTGAATTTGGGTGTCAAAATAATAGCTAAATACAAAAATGAAAAGACCCCCATTAAATCAGGTTACATCAACTGTTAAACGGAAACGAATTAGACAAAAACATTTCATTGGTTAATAAATAGAACTCTTGGCCCCTTTCCCTTTCATCTGTTGCTTAAAGGTTTACTAATGCACTCTCAGACTCCTTCTCTAGACACTTGCTACATGGGTAACTAAGTTTTGTCAAAATGTAACCTTCTAGAAAGGTGTCACAATTTTTAAAAATTTCATATTTGTTTCTATCAAACTGCCAAAGCTGTCTCACCCTACCCCAAACTCAGTTTTCTTTTCATCTCTGGATGATTAACAAGGGTTATCTTGAAGAAGTTGGGAACTTGGATCAAGGTTTGTAAAAATGAAATATATGTTATAACACTGGCTAACTAAAAAACGCAGTAGAAAATTATGGGCTACGACTTTCGCATTATGGTTGGTCCACAGTGTACTGATAATCTTCAAGCATCTTTTTCAGAGTCACTTTCAATAAAATATGAATGGAATGATACATTTGTTCGAAAAGAGCCTGTCAGATAACTTGTATTCACTTTGTACTAATGCCCTTGGAAAAGGCATGAATCCATGTCTTCTCCCTTAGTCTTTGGGTAGATAGCAGGGTAGACTTGGTTCTTCAGCCATGGTTGGCAACCAGTCAACATTAATTGCAAATCAGAGCTGCCATGAAGAAGAAATTGGATGCCAACTTTAACTTACTTCTGGCAGTTACTACAGCCCACCCAATGCCAAGCATATTGCTCTACTTTCCAGTGGAGGAGGATACTTTTGACTGGGCATCCCTGGATCTCCATACACTTTGCCCAAACTTGTGTCCTTTTGAGGTCACCAGAGTGTTATTCCATTGTCTACCGAGACAGAAGGAGGCTTTTTTCTTTAGGAAGATGGAGATAACTGAGTGCTTTCCAAGACTTTGTTTCTGGCATTCATAGGATAAACAAGTATGGAAACAGATATCTACTTACTGATAATTTGATATGCTTCAGTCGCATTGGACCAAACATTGCATAACCACAATTCTGAAAAGAAGACAAAAAAAGTTTACATTATACTTTGGTATTAACAATTAGAAAAAAAACAAATCAAAACAAAAACATACCAATCTAAAGGCTTGATACAGCAAAAATATTGTTAATATTTAGTAATTAGATATGAATTTTGATGAACAAATTTATAAACGATCAATATTTTGATAAATAAAGAAAATTCATGGCTGAGATATTTATGTTCTTCCAACCAGTGTCAGAGGTCAGTATTTAATCTTCTGGTAATAAACCAAATTTCTAGCATCAAGTGTAATATTGGCATTCCCTGATATAATGCAGTTTATTAGTGCGGTTTGCAATATAAGGCAGGCTGGTGGTGGACCCCAATATTTTTACCTGTATTATCGCCCACCAGTTCAGAGAGCAGCAGATAACAACAGGATTTCTTTTTGACCCAATAAGCCCAATATAACAGATTGTGTGCTAAACCATAAACCAATATTTCGGGGTGAGCGCTATTTTACTAAACACCATAAGCCCGATTGATGTTAGAGATGACACAACATCAACATCCAAACTAAGAAGTATACTTGTGACAGTAAAAAAATGAAATGAATTAATCAAAAACATTTTTGTAGTCAATGAATGAAACTTTAAAAATAAAAGAGACTAATTTTTTTCCTTTTCCCCTCAGGACCTCATGTGCTGGAGATGAGGGTTCAGAAGGTCAGGTCATCATTGCAAATATGTATATATTTTGTTTTAAATTACTTAAATTTGTTTTTCCTTGCAATATATATCAGTAATTTTGATGGCATTATTTAATTAAAAACAAATATTGAAGAATGCATTCGTTTTTTTGTTCAATTCCCACCTTATTTTTATATGATGGACAATGTTTGCAGTCTTTCATCTATTATTATTAATACCTGCTCTCGAATATCACCCATACCCATCCTGCAGTTATTGCAGTTTAGATATAACAAGGTTGGTATTCTTGGATCCCAACATCAGTATTATAACCGGGGAAACCTGTATACAATAACCTTGTTGGTAGTATCACAATAAGTAAGTGTTTGAGTGTTCTAGCGCTCTTGGTCATACAGTTTTATCTACAGACTTGAAAATGAGCATTAGTACTCCACCACATTCTTTTGAGAAATTTTTATTTTTATTTTTGGAGAGAAAAAAAAGAAGCATTTTTGACCATTTTGGGGCCCTATTTTGACGGGTTGATTAATAATATAAAGATTGTCAAGAATCTAGATGTTTCTATACTCTATTTTAGAAGTTTTTCAGAGGAAATAGCATCTTGATTCTCCAGAATCTAGATATTTCAAGAAGTTACTCTATTTTAGATGCTTACCTGCGGAAAATGCCAATGATGTCATGAATAGAATTTATTCTGACCATATTTATTCTTCGATAGGATTTTTTTTTACATGAATTTAAATTTTGATGCTATTGTGGTTCAATTATTGACTGGGATGTGGAGTTCCTTGAATCTTTATTTGTTTCTCATTGTTACAACTTAAACTGTCATTCTATGCATACCTACCTTACCATGATAGCTGTTTCTACTGGTTGAGCCACAGGAGTCCTGCAGTCAGCAGAAGATCAATTTTAACCATATAAGTAGTAATATTACCATTAGTACCATTGGTAGTAATATTATCTTGAATTTTTGTTGGATGAAGTATTTTCAGCCATTATTATTTTTTGAATAGAATTCTTTTCATTTTAATTTCAATCCTAACTACTCAGACTGTCATTCTACAGCCATAATTTTTTTTCTAATCTGTTCTATTTACTGATGGACCCAAATACATCTCTCCTTCAGTTGCCGTTTCATTCTTAGAAGCATCTTTTAACCATAGAATGCCATTTTATTTTATCAAGAATTGATTCCTGTTGAACATTTTACTATTAGAAGAATCAATTTTTCAAAGTTCTGAATTTCTCAGAGAATTATCTTCTAATCTTTGAATTTTGATTTATTTCATAGATCACAAAGAGTGAATGAACATTGGATATGATAAGGGAATTATAGTTGTTCTAGCTTACGGTTTGAAAAGGAGAATGGAACAGTGATTCTCAAACAGGACGCATTCGGCACCCAAGGGAGGAATGTATAATGGAAAGCATAATCATGAAAAAAATATTGGATGACAATAGGGAAGGAATTGAGGAAACATAGGATCTGAAAGGGAGAAATGTGACCCAGGACTCTGAGAACCAATGGATTAGAAGCAAATTCATTCCTGATTGTAGAACATCAGCTTTTTTTTTAAAACATGATCGAACTGGTACCCAGTATAGAAATCAAATGGCATATCAGCTATCAAACGCCATTTGATCAAAAATACATAAGCTGACAGCTCGTAGCACAAACCAATTTTGTGATGTGAATCATAACACTTGCTTATGACATTCAAATGGAAAACAGATTTTCAAAAGTTTTTTTTTCGAGAAGGACAGACAAAAGACAAATATTTACAGGTTTTTGATGGCATATAAGACTCACCTTTTCTTCCCCCAAAATGGCTACAAAAATATCCCCTTAGTCTTACATACAAAGTTGAGATATATGGGAAGCTAATATTTACTCAGATACCATATTTGTACTAAGCCTTACTCAATAATACTGTAACAATATATACTCAAATGTCTTAGTTGTATATTTTGTTCAAGATTTTTTTCTTCTCCACTGTACCGACATATTTCAATTGAATGATTACCCATGAATACACTGAAAATTTGTTTCTTTATATTTCCTGCCAAAAAGCTATATATGTGTGTGTAGGAGGGGGTGGGGATTATCCTTATATGACATCAGATATGGTAAGTATTCTCTCCAGTTTGTAAAAATCTTTGCAGTTTTGATTTTAGACGTTTTTTTTTTCCATTTCTGATTTTTGTACTTTGGATAGTAACTGAAATCAAATGACGATACCATAAAAACCAATCCAGAGCAGACTCAAAAAAGTGGGGAGTAAAAAGCTTATTTTTAGCTCGCTAGCACAGTGGAGCCATTTAACAAAACATTTGAGTCATGTATCTTTCAAATACCTAATTGCAGTCAATGTATGATCAATGTTAATTTGCTTGAATTTTAATTGACAATAGGAAGCATTTCAATATCATCAAGTGAAAAATCAGTCTATTTTTAGAATCTGCATTGACACATTTGAGATTACCTGATAATATGATGCAATTCCACAAATGCTGGTCAATCAAAGCACAAATAAAATCATATTTTGAATGATGTCATTGAATTATTGGTTTCCAAAGTTTTTATAATGAAGTCAAAATTAGTGATATTTGCCAACTGTACCAACAATTGCTTTCTTCTCAGACCCTGACAGGCTCCACATCCCTTGAATATGCATCAGTTGCAGCTACCCCTGTAACACTAGCACATTTATACAAGGTCTTTCTGGAAAATATCCAGCCATTTTGAATATTTTTGAGAACCAGTTGCATGGCTGTTATACTAGTTTATGCTTGAAACTACCATTACTGAGGCTGGTACTAAAATGAATAAAGTTAGTGTGTGACTGAGAAATCACTCCTTTAGTTAAGCAAATTCCCTTATATTGAAATAAGTGATTATTATAGTGTAAAGCTTGCAACTAAGAAAAATCAAGCAAACTTTGACAGCAGCCATGATGTAACATGACAGCAATCAGAGGGGACCTTATTGAACATGTGTGAACAGATACTCTAATGCAGGCTTTATCAGTCAGAAGAGAGACTCCATTGTACAATGTGACCGTTACATTCACAATAACTTAGCGAGTCATTCCTCTTGGCTACCTGACTTCTGGCTTTTCTCAAAGAGATTTTAGATTGGGGACAAGATTGATAAGAAAGTATCAAGACAGCTGATGGTGGAAGATGATTTTGCAAACTGTTTTAAGAAGTGGAAGGGATGCTAGGATCCCTTCCACTTTGACTGTGAGATCCCAAAAGGAGTACTTTAAAAAGGACCAGGGCACCATTGCCCTAAGTGCAAACATTTGAATAACATTTTCCTGCTCAACTTGAAAGTGGGTACATATGCCCCAATACAAGATGAACCATCATTGGATAATCATAAATTTTAGCAGTATTCAAGATTGTATTTGAGGTTCAAGTTTTCACATGAAGAATTAAAAAGTGAATAAAGATTTCATTTCTTGATTTTAGGTGTCTGAGGTAACAATTCCAGCTCTGGTATACATTTATATTGCTGCATGACAACATCACTGTTCATGTAGTAAATATGCTGCAGCAAACAATCATGGGGCTGGAAGCTCTTCTTTGTCTTCAGATTCATCATTTGTTTAGCCCTACAAAACATTTCTTATGTGGTTAGCTGATCCAAAAAGTTGAAGATATAAAGAATTTTCAGAGAATTCATCAAATCAAAACATGAATCATTCTTTTATGATTGAATACCTTATTTAGCTGAAAGGAGGAGTAAAGTCAAAGAAAGCTTGGAAAAATACTTTGATGACTGAATAATGACATTATGAATTTATATGTATAAAAAGACTTATACTCAGTTGCTTCCAATGTAGTGCAACGCAAGGCAATCAATTTGTATCCATTCCTTGAATGATTCAATGAGAACTATTTTTTGTTTGTAGCAATTGTGAGCTTTCACAGGACCTGGGTTCTAGCCTGATGACCAAAATGGACTGCCTTACAGGATTAAAGGATTCCAATTGTCCCATTATTTACCCATAGTCGGAAGAAAATTGGATTCATACCTTGCTCTATAGCATTAGTGCAAAATGAACTCCAACTGTCTGAAACAGAGTTTGAACAATGTTTATCAATTCCATTCTCTGCGCTACTATCCGTTAGGCCACCAGCACCTCAGATATATAAAAGATTATGCCAAAAAATGCCACAAACTCTAGCATCAACCAAATAATTTTAGTGCAATGCTTTTTCTATCATGAATAAAACAGTCACAGATTTTGATTTACATACAATCAATATAAAATTGTGGGTGGATATTTATGGTCAGACAAAAACTGTCATCTGATCTGCAGTGGCTCAATAGTTTCATTCAACACTTATGAATAATTTTATTAATCTCATCTCATCATCATAAGCATAATAACAAGTTGATGCAGCCAAGTTAATATCTTAATGGCTTATCAACAATGATATACCAGTGAATGCCTTTTGGGAATTAATCCATGTAAAATTTATTAGGGCAATTGGTATCACTAGATGAATCTAATCATAAATTGTATTGATATTGAGATGATGGGTACCTAATTTATGGAATCATTCATTAAATGTATTCCGCATCCTAAATGCAATCCTCTTTGGAGGATACTATTTAGTCAATGAGAACTTGAAAAAAACTACCAGCTTGTTGATTTACCCTCTAATTACAATTCTGACTGTATTTATCAGTGCATTCATGATTAACTTACTGTATCTGTATAAAGAACCAGAGACTGAAGGAAAGCTCATGATCTATAAGTTTCAAACCTTTTAAGACTAACCTATCAAGGTGCTCAGTGACTGGATTTTTGAAAGGATAAAAAAAAACAAAGAATTTGTTATTTCTTATTTAATGGTTAAAGAAAACTATTCTATTACTAATTAAATGTTTTGCATATTGTGGAGGATCAATCACAATGGGATACATTTGTTCCATTGCATATTTATCCTGGGATGAGTGAAAAACATGAAATCACTTTGTCTACACTTTTTCCTTGTTCCATCATGTAATAGGAACTAATTTTTATCAGAGACCCATACTATGATCATATCATTGTCAGTTGTTGTAAAAGCCATTTTATTTACTTGATTTTTTCTCACAAACATCTAAGTCAACTTCTAAAAGAGATCTACAGGATATATATATATCCCAGAAGTCAGAGAAACCTTGAGATATATATGTCTCAGGAATCTCAAAACTGTTAAACATGTTTTTTATAAGAGTGAACCAATAACAATAAAGGAAATAGAATCAAATATGGATATATTGTTGATTAAAAACAAGGAGATATACATGTATATTTTTTTTATGTTGAAAAACAGAAATGAGTATAAAGAGTAAGTAGAATAGAATGTATATCCAGACAAATTCAATATTTATGTAGAGCTCTGTAAGAACATATGCATATCTTAAATGTGTGTGTGTGTGTGTATCTATCAATCTATATCTACTTATACATATATATAAAATCTCTAAAGATTCCAAACTTCTTATTGAATTCTAATATATTCAAAATTTCTCACTTGTACAGGATAATGCTCAAAGCAAACGTAAACTTGGATTGAAATCAGGCCAAAGATCAGACTTGGCATATGCTGATTATCAAAGATATAGGAACTGGTATATATTGAATATATAAATAGATGTTGACTCTGGCAAACCTACATCAGAGCAAAAAACAACAAAGAAGCACTTAGAATCAATCAAGTCATAAAAACCATATATGTTGGGCACAGGTGTTTAATATATAGAGCATTGTTGGTTACTGACCAAAAGATTGTTCTTTGATAACATGGCAAATTCATGTGTGTCAAAACCCAGTTTTTATCAGGAATCTAAATTAATGCTTATATTCACTGTTGTCTTAACTCAATATATTTACATAAGCCCCAAGTAAATATTTGGGTAATGTTCTTAGTCTGGAAATGAGAACAATTCTTGATGTGCTTCCGTGAGGAAGTCTTTGATCTTTATCTGATAAAAGCAAAGAACATGACAAGTGTGCCAGAAAAAGGGGACGAAGAACTGCATTGTATTTACATAATCTAGTAAGAATTCCAGGTAGAATATAGATAAATAATTTAATAACAAAAAAATGCACACACTCACACATACATTCCAGTATTGATTCTAATGGAAATCGAACAATAATATAGGAACATAAGCCATCAATGTAAGGTTAATCATACACTGAAATTTCCCACACTGAAAATCATTCAGTTAGGAAGCTAAAGTGGTGATCCAAGTGGTAGTGTAGAACTTGCATCCAGATTTTTGAAATAAAAGAGGAAATTCAAGAAATGAAAATAACTTTTCATTAATCATTACAACATATACAGGGTTGCCCATCTCTCTCCAACACTTTTCAATTACTTGCAAATTCTATTTGACTGAGTTAGATAGATATAATGGGTGTTATACATGGATAAAAGGAGGTTTTTTTATTTTAAAATATCCATGAAATTTTAGCTAAGAAAAAGTTTTGGAGAAATGAGACAAAAAAAAAGAGAAGAAAATAAAATTCAATAAAATTTTTCTACTATATCTTTTTATTAACATCTTTGATGAGTGTGAATAATACATGAATTAGTCAAATATCATTGAAGTTATTATATATATATATATATATATATATATATATATATATATACATATATATGTATTAAGAAATGGATTGCGTTACCATTATAAATAGATCAGATATAGATCAAAGAAAAAACAAGAGGAGAATTTGGAGTGGAAACAGTTATTTGGAGCTTTGTGTTGCTGGCAAATGTTTAGCTCAATAGCAAGAGCAAGGCTATTTTGAAATGGCTACCGTATTGGTCGCAGGCTTGATGCAGCAGCCCCATTTTCTTTGACTGTTCATTCTATTTATGTTGTCTAGGCCAAGTGATGTATTAACTGTGTAATAAAAGGAAATCATTCGAAATAAGAGTTCTAATATGATAGAAGGCAATTTATAATTTTATATGTATATATATATATATATATATATATACACCCACACACACAAACATACACACACATGTATATATATGTGTGTGTGTGTGTGTGTGCGGATGTAATCATAACACTCAGTCAACTCAGCGGGTCATCAGAGAAACTTTAAAAATATGCAGCATTTAAAGTTTTAAGGGTAATTAATAAGTCTAAACACTTAGATATAAGAACAAATTTTAATTTTAAATCAAAATATTGGCTGATACATTCAGTGTTCAAATTATTTTGAAAGGCGTTTGCCCTCATATTCCCATCCATAAAATCAAAAACATAGCTATACAGTGGGTGAGAAAAACTGATCCAAGTAGAGCCAAAAAGAATCACCAATCTACCTCCTCCATACAAACACACCAAATAATCTTTTGAGGATTTTTTTATGTACTATGAAGCATGAAAATTCAAGAAAAATAAAACAGTTTCACAGATAGAGTAATGGTTAGCACATCTGCCTTACACAGAGAAGGTCCTGGATTCAATTCCCAGTATAAGTAAAGAGTGTAGAAAACTCTCCATGAGGACAAATTTTTCCATTACTCTAAGTACTAACTAAGCTGTGTGATTACAGTGGATGTATTACTTCGGTTGACTTGCATCCTGCCAAAGGAGTGAACATAAACTTGTTAGAGCTGATGCTTACAAAGGAAACCAGGACTTTACGAAACAGACCATTTACCTTTTCATGGAGTAGTATTTCTTTTTACTAGCAAAAAGCACTGAGCGACTAACATCAAGTGTCTGGATGCAATTGCTTAGAAATTAAATTAACATATGGCTAAAATTCAAACATTTTCACTGGAAAATCCGTAAAATGAAAGCATTACGCAACCCACATAGTGCAATTAATATGCAGACAGAAATGTGATACTGGTTTCTTTATAGCAATTAATTTTATCATATTTTAATTGATATGAAAATATAAAATGAAATGATGAGAGGAGGTGGGTAGTTGAAATGTCAAAACTAATATTTTAAAATGTATTGAATTTACTCCATATAAACTGATATTGATACTACTTTTTCTATACCTATGTTTCAAATTTTAAAAAATGAATGAATAGCCAATAGGGGGAGAAATATTTTACTTTCTAGGGCAAAGGAAATTTTTGTAAATTAATAGTAAAATAAAATGTATACTTGATAGTTACTCACAAGACTGTAATAGAAATTAATTAGCTATTATCTCTCAGATCCTCATCAATATTTTAACATGTAGATACATTCTTGAAAATATAATAAATTCGACAAATAATTACTCCATGAAAAGCAATTTACTACTTGTATCAAGAAGTTTATGAAATACTTGTGACTCTCCATCAAAGTCTCCTGTATGGTCTGATGAAGACATCCTGTGGAAATGCCAATCACCTTTTCAGTACCTTTTCATGGCCTCTTCAATAACACTGTTACAGTTAGCCAGATTTATCCCATTAACGACTATAAAAAAAATTTGTCATCTAATTGAGATGTTGTTCATGTTGAGAAAAAAATTTCTACAGATCTAAAAATATCTGTGACCATTGATGCTGTAGCCTGACCATTCTTTCCACCCATGGAATAACCCACGATTGAAACTTTGGAGTACTTTTTCATATTTGCTACCGTAAAAAATGCACAGAATTTTGTTTCCACCATCAGGTTTAAATATTTGTTCCTCTAACAAAAAGTAATGAAGCTAGTCTAACTAAGAAATGTCACACAAAAATACAAAGAGATTGCTAGCAACAAGTGGTTTAAAATTTTGAGGGGTACTAAGTGGGGGATAAATTTGATTAGCTGATTACCCATGCTATCAGATGAAGGCGAATCAGTGTCAAAAAAAGAAGCATTATCTTATAGATAAGCGTTGTAAACTGGTATTTTTTTTTAACAGCGTAAATTATTTTCAATATATCTTACTACCAAACAAATTCATTTATCCACTTTTCATGTAGTTCTTTCTAAACTAACAAACCATTATTTAAAAAAATAGCACAATGTAGGGAAGGTGGTCCCTCTTACAGCGTTTTGAACCCTCACCCACTCAATGTTAAAAATGGTGAACAAATGAAAACATTTTAACGATTGAATTTTGATAAAGCAATAACAATATGATTTAAATTTATGTATTTACTGCTGTAAAGTTTCAAACCATTGACTATTTGAGGTTAAAAATGGCACACAAATAAAAGCAGTTTAACAATTTGATATTTTTATGTATTTACTCCTGTTTTTCTTTAGTTCATTCCTTTATTATCCCTTTATTTGTTTTTGATATCAGCTGAGCACGGGTGCGAAACTTGATTTACAATTCAGACTACCTCCCCTATACGTAGAGAAATATTTTAAGTTTATTCATGACTCCAATTGCAAACTTTCTGAACAAAAAATTGATAATGTATTATTTGGGTTGTAACGTTCAAATATACAATTTTTTATACTTGCTATCTTTTTTCTCTTTTGACAGCAAGAAAAAAAAAATGATCGATACATGAAAATCAGATATTATTCAATTTAACTTGAAAAA
>OY735212.1:29582164-29594664 GCA_963457665.1 Thysanoteuthis rhombus
TAAAATGTGTGTGTATGTGTGTGTGTGCGCTTAAACATATATTTAATCAAAATTCTAATTTATACCCATCATCATCATCATCATCATCATCAGTCTTTTAACATCTTTCATTGGACATAAACCTTCCTCAGGATTCACCACACTTTTCTCTCATGGGCATCGCGGAGCCAGTACTTTCTGAATTTGTTTCGCTCGTCCCTCCATCTAATATTTTGCCGGCTTTGGTTGCACATGTGATCTCGGGGGATCCATGTTGTGAGCCGTGATGTTCATCGGTTGTCCACCATTCTTGCAACATGGCCAGCCCACTGCCATTTGAGATTTTTAATGGATTCTATGATGTCCCAGACCCTTGTCTTTTCCTGGGTGCTCTATGCTGTCTTGTGGTCTCTCCATGTGAGGCCCAGCATTATTCTTCCATGTGCACGTTGCATGGTTCTCAATTTGCAGATCTGTCTCTTGGTTAGGTTCCATGTTTCAGCTCCATGTGACTGTAGGGAGGATGCATTGGTTATACACCCTTCTTTTTAGGATTAATGGGATCTTCTTATATTTGAAGGTTGAGCTTGCTCTGTCAAATGCTTGCCATCTTAGTGTGATTCTTCGCTTGATTACTTCATCTTCTGAGGGTCTCATGGAGATTCATAGTCCTAGGTAGATGAAGTGATCTACTTCCTCCAGTACTGTCCTTGATTTTGATCTTAGTGTTTTCATCTCCGATGTGGTTGCTTCACATGATCTCCATCTTGCTGAAGTTCATGTATAGGCCGACTTTCTTGCTCTCTTCATTTAGTTCATCTATCATCAGCTGAAGGTCGTATAGGTTCTCTGGGAAAAGGGCGATGTCGTCTGCAAATCTGAGGTTGCTCAGATACTCGCTGTCTATTCAAATTCCTCATACTCATATACATCTACACAGAATCCTTTCACACGTTTGCAAGAGAGGTTTACAACACATATGATGATCAAGTACTTTCATCATCAATTAGAGATAAAAAAAATTCATTGGACCTTGTTCACATGAGGATGCAGACATGGGGATAATGCTAGATCTTCTGGACGTTGCACATGAAGAACATCGGATACAAATGTGTTGATACTCACTGTGTCAAACCTGCATACTATATATAGATATCATTTGATATAGGAAAAGCATCATAGATACATAGCATCACTTAAAATTGATGCTGGATTGGGTCTATCATTAGTAATGTTTCATTAATTTACTGTGACACCAATTTCTTCTTTGCAGGGATAGGCAAACACAGAGCATGGGATACATGGACTGTATTTCCTGATGTCACTGATTCATTCCTGCAACTGGCAGATGCCCTTTCAAATATCCCTGACAATATATTTGATTTGCAGGATAAATATGTTGCACTAATATGTGACAGGACATGTGGATTGTTGAAGACTGTGAAGATCCACAGTGGAGAAAACTCCACTGATACAAGCAGCCTTTCAACAGCATTACCAAGGAGAACATGTATAGAGATAAGTGCTGAAAAAAAGGCCCAGACTTCCATGTTCTGCAGACTGGGGTTTAACGGAAACAAAAATGGATTGCTAAGCTCAAGATGCATACTATGAGCTGATACATTGCACCTGCAAAAACATGCAAAGGTATGTGAAAGAGTGACAATGCCCCCATCCAGTGCACAGCTCTTTGCTATTGTGAAGGCAGCTGTTCCCTCTAAATATTCTACATAACCCTCAAATCCCAAAAGCTTTTTTTTCAGAAAAATGATTTACAATGAAGTAAGGGGTTCAGCAATATGGTTCCACCATAAATAGTAACCCCCTACCCTATCCAAATTCTGTGTTCTATTAAAATGATCAACATGTAAATGAAAACTTACAAGAAATAGTGTTGTCTGAATATGAAGTCATGTAAAATAAAATTCTTCTAAAGAATAAGTTTTTGAAAATGACATCACATTTTCCAATTTGGAACACAAACTGGGGGTCCAATTCAGCATTATAACCATGTAGTAAATAGAAGCCCCACCTCAAAATACCTTAAAATGTATCAAAATACCCCAGATTTTTTTCTACTCTCTAATCCTAAAAACTTTAGTAAATGATTATTTCCAGCTGCAATGCACCATTTAGGAGGAGAAGGTGAACAGTCACAAACTTTCACAAATATAAGTATTGATGACTAATGATTTAATCATGTTTTACTATTTCTTTATCATAACGTTTCAAGCTTATCATTTTGTTTCTTTTTTACTTTTTAAAATTTGAAGAGATATTTAATCTACTTATCCATTATCTAGTGACATTGCTGACTTTAAACCTATATATCTAGTTACAAAGATAATACTTATATGGTATATAGCTCAAAAGATCTAAATGATTAGGTGGCCATTTTAAAAATCCTTCAATAACAACCACCAAGGAGCACTGCATCCATATCTGAAATTAATCACAAGGAGTGACTACATATATGTACCAAGTTTCATGTTTTAGTCCAAAATTCTCAACTGCCCCACCATAGTAAGCAGTCACCCGTCTAATCTAATAACTGATCTACTTTAATGCTGCTAAACTTCTGTTTTCAGGAAAAATGGTGCTTTCAGTGTCACTTGATACACAACATTTTGGTTTCAGGGTTACTAGAAATGACAGACTATAAGATGAATGGTTTACAAAGGTGTTCAGAGAACTACCGCTTGGTGCAACTTATTGTAACCCCATATCTGTTTATGTGGTTTTATCAGACAGCCTTCCACTCAGGAGACAAGCACATTGACCATAATGTAGAAACTGTATAGTTCAAATAAAAATTAAATGATAGTCTTACACCTTAACATATATGTTACTCAGAGGAAAGAAAGGAAAGGAAAATTTCTCTTTATAAACCTCTTGAGGTCCTATGTTGGATATAGGTTTAGGTGAGACATAGGGGCCAATGGCCTTACCATGACATGTTGGCAGAATGGTAGAGATAGATACATGCCTATCCAAAGAACATAAGTGCAAAGTGAATGCAAACAGTCTCAGCCGGTATTTGAACTCAGCTCAACCATCTCATTCTACATGCTGGTTACCACTAAGCCATCTCTCATCTCCAAAGGAGGATTTAGACTTGACATATAACATTTACATTCATCTAGTCAGGATTTAAAAGCCGACATCTTGTAATGCAGAACAGTAAAGAGAAAATTAATTTTTTTCTTGAAATGATACCGGTATTCAGTGTAAGGTGATTATTTCAAATTAAATCAACAGACAAAAGCAAACAGGACTGGTCAATCGACAAAGAATTATTAATGAAGATATGGAGACACTGAAGTGGAAAATTTGGAAAGAATGGCTATTCAAGAAAAAAATTCAAAAATATATTAAAAGGTGAGGCTTTTACTTGCCACAGGGGATATGATCAAATTAGCAACACAGCAGGCAAGATTGACTTTTTTAATGAAAAATGAATACGGTGCATCTCAAGACTCTCACATAATAAGGGCACAGTGTCATGACTGATCCGCGGTCTCTAATGGTTTAAATTTGCATTGGAAAGAAAAACAGTTATCTGCAGTGTTCAGTTGATTTTCATCTGGTTATGTAGTAATTAAAAATTCAAATTAATTTGTGAAAAGATCAAAAATTAGTTCCAAATAAACTTCATAGTCCTGCTGGCTGGCTCGAGTTTAAATTAGAATATTGATGAGATGCTGATACAGGAGGCCATATCCAGTTGGAGACAGAATAAATTGTGTGAAAATATCTGAAATTCAACTTGTAGCTCCAATCTTTTTATAATCCTAAAATCCAATACCAATCTATACAGTGCTAATTGCAAAAAGTAGGTACATATGTGAACACAAAAACATTTGATCAGACAAGATATAATTTATGATGTGGTTTCTTATGGTACACAACAAAACTCCTAAAACTATTCCCATCAAATTATCATAGACTGAACAGCAGTAATCATGATTGGCAAGGGATAACCTTATGGGCATGAATATTCTTATAAATGTGTAGGAACATCAATAAATCTACACCGTAATGATGACAAAAGCATTTATTTTACCACACCTTTTTTTTTCAACATTATCTCCTTCCTTTCCAATGTATTGAATTCAGTCATAAACATTTTTCACATAGATTAAACATCACACAGTGAAAATTTCAGATAACAATTCAGCTGATAATAAGTGCGTGATATATATATATATATATATATATATATATATATATTTATATATATATATATTCATACATACATATATTCAAATATGTATACTCATGGGCACCTATGATAGTAAAATGATTAGTAAGCTATTTGAATGAGAAAATGTGAATCTTAACCAAAGCTTTGCTAAGTATAAAATATTTTTATTCTAAAAAGTATGTTAGTTATGAATGAATGAGTGTAGCAAAATTCTTTTACAATGGAAACAATATAAATAGTCATTATCATTATCATCATAATCAGTCTTTTTATGTAAGTCATTGGACATAGACCTTCCCCAGAATTAACCACAACTCTCTATCATTGGCATTGCGAAGCCAATATTTTCTGAATTTGTCTAATTTATCTCTCCATTTTGTATTTTGACAGCTTCTATTGGGCATGTGATCTCTGGGGATCAATGTTGTGAGTTGTGATGTCCATTGGTTGTCTGTCATTCTTGCAACATGACCAGCCCATTGCCATTTGAGTTTTCTAATACATTCTATGATGTCTTGGGACCCTGTTTTCTTCCTGATATATTGTGCTGTCTTGTGATCTATCCTTTTGAGGTTGAGCATGATTCTCTCATGTGCACACTGCATGCTTCTTAGTTTGTAGGTTTGTCTCTTGGTTAGGTTCCATGTTTCAGTTCCTTATGTGACAATTGGGAGGAAGCATTGGTTGTATACTCTTCTTTTAAGGATTAATCGGATCATCTTGTTTTTGGAGGTTGAGCTTGCTCTGCCGAAAGCTTGTCATCCTAAAGTGATTCTTTGTTTGATTTCTTTTTCTTTTAAGGATTTCATACAGATTCATTGTCTTAGGTTGATGTAGTAGTTTACTTTCTCCAGTTCTGCATTTTTGATTTTGGTTGATGCACATGACCTTTGTTTTGCTGAAGTTCATGTGTAGGTCGACTTTCTTGCTTTCTCCATTCAGTTCATCTAACATGAGTTGGAGGTTGTGTAGGTTCTCAGCTAAAAGAGTGATGTTGTCTGCATATCTGAGATTGCTCAAATATTTGCAAAACATCTTGATTCCTTTTTTTTCCCCAGACTATGTTTTTGAAGATCATCTCAAGACAGACTGTGAAGAGTTTGAGTGTGCTGTTATCACTTTGTCTTACCCCCTTTTGGAGCTGAAAGAGCTCTGAGTCTTCATGGTGCCAGACAAGGAAGCTGCAGAGACTGTATACAGGGTCTGCACCTTGTGCAGTGATGGTTTTCATGACCATGGGAATTTCCACAAAGTTAAAGGCTTTCTTGAAGTCTATGAATGCTATAGTGAGTGTTATTTTGTATTCTGTTACTTTTTCTTTCAGCCGATTTATTGAATGGAGATGGTCCATTGTTGAGTAGTTTCTTCTAAAGCCTATTTGCTCCTACAGTTGGTTTTCATCGAGTTTTTTTTGTGATTCAGTTGATGATAATTTTTGTAAAAAGTTTGTAGATGCTATTAAGTAGGCTTATAGGTCTGTAGTTGTTAAGGTTTTTTGAGTTTCCTTTCTTATATAGAAGCATTATGACTGTTGTGTTCCAATCTTCTGGGACTTTTCTTTGTTTTAGGCATAAGTTTTGAGTAGATCGATAATGATGTTGTCTGATCCAGGTGCTTTTCCTTTGTTTGTTTGATGGCTTGTTTCACCTCCCATGGTATAACTTCTGAGATGTCCGCAAACTGATTGCCCGTATCTTGTGTGTCCTGTTCGTTATTTTGTAGTCCTTGTCTGGAAGAGTAGACTTTTTGGGAGAATTATTGGGTACATTTGACAATCCTGTCTCTGTCTGTTGTTATGTCTCTGTTTTCCTTGAGTACGCTAGTTATTTGTTTCTGTTCTGTACTGAGAGCTTTGTTTATAGCTTTGGAGACGAGATCTTTTTTGAGAGTTGTTTTGACGATTGCTGTTAAGTGTCTTTTTCTGTCTTCTCTTTTTTTTCATATTGTTTTATTCAGCTGGGTCTCTTCAATTATTTCTCTTATTAACTGACTATAAACAAAGTGTAGGGAGGGGCGAAGTCAGTGAGTTAGTTCAGTGATTTCTTCAAACTTTGAACCCAAAGACCCCTTCTATAAAGGAAATATTCTGGTAGACCCTTATTTTTAGCATTTATTTTTCAGACAATGAACTGCAATGATAAGCAATTTTGACCTTTAAAAATCATATTTATTGAATTCTAATACATGGTACATGTCTGAGTACAATAATTACGTTTTGTGATGGATGATATTATTTCTCTGTCACAAGATTTGCAGGGTCAGGTTCAGAGGGAGGTCATTTTAGCCAAACCTACTATAAATACTTTTTGTATCTATATAAGTATGTGAAGTCTTCATTTATAGATACTTCTGTACATATATATGTTGAAAAGTCACCAGTTATTGGTGGTTCCTATAGTGAGTGAGGAAGAGTAGTAATGCAGTTGGATTTCTGTGAAGCGATTAAATTGTGTAGTTGTGGAAGACGAAGTATTTTCTCTCCATGTGTTCGGTTCTCCCCGCTGCGCATAGACATCACTGGGAATGTTGAAGAAGGAAGGGAGACTTTAGTTGCCATGACAGACCGGAGAATATGCATGCAAAATATGAGTGTGAACACAGAGATTAAACTAAGCTTGTAATTGAAATAATGACTAATATGGAGGTTTAGACAAATGCATAAGGCGTACCTTTAAAAAAGACACATTTATAACAATACAAGACTAGAATGAAGTATATGTAAAGAAACATTAATATGATCGATTGTAAAGAGAAGAGAAGGGGCCAGTTAAGATTAGATGGCCATTCCTATACATTAAAATGAAATGTAAGAGAGAATTATTAGTTCTGAAAACACATGAAATCACAGGTCTAATATCATTTGGTTTATCAAATACATCCTGATTAGTACTGTCTATAATAATGAGTGGTATGTTTGACCAAACAGAATCATGAAAAAGTGGTCGATCCAGGTTTAGGAGCAAGAAGAATTTAAAGGGATGAAGTAAAAGTAATAAGTGCAGTGTTTGTGGTGTTGCCAAAAATGAGATATGAAGTGTTTGCATTCAGTGGCCATGAAGCTGTCTATCGTCAAAGCTATATATGACCTGATTTTTATTCAGTTCTTAGTTAATGTATGACTTAAGCAGAGGTATACTCTATGAGTGCTTTATAGTTCGTAAATTGCACAAGTTTGCTTGGAAAAAAGCTGGCTCCCATAAAAATATGGTTGCTACTCATACAAAGATAATGGCTTCCATAGCAATATTTACTTCAGCTCTCTGTTTTCAAAGCTAAAAACACACTGCTTTACGCAGGTCATAAGTGGTTTATCAATCAGGATATGAGCTCATCAGATGACATATTTGAATTTTTTAGGATGTTACATACTTTTTGATTAAGTGGTCCTGCTTCTAATTGTAATAAACTTGAAGGAGAATTGATACTCCAGCAGATTCTGTCTTGATGACCATACAGGTATCAGACCATTTATCCAGTTTCCAGGAAACCAGAAAATTGGCCAGTTCTGAATCTGGTGGGCTTTGTTGTAGTTCACCACATCGCTATAAAATTTTCATGGAGTGTGCATCACATTGTAGTAGGTGGGCACTACAACATGTAAGTTTCAGTATGACAGTTTCTGTCATGTGAAGTAACTAAGTAACTTGATGAAGGGGCTATATAAGAGTGTATCAACATAAATGGTGATTCTCAGGTTGTGTATTAACTCACTGATAATGAAATTGTAGAGAAGGTAATAAATGCTGATGAGAACAAATAAGATGAAAATGATGATGAAGATGGTAATGACTGAACTGAAAGAAGAGAAAGCGTCCACAGATAGGAGCTCAGCCTGACTGAGGAACTGATTCAGAGATAGGAGCAAAATATCTTCATCAGTCAGCAGCATATAATTTGGATATATAGAATACAAAAGGTTTCTTAAATGAAAAAAAACAAAACAAAGTATATGTAACAACATAATCTGCAGAACATCTTGGCAAAGATAAACTAGAAACTTTCAAGCGAAGTTCAGCCCTTACCTTCAAGCTCCAATACCTGTCCTGATTCTCTTCTTGTACCCATCACCCCAGATGTTGAATTGTCTTTAGATAAAGATTAGCAGATTGATATTGATTAAACAGGAGCTATTTTTGAAGTAGATTAATTTGTATATGTTAAAAACAGTTTTATTCTTTATTTTTCTTCGTTAACTTTTCATCATATATCTTATATTTTATATTCTATATTTCAAGAATTATAAAAAGATTTACGAAAATCAGATAGATCCTGCTTTAGAAGTTTAAAAAACAAATTTGATCTTTACTTTACAGCATATATTCTTTATTTTAAGTATATATCAAGCCTTGGGCCAGAAAACCCAGAAATCTTGTACACTTGTGGCCAACTACTGTATTTTGAAAGAATAAAATCTACACAACTGTAAACTAGGGAACATGTTGAGCATTTTTTACAGACACATGGATTCAAGATGAAAAAAAAGATCCCTCGCAGTACTTCTTTTCAAAAAATTCTCTGAAGAACACAATAGAATGGCAAAGTTTGATGTCATGACAAACTTGTATTTGTATTAAATCATACTCTTGCTTGTTTCTTTGTTGGTCATTTTTCTTGTTATTTTGACGATTTCACACAGTTTGTCAGCTTAGAACGTGTAGTTTATGCTTGATAGAAAATTTTGAGAACTTTCAGTGATTTTCATAAGTTTTTTATGAGTTTTACCATTGAAATGCAGATGACAAAGCATAACGAAGCAAAGTAAGCATACAACCATCATGGTCTTCAGAGAATATCACCATATTCTTCTCTTACACATATGCTTTTCTCAACAAAAATCATCAGGAAATAATGAATAAATAACTCATTTTCAAAAATCAATGCGAAATATTGGAAAAAGACGCAGATGCATTGAATCCGCCTTCACATCAATCGGCAACACGATCATCCAACATACAGATTATTTTCAGTTAACACCTCCTATAGCAAAATTAGTTGTAACATGACATAAAATAACACTTCATACAAATGGCAGCAACACATTCAATGCTGGCAAAATATTACTCCTAGGTATAGATCCCTTTAACATCCCAAGACTGTCCTAATTTACCCAAACCTCTAAACATTCCCATACCAATCACACTCATTCCCCTCCCCAAGACAACCTTATCAACTGAAAAGAACATCCTATGGTTGAGGAACCCCACCTATACATCAAACCCTTTCTCTCCAATGTACAGTAATGAAACCCCCAGCTTCTCTACCTATACCTCACATTTTCTCTACCCCATTACCACCTGTTGTTTTCAAACTAACTTTCTGTTCTCAGCTCTGAGGAAGCCTTACATGGGTTAAATATACTTGAGCAATTTCATTTTAATTCAAATTTGATATGTACTAATTAGTCTCAAGTCTTTTTCCTTTCCCACAATGTCAACTTTTCCACAATATATATATGTATATATGTATATGTATATATATATATATATATATATATATATATATATATATATATATATATATATATATATACATACACATACACACACACACACACACACACACAAACTCTCACTCTCTCTCTCTCTCTCTCTCATATGTATAAACGTAGGCTGTTATGGGTGAGCTGCTGTATGAAACTGAATTGGCTGAATGTATATAAATATATGTGGTTTTTAGACCTTATCAACCCAGGAGTGTGTGTTTGTGTACTTTTCTACACATCATAAGAAGTGGTGGTAAAATAATGTCAGGAGATCAATGGATGATGGCCCCTTTTTTGCTCGACTTGGTAACATCTTATAATAGAGGATTCCTAGGAACTTGGTCTCTTGATCCATTGAGCTCTGTAAACAGCAAGTATAAAGAACCTCAGCAGATTGAGATTTTGAACCAATGCCATGTTGAGCAGACAACAAAGAAATGTCAACAACAAAAACAAAGGCTAACTTCTGAGAGGTTTCAAATACAAAAAATCTGCACTTCAGTTGATATGGAACCTGAACATCAGAAAATTTGTCTCTCTCTCTCTTATATTTCATTATCATTGATCTACCTCAGAATATAAGGATATCACTAATCTATCATTATATATCAACATTATTCATCTCCCTCTCTCTACATAAACATACATATATATACATTTACATGAAGAGAAAGATTTTATTATACCCCTTTTTCTACACACACACAAATATATACTTACATATGTCCATTTCTTAAATACATACTGTCGCATTGAAAGAGACAAAAATAAAACAAGAATAAATGAGATGAGAACTTGGGTTGAAAGCAGTGATTTGGCCTTTGTATTACCAGCGGGCTGTTTAGCACTATGGTAGGTGCATTGCTACGTTGAAGTGACTACCCTATTGGTGGCAGGTTCAATTCCTGCTCCAGCCCTATTCTCTTATTGTTTATTCCATTTGCATTGTCTAAATTGAATGATATATCAACCATGCAATGATGGTAGATCATTTCAAATAAGTTTTTATACAATATGATATGTCCATTTCTTGAATACATAAATATATATATATAAATAGATAGATAGAGAGAGAGGGGAAAAAAATTTCCATCACTCATGTATATATATATATGTATATATATATATATATATATATATATATATATATATATATATATATATATACATCTTTATAAATTTGGATGTTTATTTGTGTGAATATTTGAGTTCACACAAACCAAAAAGAAGCAATTCTTTTTCAAAACCATATGGTCTATCTATTGATAGTTATGTGTTCTAACCACTGACCCATAAACAATAATAAAGCTAGAGGGCTGAAAATTTGAACATTTACTCTTTATTATGCTTAAAAAATGTTCTTTGTTTTTTTAAAATTTTCTCCATAAGTAGGTCTTTAGTTGAGGGTCTAATTTGCAATGTAAATTTATGAGTTACGGATTGAAAGCAGAATCAATAACTTGAGAAAAATATTTATACTTAATTTTTTGAAAATTGGACTAGGAATATTTTTTCTGAACATACCAATCTCTTACTTAAAATTGCAGTACACAATAATTAAAAAAAAAAATTCAAAACTTCCAAAAGAATGAAGGTCTGAGACTTACGGTGCATCTAGTGGAAAAGGGAAGTTGTGAGATACACTGCAGTCAGAACACAAAATATGTAGATCTCAGGGAGCAAAATTGATCTAGAGACTAAACAGCAGCTTGTCAACAATATGCATAAGAGCAACTGGAGACCTAAGCCCTTGTTGTTGGGCATGATCTCTTTAAGATGAACTTATACCATGTAACGCGATGTACACACACTCCCAAACATTCATCATTTTTTTTAATCAGTTCCACAATTTTTTCACATTAAAAATATAGTCACAAGCCTGTTTTGTAAGAGAATTGTGGAGGTACACCGAAAGATATCTGTATGAATACATACTTTAAATGTATAAATATACACTATGTATACAGACACACTCTTACATATAAATGACAAATTTATATATATATATATATATATATATATATATGCGTGTGTGTGTGTGTGTGTGTGTGTGCAGATAGATATATATTTTACACACACCAATGAGATTGAAATGAACTCCCACGTGCATACAGGTGGAAATAAATACGATGTACTTGTGATCCACTCCCAATACAAATATACTCACATGCATACCTGCAGTATACTCAAGATTTCAATATGAGTCATGATAATGGCAAAACAGGTTCCTCAATATTTTGTATTCAAATTCCAACTTGTTCCAACAACCTGCAGCCTCAATATTTTTATTTTCACAATTGCTCCTTATTTAAAAATCATCAACCAAAACCCTTAATATCAAGCTTCTAGAAGAAACATTCTTTGTTTTTTTAAAATACCCCCATGATATAGGTCTTTAGTAAGGGTTTCAGTTTGCTGAGTGAGTTTATTCTAAATTTGTTCCATACTTAGCAGCATTCATGGTCATTTTTGAAAATTCAGACTCTTTTAGTGATCACCTCAAAACAAGAGGCATGAGAAATAACTTATTCATTAATCATCCATTTTTCCAATATTTAGATTGATCAACCACAACAGGATTTGCTACCAAAAGACCACATGATTGGCCACATGGCAGTTAAAAGAGTGAATAGTCAATCACTTGCAAGTTATGAAATGAATCCTCTATTCTTTGGAAATTGAGATTTTTGCTTAGATTAGATTAAAGTAAGCATGTCATGACACACAGAAATACTCACCTTCTTAGCTCCTTTTCCCCCAAGAACAAAAACAGAATTTTGTCTGAATTTCCAAAACAAGGTGTCTTTTGGACATCAATTTAGCTGCTGCTGTACT
>OY735212.1:29599664-29654664 GCA_963457665.1 Thysanoteuthis rhombus
AGACCACAAGATAGCACACTACATCCGAGAAAAGACAAGAGTTAGGGACATCATAGAATCCATTAAAAATCTCAAATGGCAGTGGGCTGGCCATGTTGCGGGAATGGCAGACAATTGATGGACATCGCGACTCAGGACATGGATCCCCCAAGACCACATGCGCAACCGAGGCTGGCAAAATATTACATGGAGAGACGAGCTAGACAGGTTCAGGAAGTACTGGCTCCGCGACGCCCATGATAGGGAAGTGTGGCAAATCCTGGGGAAGGTTTATGTCCAACGACAGAAGCTAAAAGACTGATGCTGATAAAATGACAGGCAGTAACACTTCTATTGAATTGTCAGGTCCATAGGATCTCAATAGACTGATATTTAGTCAACTTTTGCTTTTTCTATGCTTCAAAAGTTGACTTACACAAGAGTATGCAATATATATATATATATGTATACACACAACCCATCGGAAGTACCAGCAGCTGTAAGAATTAAAAATTTTTTTTTCATTTTTTGAGATTGCTGCCAGATTTTGGTCATGCATCTATAGAAATAGCACAGCATATCTCAGAATGAGATTCAACATCATCAGCCTTTTAGTGTCCATCATTATACATAGATCTTCCCCAGATTCATCAGACCACTCTATCATGGGCACCACAGAGCCAGTACTTTCTGAACTTGGATAGTTTGTCATGCCATCATTTTCTTCCAGCCACAGTTTCACATATTATCTCTGGATATCCACATTGTGAGTCATGATGCCCAGCAGTTATCCGTCATTCTTACATGAGGGCCAGCCAATTACCATTTGAGAGTTTTAATGGATTCTATGATATCTCAGACTCCTGTCTTTTCCCTAATATACTGAGTTGTCTTGGTATCTCACCATATGATGTTGAGCATGATTCTCTCCTGTATAAATTGCATCATTCTCAGTTTGAAAGCCAATCTTTTCGTTAGGTTCCATCTTCCAGCTCTGTAGATGACAATCAGGGGGTTGGATTGGTTGTATGCCCTTCTTTTCATGACTAATGGGATTTTCTTGTTCTCAAAGGTTCAGCTTGCTCGGCTGAAAGCTTGACAAGGGAAATTTTTTTTTGATTTTCTTTTTTTTTGAGGATATCATAGAAATTTGCTATCTTAGGTAGATGTAGAGGTCTCTTCTTTCAGGTCTACATTTTTAATTTTGATTGTTGTTCTTTATCCTCAACATGTTTGTTGTACATGACATTTGTCTTGCTGAAGTTCATGCGAAAGCGTATTTATTTGATTTCTTCACTAATTTTTACTAGTATCATTTAGAGATGATGAAAGTTCTTTGCAAAAAAGACCATATTGTCAGAAGATCTGAGGTTACTTAGCTATTCACCAACTATTCTGATCCTTTGATTTTCCCTGTCTCAAAGATCATCTCAGGGTAGGCTGTGAAGAGTTTGGGTGACCTGGTATCACCTAGTCTTATCCCTTTTTCCAAAGGACTCAGACCATTGACCATCTCCATTTGGTAAATCAACAAAAGGAAAAAGCAACAGAGAATAAAATGACATTCACTGTAGCATTTACTGACTTAACGAATGTCTCCGACTCATTGAAAATTCCAAAGATCAATGATTTTATCATACAAGGCATAGACTCCATATATTTCAATCTTACAACATATCTACCAACGCAGCAGTTCCTTCATCATAAAGAATGAGATTAATACTCTTTTAAGTACCTACAACCCTCGAACGGTTAGCAATGGAATTTTTGAAAATGTCAGCAAAAAATTCCAAATGAGACTGAGCAGGTAAAGTAGTTATGGGAGAGTGGCTCGTCTAAAGTGCTCATGCACTTATTCTCTTCTCCATTGATCATCATGGCATGCCAGTGATGAGCTATTTCGTCAAGATATCAGATGATAGGACAGTGTGAATCGAGAATTCATGCTTTTCCTATAGAATCCATGCAAAGTGAACATAAACAGTCTTAATTGGAATCCAAACTCGCTTTGCTGATTCCATTTTCAGTACCAATAATCAGGACATCATTCCAGATCTACTACATATACAAATTTTTGAGAAGTTATTCCAAAAATCAAATAAAAGAAGAAAGAAACAATTTTCAGGGTGAGCTATTTTACGCCTTATAGCAAGTCTCAAATGCAACTTTTTATAATCTTGTTACAACATTTACTCATACATTTAAATGTCATCCAAAATAACGTTCCAATAAATTTTTGTGCATTAGAATTGCAAGACATGTCAGCAACAGACAAAAACTCATCTTAGAAATACATATTCATCATTTGCTCAGCATGGATAACTTCGCCGATGCAAATTACAATCAACTCCTTGCATACACCGACAAAACTGAATGCTTGTAGTCAGAAACATATCGAGAAACTGTCTGAATTTCTTAGATAAAGCATTTTCATAATCAATTTTGACTAGTTCTCTTTTCATCTTATTTTTTTTTTCTAACAAGATTTGAACTTCCATTCTATATCCTTGAAAGTTGATCTGATAACGATGACTCCTTTACCGATTTATTCACAGAAACCCATGAGCCGGGGGAATTCAAATTTAGTCATTTAACCATATTCATCTTCGTCTATTTTCTCCATGTCATATTGCTTGTTTACACCTAATAGGTAGAAATAAAGAAGTTGCATCCATTGATATTTGCATATCATATCCATGGGAAACAGTATTTCCAATCCATGCATTCCACTAAATTGATGGTCATAAAATATGAATGACCTGAAAAGTAACAAAAATGTGACAGAAAAACTAGTGAGAAATTTATACCAAGAAATTATTCTACACTGAGCAAAAAAAATTCTATCGTGATAGTAGTAATATTATCTTGATCCATTCCTAAGAAGATGAAGCATTGTCAATCATTATCAAATTTTGAGAAGTATTTCTTCCATTCTCCAGACAAAACTCTTGTATCCCTTTATCTTAGGAAGCTTACCAATTTATG
Organism: Thysanoteuthis rhombus; assembly: GCA_963457665.1. NCBI lineage: Eukaryota > Metazoa > Mollusca > Cephalopoda > Oegopsida > Thysanoteuthidae > Thysanoteuthis > Thysanoteuthis major. Next base: position 29,602,629 of record OY735212.1, read on the forward strand.
GCAAGTGCTCTACCAATTGAGCAACTAGAACTTTTGCGATTGGCAGAAGATCAATTAAAAGTTCTAGAGCAGTTGCCATACATACCATACATAAGAAGGTTTCTGAGGTAAAAAGGATGTGATCTGGAATCTCACCTATGGTTTATTTCTCATTTCCAGTCTTTGCTGTTTACTCATTGCTGTAGACTAGAAGTAGTTGCAACGAAAAACAACTAAAATGAAGATGAATGAAATATTAGTTAAAAAAAGATCAATAATCCTAGTATCTTCATTTCTTTTCTTGATTCTTACCCAAACACTTTTTGCGAGTATGCTTTCTAGCCTTCGAATTAAAATGCAGATATTTGTGACAACAGCAGCATTGCACGAGACTCTTACTCATATCCTATTCTATAGAAGTTTGCCTAAATTTGAAAACCCAAGTATATCTCAGCCAGAAAAATTGAAAAAAAATAAAATAAAGATACTAGTAAAACAGGTCAGGTTAATCTCTTAATAGGAACTAACACATGACCAACGTCTTTTAGCAGCATGCCATACCATGTTGGGGCTGATCAAGAGAAAAATTGGGAAAAGGGATGATCAATGAATAAGTTATATATCTTGGCTTTTGTAGAGTAGTGATCACAAAAACAGTTGGAATATTCAGAAAACAAGCATGAACACTGCCAGTGCAAACTAAGGAACCAATTTAACATAAACTAATATATCAAATTCGCACCCCTCACTAAGGGGATGGGTGTTTGAGTGAAAAAAACCCATAAAAAAACATTTTTCTCTAGACATAATGAGTGAATATTTAAATTTTCAGCACTTAAGCTCTCTTAGCGTAGCCTGTACACATGACAAACCCATTAAAGAACTGAAGAAACCTAAATTGACAGGTTTGGTTGACCTTTTTTCAAAAATGTACACAATACAAAAAATATTTAATCTCAGAACTTCAAACAATTTAAAGAATGATTGATATAGAGAGAGATGTTTATCAAATTAATCTTTCTTATGTACAGGGATATATTTTTTAGCAGCAAAATATGATAATGAAATTGAACAATGCAAGCCACCAAAGGTGGCAAACAGTTCTATCTCTTCTTATATGTGTGTGTGTTTGTGTGTTCCAGCACTCCAGGTCATACCATATTATACAGACTTGAAAATTGGCACAAGTACTCCACTATACCCCTTCTAAAAAATTAATAAATCCTACTCTGATGGAGATGATCTTTGTAACATGTGCAGAAGCTACTGTTGGCAGCCTTTGAGCATTTGTGTCAGCTGGTTGGTACTTGAAGAAATTGCTCCCAAAGTTCTCATTAATATTCATTGCTCATACATTTATTGACTATACTTGAATGCTATTAAGTCAAAATATGCCACAAGATTTGAAACAGTGTATTAGACACCCCCTGAATGCACTTGCACTCATTTCATATCTCTGGCTTATTGTATCAAGGAACCTTTCTAGGTACAGACCATAACACACAGAGATAATAAACAATACTCTTATGATAGATACTGACTGAGAAACCTGCGGTAAGAATCATGGAGACAGCCGCAAAGCTAGAAACCCAAGTTGCAAGCAGTTCTTGGTAGACGCAGTGAATATGTATTGAGTCAGCGTAGCCACAATCATAGACCTGACCAAACAACAAAAAATATGATGACTAGGTATTCTACCCTATACACTTGTCTATCTGAAGGCTCCCTGTCACATTTTGGTGCATAGCTTAGAAAATCTACAAGTGTACTGCAGTAGCCACCTTCTAAATTGTTTGATTTTTTAAAAATTTATCTCTTTTCACTTGTTTTTCTTTGTGGATATGCTAGATTTAGAATGATGATTTATTGTGATATGAATACATTTTTTTGCCACTGCCATGATGTAGCATTATGATGTTGTAGGTGTTTGTGGAAAAGCTTGGTTGAAACAAGGAAGAGAGAGAGAGAGAGAGAGAGTATGTATATGGTTTAATTTTTAATCAAAAAAAAAAAAAAAAATCACAACTTTTTTGTCCTATTGGTTTTGCAATTTCTGTTCCTGTATGAAATCGACAACAGTAGTTGGTAACCTCAGTTGTGTGTTAGCACCTTTGATCTCACCAAGCTGATGAAGTCTTCTATGTAATCTTGTATCACTGTCCGAAAGAGTCAGACAAGGTAGGTGGATTTATAAAGTGTAGGGTGACCAAGAGATGAACTTACAGAGTGGAAGTATTGCAACAAAAAAGAAGCAACTATGCTCTACTGATTCATTTCTAGGCAGAGAGGGCAATATCATTCTATTATTCTTTCAGACCAGTTTTGTCATCTTTGCTGTTTTTATCACAACATAATGACCACTGTACTCTCCAGCCTTGTCTCACAGTTGCATGCATATATACCTATCATAGAATAATGGTTACCAAGCTTGACTCACAGTCACAACCCAACAATCAACAGTATTTGAAGATAGAACCAATTCTTTCAGCACCACTAAGCAAACAGGAAATTCCAGATTGAATTGGCATAAGCAAAATGGAAATAAGTTTCCGTAAGCTGAATTTTTCTGTAACACAGCAGTTCTCAAAAATTTTTCGTATGAAGGCACAGTAAGAAATATATTTGACTTATGCAGCACACCAACTGTCTGCTCCATTCAAATATGAATATATAGTCCATAATTACAGTATGTATATAAAACTCCTTTGGAAATAATGTACTATTACTTTTGCTTGTAAAGGACATGTTTTACTGTTTGATCACCACATAGCAATAGCAAACTTTGAAGCAATAATAAGGGTGTGTACTGTTAGTCTGTGTATAGTAAAAATAAAATGAATTGGACAAAAACATTTCAGTAGTCAATGAATGGAACTTTTATACTAGTATATTGATTTAGGTACTCAACCTCCACTACCTCCAACTGCTGCTTGCTGAACTGAATGTAAAAAGCAAGAAAGTCAGCCTTCACATGAACTTGAGCAAAATAAATGTCAAGTACAATGAAAACTGGAGAAAGATGACCACTACATCTAACTAAGACAATGAATCTCAATGAAATCATCAAAAGACAAAGAAATCAAGCAAAGAATCATTCTAGTATGGTAAGCCTTTGGCAGAACAAGCACAATCTTCAAGAACAAAAAAAATCCCATAGGTCGTAAAAAGAATATACAACCAATACATCCTCTGGTTAATCGCCTATGGAACTGAAACATTGAACCTAACCAAGAAACTGACCTGCAAACTGAGAAGTAAACAACGGCCACATGAAAGAATTGTTCTCAACATCAAAAAATTAGATTCCAAGACAGCACAGTATATTATAAAAAAAAACAGGAATCTGAAATATATATAGAATCCATTAGAATACTCAAAAGATAATGGGCTGGCCATCATGTAAGAATGGTGGACAACTACTGGACATCCTGACTCGTAACATGGATCTACAGAGATGATATGTAAAAGTGTGGCTGAAAAATTTGATGGAAAATCTAGTAATAGAAACATTACAATGGCAACTCTGTGATGAAAGTGGGATAGACATAATACCCATACTGGTCACACTCAGATAGTTGTGGCACACTATCATGCCATTGCACACAGCTTGAGAAATACTGCTCTAGCAATTTCAAACAAATCAACTACTTTCAAATCAAGAAAAGGTCAATGTCCTTTCCCTTCGATTTGCCCAAGCAGAAAATCCGAGATTGTGAGTGCATTTTCAATTTGTTGTTGATTCAAAACTAATGATGTTTGGATAGCAGCATTTCTGTTTATGATTCCTTCATCTATCAGGCAAGGCAGCCATTTTCAATTCCACTGCACCTCTGTTTACTTATATTTGAACTGATGCTTAACAAAACAACCAATTCTTAGCAAATAACATTGCTATCCATGAGCATAACTATCAGTAGCAGTGGTTAAAGAAGCAAGGCATCATTGTTATTAGCATTTTTATGAATAAAATTATCAGCAACATGAGCACAGATTATCTTATTTCTATTCCTAATATTAGTTAATATTATCACTATCCAGAGATAACAATCGAATCATTATGCCAGAAGTTTTGCATGCTGACTCTGGCATGGGTACATGTCTTCGTATGGGTGGAAGATTTGAGGAATGGTATGTTAGATGACAGTAAAATTGAAACTTCACAGTCAGTAATTGATGGTGTGCTTTTACTGATAAGTGATCACATTATACACATATATACAAAGTAGCTCAAACTACAGCCACTTTCATTGATGCATCATAAGAATCTTTTTTGTCATACAATCAAATCTATTGCTACATTTTTCTTGATTTTTCATATTATATTGAAATTATTTCATATTTTGAATCACCGTAATCTCACAAATGGCCCACTTCAACCAATCAACCTGGTAAGCCAAAGATTCTTCTCTCTTCACCAGTCAGTTTCTATCTATGAATGAGTGTGTGTATCTTTGGATGCTCCTGGTCACATCTTTGTGGCTACACCCTTTGGAAATTTGTGTGAGTACACAAATAGGCACCGTCTAAAAATACTTGTGTTTTTTTTCTCAAAATGTACGTTTGGGGTCTCTATGGTCTAATGCCAAAATCTTGTGCTGGTATTTTTTGGATAAAAGATCAGATAATCTAATGATTTTTTAGATAATTAATTCAGGTACACATGCTGACTATGGAGATTCATTTATGCATGGTATGGATATTATATTTGATATTACTTTTATTGTGATGATATTGTCATTATCATCATAATCCATGCATATAAATTGCAATATATATGTATATATATATATATGCTCTTCCATAGGAATAGAGCACACTGGTGGATGAGGAATTTCTGTGTGTAAATTAATATATCGCTTAAATTCGGCCTTACTGACTGTCCAGCTCCGCAGTCCAGAGATAGGACATCGGCCTCCGGGTCTGATGCGAAGGTTTCAATTCTGCCTTGCGGTACTGGATGGGATAATGGAAAGTCTATGGCCACACTGAAGAGATGTAATACATCGAAACAGCTGTCTGTGGATGATACAATAATTTTATATGTATATATATATATATATATATATATATGTATTGATCACCATAAGCACACAAATGGGTACCACACCAAGCAACCAGCCAAGTAGGCTACAGATTTTCTCTCTTTATTTGTCAGTGTGTAAATGTCTCCAGGTGCTCCTGGTCATAATTTTAGGACTACAATTTGGAAAATTTGCATGGATACATCACTAGGCACTATCTAAACAATTCTTTATTTTTTTCAAAAAAGCGCTTTTTGGGGCCTCTATTTTCATTTTGGACCAACAATGCCCAAATCTAGTGCTAGCATTCTCAAAGATAATTTTAGATAATGGATCTATTTTTTTTTTTTCAGATAATTTTAGAAAATGTTTTAGATAATTAGTCCTGGTACAAACATTGGCCATGGTGATTCTTTAATGCAGAGTATGAAAATTAAATATAAATACATTCTAGCTGGGGTACCTGGCATTGGCCAGGGAAAAAAAGCTCCAAATGTAACAACACTAGAAGGAAATGATATTTTATTCAAATAAGTGCTGAAACACTCAACCTGCCAACTGTTTGAGCCAACATAACCTTCTGCACAGACTAATGCACACCCTTAGGCAGGTCTGCATACCCAATCCTAAAATCCTAGAAATTTATTCTTCTCAAAACTGAGAATTTGTGAACTCACTTTTTTAGCTTTCTGCACGTCAACGCAAATCATCATATTCAAATAGTACCCATATTTTATTGTCTCCAACACTGAATACTGATTATGTGAACATAAAAATGATGATAATCATTAATTATATCAGTAATGATATTATTATTCAGATTACCATGATATTGTCACTATTCTTATTCATATGATTATAATAGTGATATCATTATTGAGACAAAGGCAGGCAGTATTATCATATCATGTCTGACATAATCATTATCTCTATACTGTCATTATTTATAATACTATTTTTATTATCACAATTGTTACAACCATTTTTTATATGTTACAACTAGGACTGGTCTGGTTTATAATTCTGATTATTCCCTTGCTTTCGTCTCATTCATAGCAGAAGTATTTTGCCAAACACTTTTACTTTTACAAGAATTAATTATGCTTCTTGTTTCTCTAGCATCATTAAAAATATACCTCATTTTGAGGCATATAGAGGACACCCTAAATTTAGTATAATATATTTTGGAAAAATACACTATGCATTCTTCAAAAGTTGCTTCGATTGTAAAACTAGGGTGATTCATGACCCTGAATGCACCCTCCTTATGTTGTAAAAATACACCACATATATTACTTCTAAAATTGTCTGGATTATCCGACTAGGGGAATTCATAGATCCCAATTTGGATCCATAGTCTCACCTTCAGAGCATAGGATGCAGAGAGGTTAGATTTGAAAAAAAGAAAAAAGAGATATATCTCATATGTCACAAACATTCTTGTAGAAGCAAAATGGAACTCGAATTGCATAAGATTATTCTTATATACAATATTTGTAAGTTTGCACAAGTAATTTTTTTTTTTTTACCATCATTGCCTTCATTGTAAGTCAGCAATGGCTAGGCTGTCTGCATGCATTCATGTGTCAGCTGCTGGGTGGAATCACTCAAATCACTCATTAATATTCATTGCTCATACATTTATTGACTACACTTGAATGCTATTAAACCAAAACATGCAACAAGTTTTGAGACCATGTATCCGACACCTCCTGAATGTAATTACACTCATCCCACATCTCTGGTTATCCTTATCATATCAAAGAAAATTTTGTAGGTGCTGACCATGACACAGAGAGATATTAAACTATGACTTAATGGTAGATCTTGACTGTAGAACCTGGGTGAAAATCATCGACAATCTCAAAGCTGGAGTATGTAGAAAGTACTTTTTGGTAGAATCGGACACAGTATATATAAATAATTTTTTTCAAACCAGTTTCTTCATCTTCGTTGTTTTGGTCACAAAGTTCCAACCATTGCGCTGTCCAGCCTCACTTGGTACCAGACACACAAAGAACGATGAGGATTACTGCGTGAAAACAATGATAATGGATCTGCTCAGAAAGGATAGTTGTATAACAGTAATAACATCCCATCTCAGAAATTTTGACAGGAACATCTAAGATGTACCAACTCTAACCTTATCATGAAACTCAAAAAAACTATGATTTCAGTTAACATCTCCACTATCAGATCAAACAGTAGTAATATGTAAACTTTAAACAGGTATATTTAGATACTTCTGTAATCATATTTTTGTTTGGTTAATCATATTTGTTCTTGCTCATATTACACTCAATATAAATCAATGTAGAATCACAGTATCATTAACTATATCTCAGTAATTATATATATATATACGATAGCTATATTCTCTCAGTAATGCTTGAACAACAAAAAAAAAATACAGATTGGATACCAAAACTTTCTCACAGAAATTTTAGGTAAAAAATTGCAAAATCCATCGTTAAATCATCAAATATCATTTCTAATTAAATGTTACTATTGTGATTTTCATTCATTCATAGACCTGTGAATGGCCTGCACCTTCTCATATCAAAATCAACACTCAACAACAGCAGACTATCATTAAAAAATAAAGACTCCACCCATTTAGTCTTGGAGAGCACCTGGTGGAATTTGGTAGTTTTGGTCTATTATATTGTCTTAGTTTCACCTCCCATGGGGTTACTTTTGGGAAGTCCTCGAGTTAAACAGAAGAAAAAAGGAACGGCCCCTGGACCAGATAACATCATCATCGACCTACTCCGAAAAGCGGGTAAAATCATCACTAGGGAAACTGGCCGTCCTCTTCAACTTGTGTCTAAAACACAGTAAAGTCCCAGATGATTGGAACACTGCTATCATAATGCATTTATATTAAAAAAAACCCTGAAAGACCTCAACAACTACAGGCCTATAAGCCTACTCAACTGAGTATACAAACTTTTCACAAAGATCATCACCAACTGAATCACGAAAACACTTGATGAAAACCAGCTATGTGAATGAGCTGGCTTTAGAAGAAGCTACTCAATCATGGACCACCTGCATTCGATAAATCACCAGAAAGAAAAAGCAGCAGAATATAAACTACCACTCGCCATAGCACTTATTGACTTCAAAAAGGCGTTTGACTCAGTAGAAATCCCTAAGGTCATGGAGGCCATCAGTTGACAAGGTGTAGATCTAGTATATGTTGGAGTGCTGAAACATATATATAATCACAGCAGCTCCTTTATCAGGTTACATAAAGACTCAGACCCCTTTCAGTTCAAGAAAGGAGTAAGACAAAGTGATACCAGCTCACAAAAACTCTTCATAGCCTGCCTCGAGATGATCCTCAGAAGACTAGACTGGAAGAGTAAAGGAATTAGAATAGACGGCGAGTATCTGAGCAACCTCAGATTTGCAGACGACATTGCCCTCTTTGCAGAGAACCTACATGACCTCCAATTAATGATAGATGAAGTAAATGAAGAGAGCAAGAAAGTTGGCCTACACATGAACTTCAGCAAGGCGAAGATAATGTGCAACAATCACATCGGAGATAAAAACACTAAGATCAAAATCGAGGACACAGAACAAGAGGAAGTAGATCACTACATCTACGTAGGACAACGAATCTCCATGAGACCCTGAAAAGAAGAAGAAATCAAGTGAAGAATCATACTAGGATGGCAAGTCTTTGGCAGAGTAAGCTCAACCTTCAAAAATAAGAGGATTCCATTAATCCTAAAAAGAAGAGTGTATAACCAATGCATCCTCCCGATAGTCACATGGAACTGAAACATGGAACCTAACCAAGAGACAGATCTGCAAAGAACCATGCGTGCACATGAAAGAATTATGCTGGGGCCTCACATGGAGAGACCACAAGACAGAACAGTACATCCGAGAAGACTCAGAGACATCATAGAATCCATTAAAAATCTCAAATGGCGGTGGGCTGGCCATGTTGCAAGAATGGCAGACAACCAATGGACATCACAACTCACGACATGGATCCCCCAAGATCATATGCGCAACCAAGGCCGCCAGAATATTAGATAGAGAGACGAGCTAGATAAATTCAGAAAGTACTGACTGCGACGCCCATGATAGAGAAGTGTGGCAAATCCTGAGGAAGGTCTCTGTCCAACAACGGACGTTAAAAGACTGATGATGATGATGATGATGATGTCTTAGAATAGGGCAAGACAATCACAGCAGTCTTAATGACCAAGAACAAGTGAAGATTTAGACAAGAAATGCTTTGATTTAGTCAACAGGAAGTATGTCAATCTTTCTGATGACAATTCAAGTCCACACCCAATTATATAAATTCAGAAGATCAATCATTAGTTTTTAAGGATCTACCTGAGCATCCAGATTTACCAGATTGAACACTTTCACATTTTCATTTATTCAGATCTTTAAAAACACATTCTTTGTCGCGACATTTTTAAAAATAGAAAGGAGATTAATTAATTCAGCATTATCTAGATATTTTTGGGGCCCAGAATCCCTAATTCTCTTAACAAGAAATGAAAGATTTAGTTTTGCAGGGGACATTTATAATCTCCATTGATAAATTCAACTTTCAACAATGAATTAAAGACTAAGTATCATAATGGGCTTTGTCATTGCTGATATTGATGATTATGTTCTTCACAATTAAATTTGATATTTGCTACTTTTCAATGAGTTTTTATGCTGTCTTCAAAAATATGATATTACTTTCAGACCAACTTAATACAGCAATATGTGTTTTGATGGCTGCAGGTTTTGATAAAGTATGGTGAAAGTACTGCTATAACAATGAATGTAATTGAATTTGAACTGCAAAAAGAAAAAAAAACACATTAAATTAAAACCTTGAACAGTGCAGTTTTGAGCAGTATGGACAATTTTAGAACAAATTAACGGCACTATTCAAGGTATACTTGCATATTGACAAAAATTGAGTCATGTATTTGAAATTAAAGTGTGAGATTATGTGTATCAATTCCCGAACTGAAAGTCTCAAATTCTCACTTGCCAAAGAATACAGAAGGGATTATAATATGAAATACTGCTCTTACATGCAAGCTGTTTTCTGTTACTCAACAACTGCTATTATATCATCGTTCAATTCCAACCCCTGGTAAATCACTATTACAACAAACAGTATGCTTATATCCTCTACACTGTCTCTCACCATGGATGTCTCAACGATGCTACCCATATAGAATGGATTATAATTTTAACTGCAAAATCCTCTTTTAAAATGGCTACCATCATCAAAACACAAATTAAGGCAACTGATGATGAAATGAATTAATTAGGAATAACACTAAGAGATAGTAAAAAATATCAACATGGACCAAATTACATACCAAATTAAAAGATATCACATAAATAAGTGCAAGATAAAAATGAAGTTGGGATGGACACCTAGCAAGGTAAGACATGGCAGAGGATAGCAGAGGCACAGCCAACATACAAAGAGCTGGGAAAGGCCTTTCTCCAACAGTGGACTTATGATGGCTGACAATGTATAAGATAATATTAGGGGTTTTTAATGCTATTTCATTATAGCCTGTGACTTTTTTTCCCTCTATATTAAAAAAAATCTGAAGGAGCTAATACAGGTTTCGTAAACTGAAAAATAATGATTCAGGTTTGAATAAAATCAACTTGAAAGATTTGGTTCTATATTAGATTCTGAGAGAAAACCAAATACTCTAACAAAAGCCTAAAATGCAATAACGTTATAGCTAATATCCGTGAGAAAATAGCAAATGACCCTGTTCACTATCTGCAGTAACTCCAAACTGTATAATACAATAACTTTTCCAAACCATTTTCCTAATCTTTGTTGTTTTTCCACTATGAGTTACTCAACAACTGTTATTATATTAGATTGCATGACCAGTCCTCATCACCTAATTCCAATCCCTAGTATACCATTGAACATTTTTATTGGCATCCCACTGCTCTTGCTATCACCACAGCCTGTACTCTTACACACTCTACACTGTCTCTCACTGCTGCTGCCTTAATGATGTTATTTACATGGAATGGCCATGTTTAATATGCATAGTAAATGCAAACTATGATGATCAAACAGAAATTACTGCGCTGATGTTCTCTAGTCACAAGCCTTGACATTGTATGTATCTATTGCAAGTAAAGGATGGGAGGGGCTATAATATCCAATATCTTTTGGAAAATAGCAAATGGCCCTGTTTACTATTCATAGCCAATGCAAACTGATGATCAAACATGAATCTCTGTGCCTTGACCTTGAATATATTCATTGCAAGAAATAAATTAACTGCTTAGCTTCGTTTTGCTTCTTCTTGAGGACATTTTTCTGAATGAGTCCCACTCATTCAGAATGGAGTGCCAGTCCACAGCTTTAACTATGGTGTAATATTCATATATCAAATAAATGATCAATTGTATATCAGTCACTATTTTTACAAGTACACTGGGGACTTGAACGTAGCTTGTTGAGAGAGTTAATGTCTCCAGCCTTGCTTGTCCAAACCGAGGGAAAATCTGCAATACCTGATTAAAACCCCAAGAAATAATTGAATAGTAAAAAAAAAAACAACATTGCACCCTTCTGTTTTCAAAATGGATACAAGTCAAGTTGATGAAAAAGAGCTAAATCAAAAAACTTAAACGTTTCTGAATTCTTACCATCTAGCTAATTAACTCTTTCAACAACAAACATGATATGAGAATTAGCAACAGATGGCTATATTCAGCTTAAACCAAAAATGCAATTGGGTTTCACTTTTTATTACTCTAATTTTAATTGCATGTTTATTTCCATCCATTTCCTGTTGTTCACGTCCTGTAGTTTTCTTTTTCCCAAGCAAAGTTGTCAGTTGTCAATTTTTTCATTTTTCTTTTTTAAATTACAGAGCACAAAAACACTGGACTTGAAAGTGAAAAAAACAAAAACGAAGATAGAGTGGAGATATTCAGTAGTTTTTGATGAATTTATGTGAGAGACTGAGACCAGTCAAAGAATCCATGATATAATGATCCAATTTCTATGTTTGTTGTATGTTTGCTGGAAAATTTTGCATTGATCAAGTCTAAAACAGGAATCAGATTTAGGACAGTTTTAATGACTCAGCCAGAAATTTGCTCCCAACTTTAACTCCAACTTCAAGACTTAATTGGTGTTACTAGTTTTTCATATTACAACTTGTTTTTTCCATTTTTTACATGCACTATCTTTTGATGACAATGATGACATAGAATAAATAGGCTGCTATAAAAAGTACCAAGAAATCGTAAAAGATTCTATAGCGCAGATAATGAAGTAAGCTAAGATATCACATCTCTTAAGAGATAACCCCAAATGGAGTACGACATCCAGTGACAAAGTCCAGGGTCCTGGTGCATGCTTCAGCTTAGTGATCCTTGCCAGTCTCGAGTCTGAACGAGACAAGTTTTCATGACCACCCCCTTGGTAGGATGTAAATCCATCGGAGGGATAACACTACCCTAATCACACAGCTTAGTGTACTCAATTAGCTGCTGAGTGCATATCAAAATTCATCTGAATAAAGATTTTTCCACGTTGTTTGCTCATACCAGGAATCGAACCCAGGACCTTCTGCGTGTGAGACAGACATGCTGATCATTACACTATCCGAGCAGACTACAGTGTGGAGCAGACTACAGTGTGGAACAGACTTTGAATAATTCTTTTCACCATGCTGTTTGAGTTGGGTAATCATCTACTAATCTCATTATCATTATTGAATATTCTTATAAATTATTCTTATGATTGTATTTGAAGGAACCCACTAATGTTTGAAATGACTTTGTATTCATAATTTGAACCATTCCTAGCAGGTCAGAGATTATGTGGAGAGGAGATGGGCACTGCCAAGTAACACCCATTGCTTTTATCCCTACCAACAGATCATGGGTGAGCATGGCAGGGTAATACCCATTACTCCACATGTTTCATATTTACAATGAAATTCTTGAGTAAAGAAATAATAATTATTATTATCAGATAAAACTTTGCTTAAGATAATCATAACTGGAATATAAGTTTTAGTTTTATAATCAGAGCTTTTCTTCCAAACATGAAACTAACCCAGGACTTTGAACCTAAGATCAATCTGTGGTCAGGACTTTGAACCTCAGATCAATATGTGGTCAGCACATGCCATTGAACTAAATTAACATGCGCAGCTCATACTTCAAAATTATTTAATCTCAGGAAAGATATATCTCAGCTAGCAGCGATGATGATAGCAAACAATTAGGGTCTCACTTATAAGAGAAAATCTCATGAATATTTTCCCACTTCTTTCCTTGATCACATTTCTGGATATGTCATTCAATTGCCAAGAGATAAAATTCAGACCCTAATATCAGAAGAGAGAACAGTCTCCAGGAACTTGTCTATCTTTGCAAAACATCTTCACACATGACTTCTTCAGTTTTAGAAAAGCTAATGCTTCACCAGTCTTCAATAGCTACCATGAAGCCTCAAGACCATACATGAGACATAAAGCAATAGCTAGGCCTTGCGCATATCTTCCTAAAGACACCTATCCTTTTCCACAAAAGTTAGAATAACAAATGAATGATAGCCTGAGGATGTTTAAAAAGTAAAAAAAAAAGACTGACTTTCAACTGAATATTTGTATCTGAGTTGCTTTTGATTATGCATTCACTTGAGATGGAAATACTCTTCAAGTCATCTTCGAAAAGGGGGTAGGAATTATTATTTATGCTGCCACTGATGTATATGGGGTCAACACTTTGTAGGGTGATGGCCATCATGACCATAGGGATTTCCACTGAAGCCACAAATGCTACAGCGAGAGGCGACTTGTATTCTACTGCTTTTTCTTTCAACTGATTTATTGAATGCATGTGGTCCATGGTCGAGTAGCTTTTTGTGAAAAGTTTGTGTATGCAGTTAAGTAGGCTTATAAGACTGTAGTTGTTGAGGTCTTTTGGGTTTCCTTTCTTATATAAAAGCATTATGATTGCAGTATTCCAACCTGTAAGGACTTTACTTTGTTTTAGGCATAAGTTGAATAGAATAGCCAGATTCTTTGTGATGGTCTAACCCACTTTTTGAGTAGATCAATGATGATGTGGTCTAGTCCATGGGCATTCCCTTTCTTTGTGTACCATACATACAGTCAAAGCTCCTTCATCCGGCTACATAAAGAATTGGAGCCCTTGAAATGATCTTCAGAAACCTAAATTGGGAGCAAATATCTGAACAACCTCAGATTTGCAGACAACATTGCAGGGAACCTACACAACCTCCAACTAATACAAGATGTGTTGAACAGAAAAGCAAGGAAGTTGGCCTACACATGAACTTCAGCATGACAAAAATCATGTGCAACAATCACTGCAAAAATAAGAATATAGCGATCACAATTGAAGACACAGAAATGGAAAAGCAGATCACTACATCTACCAAGGACAACAAACCTCCATGAGACCCTCGAAAAGAGAAAAAAATCAAGTGAAGTATCACTCAAAGATGGCAAGCTTTTGGCAGAACAAGATCAACCTTCAAAAACAAGAAGACCCAATTAGTCCAAAAACAAAGGGTATACTATCATAGCATCCACAAAATAGTCACTTATGTATCAGAAACATGGAACATAACGAAAGACAGACCTGCAAACTAAAAACCATGCATGTATGTACATATATATATATAAATATATATATATATATATTTATATATAATTATCATCATTATTATCAAAAGAAGGACATGATTATAAATTGCTCTATGTTTTACTGATAATCTTTTTGAGATGATCTCCATAGAAAAAAAGGATTGCTGTAGGAATTAAACCTATATATATATATATATATATATATATATATATATATATATATATATATATACATGTATGAACAAATAAACGAGTAAATATATATAGATATCATGTCTATATATATATCATATATATATATATATAGAGAGAGATATTATACATATATATATAGAAAGATAGATATTATATATATAGATTATATATATATATATATATATATATAGATTATATATATATATATATATATATATAAATCATATATATATATATAAAAATCATATATATATATACATATATATACATATAGATATATATATATAGATATATATTTACATATATATATATAAATCATATATATATATATATATAAATCACATAGATATATATTTATATATATATATAAATCATATATATATATATATATAAATCATATATATATATATATATATATATAAATCATATATATATATATATATAAATCATATATATATATATATATATATATAAATCATATATATATATATATATAAATCATATATATATATATATATATATATAAATCATATATATATATATATATATATATATATATATATATATATATATATATATATATATATAGATATATATATATAGACATATATTATATATATATATATATATATATATATATATATATATATATATATATATATATATAAATAATCATAGGAATGTATTTATGTGTATTTATATGTGTGTATCAGATAGAGTGTCTCAGAATGTTTACCCATTTGGAGAAATGTTTATAAAAGTACATGAAATTTTCAAACATCCAGATATGTTGCTAGCTGCACATATAATCTCAGTGTTCTTTGAGATATGAAAGTTATATCTAGGTTTATATTGATTGAGTAAAGGACTCGCTACACAAAAATCTTTATGATTCTACCTTGTTTGGGCTTATTTAGGCAAACTACATTTGCCTGAAGAAACCCAAACAGGGCAGAAACATAAACATGTTTTTGTAGCAAATCCTCCATTCAATTGTATTTTAAGCTCTGCTTTGATTCAACTAAAAGTTTAGTGTTGGATGTATTGAGCACTTTATGAAATAACACATTGAATATTGTATTATATTATATTGTATCCATGATTTGTGTTGTGTATATATATATGTATATACTAGATTTGTTTATATATATATATATATATATGTATTCATATGCCAATAAGGGTGCCCCCACCCAAAGCTTTATAAATTATAGTTCACCAACTGCATTTTTACTGACATTATTCAATTACAATGATATACTTGTGTATACATGAATTGCATAAATAATAATTCAGTGTTTGGAGCCGTTTTCTACCAATCAAGCGATAGTGCATGTTTATCTATTGCAAGTAACCTTACTCATCAAATCTCACTGAATGTTTGGGGGATTAGGATGCCCCAACAAAGCCGAGCTCTCCAGCCCTAAAATCTCTAGCAACACCACTGCATCCAAGAGAGAATAGAGATAATGCTCGCAGGAGGCCAAAATTTACATTGGTGAAGAAAAAAGAATTAAGGAAGGCACAATGAATTCAATAAGCTTATATAGGATTAGCCAACACCATTTTATTAGGAAGGAAACCTATTAGCCATAAATGAAGAAAGAAAGAACTGAAGAAAATACAATTAGTCATAGAAAAGACAGTTTGGAAGAAAAGATGTCCATGGCACATAAATGAAAAAGGATGTTTGTAACAAAACTAATTATTTTCTACACTTCTCTTCTCTGCAGTCTGTCTTTCTTTATGACAGTAAACATGACATCTACAAAAACCTTAATTCAGCTAGGCAAGCGGGAAATGGTCATCTACATTAGAATTGCAAAAGTGGACGGCAGAAACTGACCAAGCATACTATCTGTTAATTATGAGAAAGACAAGAGAATTATGATTTGTTTTTTTTTTAGGTAAATGAATGTGTATTGTGAATGGAGGAACAAATGATAAAATTATCATTCATGCTAAACATTTTGCAGATTTCCTAATTTCCATCTCTATAAAGTTCTGACATCTGCCACCGTTGGATATCCGTCTCCAGACTGATACACCAGTGTCCCTTTTTTTCTTCCCTCATCAGCTTCAGAAAAACAGTTCAATATACAATTTCATATCAAATTCAATGATGTCATTGTATGATATAAAAGATGATACTTTTTCTGTTTTTCCGTTTCTTGGTTGATTTCTATCATGCTAAAGTCAACAGAAAGAGCGGAAGGAGGTAAAGCAGGATTATACTGTGTCTGCATCTCCATTATTACCACTACTACAACTATTGATGCTGATGTTTCAGTGGTAGCACAGAAAACAATTCAACTGGATATGAATATTTCTGATTTTTCATGAATAATACTGATGCTTTTCTCAGGTTTGAAATGGAAATGTTTTTTTTACCAAAATCTGTTGTGTTATTGTTTTAAAATTAAAAAAAAACAACATATATATGAAGAGTTGTAAAAAATAGACCTGAAAAATAAGTTTTATTTGAAGTATGCAAATATTTTTGTTAAAGAATTCATCGGTCACCCCAACTTTGCTTGCAATAGATACATTTATACTAAAATATATATATATATATATATATATGATTTTTCCATGCATAAATAATCCTATCATTTTTGACAGGCACTATGCTAGTGTACAATTAAATCAGTTTGTCAATATCAAAAATCCTTAGTGAATATTAGTTAATTAACTAAATTACAATCAATAACCACAGAAATCATTACAGCCCTTGATTGAAAAAATAATTTTATAAACAGGGTTGTTTGCAAATTCTCAATTTATTCTTCCATATTATTGAAATTCATAGACCTATGCAGTCGCTGAGTCATATAAGTAAATAATACATTTTTGTGTAAATCTGTTTACATGTGATGCCTCAACTTGAAATTGGCATTAAAGAGACTTTGTGGTTCAAATTTAAGCAGATTATTTGAGGCTTTGGAAAAAAAATTCAGAACACTCGCCAACAAAACAATTTATAATTAGTGATGAAAATGTCTCACAAAGCAGTTATCAATTGAAAGAACATTTCATGCTAAGTTTCAATTTTGGCTGCCACAGATTATTTGGAAAAATTGCCAACTAGAACAAGAAAATGTTTATAAGCTATACAGATTATCTTTAGAAAATCTATGATTTTAAGTCAACAGACATAAAACTTATGTAGGTGTTTAATATCAGATTTAGAATGTCTAAGTTAACTTCTATAAGAGAAGTACAGTATATATAGATCCCAGCAGTCATACAAATCTTGGGAAGTAGACAAAAGAGGTTATCGTGACCAGTTTGGGACAGAGACTTTGAGATAACAATAATCGGTTGATAACATTAGGCAAAGGATATAAAAATTGGAACAAATCACATTTATTGTTATAAATTTATTGTCTTGATTTTTGAATCCATTTTTAAAAGCAACTTTACATCATAAACATTATTATGATTAATATGAATAATAAATGAAAATTAATTTCAAGTAAAATGTTTGGCATACAACCAAAAAGATTGACCCTCAAACTGAGAACGATGCAATGTGCACAAGAAAGAATCATGCTCAACTTGATATGGTGATATCACAAGACGGCACAATGTCTTTGAGGATAGTGATATCATAGAATCCATTAGAAAACTCAAATGGAAGTTATCTGGTCATGTTGCGAGAATGGCATACAACCACTGGACATCTGTATTCACAATGTAGATCCCCAGAGATCAGATGCAAAACCGTGCCTGACAAATTATAAGATGGCACAACAATCTAAACAAGTTCAGAAAGTATTTGTTCAGTGATACCCATGATATAGAGGTTTAGTGAAACTTGAGGAAAGTCTTTGTTCAATGATGGACACTAAAATGCTGCTGATGATTTTGATAGCAATAACTGTTAGATAACATTATCCATGATAATGAAATATGGCTTCCACTGTATATATCCCTGTAGAGAAGGTCAATTTTGGAAATGTGGTCTTGAACAAGTTTAAATAGTTGGGACTTGATATAATAAAAACAAAGTATTCTATTCATCATTATTACCGTATTTTGAGAGAACAACTTCAAGAAGTGAAATATTTAAATTGTAGGATTGCTAAAATAGAGGGTGGCATACAGATAACGAGGACGAACTAAAAATCTTTTTACAGCATTTTTTTTTTTTCCTTTTATAATCCAATATACCAAAGTTTTGGTTGATATTTTACATTTTTGTATGTATGGTTTTATTTTCCCCCTTTTCTCTCATGATTACTAATTTCTTCACAGGAAAACTGTTTTTGAGAATTAGTTTCATAGCATATTCCATTATTAAGAGGAGTACATTCACTCTTAATTATTATTTCTGTATTTTACAATTACCAATTCTCTTAAATGAAATTTAAGAAAAGAATGTAAACATAAATATCATATATTACTAAGTAATAAAAATAGCCTGAAATATCAATTGTCTTTTTTTCTGTTTTACTGAAGAATGAAGAAGGATTTGATTGAGAAATTCAAAAAATTGGAATTTCTAAATATGGTACACCATTCTCTAATATCTCTGCTTGGAATTAAAAACTAAATCTACAACAAAATTTTTTTTTTTCTTATAGAGTAATATATATTCGGAATTAGTCGCCTGGTCATCTTAAAAATAGCAATAGGTACAGAGTTTTAAGAATAATTTTGATAAGGTTAGAAATTATAGAAAGAGCATCTTTCTGATGAAATTTCTAAGAGAGTCTAATCAGCAAATTATGTTCAATTGTAGGTGTTATTTGAATTTATATACATTGAATATGTTTCATGAATTTTGTTATTGTTTTGATGTTGATGAGTAAATATTGTGTATAATTAGAGATGCTCCAAGTAGCATATTGAATGAATGAAAAATAAGAATATTTGTATTCTTGCTCTCTCTTCAATGCCTCTGATGTTTATATGACTGTAACGTAGTACTAATTTTCCCCAATTCAACAAAAAAAATAAATACGTTTGGTTTATTTCATATAAACCTCAACAGAAATGAAAATAAACGAAATTTGAATCAAAAATACATATACATTTTCTTAAATCAGATTTTTATAATAAATACATACTGTGTATCTATCCTTTATTACATTTTTTAAAAAGCAAAATAGCAACCTTTCCTGGGTTTCTGAGGTTTTATTAAGTTTCCCACAGACACCTGTGGTCTGTGCTCTAAGCCATATAAAAAGCCAGGATTTTAAATGCTGATTTCCAAGGCAAGCAGACCCTCCCCACAAGGAAAAATGGTGCAATACAAACTAATTTTCCATAGTTGATCCTGCGTTGTCTTGAGCACTGCACAGTATATATCAGGAAAAATTTTGTATAACTTTTGAGTTGACTAATCAATTTGATGATTTATCTTCTTTATTCCAGGTACTATTCACTTCATCTCCATTTGACGCAGTTGTATTTCCAGTCAGTTGGTTGATGTAGTTGTATATTTCACACCAGTGTAAGTGGTCAGTGTCTAAGCCCAGGTGAAAACTGGGATTTCAAATGGTGATATTCAATGTTGGTTGACAGACCATCCGAACTTGGAAAATTCATCCTTACATGAGATTCTCTGTCAAACTAAGCTAAAGTTATCTATCTATAAATCATATTTGATGGTTTATGAAATTATATCCCCAAGAATATCTCCCATGTCTTATAGGCAAAGTTTCTCAGGTAATTTTTTTTATATTTCCTGCTGAAATGAGGTGGGAGTAGGCATCTTATATGCCCATGGGTCTTTTATGCCATTAATACAGTATTTGTTTGTGTATCCGTCTACTGTTCTCAGGTGTTTCATTTTTGTCATTACTATTCAAGTGGGAAAAGTGAGTCTAAAACATATCTCCGGAATAAATCCTTGCAGCTACTTCTGGCTTACTTTCATGTTATAATCTGAGATTTCACCATTAAATCAATTATCTGATTTTGAAAAGTCACACTCTTATGAAGTAGTATAGTAAGCCATCCACGTATTAAGGAAGAAGAAGATAAAATACTTTCTTGGGTAACAAAACAAAACTTTTTATCTCATTTAATTGTCTTTCTGAAATATTGTTCTTCTATAAAAGAAAAAAAAATTTAAACAGTATTTTATCTTACGGGGGAAAAAAAAACAAAAAAAAAACTTATCAAGTTTTGAAAATGTAATTTCATGGTTAAACTCTTGAATAGTTCCATATTCATGAGGAAATAGAAAACTTTTTTAATGAAAAGCGCCTCAATCAATACCAGATATGTTTTTATCATTTTTCAAAGGATACTTTGTAACACAAAATACACAGATAGATGTGTGTGTGTGTGTGTGTGTATATATATATATATATATATATATATATATATATATATATATATATATATATATATATATATATATATATATATATATATATGTTAAACCAAGAACCACATTGAAAAACACAGAAATCTCAAGCTACTGACAGCAACAAGAGAGGAAATTGAAGCAACCAAATTGAATATAACAATCTAAAAGAAACAAAAAGAAGACAAAAAAAGATACAAGACAGCAATAATTGAAACAATTCTTGAAAAAGGTTAGGACTTCAAAGCTATTGACAAAGCTCTCAATACATTACAGAAATAAATAACCAGTATACTCAAGGAAAATGGAGAACTAACAACAAGCAGAGACTGGATTGAGAAATATGCCCAAGAATTCTACCAAAAACTGTACTTGTCCAAACAAGGACCATATAACAACAAACAGGATGCGCAAGAGGCAAGCAATCAATTTGAAGATCTCCCAGAAATTATGCCATGAGAGGTGAAACAAGCCATCAAACAAATGCCCTACTCAAAAAAGCTATCTATTCTATCCAACTTATGCCTCAAAGTAAAGTCTCCAAAAAACTGGAACAATGCAATCATAATGCTATTATATAAAAAAAGGAAAGCCAAAAGACTCTGACAACAATTCCATTCAACTGCATCTACAAACTTTTCACCAAAGTCATCACCAACCAAATCATCAAAATGCTAGATGAAAACCAACTACGGGAGTAAGCTGGCTTCAGAAGAACTTACTCAACCATGGACCATCTAAATTTGATGAATCAATTAAAAGAGGTAGTAGCAGAATACAAAATGCCAGTGTTGCATTACTGACTTCAAGGCCTTCAACTGAATGGAAATTCCAAGGGTCATTGAGGCTATCACTCTACAAGGTGTAGACCCCATATAGTCAGAGTACTGCAACACATATACAGTCAGAGTAGTGCTTTAATCAGGCTATATGATGACTCTGAGCCCTTTCAACTCAAAAAACGGGTAAGACAAAGTGATACCGGCTCACCTTGACTCTTAACAGCCTGCCTTACGATGATCTTCTGAAAACTAGACTGGGAAAATAAAAGAATCAGAATAGGCAGCAAGTACCTGAGCAACCTCAGATTTTCCAGGGAACTTCAAGGAGCTCCAACTAATGAATAGAATGAAGAAAGCAAGAAAGTTGGACTTCACATGAAGTTCAGCAAAACAAAAGTTATGTGCAACAATCATGTTGGAAATGAACACACAACAATTAAGATCAAAAATGCAGAACTGGAGAAAGTAGACACTTATATCTAGCTAGGATAATAAATCTCCATGAAATCTTTAAAGAAGATGAAATCAGGCAGAAATCCTATTAATCCTAAAAAGAAGAGTATACAACCAATGCATCCTCCCATTAGTCACTTATGGAGCTGAAACATGGAACCTAACCAAGAATACAGCCTGCAAACTGAGAGCCATACAATGGACACATGAAAAAATCATGCTCAATTTTACATGGAGAGATCACAAGACAGCACAATATATCAGGGAAAAAGCTGGAGTCAGAGACATCATAGAATCCATTAGAAAACTCAAATTGCAATGGGCTGGTCATGTTGAAAGAATGGTAGACAACTGATGTCATCACAACTCATAGCATGGAACATCAGCAATCATATGCAAAATCATCCCCAACAAAACATAAGCTGACAGAATACAAGATAGAGAGACTAATTAGACAAGTTCAGAAAGTATTGACTTCATGACGTCCATGATGAAGAGGTCTGGTGAATTTCGGGGAATGTCAAAGAATGGATGATTTAAGACTGATGATGATGATGATGTATGCCCATTTTAGCAGTGTTGTTTTCTAGATAAACTCAGCTCTTCCCCAGTTTCTCTGACCTCTTTCTTAAAAATTTGTAAATATTCCCAAGGGTTTGAACACTATTCACCCTATCACCACCTTCATGTTCCACATCTTCCTCAGCTCGCCGGCAAGCTTTAGATATTTATCACTCTTTTCACCTTCTAACAGCTTTACACTATGGTCTGCTGGAACAGCAATATTCACTCTCTGACACATTCTCCTTGTTTACTACCAAAAGATCTGATCTTCTGGCCTGGATTGGTAATCTGAATCCCAGATGATTTTATGAGTATCATTCTCTGGGACAGATTCTTGTCTGTACATGTACCATTCGTATGTATGATTGAAATCTCGTTGCTTGCGGTGTTTCCAGTGAATCACCTTTTCCATTCTGTTTTTGTACTCTTTCTGGGCTAATTTGTTGCATTTGCCTACTAAGTGGTTGATTGTTTCATCTTAATTTCTACTATCATCATCATCATCATCATCATCATCATCATCATCATCTTTATTACTAATCATTCTTATCAACAGAGGTGAGTGTATAAAAGAGGGAAGGAAGTCAAAGTAATTTCTACATTTTTCAAGTAACATAAATAGAAGCACTTTTAGTTAAATTCCATAGTATCAATCTAATACAATCTGCACGTAATTCCTCCTGGTGCCAACACCTTAATGGCTCTATGATCTTCACATCTTTCAAATCTTCTTTGAAAAGTAAAAAGCCAAGCACTGAGTGAAGAAGGTAGAAGATAAAGCCAAGACATTAAGAGATTAATCCAAGATAAAGAGGCACAGAGACGCCTTGTCTGTGTGGGGCAGTTAGGTTATGCTAGTGGGTGTGGGTATATAATGAAGAGCAAGTGCTGACAGATTAATGAAAAAGGTCAGGCGTTAAAAAGTATAAATATTTCATAACAACTTGGATTTTATTCCGAATACAGAAACATAGCAGATAAGACGAGTAGGAACTTGATCAGTAACAAGAAAATCAGAAAAATTGTTGGAGCAATGCCAGTAAACAAATTTATCAAGTGCGAGAAAGTTAAATGGTTCGGACACCTGACAAGAATGGCAATCGACCAACAAGGATTCATAGTCTACAACCTTAGTTTAGCATCCAGTCAAAAGGACAATCTTGCAGATGTTGGATCAAGGGTGTGGCAGAAATGCTCAAATCCAATGGCCTGTCCATCAGAGGTAACCCACCAAACCAAACCACTAACTTCACCCTTCACCTTCCAATGACACCCTACAGTACACTAAGAGTACATAAAAAACTCAGAAAAGTACATGATCGTTTTGAACAATCACTACGACTAATCAATATTTGAGAAAATATCATAGGTTCATATATAGCAAGTTGTTACCCTGTACATATGTCATTGAAAAATTCAAGATGTGTGTTTTCTATGAGAAAATATCTAATTAGTCAGTGAGTGACTTTGACAGAAGAATATTTTATAACCAAAAGGTACAACAAACAAGAAGTAAAAAAATTCATAAAATCTTTATGAATTTTTCAAGGTGGCTATTTCTTCTTCAATTCTCTTCTGCTGAATATCTACTAACTTTTGATTTATACCAACTAAGTGTGGTCTGGCACAAAGTTACAAGTGTGGGAGATCCAGTGAGAATTGAATGCATTACAGTATTATTTGTCTGTGAGACTAAATTGCTAATGATTTCCCCACAGCAATACACCTGAAGATATTAGCTAGGCTCAGCTAAGTGTGGAACACAAATGGCACTTAGTGAAGATCAAAGTCACAGTAGTAGTAATTGCCTGTGAGTTAACAAACCACAGCTCTGGTGGGTGGGGCAACCAGTAAGGACTGAACTCACTACAGCAGTAGTGGTTAGTGGGACTATCTTCCTGCTTCATGATGAAGTAACCTCACAAACTATAAGCAGAGAGAAGAAATGATATCAGGCAAATGCAATAGAACAGGATGCAGAGAAAAGATAGTCATCAGTTTTGATTAATTATAAGGCATCTACCTTGGGTAATTTTGAAAAAAATCTTGCTAACTAGACAGAATTTTTTTCATCCAGCCAATGTTACAACTAAAATAGTGTTGGATACATCTGTTCTCATATGATCACCGGAATCAAGCAATATCAAGCCTGGTCAGTACTTAGATGGATGACCATCTAGGAATACCAGAAGCTGTACACAGCAGGGGATCAATTAGAGAGCCTTGAGTGGGGATCTCGTCAATCATCCTAAAGAAAGACTGATCTCTACACAATACTCCATAAAGCAAGTCTAAACCTTCTTAACCTCCCTTACTCTCTTCCTGAACCCTCTGACTGGCCTGCTGCAAGTGACAGGAAACTAATGAATCAATCAAGTTAATCTAGATCCAAAGATTTTTCTTGTTGCTGTGATAATCCCTCATCATAATATCTCATGGATTAAAGACATCAATAACTTGAAAATGTGCCCTCAAAAATCTTTCAAAAAACACTGAATTATTTTTCTTTATCATTAATTTTTGTCTACCATACATTTTTGAATATGAGTTGACCGTGAGTATAAGATGAGTACAAAAGCCAAGTAAGTCAGGAGACGAATATAAGTTGAGCTCTAAACCAAGATCAAGGGAAAGACAAACTCACAATATGGCTCCATATATTTTTTAATGAACAGTCACTAGATATAAATGAATTATAACCTATAAATTAAATCTTCATTTATTCAGAAAGTAGCAAAGAAAAAATGACATTACTCACTACAAAATTTTGTTCTTTGACTTGACTGTACATTGAGATGTTAATTTTAAGCTACTTTTCAGGTAAAAAAACTTTGATTTATATAAAAAAATATACAGTAATTCATCTTTCATCTTATTCTTTTTTCTTTTTTATGGCAATACTCAGATTATTTCACATTCTGTGAGCATTAGGCAAGCAGCATAGATCAGATATAAAGAAGTAACCTTCCGACAAAATTATAACTCACATCTCATATCCTTAAAAGCCTGGGGATGGCACTTTACTGATTTGGCCACGAAGATTCATCAGCAGACTAAGTTCAAATTTAGTTATACAGCTGTATCCCAGTAGTTCAAACCATATTGTATGTTTACACAAAATAGTAGAGGATAATATAGTCGTTGGAATTCCTTATATGAAGCATCTTCATTTTTACCAAGTTTTGACAAGTTTATTTTTCATCTTATAAAAAACATAGAAATAAGATTCATACATCTATGTCCATTCATGTATCTATGTAGTTATTAACTCTTTGTCCTGGATCATATGCCACAATCACCTATGCCTCTTGGAGCACTTCCATCAGTGTTGCCTGTGTACAACAAACAGCCATTTACATGCATATCAGAGACAGGTTGTCCGGGTAGGTCCTGCCAACCCAAGTAGGTCATGAAGGTTAATTATTGAATATAAAATGTAAAATATTTCCCATTCATTTATTCATCAGTAGATTTGTAACAGGATTATCTTGAAATTAGTGTTTATTTAAAAAAAAACAAAAAAAAACGTGGAAAATCAATCAGAAAATTTACTGTGCTAAATATACTCGGATTTTAAAAATCAACACGAATTGAGCTAATTCATGAAATTGGATGAAACTTTCAGTATTTATTCATTGATTGTCCAATCTATCTATGATATGGTTACTCAGTGGAAATATTTTTTTTATGAATCCCTCTCATATTTAATTTCATGAAATCTCAAAATATATCAGAGAGAACCAAAGATATAAAGATATGTATAAGATATATTTCTAAAGAATTTAAATCAATTTAATTTTTTCCTGAAATTATCCAGATCTGGAATATTTGAAACTGTAATATAAACCAAAGTACTGCTTTGTGTTGCAACCTTTTAGTTTTATTGTAGATTGATCTCTTTGTCGACAGATCTCTTTGTAAAGGTTGACCAACTGCTTACCCTGAGTATTTACCCACACCACTTTTCACACATACACATATTTACATATATAAGCATATATACACATGCATACATTTAGAGCCCACAATAGTATGATGGTTAGCAAACTTGGCTTATAGACCTATTCACAATCAAGTTCAATTCTCAGTGGACACTCCAATAATGTGATCTCGTACAAAACGAAGTAAGCTTAGTACATACATGTACACACACAAGTGTTTCTACATATAGAGACATATATAACCATTTGTGCATATATATTGATGTATCTGTGTGTTTTCATGCTTCTGTTCATAAGGGATGCCAAAATTTTTTATGTACACAAGATAATAATTTGTGATTATGGTTAATTTTTATCACCTGTGATCATTTAAAATCAAATTTTGATTTCCTATCTCTGATCTTCAATCAATTCCATCAGTAAGTGATTCAAAAGCAAAAAAAAAAAAGCCAAGGAAATATAAAGTGGCAACCTATGTATGCAAACATGTGGATAACAACTGAAATCTACAAGTAGTATTTAGTATTAACAGAATAAATGGAGCTATATAAATACATAAGTACAGTAGTCCCTTAAATTTTGCTGGAAGATCAGGATGCAGAAATCTCATGAAATTGAAATTCTGTGAATAACTCCCCGACCCTCAACTCACAAACAACTGACAAATGTAACTGTATGGAATGATATTCATTTAGTTTATTTAGTGGATTGGGGAAATAGACAAAACAAAATAATAAGAAATTTAGACAGTGAATTAGTAGGTATCTATGACACACATTACTATAAAATCAACACCTAACGAAAAGTCAAATTGATGTGAAACCTGATTTCATCTTTGGAATCTTTGTGTCATTAGTAAGAAGAAAGATAGGAAAAAAAATGGGGTAAAAATTGTGTTGGTGTACCAGAACAGGAGATGATCTCAAATGAGACTATCTTCCATTATTATTCATCTCTGTCTGGTGAATCATATTCTCTGATAGTACATCCTAACTAATGAAAAAAATTGGAGGGGAAAAAGTTTAGGTCTTTTTTTTCTATCTAGCAAAAAAAAAGCTTGGAAATAATTGAAAAAAAATTATTCTTGTTTTTAAAATAGGATGTGAAAGAATTTTCAGAAATCCATGTATATGATAATTGATGCATCCCCTCTTGACAAATCCTCTATGTTTGATAAATTGCAACATAATGCTGATAAAACTCAAAAAAGCCTATGCAAAATTACTAAAATAGAAAAAATAAATCTATAAAAAGCAGTAATTTTGATCAAAAACTTCAAAGAACACACCCATCTGTATGTATGTATGTATGAATGTACGTATGTATCACTCAGCAAATCACAACATAATGTCAATAAAACTCACAAAACCCTACATAAAGTTATCAAAATAGAATATATCTCTAAAAAAGTGTAATTTTATCAGAAACCTGGTTCTGTTTGGGAAATCCTTTCTGTTCAATAAATAGTCTCATTGAAAAAATATGTAAATAAAACAATAGCTGTTTCTGCTCATTGTCCAATTTTTTACAAATCCAAAAGAGTCTTACTGGATAGGATTTGAATACATATCAAGTTTTTCAAGTGTTTAACACTTATGCTTTCTTCATTTGGAGTTTAAATTTAATTTCAAGTTAAAATCTAATTACGTTTTCAACTGCTTTTTTTTCAAAGCTTGTCAATAGCCAGTCAACACGTATTATTTATGTTTATTGTTTTGTCGGCAAAATCTTTACAAAAAAACAGGAAAACTGAATGAAAACAACCTAATTCTCCGCTAATATTAATGAAATTTATTTTTCATTCTTTCTAAACATATATTTGGACTTTTTTCTTTCTAGCAAATACAAGAAAAACCTTGAGAATAAAATACTTTCAATTTTATTCTAAAAAGTCTGTGAGAGTAGCTTCCCTTCATTAATGAAATGTGAATAATCAAGTCTGCTAAATTGAAGGGACCACTATATATATATATATATATATATATATATATATATATATATAAAATCAAGATAAACATATGCCTACACAATCAGATGGAACAAGCATGATGATCACATATATATATATATATATATATATATATATACCAGCATATCATCTGTCAAGAATGGTGGATATACATTCACAGACGGATCGATACTTCTGATAAGGATCAGAGTACTATGCAAATTATTTTAGATAAAAATTGTTTAGCAAAGCTGTACACGTTCTTCCAACAATCATTCTCTGATTTGAATAAAATCTTCAATAGACAACCTATAGTCACCAGTGACTGCTTACAGTCACTTACCATAGCTAAATATCAAATTTTTTACACAAAGCTCGACATAATTTCTAAAATTCTGTTCAAACTCCACAAAATTTAATGGTGATTTGAAATGCACCATAGGTTTGAAATACCGCAAATTTTCATAGGGGTTTGAATCTATGCTTTTACTTGGCCAGTCTAGAACATGATTTTTCTTTTGTTGTATATTACAAATATATGTGCATAAATACAGATATATGACATAGCTTGAGCACCAGATATCATGCACAAGTAGTCAACACTCAACAGGTGGAACCTATAAGTCATTTTAGAGGTTTTTTCCAGAATAAGCGTTAGACAGCTCCTGCATGGTCAGAGAGAGAGAGAGAGAGAGAGAGAGAGAGAGAGAGAGAGAGAGAGGGAGAGAGAGAGAGAGTCTCAAGCCAAATGCTACTGAAGAAAGAAAGGGCAAAATTAGGCCAAAAAGCACAGTCGGAAGAGAGAAGAAAGAGAGAATGTAAAATCAGAAATCCAGATTAAGAACAAACCACAGCACCCCCCCATCAATAAAAAAAAAAAACAAGAGATTAAATGTGAAGAGTATCTCACCTTACAAATATCAAACCACTTAATGTATATCTCATTTCCTACACAAGATAAAATACTGCAAGTCCAGAGTGTTGAGCACATGTTCTAATGGTATCTTATTCCCCAACAGAGACCGCCATCAACAGATTGATGGCTAACTGCATTTTATTTCCACCAAACAGGTAATTTTTCGCTTCTTCTCTTTCCTCTAATAACACAGTCATGGTAACTATTCACAATTATGTATTTTTTTTTTGCACTGAATACTTCTTCAACAGTTTCTCATAATCAATAATCGATTCACTGCTTATTGAATAAACCCACGCAACTTTGGTTGGTTCCCTCACTCACATCCATGCAAATAATTCTCAGAACAAACTCTCCCCCCTGAAAAAAAAAAACACAACAAAAAAAGGCCTTCTAAACCTTTTTGCGTCTGCATCTGAAAATTCCTTCAGACTACATTAACCTGAGATCTTTCCAAATTATCATGAATGTTTTTTAAGGCAACAGGGGAAAGTACAGTAAGGTATATGTTATAGTATGAGTGTGAAACTGGTATTTTCATTAATATCACTAATTTCATGATATCCCTAGTTGCACAGTCAGTGCAGTTAAGGTCAAAAAGCTTATGATGTTGACCATTATCTGTAATGAGTTCAATCCCCACTACTGTATCCTTGTATCAAACAAAGCTAAATAGTGAAACTGAATAGGTACTTGATATTTACCAAGTTTAGCTTAGTTTGATACAAGACCACAGCAGTGGGGCACTCAGTGAGAATCAAACCCACAAGTCAAAATAGTCAGTGTCATAAGCTTGTAAACCATTATTACACTCATTGTGAAAATAGGGATTTCATGAAATTACTATGTTCAGGGATTTTCACAATCTTGTTGGAACATATATAAATGCATTGACTGCATAAATAAAAAAAAACAACACAAAAAAATAATGAAAACTTTCCCATAAAGAGAAATAAGCCCTCTGTACTGCAATGTTACTGCCCTTCATTTGATATTTATTGTGTTATGTATAGTAGACTAACATCTTATAGATTTTTTGTAGTGTAAATGTTTACTTTATCTGCTGAACAAGGCTCCAACTGGCCTGCTATTTACCAATAGACATAACATGATTTATGCATAACTGCCTGGCCATGCAGCTATTAAATAAAAACCTGCCTGAGCCAGCCTGCCTGCTTAGTTTTCGCCAAGAACCTACACGACCTCCAGCTAATGCTAGATGATCTAAACGAAGAAAGCAAAAAAGTCGGCCTACACATGAACTTCAGTAAAACGAAAATCATGGACAATAATCATGTTGAGATTAAGAACATAACTGTCAAGATAGAAGATGCAAAACTTGGCAAAGTTGACCACTACATCTACCTAGGACAACGAATCTCCATGAGACTCTCAAAAGAGGCGGAAATCAAGCAAAGAATCATTTTGGGATGGCAAGCCTTCGGCAGAGTAAGCTCAACTTTCAAAAACCAGATGATCCTAATAACCCTGAAAAGAAGAGTATACAACCAATGTATTCTCCTGATAGTCACTTATGGAGCTGAAACATTGAACTTAACCAAGAGATAGACCTACAAACTGAGAAGCATGCAACGTGCGCATGAGAGAATCTTGCTCAACCTTACGTGGAGAGATCACAAGACAGCACAGTATATAAGGAAGAAGACGGGGGTCCGTGACATTATAGAAACTACTAAAAAGCTCAAATGGCAATGGGCAGGCCATGTTGCAAGAATGAAAGACAACCGATGGACATCAAGTCTCACAATGAGGATCCCCAGAGATCACATAAGAAACCGAGGCCAATAGAACACAAGATGGAGAGATGAACTGGACAGATTCAGGAAATACTGGCTCAGTGACGCCCATGACAGAGAATTGTAGCAAATCCTAGGGAAGGTCTATGTCCAATGACGGACATTAAAAGACTGATGATGATGATGATGATGATGATGATGATGATGATCACTGGTCATGAGTTTTAGTATCCTGTCATCCTTCGTTCTCGCTTGAATATTTAGAAGAGCATAAAATTTGGCAATTCTAGCCCCCCAAAATATCTGATTTGGCAACTTTATTATCAGCTTATAGCCTTGTTCACCTCTGGACTACCAAAATTCCCCACTCCTGGAGAGAATTCTCACCCAGTTGGGAACCACTGACTTAACACATCGCTTGTCATACTATAGTAAGCAAGCCTGCCTGTCTGAACAAGTCAACCTGGAAATATCTGTGTGAATCCCAAGTCATAAGTTTTGGTATCTTGTTTTCCCTTGTTCTCACTCAATTAAGTGAAATTTTTTTGGTTTGATCTAGCCAAAAGAAATAGCTGATTAGGCAACTTTTTTTAGTTCTGAGCTTCATTTCCTCCAGGACTACTAAGATTTCCCCCAGGTAATTTTCCCTCATTTGGAAACTACTGCACATATTGCTTGTCCTTTTAACCTAAGCAAGTCTACCTGCTTGCAAAATAGTCACGAGTCTTGGTATCCTGTCATGTCATCACTGGTTCTTGCTCAAATATTTGGAAGAGTAAAAGAGAAAAAAAATTGTTTCAATATCAAAACTGCTAGCAGTGGCCAACACTTTCCTAGCAACATTTTCCCATGTGCCCAGATAAAATTTACATCTCCTCATAGCTACAGGAAAAAGTGAATGATGCATTTCCCATGGGCATTAGAGTGAAGTAAACGCAAACTATCCCTAAACGGAGTTTGAACTTAGTTTGTAAATTCGATGCTACTCTATGCTGCAAATCCTTAGGTCACCAACACCTCCACTCTCTTCTGGCTGACTTTTTTCATTTGTGAAATCCTTTTACTTCACCTTACTCTAACCACCACCACCACCATCATCATCATCATCATTTTCTTTCCAAAATGACAAATCCAATCCCGTGGTTTCCAAGTTATTCATTTGAAGATGAGGTCTTAGCCAATGGAATGAAGACAATTAATACCCTGTGGCTGTTATCTGTGTGTGTGTATGGATGTGTGCGCATATCAATATGAGCAAATCTTCAAACATAATAATTACTACGCTTTGCTTCCATTTAAAACATACGACACACCCCAAAACCAACCAGCAAAATAGAGAATATCAGACAAATGTAACAGATTTGGCATTAAATGATTTCTCTCAAAAACAGCTGACATTTCTAAACTAGTGACATTTTGAAATTTTCTTATCAAAATGTTCACTTTTAGCAGTTGACAAGCAGATAGAAGTGATTATATCAATTGTGCAAATTAATATGAATGAATAACAAAAAAAAAACATGTGGTCATGAAATAGGGAACGTCATGTAACCAACATCTTTTGGCAGTATGTCATGTTGAAGGCGATCATTTAAAAAATTACTAAAAGAAATGATCAATAAATAAGTTACTTCTTTCATCTTTTGTTAGCAGCGATCACTGAATCTGAATTTTCAAAAAAAACAGGCCAGAATACAGCTGGATGCAAATTAAGACTACTTTAGCATGAACATACATTGTAAATTAAACCTCCCACTAAAATCTCATTTTAGGGAAATTTAAAGAACAAGAAAACAAAAAGATGTTTATTTTCATAATAGGCAGTAAATGTTTGATTTTCAGCCCTCTAGCTCCATCAGTGTTGCTGGTATCCATGACACTTATACAGATAGCTAGTTAGACAGAACCATTTGACCAGTTTTGGTTCATGGCTGACAGTTTTTTTAATTAATATTCAAGAAAATATCAACGTTGTATAAACCAACAAGTTTTTAGAGGTAATAGCTAGGTTCGATTCAAGATAATATTCTCTCAAAATGAACAGGTAAAAGTTGAATGAAGGTCAATCAAAGAAGAGACCAAGGAATGAAACCAGAACAAATGAAGACACATATCCCCAAAGATAATCATTCATACTTAAAAAGGAAATTAGAGAAAAATGATTTTAAGAAAAAGTAAAGAATTAACAGGAATGAACTCCCCCACCCTTAACTTTTACAAAGAACCACAAAGTGAAAGTTTCTTTATTTCTCATCCGTATTGCTTCATTTTCTTTTAGTAAAAGTTTGGACTTTTAAAATGAGAAATGATGAGTCAACTTGGACAATAATCACTCAATTTAGACAAAAGATTTTGGGAGTGAAAACAGAAAATTATCTGGAGCAAAAAATAGCTGATCAGTTTTGTGTATATTGAAGGTAGTTTCATAGCACTAGTAAGTAAGTACCCTTATTCTGACCACAGCAACAGCTGTCCTTGCCAAGGCTTCACATATCACAAGTTTCTCCTCATCTTGGAGTTCTTTGAGATTTTTTGGACACATGAAAATAGACTAAGAGGTGATGAGCACCCAAAGTGGCTTCACTCAGCAATATTTGCAATTTCACCCATAAGAGAGGAGTCCGATTTATGCCTTTCTGAAGGTCATTGTTGCCAGCAATTTCACCCATAAGAGAGGAGTCCGATTTATGCCTTTCTGAAGGTCATTGTTGCCAGTGTCAGTGAGTTTGAACTTAATTCGCTCAGTCCATCTTTCCAATCAATGGCTGGAGCCACATACCTGAACCACAGAAGGAGGAGATGGGGGCTTCTGCAGAATCAAGCTAAAAACCTGCCCTTATGCAGAAGCCAAGCAAGAAGCATGCAAGCAGCAACAAGAAATCAACACCCTAAACATCACTCAGCATTTTTAATACAATGTATTTGGAAGAATATGTCTTTCAAGGACTGGTCTTCAAAGCCGTCAAAGAAGACATTCTGGTCCTCTTCTCAACAACCAAATATGATGATTGATCTTTTGTAGGTTTTATCACAACATTTTTATCTAAAATCTCTTTGCATTTCTTAATCACTGGCAATCTTTTGTTACATGATTCAAGAGATCAATAATATATGTATTTGGTTGCATCTATCTTTCTATCTCTCTAAGAGGTAAAGAACAGGTGTTTTATTTTTTGGGTGGATCCAGGGACTTTTTCTTGATTTTTCTTCCTCATACATCTATGCATACACTCATGTCTTTTCACACAAAATCTCCTAATGCTCTCAATGAATTTCAATGAAATTCTGTTGGACTGTGGATAATAAGCTACAGAAGAAGCAACACTTGCTACATTTTAGTTATATGT
The DNA here is from genome assembly GCA_963457665.1 of Thysanoteuthis rhombus. Taxonomy (NCBI): domain Eukaryota; kingdom Metazoa; phylum Mollusca; class Cephalopoda; order Oegopsida; family Thysanoteuthidae; genus Thysanoteuthis; species Thysanoteuthis major. The sequence continues at coordinate 29,637,507 of OY735212.1, forward strand.
CCAAACGATATAATTTTGCCAAATTTTCATGTCTGTCCACATGATATTTCAAGAGTTACAACTAAATTTCAGTGAAATTTTGTGGAAGGGTGAACAATAGGATACTGAGAAGTGTTTAATTTTTTGAGGATTAATGTACAATTATTCCCCCGGACATTGGCAGAATTATGCTCTCTGAGCACTTTCTATCACTATATTCAACTAATTTTTTCCACAAAATATCAATTGGGGGAAAACAATTATTGTACTGTTTATTTGAATAAAAATCATCTTCAAAAATCAAATCATTTACAACTAACATAACAGCAGATCAGGAAGAAATAGTAATTTTGGTCAGATAATTTACTTTTGACAATTTATTTATAAGAAACCAATAGGAAAGACTCTCTTCCTTCTGACCATTACATTTTACACCTGAAGAGAGCCATAGGAAGACTCACCCAAAATGTTGTGGCAACAACAAAGATGAGAAAAAGAAATTAAATTGTCCAAACAGAAGTTGGTATGTTAATGACTCTTCTCAAAGTTATAGACAATGGTAGAAAAGGCCTGAAATACAAAATTTTAGTGAAATTAAGCTGGATAAAAATGAAGAGTTATTAGACTTCTTTGGAATTGAAATAAAACTAGTCTAAGATCTCGTGATATATGGATTTTAATTGTAATTTCAAAGAAAGCTGCTCATTATGATCAGGACAAGATATTTTAGATAACAATAACTGTCATGTTAGTGGGATGAAATTAACTATGGACTTCAGTAGGCCAGAACCAACCAGCCACAACATTCAACAAAAAAGTTTGTCTTACAAACTACATTTGTTTGAAAAAGTTGATTCCTATGAGTGTCTGACGTAAACAAAAGTATTTCAGATTCATTCATCAATGCCGAAGTCAAATAACAGATTGTTCCTTCAAGTTACTTCCTCGTTAAATAATCAATTAGCTTCATATATCAAAACTAAAATATCAGAACTCCAAGTTGAAACTTGATGGAAATAAGGGAGAGGTATGATCCATTCACAAAGTACTCGTAGATTAGACTCTAGACTGATCTATAGCTGTCAAGTACCTATAAGCAGATCAACAACATGTGAATGAATATCAGGAAAACATGCAACGTGCACCTGAGAGAATCATAGTTGGCCTCACATGGAGAGATTATAAGAAAGCACAGTATATGAGAGGAAAGACAGGTGTCTGGGACATCATAGAAACTGTTAGAAAACTCAGATGGCAATGGGCTGGATATGTTGCAAGAATGGCAGATAACCACTGGACATCATAACTCACAACATGGATTCCCAGAGATCAGGTGCAAGGCTGTGGCCAATAGAAAGTGAGATGGCATGATGAGCTAGATAAATTTAGAAAGTACTGGCTCCACAATGTTCATGATAGAGAGGTCTAGCAAATCTTGGGGAAGGTTTATATCCAAGGATGGATGCTAACAGACTGACAATGATGATGAACTGTCTGATAACATCAAACAAAAGACATAAAAATTGGAACAATTTACATTCATTGCTACAAATTCATTGTTATATTATTCAATTCATTGTTTTAAATAACTCTACTTAAAAAATGATGATTGGAATGAATTTGGTATAATTTTTCAATTCATTTTAAATAAAGTGTTTAGGGCTGACTAATTTTGACAGCAATAACCATTTGATGACATTATCCAAAATGATAAACAGCTTTTTCTATATATATTCTGGTACAAGTGCACCAGAGAAGACTTAAAGATGGCTTTAGATCAAGAGGGATATCTTGACAGACACTAGCTGACCTCTGCTAAAATTGTGGTTTTCTTCTAGCTACTTTGCTATATTAACCTACGTGATGAAGATACTGTCATACCATTCCAGGGCTGATTTCAACAATCAATCACATTTGCCACCATGCAACAGGAATTTTCTTTTAATTTCCTGTCTAATCGCACAAAGACATTTCTCTGATTGCCCAGGTAGACCTGAATGAGATGTGGTAGTTTCTTTCATTCATTACAGAATTGTACAATTGCATGGTTCACAGTTTAAAGTAGGGTTCTTAAAGCTACTTTCTTGCCAAGTTTAACAAATTGTAAATTCACAAATTTGAACAGGAAAAAACGTATGAATAAAGAAAAAAGGAACTTCTGATTAAAATCAGTATGCTTGTACAGTTATTCATGAAGCATAGCCTACTTTGGCAAAAGGCCATAATATTGGGATACCTATGAGTATCAAACATGCACAATTTTGATTCTAAGAGCAAGCTTGCTCAATATCATGTTGTTGTTGGCTTATTTCTTGCTTGTGAGGATCTGGGGATGACTCTCCTCCTGTTTGCACTGTTTGTTTTATTTTGAGTTGGAGATCAGCTCGTGCACACTCCCCTGGTGACCTTGCTCAGTGGATTGATGAGCCAAATAGGCTAAGGTGATTGTCATGCAGTAGGCTTTCTTGTCAGAGTAACCTTCTCTCAGATGGACTGTCTGATGGGCTCATCTATCTTCCTATTTTACCCAAAGCTTGAGGCTGGAAAGTTGATTCCCAAAGGCATTAATGCAAAGTAATCGCAAACTATTTCAACCATAAGTTGAACTCCATTCACCAACTCTATTTTCTGTGCCATTAACAGTTAGGCCTCCCAACTACCCCCATGCCATTGAAGGCGCTCAATTGATACAACTGTATAAAACAGGCAATTACAAAGGTACTGCCAGCAGACTCTTCCCCTCACATTTATTCCCTCTGGTTCTTGACTTTAATACATTATCATTCAATTAGTAGATTAAAAACAAACTAAATACTAATGTCTTACTTTTGTAATCTTTCATTAATTTCTTGAAAAACTGCACCATATAGAATGCTACATAACATCTTATTTTTATGATAATCTATTTTTGAACATTTTGAGAACATCCGATGAACAAATGCCAACATAATTGCTGCTTCATTCCACGCCAAATGATGAATTAAGGCTATAAGGGAAGCAACAGCAAAAAAAGAAAATGTAAGCACTTAGAATAAATTGAGCATTGGCTTACATGTTTCCAAATAACTTTTTTGTTGTTGCTATGAGTTAACACAGTACAATCTTAATTTTTTTTTCCAGATAATTAGACAAATTGGGAAAGCAGCCAAAATACTAAAACAGCGACTGTTTCCTTGTAAAAATGTATAATACAAATCTCCTATGTGAGTTTAAATTTGGCTTAGGTTTAAAAAGAAACAGAATAGCCATGTATTTAACCTGGGATATTAGGAATAGAATTCATTAAACAAAGATGTTATATTACATAGCAACTGTCTTGCTATTTATGCATAGCTGAAAGGAGAGGACGATCCATGCCTCTCCCAAGGGTACAAGTGGGAAGTGAATGCAAGCAGTCTTCGCCAAAATTCAAACTATGTTTGCAGAGTCCATTTCCTGTACTGGTAACCATTACGCCACTCAACACCTGTAACCAGCTGACCTAAGGGTCCATAATTTCAAAATGAACTTGCCATTGCAGTCAATAATTGAACAATAGTAGTGTTTGAATATGAAGTCATGTAAAAAAAATTCCATTGAAGAATGGATATAGTCAGAATGAATTCTATTCAAGACATCACTGTTTTTTTTACGATGAAAAGCATCTAAAATAGAGTTAAAAAAACATCTTGGAGATTTAGATTTTGCAGAATTTTTAGATGGGGTCTAGAGGAGTACTCGTGCCAATTTTTAAGTTTGTAGACAAAACTGTACAGCCAGGAGCACTAGAACACACAAACACATGCACATAAAAAGAATAGAACCAAGTGACTTTCAAATTTGAAAAATTCCCCCCAAAAACGTTGATAGTGAAAACACTGGACTCCCAAATTCAAAAAATTGAAGAAAAAAAACCCCAAAAAACAAAGCAACCTAAATTGACAACACTGGTAATTTTAGATTTTACCAGTCAAAGAAAGAAATAAAGAAAGAAAGAAAGAAAAAAAAAGAGACTGTAAAGACCATCCCAATTATCATATTATGGTACTGTACAGAAATATCATATACTACTGTACAAAAGTTGGTTGAGAGCCTCAAGTCCATTGTCCCTTTCTTTCTACCTGATCCCTTCCTACAAGTGCAAATCTAAGTATGCAGAAGAAATAAATAGTTCCCTTCTGGGTAAGAAAAATAAGAGTTTTGAATCAAGAAAAAAATAATAATTCGTTGAGGCATTTGCTCTAGAAGAAGAAAGAATCAGAGCTTAGTAGAGCTTGGAATGAATCAAAGAAAAAGAAGTGAGACTAGTGTCATTTATGATTGTTGGAATATGGCACATAATTACAGAGGAGATCAGAGAATGGAAGAATCAATACAAAGCTAGGATTGACCACCAAGATGATGATAAACAAGTGCTAACCAAGATTTATCTATTTATATAAAGGCAGGTCATATTGTATCAGGAATTCAACCTCAAATCTCAGTATGGCTACTTATTCAAATCCCAATACACATACTTGAATGCCACAGCTGAACAATGGACTAGTAAAAAATAGTTGAAATATTATGAATTGATATTGCACAAGGTCTGTCTGGAAATTATTGAGCCATTTTAGATATCTCTCGAATGGTTAGTATGACTTTAATATAATTTAGCAACCAACTAGAAAGAACCTTACTGTATATGCATGAACACATCTTTTACTATGGAGTTATTCAGTCAGCAGTGAGATGTCATTGAGTGAGCTTGTGTACAATGTGAAAGTTGCATCCACCGTGACCAAGCCTTTCTATTTTTTACATATCATGCAATGTTTTTAGCAAAATATTGCATCATCCAGGTCTTTAAGCCCCTAGATTTAGCTCCCTGTATTTTCTGGCTTTTCCCAAAGAGAGGTTAGAATATTGATGAGATCAAGCAGAATGTAATGAGGCAGCTGACAGAGAAACTGAAAGAGGACTTTGCAGACTGTTAGAATAAGTACGTCAGCTTCCAAGAGGTGTACTTTGAAGGGACTAAAGCACCATTGTTCTAGGTAGGCTATTTTTACATTAATATGTTATGGTTGGATACTTTCAAGACAGACTTTGTAAGCATGAATCAATATATCATGCGTGAATAAAATGTATCAAATGTTACACTTGAAAAAATTATCAAGTACAAAACTTTCCAAATTTCTGAGATAACTTATTGTTAGGTTTGCTATATATGGATTGTAACCAAAAGCAACATTTTTCTAATGAAGGTTGGGAAGTTGACCAATTGAAAATCTTAAAAGTTCCAGAACAAAAGACATTTTTCAACAAATAAATAATAGGAGTTTTTAAGCAATCTTATTTATATTTTCTGAATTTCAATAAAATTTTCTAGCTTCATTGGATAACATTTTTAAAAAAAATTCTGACCTCTTCTGAATATAGAGAATTTTCCTCCCCTTTTTTTGCAGGATCTGAAAGTATTTGATTTCTGTATATATTAGTATATAAGATACATGAACGCTCACAGAATACAATGAGATAATTTAAACAGTACAGAACAATTTCAAACTTTGATTTTCAATAAAAATGAAGTATCAGGGACAATTTTGTTGGAGATATTTCTAGCATTTATAATCTCATAGTGAAATGTACTGACCATTGAATAAGGTACAAAATTTGAATAAATAAAAGACTGACAGATTGACTGAGACACAAAGAGAGAAAGCCTTTGATGATATGAAAGATTTACAGATTGGCTGAGAGGCAACAAGAAACAGTCTTCTACTATATGAAAGACTGACAAATTGACTGAGAGAGCAGAACTAAGGAAAGATATGTTGTTTCTCGCGTTACACAATACATAAAGCAATGATTTTATCTTCACTTCTTGAAACCCAATCACTGTTTGTAGCAATTGTAAGTTCTAATAGGATCGGGGCGTTAATCCAATCTCAAAATGGACTGCCTTACAAAAAGGCTTTAATTGCCCCACTTTTTGCTTATAGCTTGGGGAGAAGTGGATTCATGCTTTCACAAAGGCATTAATGCAAAGTGAATGCAAACAGTTCAAGCCAGAGTTTGAGCTTGATTTGCTAATTTCATTCCCCATGTCGCTAACCGTTAAGCCACTCACACCTCTGAAAGAAAGACTGTCTCCGATTATTTGAAACTGAAATGTAAGTCTTAATTCTACCACAGGTATTTGCTTATTGAAAATATTTACAAATATTGATTTGGAATTTCTTATCACATACCATTTCTAAAAAAAAAGAAACAGGAAAATATCTACAATTCCCTCAGACAAATTTAGATAGACTCTTATAGCAGTGAAGATTTCCATGTTTAAAATATCTTTAAAAATCGACAAAATCTTATATTTGCGGTAAGTTATGAGCAGAAATCTTTCTTTGATAAACTGCATTTCTTGAAGATAGCAATTGCTTCCAATATTTCATTAATAACCGAGTAAAGCTAGTTCTACAAGAACAAAAATAGTTGACTAGAGACTGACTTAATGAATCAAATACTTTTAAGGCTGTTATCAAATAGATACACAAATGGTAGCATGTAATAAAGATATGGAAGAAAAATGCTGTTAGGATGAGATCATCCCTCAAGAATAAAATAGACCAGGTAGTGATATAAGAGGAAAGAGAAAGGTGACTATAATAATTTGATAGAGTAAAAGGAGAAGAAAAGTTTATAACATATAACACATGCACATGTATGTATAAGAGAATGTATAGTTCAGATTGACAACTAAATTTCTTCCTTCCATATGATTTTTTGTCACTCTGATTAGGAACCATCTTCATGAAAAACACACCAAAAACTCAAAAGATTCCCGGATGATCTTTATGGGGTCTGTCATTTTTGATATATTGAGAACTGGTTTTGCTAAATATTACCTGGTAAGCAATCAGTGTGAACCTTTCTGCACATACTTCCATTGGGTTACCCAGTCAGTAGGTGTGTCAATCCCTATATAGTCTAGATTTAGCTCCAGGCTTTTTGCCATTTAAAGGGAGATTTCAGACCACAGATGAGATTAAGATGAATGTGAGAAGGCAGCTAATGACGATCCTGAAAGAGGACTTTGCAGACAAATAGCAATTGCTTCCAATATTTCATTAATAACCGAGTAAAGCTAGTTCTACAAGAACAAAAATAGTTGACTAGAGACTGACTTAATGAATCAAATACTTTTAAGGCTGTTATCAAATAGATACACAAATGGTAGCATGTAATAAAGATATGGAAGAAAAATGCTGTTAGGATGAGATCATCCCTCAAGAATAAAATAGACCAGGTAGTGATATAAGAGGAAAGAGAAAGGTGACTATAATAATTTGATAGAGTAAAAGGAGAAGAAAAGTTTATAACATATAACACATGCACATGTATGTATAAGAGAATGTATAGTTCAGATTGACAACTAAATTTCTTCCTTCCATATGATTTTTTGTCACTCTGATTAGGAACCATCTTCATGAAAAACACACCAAAAACTCAAAAGATTCCCGGATGATCTTTATGGGGTCTGTCATTTTTGATATATTGAGAACTGGTTTTGCTAAATATTACCTGGTAAGCAATCAGTGTGAACCTTTCTGCACATACTTCCATTGGGTTACCCAGTCAGTAGGTGTGTCAATCCCTATATAGTCTAGATTTAGCTCCAGGCTTTTTGCCATTTAAAGGGAGATTTCAGACCACAGATGAGATTAAGATGAATGTGAGAAGGCAGCTAATGACGATCCTGAAAGAGGACTTTGCAGACAAAAAAGTAGAAGTGTGTGTAGTCCTGAGATGAGTACTTTGAAGCTTCCATTGCTTGAGATAGGCTATTTTTTGTTAATTTTAAATGACTGGATACTTGACAGACAGACTGCACACCTGAGGAAGCTGAAAGAATGAGTTGGCCAACACTAAGTAAGTAAAAACAGTAAAGATGAAGATACTGCTCAATATAACTCATGAGTTAAAAAATTCTCCATTGTCATTTTGAAATAAAAAGCCTCAAAATTTTATTACTGTATATGTCAACCATAAGTTTGCAAGTGTATTTGAAGGACTTCTGCTCTCTGCAACTCATCTAACCCTACAAACTGTCATTATTCAGTTTCAGCAGATAGCTCCAAGACATGGTACCAATGAATTGAATGCAGTGTAATAATTTCATTTCATCATCATCATCATCATCAGTCTTTTAACGTCCATCGTTGGACATAGACCTTCCCCAGGATCCGCCACATTTCTCTATCATGGGCTTGATTTGCTAAAATACCATCTTCTATAGAATTTATTGACTTCAGGAAGGTCTTTGACTCAATGGAAATCCCTTAAGTCATTGATGCTATCATACAACAAGGTATATATGTTTTGTATAACTACCGGCAAAGCAGTTGCTTTATCAGGCAGAAAGACGTTGAGCCCTTCCAGATCCAAAAAGAGGTAAGGCAAGGTGATGCCAGAACTCTTCACACTCTGCCTAGACTGGGAAAATGGAGGAATCAGAAAAGACAGCGAATAAGTGAGTAACCTGAGATTTGGTGATGACATCATCCTTTTTGCTGAGAACCTCCATGATCTCCAAACAATACAAAGACAAACTGAATTAATATGAACAAAGCAAAGAAGAATGTAGACCACAATATTTGCCTAGTGAATCTCAATGAAATCCTTTATAGAAGAAGAAATTAATCACTCTAGATTGGCAAGCTTTTGGTAGAGCAAGCTCAACCTTCAAAAACAAGGAAATCTTTTCATTCCTAAAACCTAAAAAGGAAGGTGCACAACTAATGCATCCTACTGATAGTTACCTATGCAGCTGGCTCTAAAAAGGAGAACCATGCAACACATACATGAGAGAATCATGCTCAACATTAGATGTTGAGATCTCAAGACACCACAGTATATTAGTGTAAAAAAGGGAGTCAAAGACATCATGGAACCATTAGAAACCTCAAATGGTAATGGACTAGTCATATAAGACAGTAGATATTATGACTCACGCCACGGATAACCATACATGATATGCAAAACTCTGGTTCACAAGTTCAGAAAGTACTGGCTCTGCAGCGTCAATGATAGAGCTGTCTAATGAATCTTGGGGAAGGTGTATGCCCAACAACGGAAGCTAAAAAGCTGATGATGATGATGATAAATGGCTTCAGATGAAGGATACATAAAAAAGAGGTTTCAATTTTTCCCTCTCTGAATTAAACAGTTCAAGACTAAGAAGGAATTGGAAACTTTTGGCTGAATGTGAAGATCGGTCATTATGAATTGTCCCCATATTACAAGTTTACATGAAAGGATCCATGATCTATCCAAAAGAGTGTAATTGTTATCAACAAACTTTCCCTCAAATAGTTGTTTGCAACACAACAATAATCACTACAGTGTGGATATTGGTCACATTTATGTAACGTTGGTATTTAATAAATAAATATTAATTTAGAAAAGGATTATCATAGTTATTTCATCCAAGACTAGATTTAGATACGCCTAAATAAACTTTTGGACAGTAAGCTGAAATCATTGAACTACCCATATAAAAAAATATCATCAAACAATTACTCTAAAATTTGCATGGATACAAAACATTTTTACAAAAATGAACAATCATTTATACTTTTACAACTAGTAAATGTAATCTTTGATGATTACATGTGTAGTATATGTGCAAACCATGTAAACCTTAACACCTTGATTGTTGGCAGGATCTCCATAAAAAATGCAATAAAAATATTCATAGGACCTTAAAATCCAGTCAATTATTACACTGCTGACCTAACAGCAAAGAAATAAGATTTTTCTCAAATGGGCCTGAGGGTTAGGTTCTTTTTGTGATTATTCATTGCTCTATCAGGATAAACATTTCAAATTTTAACTCACCCACATTGGACATCAAACAAAATAAGCTGGTTAAGACTCACCTGAAATGAAAAGAAAAGAATTATTATTAAGAGCTGTATTTAGAAATAAGGAGAAAATTGATAAAAAGACAAAATCACCCAATATCTTGTCAAAGGCCTCTAAAACATCTCTTGAAATTATCTGACTCCCTTAATAAAAAAAAAAAATGTGGTCTCTTACTCTTTCCATTGCTTTGAGTTCTAAATAAACTCTTACTTCAGAAACGCAATGGATTATTATACATCCATAGCCGTCAAAGATGATGATGGGTTCTGTGCTTGTTTGTGTGTTCAAACACTCCTGGCCATACTGTACAGTCTACAGACTTGAAAATTGGTATCAATACCACACTAGATCTAAATGTTTTTATTTATTTATATCTAGTCATAGGGATAGTAACTCTACCGAATAAAACCAACCTACTTGCTACTGAAATCACAGCAGAATGGATGTGGCTCTATGCTCCATATAGGCTCTACAAGAATGAACAACACTAATTAATGCCTAATAAATTTGTTTTTTAAAATAAATTGGTAATTAGATTTTTATGCCTGAGAATTCAGCAAGGTTAGTACAGCAACCCCAATAGCTTTGCTTGTCTTCCTTAATGAATACTGGGTGATTTGATAGGATTTGTAGAATTTTTTAAAAATAAAACCATCCAATGAAAATGATGCATGAAAAATAAAGAAAGTAGATGTACAGTTAAAGTGGTGTTTGTAAGTAGCCAAGTGAAATTCTACAGGCAAGACATGAAATTTAATATAATTTAAAACAATCAACTGCATATCCCAAGAGTCATTCACCAAGTTAGCAAAACATTTTCGTGATAGATTCTCCCTCTGTGGTATTTGATACAATTGTCTTGCTGATTTAATTGAAGTTAGAACTGTTGGAATGATTATTTTTAACAATATATAGGCACATAAGGAACTTGGTATTTCAAGCTCAAAGAGATTTATAGACGTTTAAAGGTCTACATTGCTTACTTTGTTCAATCTGTCTAGTATCATATAAGGTCATGAAGGTTATCAAAAGAAACACAATGTTGTATGCAAATCAGCGGTTGCTTTGGTAGTAAAACAAATGTCATGTACCATAAATATGTTGAAGGTAAAGATACAACAATCAAAATCTACGACACAGAACTGGAGAAAGTAGACCATTACATCTACCAATGAATCTCCATGAAGTGCTCCAAAATAGAAGAAATCAAGTGAACAATAACCCTAGGTTGGCAAGCTTTCAGCAGGGCAAGCCCAACCTTCAAGAATATGAAACTTCTGCAAGTGCAAAAAAGATAGGTATTCAATCAATGCATCCTCCCGAAAAATCACCTATGGAGCTGAAACATAACCAAGAGACCAACCATCAAATTGAGAACCATGCAACATGCACATGAGAGAATCATGCTCAATATCACCTGGAGAGATTAAAAGACAGCACAATATATAAGAGGGAAAATAACAGTCAAAGATATCATAGAATACATAAGAAGACTCAAATGACAATGGGGTAGTCATGTTGTAAGAATGGCTGACAACCACTGGATATCAAGACTCACAACATGGATCCTCAGAGATCACATGTGAAAATGGGGCAGGCAAAGTATAAAATGGTGCAATGAATTAGATATGTTCAAAAAGTACTGGTTATGTGACACAAATGATTAAAGAGGTCTAGCGAATTTCGGGGAAGGTATATGTCCAACAACAGATGCTAAATGATGATGATGAAAGGTCTTCAGGTTCAACAAAATATTTCAATTTCTGATAACAAAAAACAGAAATTTAATTAAATGTACCTTGACATGAGCTTGGAATATAGTGATAATTCGAAAATAAAAAAATCCAATCCAGATACAATTCTGAGAACGATAGGGCTGGATTTTTTATAATAGTCTGAATTTTCATGCACCTCTGTTTTTGGAGTATGACAATCAAAGAAAATGGATGTCATTTTGGAATGGTTCTTAACAGATGTAATCAAAATGTGATTATCTGTTTATTTATATATTTTTTCTGAGTCTGGAAACACATTTTGACAATCAACAGACATCATTTTTTGAGCTCTGAGAAAAGATTTGAAAGATAGATGAAAATGAAAAACATGAAGTGTAAAATCGAATATGAAATAAGCTCAGAGTCTGGCATTGTGAGCATTATCAGTTCTTATGACAGTGCAATGGAGAAATTGAAAGACATTATAAATCAATACTCCATTCTTAATAGGCAATCGAGTGCTGGAGGTTGAATAATATTGGGTGAAGTTTTGAATTAATTAATACAAACTAACTACAAGTGTACATAGTGTAGGATAGGCTTATGTAGTAATTTAAATGTTTATATTTGAAAAAAGTATGTTTCTAAATGAAAAAAACTAAAAATACAAAGAAAAAACATCTTCATAAAAACCATTAGAGATTAAGAAATCATTTAGTTATTATCATAAAATTTCATCTACATAACAAGGAAGACCTATTTATCAATACCAGTTAAGGTAAAAATACTTAAAAGTAATTATCTTGTTAAAAAATAGAGATGAAATTGATGACCCGAATTATTAAACATCCTAGGGAAAAACGTTTTTTTAGGTAGGTTGCACTTCATGAAATTATTTCTACTATACGCCATTCTATAGCCCTGAGCCATAATGTTTTGATCTTTATCCCTTAAAAAGTGAAAATTCAAACATTTTTCTGCAGCAACAAAAAAATGCTTAAATTACCTCGACAGACCCTACATAATGAACAAATACACACATAGGCCGCTTTGTTCAGTTAGCCAGCATTCAACAGAATGCAGATCATCATCCTAGACTCCAAAGGATAGCTACATCAACTAATTTGTTCAATAATCATCATGTTTTGGGGTGAATGTGGTTTTCATAGACTTTTGTATATAGTACAATGAGCTCTCCCAGATGGCCAGATTTGGTATGATTGAATAATTTTACAAGAACAATGTGTAAAAATCCCAATATAAAAGAAGAATGGAGAGTATTGATGAGCCTGATCTTTGAAATGTTCTATAAACTTATTGTCTCATAATTATTGTGAAGCAGTTTGGAATTTTCCAAAAAAATCATAAAAATTATTGCAATTAAAGAGAGAAGAATGATTGGTGGTTTTTGCGTAAGTGTCATGACAAGTGGACAAAGTGGTAAAGCTACAAACTTCAAGACAGGAAGTTAAATGTAGTTCTCTTCTTCTGACCATCAGCTCTTGGACAAGACTCTGCTAGTGCTGACGTAGGCACAAGTGCACTTGGCATTCAAATAGAGAGGGGAAAAATCATAAAAAGAAGAAAAAGATCCATAAATGATAAAGGAGAAAGATTTGGTCAAGAGACACGATCTTTAAGTAGGAAAAAAATAGATTCAAGAATAAGGTTATTCTATTTATGAAAAATATTCAGTCAAGGCATTTTGTCAGTTGACACAAATTGAGGAAGACTTGATTCACTTTGCCAAAATAATCCAGAAAGACTCAAAATTCTTATATTGTGAATACTATCATTATTTTAATACTAGCTTTACTTTATGGAGATTTGAGTGGCTTGATGGAAAACAGGCACATAGAGTAGAAATGGCAGCAGAGTTCAAACTCCAGCTGGGACAGTTTGTTGTCATTTTCCACTAAAGGCCTTGTGAATGGGTATGAATCCACTTCTTCCAGCTATGGGTAAATAGCAGAGCAGTTGAAACCCTTTAACCAATTGGTACAGCCCATTTGGGCTGTCAGGGTCTACCTGGCCCTATAAAACGCCTCATGTGTTGTGTGATACATAAGTAACTACTAGCATGCTCTTATTACTACGTCCAATTTACTAGTATGATAGAGTGCCATGTGGAATAACAGTATTTCTTTTCGACAAATCAAATAAGGGAAAACTAAAGCCAGTAAAGTTTTATACTTTCCTCCTCCACCTTAATTCTAACATAGTCATAGAAGACCATAGAATGGATTGGCTGAAACTTAGTGGCAATAATATGAATAATACAAAGAATGAACTCATCTGTGTAAATAATTCTTTGAAGAAATCAAAGCTGATCTCATTTACAACATTCTGCAAGAAAAATTTACATTGCTTGATAATGGTTTATAACAAGATTTCTCAAAGGTGGGGTCAAGATACTCCTGAGGATAACGTAAAGATTATTTTTTGTAGCAATAGTTGAAAATCTATGTAATTACTGTATTTACTTGTGTACAAGGCAAATATTTTTCAAAGAATCAGTTAAAATTGGCATAATACTCAGGTCTAAGAATAATAATAGGATGTATAAGTTGATTACTGATTTTTAGTTACAAAAAGTGGCGCTGTATTATGTTCAAAATCACAGTGTAACTGTTAACACGGGTTTTTAACCACTTCCTTAATTGGTTTTAGTAGGGGGTGCAATAGGCAATATGAGTTAATGCTAAATTAGTTCCTTAGTTTGTGTTTGGCAGCATTCACGTTTGTCTTTTGAAAATTCAGATTTTTTTAGCGATCACTGCCCAACTAACATCCCTTTTTCCAATTTTTATTTGGAACCCCCAAAACGGAATGCTAACAAAAGATGTTGGTCATATAACGGTTTCTATTGAGTGATTGACCAGGCCAATTCACTAATTTTCATTCAAAAGTAAATTTCATTTTGTTATGTTTTAATAATCTACTTGAAAATCAATTTTTTTCCATAAAAAATTCTGTAAAACTCACTATAAATAGTGAATATGTAGCAATTTTTTACAATTTCTTCGATCTTTATTCGTTTCTATGTTTAGTTACTGTGAGATTTCAACTAAAGATTTGTGTATAGTGTCTTATCAAGATAGGTTACAGAAAATGTGTCTCATCAAGAGGGATTACAGAAAAAATTGCTCCATCAAGAAGGCTTAGAAAAAAATATGTCTTATCAAAAGTACTTAGAAAAAAAATGTGTCTCATCAAAAGGGCTTAGAAAAATGTGTCTCATCAAAAGGGCTTAGAAAAATGTGTTTTATCAAGAAAGCTTAGAAAAAAATGTGTCTCATCAAGAAGGCTTACAAAAAAAGGTGTCTCATCAAGAAGGCTTACAAAAAAATGTCTCATCAAGAACGCTTAGAAAAAAATGTGTCTCATCAAGAAGGCTTACAAAAAAAAGGTGTGTCATCAAGAAGGCTTAGAAAAAAATGTCTCATCAAGAACGCTTAGAAAAAAATGTCTCATCAAGAACGCTTAGAAAAAAATGTGTCTCATCAAAAGGGCTTAAAAAAATGTGTGTCATTAAGAAAGCTTAGAAAAAAATGTGTGTCATTAAGAAAGCTTAGAAAAAAATGTGTGTCATCAAGAACGCTTACAAAAAAATGTATCTCATCAAAAGGGCTTATAAAAAAATGTATCTCATTAGGAGGGGTTGTGAATCAAAAAGTTAGAGAAACCCTAGATAAAGAATGAGAAAAAAAAATCAAATTGTCTCATTGTAGCCACAGATACACAAACAAATCTGGAAGCCTCAGAAGTTTTCAGGTTCAAATACTGATTTTAAGAGCTTTCAATTAGATATCAAACATTCACACCTACACACAAAGAGCAAGCATCACCCCAAGCATTTAGTCAAGCTTTTATAAAGAAATGAATAGCATGATATCTAGATAGGGATATCAGTGAGTTATTTCAGGTCCAATACAGGATAGGCAAAGAATCATTTACCATTAACACGTCTGCACTAAACATGTCATAAGGAATCATCAAATGAGTACTGGCATGAAATTGATTAAAAACAATTACTCTCTGTTGGTATATATTTGCCATCACATTTTTTCTGCAATCATTTTCATGAGGAGTCGAAACTCCAGCTGTTATAGCTTGCATTCACTTTAAACTAATGCCTTTTGGAAAGGCATGAATCCATGTATTCTTCACACTAGCTATGGATGAAAAAATAGGGCAAACTGGGCTCTTCATTCTTGTTTGGTTAACAGTCTGGGACACGGACAAGTCTGAATTCAAACTAAGAAAGTCCTACTCTTCATCCAAGGACATGATAGCCTAGCAACAGACAGAGTAGGGAAGAGGTTCCTGAAATGTGTGGGTAATGGAGCTTTGGTGAAACTTCCACAGGCCAAGAAAGCCAGAAATAGATTATAATGCTTTGCTGATTTGGCATTTAGCACACTGATATTTTATTGAAAAAAAATTTTGTCAAAAGGATATTTATATTTTGAGTGTTTTTTCTTATGAATCTGCATGTTTATTGTCTCAAATATAGATACACTTGTCCCTGAATATTTGTGGTTTCAATAATTTGCAGTTCATTTTGGAGAATTTAATGGAAATTTTGGGGTGATACTGTAGTATACCGCAAAAACAACACCATAGAAAATACGCAGTGAAATATATACAAAATGTGAAAAGTTTAGGAAATTAGAAATGCATTGTAATAATATTTATTTATGCAGATAATACAAACTAGTTTATATGTGGATCAAACTCTCACTAATTGGTAAGTCAAATGGATTTTAGAAATAAATTTAATTAATCATTTTTAAGTGAATGAAGTATTAGAAATCATTATTACCAATGTTTTTCACTTTTATGCTACTATCTTCATCGAAATATTTTTGTTTCTTTTTTAAAAAGCAACAAAAGTATTGAGATTATTGCGAATAGAACCAAAAAAATGAAAAAAATTGTTGATAATAACTGAACTGTAGTTTTATGAAATTTGTGGTTTCCATTAATTTACTGTATATCTTTTTTTTAATCTTTTTACAAACATCTACTTTTTGAGGATCTTTCATAATGTATTGCAATAATTCTGTGAAAGTTTAATTTTGGTTATAACTACACGACAATAGCATAAAGTTAGTCATGAGAAAGGAAGAAAAATACTTTTGCAGACTCGCAGAAGATTTGTGAGCAAATTAAGGCTGTTTTTATGTTTTTGACTAAAAAAAAATATTGATTCTGCCGTAATGGATGGATCAGTCAACAGAAAAAATGTAGTCAAGTTTTAAAATTTGAAATATGATTTACTGTATCCATTTATTGATTTGCACATTTACAGAGACTGAGAGAATTAGGTCTGTGTGCGGGTGGGTGAAGATGCGTTGGTAAAAATCATTTGCGGATTTTTGTATTTGTGGCCTCCTGGTGCCCCTAACACTCACTAATATCAAAGGATTACTGCATTTCACATTGCAAAAAATAAATGAACTCAAGTTAATTTAAACTGAATTTTATGTTATTTCTAAAATTTTTACTTTGTTTTTTTTTTTGCTGGCATTGGCATTGTTGTCTTTTATCCATTAACCATTCAAAGATTAGAAAAA
>OY735212.1:29659664-29662164 GCA_963457665.1 Thysanoteuthis rhombus
CAAGTAGCAAGGAATTAACCCCGACCTGACTTATACGAGTTTTCATTAACCAGCTCCATTCATGGCTTGGAATCAGAGTTGTTTATCTCCTCAACTGGTGGCCAACCAAGGCTACAGAGCCCAATCTACTCAACCATTTACTCATAGTGGAGGAAAATAAGGTTAAAGCCCAGTCAGTCTTACAATTTACCAATAACTGAGGGGAGGAGTGGATTCATACCTTTCCCCAAAAGCATTGTTTCAAAGTGCACACCAATTGCCTCAGCTTGGACTTGAACTTGTTTCGTTGATTCTATTTTTTTCTGCTGTTAACTGTTAGGCTACCTATATTTCCAATGGTTCTTTACAAATGACAAAACCCCTTCCCTAAGATTTGCATTAAATTAAATCAACTTAAAGGCAAGATATTTTTTACATATCAATTGACAGGGATCAATTTTTTTTAATCACTATTCAAAGCTAATAATAAATAATTGAAAATTGTTGAACAAATGCTACAAATGCACAAAAATATCTTAAATCCTGTTTATCAGATTTGACTTTGAGAAGACATGGCAGCCAACTCATCATGCTTTTATTGTTACCTGCACCCAGTAGTATGGGACAAATGTATGTTAATGTATTTAGTCGAAAAAGTAGGTCCACTGGAAGTCCCTGGATTCTTTTTGCCTCTTGTTTTTTCTTAATCCTATTTTGTGATTCTGCCTGTTAACAGGCAAAAATCATGTCACGCAGGGTTCACTTTTAACCTAATATTACCTCAAACACTTATTCAAACCCACACACTGAATAATAGAAAATTGTATAACTTTTGAAGTAAACAACATACAGAGACAAATGAACACACTTTCCAATGAATTCTGACCTGGGGTATTCAGAAAATTGGTTATTTTTAAAATTCAAACACATCTTGACTTTAATTCAGCAAAAAGAATTTCTGCCTGTTAACAGGAGGTTATAATCTTCAGTAGGGTTAATTTTAACCCTATATAAACACCTAGTATGAACCCGAAATCAGACATCAAAAAAATTTTAAAATTGCATAACTTTTGCATACAGGTCATACAGAGACAAACTCATTGTGGCTTTATTTCATGACACAAACAGCATAAAAATGAAAAAATAAAAAAAACATTGAGAATCTGATTATATTTTTTCATGTATACACCAGATATCAACTGTCAGTCCTACATCTTCTGTTGGCACACTAAGTTAGCTTGGTGTACCCGGGGGAGGAGGAGGCAGGAGTTAGAGGTCTACTTGAAATGAAGTAGTTTATCTAAGGGCGCTTTGTCTCCAAGAAGAGGGGTTTTTTGAGCACCTTGATAAGCTTTACCAAACAATGATGGATCACTGCAGGAAGAAGGTCAAGCTAATAACTGCACAAGGGAAGATGAATATTGACTCAGCTAATTCACTAATTCCTAAAACACACTTTATATATTCAGCTGGTAAAAACTAGAAAGTTGACATTCTATTAGCGCATCACTCATTTCCTCATATTCCATTACAGCTCTTCATGTACTAGGAGCAGAGTACATATGAAAACATTTTTTATCTTTTTGCTGTTTTTGTCTTGAATAGTGTCTAGAGGTGTTTGAAACTTAATAATAACCAGTTTTCTGAATTCCTCAAGTCAAAATTGTATGTAAAAATAAGTTCATCTTTGTATGTTGTTTACTTCAAAAGTTGTGCAATTTACTATCTTTTGCTGTCCAGGTTTGAGCTAACACTTGAGCTAATAAAGGGTAAAAAATGTATTCCGTGGGACATTGTTCCTGCTTGGGAAAATGCAGAATCATAAAATACACACTTCTAGAATAAAGAAAAAACAGGGGGTGAATAAAATCCTGGGGATTCCTGTGAACCTTCCTTTTCGACTGAACTAGTTTGCAAGTTTATCAAAGGTCATTACAGGACATTCATATTCACGATGAATTCTCATTACTGATTTTGCTTGTTTCTCAGTAACGCAGGATTCAGGTTGTCACTTTTCTCTTCCAATTATTTAAGCCATATTATTTTTTTACAGTTTAATAGTAAATGATACAGCATAATACTATCGTAATCTAATTTTCTAAGTAAGTATGAATACATGATGAGGATAACATTCAACCAAACTGAATGAAAAAAATGATAAATATAATGGCAATATAGCAGTAGCTACTATTGCTATTTGTGTTGTTATGCATAAGAATACTTTGTCATTGAGCAAATTGTTCTTATGTATCAAACACTAGTGTTACTCTAAAAGGCACTTCAAGACAATTCAAATAAAAAAAAATGTCTTATTCTGGTTTCATTCTGGGATAAATATACTAGTCAAGTAATTTTAGAGAAGAATTAGTCAGAAGCTGGAGCTGATATAAAATATCTCAAGGGTTCTGATTCCAAATTTGCTGGATGATATATGGCATTTTTTGTTATTATTTAGCTCATTCAAAATCTGAACTGAAATTGCCTTTCTATGCTAAATTGTATGCTGGTAATTCAGCATGTG
>OY735212.1:29667164-29692164 GCA_963457665.1 Thysanoteuthis rhombus
TACCTGTTTGGCGGTGACCGTCTGTAAATTCAAATTACAAGATCTGCTTGGACATTCTTGGATATCATTCTAATATACACAAAAATAGGGTATGTGTTGTGCATGCCATAAAAAACTTCAAGACAAACAAATTATTAGAAACGGCTTTTTCAAATTAAACTGATGACTCAATACTCAGGTTACTAATGAGCTTCAATACTGCCTAACTTTAGTGATCAGGTTAGAGCTGGTGTGATTTTACAGTTATACTCTTTGAACCCCATTTTACTCTTTTGAAACCCTTGGAACATATATATAGCCAAAAATTTTATGATTGCACAATATATATATATCTCATTGATCTCTCTTTGAAGTCAACTGGTATATCTTGTTTCAGGCATTGAGCACATTAATAAGTTAGTCTTGAAATCTGAAGTGAAGACAAAAGGTAAGAGTTAAATATGGTCATATGAATTCGATATACCATAACTGTTATCATAATAAATAATCATTAATTATTTCATGTCAATCTAATTTCTGAAATATGTTTTGTTTTTTTTTTCCCCTCAAATCCGTCTGTTTAAGAAAATGTTTTATTTATCTACCACCTTTCTCTTTTATAATTTTAAAAAAATTCTTTGAATTACATGAAAAGACAGTAAAACCATTTTAAATGATGAAGCAATGAAATGAATAGTCACATCTGTATACATGAATGCATTCATCAATTTGTGTGACAAAAACAAAAAAAAACAACAGGAAACCAAAAATGTTTTTTTCCAAACTTATACAAAACTCACAATCACTCATCCATATGAATATTTATTGTACATCATGGTTCAAAAGACCTTTTCTTTTTCAAAAAGATTTCAATTTTCTCCAGTTGATGAGGTGCTAACTCAACCGAGAACGTATTTCATTTTATATATGTCATATCCAGCATCCCTAAGACAAACCAGACAAAAATTTTGACATGTGATTATGCAATATCACCACAAATGACCATCATGTCCATTGACGGTAACGTTGCTAAAAATATTTCCAAAAATTGACAAAAATTATCAAATTAAGAGAGCACACAGGCGATATAATACAACTACAAAAACACAGTGCCACCAAAAAAAATGTACAAAAATACGACAAAAGGAAATGTATTCCTTTCCACCATGAAAATAAAAAATGAATTCTTTTGTCGCTTCAACTTCAACATGAGTCCATCACCTTTTTCATGCATCTTTTTTGTTGGGTCTCACGATTTTTTTTTGTGTTTTCCTTTTTTTTATAGAAGGCTTTTTCAAGGAAAGATCCTACACACACACACCACATGATAAAAAATGTTGGCAATATCTGCAGACCTTAATATTTTTTTCATTAATCCTTCGCCAACAGAGAAAAACATAAGTGGCAATCCACCAGCCTATGGACAAATGTTGCTATTCGAGAAATTAATTCATTACACAAAGCAAAGAGAGTTCTAAAATAGATAACTGAAAATAAATGTTCATTTTCTCCCTAATTTCTGACTGCAAAGAGCCTGTCCGACGCGCACATGCAAATGCAAAAAAATGACACAATTAACAAAATACTCATAACACAAGACAAACATGAATTTGAACTGAAAAAAAAAGAAGGGTAACATGAAAGTCTCTTCAAGGGTAATAAAAATTCCATTCAGCAAAAAACACCAAATTTTGTACTGCTATATGATTTATAGACTAGGAATGACCAGTTCCACAGGAGTAGGATGTTTTCACTGTAATAGTAGACAGACTTATCTAGACCATGCTCTGACTTCACAGAAAATCTATGATTCCACAGGTAAATCCAATTGTTATTGCCATTCTAGAACAGATGGTTAGTCTGTACTTCGATTTTACAAAAAATCATCAACCAGTTTCGCCAACAAAGCAAACTGCACATGCAACGCCTTCTTTTGTAAGTCTTTGTCAAAGCATCCACGTTCATACATCTGTTTTTACATCACTTCATTGTATCAGCTTGCTTTAGCTGAGATGTAACAGGAAAAAATATCCAGGTTTGCAAAACATATCTATAAGATACCTGGCAGAAGCCAAATCGGGGCCTCACAGGACAAAATCTGTCCACAAATAAAAATTCACTAGAGTCAACAGAGGTGCATGATTATCAATCATTTTGAACCACCATTCACGGTCTTAGCATTTTTAGCTAAAATCTCAAGCCAAACTCTCAAAAGTATGATGCACAAGTGCAAAATAAAAATCGAACAAACAAAACAAAAAAATAAGTCAGAATATAAAAGCTGTTTTGAACAAAAGAAAAAGAATGGAGAGAAAATGTTCTTTTGCTATTTAGGTTTTTTTTTCATTTCTCAACCAATCCTTTCAGTATTGAAAAGTCATCTTCACTTCTGCTACATCTGAAAAATCTCTAAAAGTTCATTACTCTACTGTAAATTCTAAATGTAAACATATGTGAGTATGCGTGTGTGCATACAAAAAAAAATACTTTTCTGATAGTAAATCAATCTTTGGACTGAGGGGTCATTTGCAGTTTTTTTTTCATCTTTTATTCTTCCCTGGTTTGACTGCAGTTTCAAGCAATAATGTGCACATGAATTTTGTTAATTGTGCATCCATCTTGGGTGTTTTGACGTCTAGTAATGTTCACATTACAGGACCATGTTGACTCTGCAGCAAAGTTTGTGCATATCCATGTGCAGATATCCTGGTCACGACATCATTTCGACCACGTAGCGTAATGGTGTAGCGACTTATTTCGACCATGAAGGATAATGTCTTTCTCTAAACGCTTGTTCATTGCAGCTGCAGTATGGGAGAAGGCGAAAAACGCGAGACCTATATTGGGATTCAAAATCAAACATTTATATATCTTCTTCGACTGATTAAAAACACATAGTCTTCGACTGAAGACTAAACAAAATCCTCACTCAGAGAGAGCAAGCTAGCTAGTCGAGAGAAAGTGAGAGTTCAATTTCTTTTATTGCCAGCGGCCAGTGCCAATGGTGACCCTTATGTCACTGCTTGCCTACTAGGTATGCCATGTCTCTTTTCTTACCTAATACTGAAACTAAATGATCATCTTTTCTATTTTTCCCTTCTTTCTTTCACTTCTCATGCAAGTAAACTTACAATCTACCTTTATTACCTCCGCCATTGCTGTTAGAATCCTTATACACCATTCCTTTTTTATCAACCCCTTTTCATTATCTTTCTCCTGAAGTCTTTTTAATTAGGTGGCTGGCTATCTATCTGCAAGGGTTCCAAGTGACCATGCTTTATCTTATGAATGAATCTACTCAAGATATTTCTGTAGTGCTCTTGGCGTCTGAAAAGGGTTACTCTGCAACTTCTAATGTTTGACCCAGTATCTAAGAATAACTTCACTGATACCCATGCCAAAAGTATCAAAAGCAAAAAAATAGTATTTAAAAATAAAAAACATTCAAGAATAAAATCAAATATTTGATTGAAGCCCTCATATTGTAATAGTTATATATGGTCACACAGATTAAATTTACTCTGTTATAATAAATAATCATTAATTATCTTCATTAATGCACATCCACTACATCTACCTAGGACAACGAATCTCCATGAGACCCTGAAAAGAAGAAGAAATCAAGTGAAGATTCACACTAAGATGGCAAGCCTTTGGCAGAGCGAGTTCAATCTTCAAAAATAATAAGATCCCATTAATTCTAAAGAGAAGGGTGTATAACCAATGCATCCTCCCAATAGTCACTTACGAGGCTGAAACATGGAACCTAACCAAGAGACAGACCCGCAAATTGAGAACCATGCAACGTGCACATGAGAGAATAATGCTAGGCCTCACATGGAGAGACCATAAGACAGCACAGTACATCCGAGAAAAGATAAGAGTTAGGGACATCATAGAATCTATTAAAAATCTCAAATGGCGGTGGGCTGGCCATGTTGTGGGAATGGCAGACAATCGATGGACATCGCGAGTCACGACATGGATCCCCCGAGACCACATGCACAACCGAGGCCGGCAAAATATTAGATGAAGAGACGAGCTAGACAGGTTCGGGAAGTACTGGCTCCGTGACGCCCATGATAGGGAAGTGTGGCAAATCCTGGGGAAGGTCTATGTCCAACGACGGACGCTAAAAGACTGATGATGATGATGATGATGATGATGATGATGATGATGATGATGAATGCACATCACACTTCCTAAGGTCAAGTTAAAAGATCAGACTTATAGTCCAATATTTTGAAAAAAATTATAACTGAGGAATTCAAGATTGACTGCTGAATGAGTACTTTCAGATGGATCAGAAACTTTGACTACATTGTCATCATCATCCGTCTTTTATTGTCCATCGTTGGACATTGACTTACAACAGGATGTGCCACATCTCTCAATCATTTGCATCACAGAGCTAATAATATTTGAAACTGTCTTAGTTTATCTCTCCAACTTGTATTCTGCTGGCTTCTACTTTGCATGTGATCTCAGGGGATTCATGTTGTGAGTTGTGATGTCCACCAATTATCTACCATTTTTGCAACATGATTAACCCATTATCATTTGAGTTTTTAATGGATCCTACGATGTCTTTGACTCTTGTTTTTTCCTTAATATATGGAGCTGTCTTGTGATCTCTCCATGTGATGTTGAGACATGTGCACATAGTAGGTCTGTCTTTTGGTTAGGTTCTATGTTTCAGCTCCATAGGTGACTATCAGAAGGTGCATTGGCTGTATTTTCTTTTTAGGACTAATAGGATGTTCTTGTTCTTTCTTGGTCTGTAGTTGTTGAGGTCTTTTGGGTTTCCTTTTTTATGTAACAGTTTTTGGCAGAATTCTTGGGCACGTTTGACAATCTGGTCTCTGTCAGTTGTTAGATCTCCATTTTCCTTGAGTTATTTGTTTCTGTACTATATTGAGAGTGTAGTGCCCCCTATACTTTTAGTTAGGAATTAAGTACAAAAATCTTCTTCTAGCAAGATATACAAGACATCACTTCTTCTGATGGCCCCAGTTTATAGGATGTCTTTTTCTGTTCGATCCGAACAGCGATGGATCACCAGTTTTCACGCGTAGTCTTCTTTGTTGAATCCGAACAGCGATGGATTGTTGAGAGACAAAGGGATTAGATCCTTGTGGTATGACTGTAGCGCGCCGGCCCTGTAGATGTGGAAGGAAGGATGCTATACACAGTGAATGGAATGCGCACTAAGTATGAAGTTGGACGCACATTGAAATAAAGTAGAATGAAGATATACACATATTTTGGCCAGAGAAAAGATGTACGTTTAATACAAGAATAAAGATGAGGTACAAGTAAAAGTAACATTAATACGATCAGTCGTGAGAAGTAATGTTAGGAGAAGAGGTAGAAGAAGAGATGGCGAAAGGTAGGAGCTTTCTTGTCGTGATAGTGCTGGCATCGGAGTTGTAGCAGAGTTGTCTGAATGCGTGGATTTCGTATGGTTGGATAGCTCCTAGATACATGGAAACTGGATTCAGTGTGCGAGCCTTACTGTCAAGTAAGTAAGTTAACTTGGGGGCTATTCTCAGACGCTGTTAGACTCTCGACGAACAGACTATGGAAAACATAGAACATGGAGTTTTATCCATGCGTGTTTCCCGAAGTAAGGATGATGGTTAAGATCGGATCGGCCAGTGGGTCAGCGAAATGGAAATGATCTTAGAAAGAAGGAAAGAGTATGACCGGCTGCAAAGGCCGGGGCCAGAGGCATGGCTAGCTTAGAATACTGGCACCAATGAACATTGGACCAGGGAGAGGGAAAGAGAGTGAATGGCCGGCCGTAGAGGCCGGGGCTAGAAGCGTAACCAGCAAGGGGTGCTGTAGCAAATGAGCATTAGACCATGTGCATCAAGGGGCTTTATAGGGGTCGTCGGAGGAAGTGAAGTTTTGGATATCTAGCTAATAGAAGAGTTTCTTACTTGATTCCTAACTAAAAGTATAGGGGGCACTACATGAGTTTTGTTAATAGCTTTGAAGCCCATCTTTTTTAGTGAATCGTTTTGATGATTACTGGTGTGTATCTTCTTTTGACTTCTCTTCATTTCTTTTAGATAGTTTTATTTAGTTTGGTTGCTTCAATTTTTTTTTTTTTCTTAATGATGGCTGTGGTCATTGCTTATTGTTTATTCCTGTAGGCTCCTTGTGGAGCATAGAGATACAACCACTCTTCTAGGATTTCGAAAGTAGGTTATTATGCCAAACTCTCCTCCTCTATTCAGGCTTAGGACCAGCTATGAGAACTGCAAAGCTGTAGGGTTTTTTTTCTGTAGGAGTAACTTTCTCTTAGATAGACTGCCTTATAGGGCTATTGAACTCCAACTACTCTGCTATTTACACTAACTGGTAAAAGAAGCAGATTAATGGCTTTCCCATTTGTATTAGTGCAAAGTGAATGCAAACAGATTAGTCCAAAACTTGGACTTGGCCAACTGATTTGGTTTTCCATGGTGGCAATCGTTACACCACTTTGCACATCCCAGTGTGATCAATGGATGATTAGATTGTCAACTGATAATAATACTTAGGCTATGTTTTGTTCATCGGAAGTTCAAAGGTTTATCCAGTCAGAGCATGTGATTATATTAAAAACAGATTGTATGTAAAGCCCTCTGAACAGTCAGGTTGACAATGATCCCTAATCAAATAGTTGTTGAAATAGATTAATAAAAAATATTCTTGCTTATATTTGTGCAGTGCTTCAAGCAAAGGAAACTGGAGGTCAAGTGGAAAGAATGGACACCGAGAATCAGATTTTTTCTCTTAATTCGGACATGAAAAAACTGACTGATGAAAGAAGAGAATAGTTCCCATTTGGGGGTAATGCATATAGAAATACTCGGGGGACATATTACCTCTTTGTTAATTTGTCATGAGTAACTGACAGGAGGTGGCAGGCAGATGATTTGTAATTATATATAAATATTTGGGAAAAAACGAAAACAAGTAGAATGTTAAATTTTCTTTGGATTTAAATTTGGGAATGTATTTGAGTGAAAAACTTTTTATTATTCTTGAATCAACATCTTATTTTGTATAACTGATACAATTCATCTTTGGTCAACATTTACTGTTCAGTACAAATTGCCCTTATTAGTGAGGATATGATCATTTAGTTATGCTTCTAAATGATCCCCATTAGCAACAGATAAATCTCAATTTGATGCAAATATTGAAGGAACAAACCTTCAAATTAAAGTCAAACAATGAAATACAATGGAATAAAATAATTTCAATACAATCTAATGATGTGTCTTTAGAAGTAATGTACACATTTTCAATAGATAAACACATATGCAGTGTGATAATAGATCTCCCAATATGTACTGATAGCCTTTTTGGTTGCATGAGTTGCCAGAAAGGAGATAGAGTTTACCACCGGTCTGCCTTAGGGGCTCCATTCCTGGTTTGTTTTTCCTGACAGAATAACTTTCTCTTAGTTTTCCTACCTTGCAGGGGTAAAGGGCTCCATCTACCCTGCTATTTACCCATAATGGGGTGGAGTGGATTCATACCTTTCACAAGGGCATCAGTGCAAAATGAATGTAAGCAGCTTCGACCAAAACTCAAACTTAGTTTGTTGATTCTATTTCTCATGCTCATAACTGTTATGTCACTCTGTATCTAAAACCTTCAATATAAATTTATTCCTAATAGCATACATGTGTTCCTAGTTTTTGTTTTTTGATATGTTAATAATTGAATGTCTGAAATAAAGTAACATTTGCTAAAAGGCCACTTTTATGGAGCATTCACTTGAAATCAAGTATATGGATGATTACCAGAATTTTTGTTCCATCTTCAGATATATTTCTTTGCTTTTATTTGTTACCTTTCAAGGTTTTTTTTATCAAAATGGAATGAGACCTTTGGTCAAAACGCTTCATTCATAAATCTATATATCTTGTCAAAGAAATAGCAGCCATTTTCATTCGACATGGGAGAATGCTACAATTCTTCCATAAGAGCATGCCAAGCAAATAGAATTTTTAGGATGCTTTTCTTTGCAACTTTGATTACTTGATTTTTGTTTTCTATCATTTTTGATTGATGCGAAGGCTTTATAAAATATTTTATTCATATGAATTCATAGCTTCATTATTCAGGCATCAAAGTATTTTCAATGGCTTTCTATGGCCTGATGGGACCTTTGAATTGTGTAATCCAGCACAAATGAGCAATTGGTTTTGATTCAATGAATACTGGAGGGGGGGGAGATCTTGTCGGAACAGCTGACCAAAGCAGTAAGCCTAAGAATTAAATGCTCTTATGTTATATTTGTCAAGCATACATATCAATAGATACACATACATTACGTGTGACTCAATAGAGCTGAATAGTAATTGATTCTCAGAAGACCTATTGCAGTTCTATTGTATCAATTTCTTTTCATATTTATGCTCAACATGAAAGGTACAAACACCAGTCAACAATACTCCTTTTTTTTACCTATTGTTAGACGATGTCAAGTTGTTCTATCAAGTTCATTCTTATGTTACAATCAAAGTATGAGGAGAGACACAAAAATCCGGAGAATGACAAGAGAACACATGAGATCTTTGAAGAAGAAAAACAAGTCTGAATGTATCTTTCAATGAAGATAATACATTTTCATATCGTTAGAATTCAGAGCAAGAAGATCAAACACAGTTTAGAGGGAAAAAATTACATATAATAATTTGTTGTTCCTTTTTTGACAAAATTAATTGTCTTCTCAGATAGTCAGAGTTCAGGCACATTTTCTGTGCAAAGTAGTTATTATAGTAAGAAGTTCTATAAAACAAAACAGACTTACATCCCTTTCCAACAGAATAATTTATCAATTCCTTCTTCATGGACTTTCCAGAAGTATACTAATGGTCTTCATAATATCTAAAGCTTCTATAGATTTTTATCCATTCAGTTCATCTGGCTTGGAAGGAAATATTTACAAACATCAAATCTTTTCTATTGTTCCTTTTTAGCTACAAAAGAATACTGTTTTTTCATTGGTTCATTTCCATCTTACTCTTTTTTCGAACTTCGTCATATCTGACCATAACAAAATTTCTGAAGACAGCAATTAGATGACTGGATTCTTATTCATTTTTCTTCTAAATAATTTCATAAATCATTACTTAAATATAAACATAAGCTAATTATTTTGTTTCATAGAAAGGAAGCAACTTGGGGTTACAATGAAAATTTAATATCCCTCAAACTATTATCTATTTAATATGTAAATTAAAGAGAAATTTTTACTTCTTTTATAAGGCATCCCTCGATATAACGTGGTTCAATATAGTGCAGCCTTCATCCCTTGATATAGTGCAGTTTGAGGTATATATTGTACAAAATCAAAAACCCATTTATCATATTGGTACAGGTGTCCTGATATAATGAGGTTTGTAATTGTGCAGTTTGCGTCTCCTCGATATAACATGGTTTCCAATATACATGAATGTATAGTATAAATCAAACACACATTTATCATATTGAAACAGACATCCCCTGAGATAGTATACACATGATGTACACATCACAATAGCATAATGGGTAAATGAATAGTCATACAAACAGATGCACGAGGAGGAAGTGTTTGAGTTGCAACCAGTAGAGAGATAGCATTTTGAACGGGTACATATAAATATGGTACTACTATATGGGAGGATACAGTATGTGCCAGCCTACAAAATACAAGCTCCACAAAGGTATTTGGAGAACTACAGCTAACTCCAACTCATCCAAGCTTTAAAAGTGTCCATGTCAAGCTCTGATAAATGGCGTCCTAGTCATAATACCAGAGCAATAAATGCAGGGTAATATTTGCATAACTTTTTTTATTAGTATCTAAATTAGCATCTTATATGCTTGAAAATATGGTATGTTGAGCAAATCTTTCAAGAAAGAGCAGTCAGCTTACCTTGAAAATCAGCATTTGAAATTCAATCTTTTACAAGGGCCTGGACACCGAGTAAGTGCTAGAGGCAAACATACAACTATTACCAAGGTAAACTAGGATAAATAATACATACACACTTTTTCTGTACATAAAGACTGAAATGATTTTAATATTTACAGATAATTAGTTTGTGGATTATTTTAAGCTCATGGGATGCCAGAGAGACTAACAGATTCTTCACACTGTCCAGGGGTGATGGCCTGGAATTTGGTAAGGTAGAAGTGTTTCCTATCCACAGGTATCTCATAGTATACATAGAACTTAGTATGG
Organism: Thysanoteuthis rhombus; assembly: GCA_963457665.1. Classification (NCBI taxonomy): domain Eukaryota; kingdom Metazoa; phylum Mollusca; class Cephalopoda; order Oegopsida; family Thysanoteuthidae; genus Thysanoteuthis; species Thysanoteuthis major. Next base: position 29,677,375 of record OY735212.1, read on the forward strand.
TAAAAGGTCAGATAGAGAGGAATTTGGATAGGAAAATTGTGTTCCACCTATCTTCCAAGTGGAGTAGCCAAGCCCGGAGAAATCTGGCTTTTAACTGTGATTGAACTGACCAGTCAACAACAGGCAATATGCAATTGTCACAGACGTTAGGTTGGCCCAATTTATAAGCATTCCATATCTGCATATATCCATTCTCCCATTAGTTGAAGAAAAGAGAGGAAGAAAAGATTCTGTTAGACCTTTCCATAGTTATTTAAAGAATAAGAATGGCACCTACACAAAGAGGGACTTATTTTAGCTCTTGTATTTTGAAAGAGTGTTAATGAATTGATGGAATTAAGAGGGTGTTGAGATAATTAAAAGAGATTAACTATTCTTTTTTAATCCATGTATCTTGATTACAAGTTCTGATAAATGGAATCTCAGTTGGTTAACAATAGGTGTAAAATTTCCTGGAATCTGATCGGTATCCACAGAAAAAATATGTATGTAGGTGCATGCATACCCTAAAATCATATGTGTTCATATATAAGCAAAATAAATATATATGAATATAAATGAAAGAGATACAGGTAAGATAATTAAACAAACACAAATATCTCATACATTTGACAAGCCGATAGCAGACATCTAACATAGCTACTGTAGTGAAACACAGCAATTGAGTTTTCTCAATACTTCTTACTTCTTTTCTTGCACTGATATTAACTAGCATTTGCACTTTACCCCAATATCGACACCTGAACTTTGCTTGAAAGCCATTATTAGGGGTATGTATTAGCAAATTAAGCTATGACTTTTACAAAAATCAATGGAACAGTAACAACCATAGTAGTATGAACAATCAAGGGATGGCTCCAACCAGGTCATTCAGTGAATTAGTATGAGAGTTATGAGAAATCCAAGTACCCGCTTATAATTTTGTCCAGATTACAAGAGATAACAGAAAATTGGTAGTGTATCTCTATGTATATATAAAAACAACTTGAGAATGTGGGTGTAAGTGCTTGCACTAACTGTAGTGGAGGGAGCACAATGACAAATGACAGAGAAAGTCTGCCTAAATCAATTAATGACTGACTACTGCATTGATTTTTATTTTTATTATTTTTATAAAAAATCCATCAAGTTTGGTTTTCACTTGATAGCAGCAACAAAAACAAAAATAGATTTCACCAAACAACATGAGTAATTTATAAATTTTATGTTTCTCTTTCTGTATTTCATTCTTGGATGATGCTGTTTGTTTAGTTCATTGGCAATAATCAATAAAAACAAATTTGTTTACCCCAGAATGCTTTCAACTTTATATACTTAGTAAGTAACGTTTTGAAGAGACCGGATTTAAAAAAATAACAAAAATAGTGATGTATAACATTTCACATTCATTTCATTAAAAGCAACTGCTTGGGATAGGAGTACATCTATTTTTTGATTACATGTCTCAAATAGATAAAGGATAGTCTTGTGTATTCAACATTTAGTAAAGGAAATTAAACACTATATAGAGTCAATCTGTGGAAAAACTTGTTTACAGAACAATTTCTTCAATGTGTTCAATTTACGTCTGTAGTATCACCAAAACCTTTTTCCGAACACCAAATGCTTGGGAAGATGGGTACATGGAAACACATCTAGGTGAATAGCAAACCCTTTAAAGTGACAATTTTTACCACAGATCAATCTCATAAGGGTACTTAGGTGACAAAAAATTTGATGGCTGTATTTGTTTTTCAATATACTTAAAATTAACCCTCCAAAAGAGCAGTTTTAGAGCATTTTACACCTTTTCTATCAGGCACAATTGCAAGACAAGACTATTTCCATAATAATAACAATAATTTAATTGCAGGTTCAATCCCTGGGTAATGTAGTGAGATTATAAATCTAATGAAAAATCAATCATGGTGGTTGACTGTTCTTATCCCATTGTCTATTTCAGGGGCAGGGGTGACAAAACTGTGACATTTTGCCATCAATTAGTACAGGTTTGCTTTGTAAAGATGGCATTATTAATCCAGAGAAAGCATTAGATGTCAGTTGGTTGATCCAAAAGTCACTTGATAATGGAAGTTTTGGCTCTAAGCTTTCAATTCAAACCATTGTTGCATTTGAAGAAGTCTGTTAAAGTGGAAAAGAAACAAATTGCTTTTGATTCACTCAAGTTGTTCAACCACCTCATCATATATAGCAAAAGACAACTCACTGTGAAAAAGAAACTGGCATACAAACTCATACCCTAGCTTGGAGAATCAATTTAGGCAGAAAACTAAAGCACTCTTCGGAGATCATATTAAAAAATCTGTTTGATTAATCAACTTGTAAGATGTCGATGTTAATACTTGTAGATGGTGGCTGAAAAACCAGGTTCAGTGGGAAGAGGGTGAGCTGTTTGTGCAGCTGGCTAAGAGTTACCTTGGATGCGTGTAAAGTTTATGAACCCCCACATACTCGTGGTCCTGCTTTACAAAAGACCGCAAACATGAGCAAAGATAGCAAAATTTGTGCAATGATATCCAAATTACCCCTTCCAAATGATTGATGGTGCTCCAAACCAAATTCCTCAAAATTATCAACAACGAAACTTGTTTTATAGACATTTTAGCAATTACCTTAATTTAATCCAAGTAAAACAGTCGCCAGAGAATGCTGACACTTGCACCATAAAAACTATCCTAGAATGTATTGTATCTGGAACACTTGATACTAAAATGACACAGAAGTACTAGTCTTATGTATGTATCACATCAGAAAAGCTGCAAATTCTGTATATCTTACAGCAGTTGGAAAGATGTATGAAATGAACAGTATTTATGAAAGCTTAACCAAACAATATCAGCTTGTCTTCTTCTCACTCACAGTTTTTCCAGTTGTGATACCGTTTCTGGAATATTTGGTTGGAGAAATGTAAGATTTTTCAAGAAGATTTATGGAGATAACACTCTATAAGTTGCCCTCAGTATGCTTACATTAATAAACTCATCTAAACAGGGCGTTAAGGATGCAGGTTTGAAATTTCAAAGAAAACTCAATGTAACGGATCTTCAATGCCTTCATTAGCATGATATCTAAAAGAGTTATATGCCCTGAGAAATAACCACCAACTAGAGGTGCCACTGAACAGAACACATTGTGAGTATACTTACAAATATCTGATTGGACAACACTTGCTCTTAGAACATTGGACTCAAGTAAATTTGACTGGTCAAACTCTGAGTTGGGATATGAACCTATAACAACTTGAATCCTGTAGCAGCTGAAAATCTACAGAAATTCATGTGCTGGAGATGTAAATGTTCTAAGAATTATTTGAATGTTTCCATGCTTGTGCTGTTTGTTTGTGCAATCTACCCCATGGTAAAGACATTGAGTGAACATTATGTTGTTTAGCTAATATACATATTAATTCACGATTTGTTTATCATTATGTCACGAGTTTATTTGTCAAATATATAATAATTTTTATAACTGTCAGAAATTGTGTTCCTTTTAAATTGGCTACAAAAATCATGAATTTTCATCATTGCATATGAGTAAATAGAATGAAGAAGGAATAAATTTTGAATTTCCTGCATGAAAAAATGGAAAAAATTATTTAAATCAAAAATAAATTTCTGAATCCATACCCAAATTTGATCTTACCTTCCTTATCACACACCTTACCCTTCCACAAAATTTCACTAATCGAGTTTGAAGTCAATAAATGCTATAGCAAGTCATAGCTTATATTCTGTTGCTTTTTATTTATTTTGAAACCCAGGGATAATTCGAACAAATTCAACCTTTTTTAAAGTAAATTAAAACTTGGATACTAATGAAGGAGAAAAAAATAAAAAGCATAAATTTACCAATTTTATTTTTTTCAGATAATATATTAAATTTATGGTGCTATTGTGGTGTTCCAACAGATTCTACAATCAGTTTAGTAGGATTTTAAAATTTAAGAACCATTTTCCCATTTGGAATGTTTATTCATGCGATTGGATGTCATTTTCTTACAGAATATCTGTTGCCGATAATCTCTAAGTGTGTTGAACATTAATTTGCAAATACTATTTCATCCTTTTTTACTGGAAGTAGCATTCTTTATGGAGCAATTGTCGAAAATCAATCACAGATTGTTTAAAAGCATGCAAAAATATTAAAACAGCAACATAACTAAATGCAACTGGTTCAACATTAGAACCAAAAATTCAAGTATTTTTCCAATTTAATAATTTTGCAGCTTGAGTTATGACTCTCTCAATTTCTGCATAAGCATACATCTGGAGTTAATTTTCAACAGAGGGTTCACACGTGTGTATATAGACATATACGTATATATATACATATATATATACATAAATATATATATATACACACATATACAGATATATACATGTATATATACATTATATGTGTATATATATATATATATATATATATATATATATATATATATATATATATATATATATATATATATATATATATATATATTGTAGAGATGGTGTAGGTGAACAAATACCTTGAGAAGGTAATTCTTTACCTCACCCAGCCAATTAACATTTGTACAAATGTCTGTTGGATCTCGTATCTCCCTGATTGAACATGTCATGTTTGCAATTGATAAGCAACAAAAAAATGGTTCCCAGTAAATCAGTGCCAAACTTGATGGGACATGTTTCTCCAAATCCAAGTAAATTCAATCTTTCTATAGTTATAGTTGTGATACTCCACAGCGATCTCCGAGTTACACATTTATGATATAGAACATGTCCCTGACTAGAGAATATTCTGATTAAAGATGAAATAGAACAACAGAGTATGAACACTAGTTATAAGCAAGAAGTTTTTAAAAAAAAATGAAGCAAAGGGTTTCTATGTGAGACAGTCTGTAGAGTTTCCTTTTTTCCCCTTCAAGACCAACCACCAAAGGTGCTTAATACCTGATTTAAAATGTCAAGATAAGCTCCTAAAAGAGATCAACAGAACATAAATATGCCAGCAGTCATAGAAACCTTGGAACATATGTCCCAGGAGTCTTAAAAGGGTTAAAATAGTATGATTATAACCATGTATGTTATTTGGAAAACCAAATTGAAAAAATAGAACGTCAAAGAATAAGTCAGAGATCAGAAACTTGATTCAAGATATAGATCTAAATTATTCAATCCTTAAGAGCTGAATTATTAATATCAATCACAGGAAAAGTGATGATTTATCAATCAGCTCTGTATTCAAAGTGACAGGCTACAAATTATTCTTTCAACATTGAAATAATATTTACTAGGGGTTCATTTTGATAATTCATAATGCATTTTTATGAAGTTATAGCTTGGTGCATTGATTCTAAAACGGGGCTATATGTCCCCCTGGGAACCCTGGCACATTTGAAGGTGGATAAAGACTAAGATAACAGTAAATAAACTTGTTTTCCTGATTGAGATGCATTCCTTTTCAACAGAAGGCTCTAGAACTCAAGAGCTTTGAAGGTGGCTGTGGCCCAAAATAAGTTGTGAATGGCTCAGGCACACAAAAAAGGAAACCCCAAAGATCTCAACATCTACAAGCCTATGAGCCTACTCAAATGCATTTAAAAATTGTTCACAGAAATCGTCACCAACCAGATTGCTAAAACACTGGATGAAAACCGACCACAGAAAAAGGCTGTATTTAGAAGAAGCTACTCGACCATAAACCATCTCCATTCAATAAATCAGCTGAAAGAGAGAGCAGTAGAATACAAAATGCCACTCATAGCCTTTATAGACTTCAAGAAGGCATTCAACTCGGTAGAAATTCCCATGGTCATAAAGGCTATCACTATACAAGGTGTAGACCCTGTATACGTTAAAGTACTGCAAGATATATACTATCACAGCAACTCCTTTATCAGGCTACATAAACACTCTGAACCCTTTTAACTCCAATAAGGAGTAAGACAAAGTGATACCAGCTTACCCAACCTTCATAGCCTGCCTCAAGATGATCTTCCATGATCTGGACTGGGAGAATAAAGGAGTTGAAATGGACGGCAAATGTCTGAGCAATCTCAGATTTGCAAACAACATCCTCCTTTTTGCAGAGAACCTACAGAACCTCCAACTAATGCTAGATGAACTAAACAAAGAAAGCAAAAGTGTCAGCCTACAACATGAACTTCAGTGAAACAAAAGTCCTGCGCAACAATCACATCGAGAATAAGAATATAACAGTCAAGATCAAAAACGCAAAACTCGGGAAGGTAGATCACAACATCTACCTAGGACAACATCTCTCTATGAAACCCGCAAAGGAGGAAGAGATCAAGAATCACCCCAGGATGGCAAGTCTTTGGCAGAGCAAGCTCAACCTTCAAGAACAAGACGATCCCAATAATCCTAAAAAGAAGAATATACAACTATTGCATCCTCCTGATAGTCACTTATGGAGCTGAAACATGGAACCTAACCAAGAGACAGACTTACAAACTGAGAAGCATGCATATACAAAAGGATAGATCACAAGACAGCACAATATATCAGGAAGAAAAGGGGGTCCAAGACATCATAGAATCTATTAGAAAACTCAAATGGCAATGGGCTGGTCACGTTGCAAAAATAACAGACAACCGATGGACATCACAACTCATAACATGGATCCCCAGAGATCACATGCAAAACTGAGGCCGACAAAATACAAGATGGAGAGCTGAACTAGAACAAATTCAGAAAATACTGGCTCTGCGACACCCATGATAGAGAAATGTGGCAGATCCTGAGGAAAGTCTATGTCCAACAACAGACGTTAAAAGACTGATGATGATTGATGTCAGCAAGGTGAGGTTCATTTTAAAAGTGACATCAATAAGTACAGACATTCTGGAAAGCAGGAATAGAGATCAGACTCATCAATAATATACGAGGACAATCAGCTCTTCTGCTCAGGTCATCAAATACCACACCAGTGTAGATATTTGAAGATAATGGCAAGAAATCTTAGACCAAAGTGAAATTTTAAAAAAGTAATCAGCAGATTTTGGAACCATACTGTATAACAAAATCAAAGGGATTTATGATTGATATTTCCTTTTCAGTTCAATGAGAAGAAAAAGTCAATTCTGATAGATAATACAATTCAGATAAAAGAATTATCATTAATGATTTGTAGTTGAAAATATCAATCATAAACCAAGTTTTGGTAAAGAACAAATCTTCATTAAAATCTTTAGTGCAAAAGTATTTTTCATTGAAATCTTTAGGTTAAGAATAAAACAACAGATGATTCCACAGAGATTAAATAGCATTGCTGAACAGCAGATAGTAGTCACAGCTGTGCAGAAGACAAAATGACTAGGTACTAATCCCTAAAAGAGGGACATTGAGTAACGAATAGTCATTTGGCACTCAACAAGTAAAGTATCAGAAATATTAATTGACATCCCTCGGGGCCGAATATGTTGATGATGGTTAAGGCAGTAAATCTACCCAACTGACAAACTATAAAATCATACTTGGGAGTTATGATGATCATTCATAAAAATTTGATGTAATAAATAAATAGGCATGTCCATACCTAAGGTCCCATTTGTACCGGAAAATAAAAAGTTACCCTCTTTTATTCTCTGACACACTGATTTGTCCTCACATTTTTAGCAGCAACGGGAATGATGTAGTCAAGTGATCAGACAGAGAATAAAGAAAAGGTAGTTGTCAGGTGTGGAACTCAGTTGTAAAACTTAAATGGCACTGAGTTGACAAATTTAGAAGAAGAGGGAGATAAATGACCAAAAAGCCTTTTACCAAACACATTTCATTCTTTTACTGCCCAGGCTTTTTAGATATTAGTAACTGGACGGAACTCCTGAATTATTGAGACCTGGAAAACTAATGTACATTTTCTTGGTGAAAGTATGTTGAGGAGTAAATATTACTGATGCCGTTTATATAATAGAGAATAAATCACATCACCTTGTACAACATACTGCTTTCCAGTACATAACTGTACCACATACATTCCATAATTTTGGGATAAGTTGGAGGTAACGTTTGCCTGAATGTTAACAGAACAGATAATGGAATCAGCAAACCCGGTTCAAACCCGGTTCAAACCTGGCTGGGACAGATTGTGTTTGGGTATGGATTGTTCAAGAAAAGGCAACATAGTCATAGCCTCATATCTTGCAAGATAGTTATTCTGATCCCAAGAGTTGTCCAGACTACTGATCTCATTCTTTTTATTGCATTTCTTGTTACCACAATATTTTGGCTGATCCATTTTTTAGCCTTCCTCACATGCACAATGTATATGGAATCACCAGCATATACTGTGAGGACCGTCATAATGGGTTGATCAGTATATTTGCCAATATTTTTTTCTTTCTTTTTTTTTTTTTTTTTTTTGAATTGATGTTCCAAAGTGTAGTGAGAAGATTGGGAGATACTTCCAGCAGGAAGAAAACAAGAGATCCTCTCTCTTCCTTTTCATACATATTTTAGACCTGAGAAAAGCTGGAGGATATGTTAACAATAAATACAAAAAGGATGTGATCACTAGTCCAAACAACTCGTAGAATAAAGGTACAAGGTTCACAATTTAGTCCACTTTCTCTCTTTCTTTTGTACAGGATTGTCTAAAATAGCTTTTAATACTTCATTTAGCTACTAATAATTATAATCAGAAGTAAATATTATATTTCCTTTAAGGATGAATCTTAATTTTGACTAGCGAAATTTTGAAGAGAAAGAATAAACATGAAATTGAAGGAACCTTTGGCCTGTGGCAGTCAGGGTATATATTTTTTTAGACTTATTTCAGGACAAAAATAGTATTTTCAATGGCAGTAAATACAATACTTTCACTACTGTAATTAGATAACAAAGGTAATTGCCTTCAGTATTATAGGAAGTACGATAAAAAATTTAATTTCCTTTTGGGATTTTCTCAGGATATTCAAAACTACTCTGTTCTGTTGCAGCTTTTCTTTCTTTCTATTTGCATAGGCCAAGAATCTAACTAGTCCGATTTTTCTCATACGCTTTGATCAATTTGTAGGAAAATTTTGAGGAGATTAATTCAGTGTTAATGAGCAAATGTCTGGATCTGTATTGATCTATTGATGAAAAGAGAACACAGTCAAAGTGTGAGGGTAGCATGGGATTAATTCATAAAAGACATTGACTTATTTGTGAGCTGGGAATGAAAGTTTAAGGAGCCAAAACAGTGAACAAAGAAAAAGTTTTTGCAGTGTTTAAGAAGGATTGTTCCATAAATCATTTGAACTGTCATCTTGATCATTGTTGTTTTGATCACTATGATTTGATTGATGTGTGTTTACCTTATCTTGCGATCTTTGAATAAAATCCTTGATCTCATCTATTTTTTTTCTTTTTCATCACCGATCAAATAAAAACACTTCATCAAAGAGATAATCAAGAGATAAAAATTGACGAGTAAATTTAGTTCATATCTAATTCTAGCTCTGTTTTATAATAACTGATGAGCCAAAACATGACCACAAGCCTGATAAGGTGATAATTTTCCATGTGCTGGCAAAACAGCTCTTACCCACTCAGGCATTCACTCTAGAAGATCCCAAAAGGATCCCCCCTCAGATCTAGTACCAGAATGTTAATAGCAGGTTCTCTAATTGATGCAAGTTGGGGAAGGTTCTGTCTACAGACACTAATAAAAACCTTGCAAAATGGCATTTTGAAAGATAGTGAGCCATAATCTTTCGCAAACCTTTTCTGAGATTTTACAGTGGGACAGTTGACAAAAGTAAGGAAAATTGAAGAAATCAATTTTGAAGCTTAGATTAAAAAAAGAAAGACAAATTCTTTTAACAGCAGTCGCTATTTGGGCCGCTACCTAACAGTATATATACCAAAGTGGTTGTTATTTTGTCCAGGGAATAAGTGGCCAGATAATGAGCAGGCAGTATTTCATTAGGTGAAAATTGAAAAAGTTGCTGCTTTTAACCACTTAAATTTTCATTGAATTTTGCTGGATTGGAAAAGAATTTATTATGGACATGAAAGTAACCTTGGATCAGAGCATGATGACTCTAATACTGAGAGTACTATTGTAATAAATGATACTAACAATAATGATAGGAAATACTTGAGGGCTAAGCAAAGAAACTCTCTAACATAAGACAGTGACTCGCCCCAAAGGGAGCAGTGTACAAGTGTGTTGTCTGAAAGGAATATTTGTGCATTGTCAAGCTGATAGATAAACGTGGGGCAAAGTAGTACCAGAACAAGGAATATTTGTAATAAACAAAAGAAAAATCAAAAAATAAGTAAATAAGAACAGGCTTGAATGACCCAAAACAGCTACTAACAAATATTTTTAATAGGCTTTTTAAATAACAGCAAACAACATTTTATATTTTAAGCAATATTTCCTCCCGGAGCCCTGGGTTAATACTAAGAGAGAAAAATTTTATCTTAATTAGCTTCCTATTATCTTATAGCTGACAGGTATTGTTTTTTTTCTAAAATATCACCAAACTTAGGGAAAATTTAATGAGAAAGAAAAAAACAAATTTTTTCATATTCATAGGAGAGGTATTTCGTTTTGATAAAAAAGATTATACAATATTCAAATCGATGACACTAATGTTTTCTTCTTCACAAGTGACTTGAGATCCACTTAAATATCTGTCATGCATATTAATGATTTTTGGTTTTTAAAGAATCATTAATGCTTTACAATAATATCTGGCCAAAACAGGGAAGGACAAGTAAATCTTACATTACAAGCACATCATAATTCAAAGATGTTAGGTTGTTACGTATGAAATGTGTGTTTTTTTTTAAATAGTACAATGAAAGATGATGTATCAACAAAAATAGTATCTATTTATTTTAAACATAACCAATTTGAAACCGTAACCTCTTTCTAATGATTATCTTATTATAATATGCCATCTCTATGAAATTTTTGGGTTTAGTAGTTATAAATACAGTAAAAACACAAATTATAACTTCCTTATTATTGTATCATTTATTATGCATATGATGATCAAAATGCTTGAAAAGATTGTACTTTGTAGAAGAGTTGCTGCTAAGGGATTAAAAAACAAAAATAACAGATTATGTCTCTACTTGATTCAATCTGAAAAAAAATACAATTACCATAGTAAATCTTTGACTATTAGCATTATTCTCTTTGATGTGAAAAAAAATATTTGATAGATAACAACCCAATGACTGACAAAACATTTATCTTCTGAAAGTGACCCTCACACATTTCGTACTTTCATCTTTTACTTGGTGAATGGATGGGATTATCAAATGAATCGTTGAACTGAACACACAATGACGATTCTCAATGGATCATATACAAATTAAAAATGAAGAATTGAAAAGGAAAAATAATTAGACGCAGAGCAAACTTGTAACAATGGAAACCGGTCCTAATGGTTTAAAATTTTTCCACCATTCATTTTCCCTGATTTTTTAAACAGAGGAACATGAGAAATGAAAAAAAAAAGATGAAGAAAGAGATAAAAACCTTGAACTTTTCTTCATAAGTGAGGCATTATCAACCATTATCAAATTTTTTACTAGTATTTCTGCAGTGAGTTTGAGTCTCGTTAAAGGCTTATACTTTATTCCCCATTTGAGCTGTATGATAATGGCTATAGATTGACAGTCGGCAGAGTTGCAATGAAAAGAAATTAAAATAAGATGAAAGAAATGGTAGCAAAAAAAAATCAATAATGGTTAAGAAAAACCTTGTTCTTCATTTTCCATCATTTGTTTCACTCAACTTTCATGGATGTTAATATTTGACTTCAACTAGCTTCAATAGCTAAATCATTACAGATGGATATTTTTATGGATGATTGACATCATCCTTTGATGAAACAAGATTAAGAGGATGTAAAATATAAGAAGATACAAATAAAGAGCACGAAAGAAGAATGGACGACAAAAGAAAAGGAAAGAGAAGAAAAAAAAAGAGGGAGAGAAAGAAACAAAAAAGGGTGAGAGCAAGTAGGCAAAGATTTATGGAATTAAAAAAAGGATAAGAGAAAGAGAAGAATATAAAAAGGAAAGATGAAAATGAAAAAGGAAGCAGGCAGAAGAGGGAAAAAAGAGTAAAGAAGAAGAAGAGCAAGTGAAAAATTTAGGGTGAGAAGAAGAGGCAGGGAATTACGAGAGGGGACAAGGAGAGAGAAAGGAAGAATCCGGATCCACGGGAGCTGGGAATATAGCTGAAGTCCAAACAAACCCTTTTTTATCTTACAGCTATGTATAAGCAACGTAGCTTTCTTGGAGTGAATGGAAGAAATTATTTCTTATCAAGGACACTGGATGAGGCAAAACAAGCTCACTTGCATGGGCACTTTCTCCAAAAGACTGGAGAGGAAGGCCCACATCAAGACCTAAATCTGGGGTTCCACATGAAAGAGCAAAAATCTGAAAATAATAATGGTAATGAGTGTTTGTGAATACAAATGTTTATGAGTTTTCATCTGAGAGCTCACTTAGAAAGGAAATGATTTACCAAGACTGAGCCACATTTGTAGAGTATTCAGTCAGAGCTAACTTTACTATCAAAGGTTTGCTAGACCCTCACTACCATGAGTGCTCTTCTTACATTCACATGTGCACAACATATACACAGGCATATATATATATATATATATATATACACTTACTTACATATATACACACGTTTTTATATATATATATATATATATATATATATATACAAAATCTGAGTATAAAAATGGATTATAATTCATCCAACAGCATTAGCAGTGACGAGACAATTAAGAAAGTCATGCTGCATACCAATGAGACTTCTTTATTCAATTTAATGTTTCATAAGTACTTAACTAACTGGTTCAGAAAACTGATAGAGATACAAAAAGATATCTGTTATATAGAGCCCATATCCAGTTTTGGGGTATTATGTTCCAGATGTGGGCTGGTGTGGATATTTTTAATCAAACCATGCAGTTTGCAATCGTCCTGAAAGACTGAGACATTATTTTTCATCATTAACTGACCTGAGTGTTATGAAAGTATAATATTGGTATGTATGTAGTTTGAGATGAACTGAAGTTGATTGAGATCAGGCAGTCTCATATTGTTAATTGATTTGTGGATTGGTGAAACTTTATATGATGCGGTTGCATGTATCAAAGAGCTTGCTAGCTGGCTGACGTGAACTGGTATTTGCATATTATTAAATAGTGGGATAAGTCCAAGAAGTTCAAGTTTAAGCATAATGGGCTGTGAGTGGTAAAAACATATCTGACCAGGTGTTTAGAACGTGTATAAATGGGTCAATTCTTGATTGACTAGTGTGTATGCGATTCTATTAATAATGGTTAGATGAATGCATTTGATCAAGAAGACAATCCAGGGGAAAAGGAGTAAATATGTGTCAAGTATTAATGGGTGTGTGTAAGCTTGTTAGAATAAGTGTTAATGGGTGTATGTGAGGGCTGGCTAAAGTAAGGGTTTGATTATTATTAGTGATGGAAGGGTCTTTGACGTTTATCACAGGAGCTAAGGCTGATGTTGTTTGCAAGCAATCTGCATTGTTTAATTATGCGTTCGACTAGTTGCTGGAATATACTGGTCTCTGCTCAAAAGAAATATATCAAGAGATGACTGCAGATTTCCTTTTATTTTTTATCATGTTGTTTCTTGATGATGAGGAATGTCATAAATGCTTTTAAGTAGCCTAGTGGTTTCTTCAATGTATATTATGAAGCAATCCTTATAGGGTATTGCATATATTTTTGGAGTTATTTATGTTTGGTGGTTTGATGATCAAATCACTGATAGTCTTAGATGTATTAGTAGTAATGTGTACACCTGAGTTTTTTGGGTTATTGTCAAGTGGCCTGGTTTGTGAACTTGTGAGTAATGAAATGTATCTATTTGGCACAATTCTGTTTTTGTCACTTTTGTAAGTGCATTGTATTTTGTATAATTGTTACGTTATATATGAAATGTATCAAGTGGAACTTGGAGGTGTGTTCAATATATTTTATCTCATTCTCTAAATATTGGGGACTGCATATCCTGAGAGCTCTCAGATAGAAACTAGTGATGATACCTGACTTTATTCTACTGTTATGATGTAATAAGAAAACGACTGATTTAGAGTATATACCTATTAGGTTGGAGTCAGTTCTGTGAAGTAAAATGTCAAGGTAGAAAATCGTTAATTTCTCTCTTATGTTTGAAGTCTATGGCGGGTCTAGCTAAATTGAGCTTTTTACATCCACTTTTCAACAAATATAATAAAAAGTAAATTTAGACTTGGTTATCCAGCAATTGGAAGGTACAGAGTTTATAGCAAAAATATTTGCTTGCCAAATACTTTGATCTGAATTAGTAGTGGTCACATAAATATGTATGATATCACACAATCTCTTTATAACATCAGGTGACCACAGGATCGCATTATCAGATCATGTTTACAGAAGATGCCTGTATTGATATTGTGCAAAAATTTAGTAAAAATACTGAAGTGTACATTTAGAGTATGAATGTAGAGCCTGTGACAAATTAAGGCTAATTGTGTCAAACACTCTACAAGAAATGAGTGACATCTATATCACAGCACAATAAGCACCTCTTTTTAAAGATTGATTCTGTTGTGTCATTAACTCTTAAATTTGTATGAAATAATTGGATGTCAATTTCAAGGGAAATAACTTGTGTATTACTTTTATTTTCTTTCCTCTATGAACTCTGAAGGATACTAATACCATGTTTGACACCATATGAAACCTCTCTTTCCCCTGAAAAAACAATGGCTCTAAAGGTTAATGTGATTTTCTCTGTCCAGCCT